>JAQMRL010000006.1:67524000-68724000 GCA_035578175.1 Catonia carolina
GATGGTAGAGGCAAAAATTATTCTGCTTTTATATTTTTAGAAATTATTGCTCAAGCTAGAAAAGCCTTTGAAAAAAAACAGCTTACTGACTACAACCATTGATTTACAAACAATTTCTTCAAACATTATGTTTGAAGTGTAGCATTATACGGGAGTGAAACGTGGGTGATAGGGGCTATAGAAATGAAGAGGATAGAAGCTTTTGAAATGTGGTGTTATAGGAAATGTTAAACATTAGGTGGGTGGACAAAATAAGTAATTTAGAGGTTGTTCGGCGAGTGGATGAAAAAAGAAGTGGTAACGCAATATAAGTTGACGATCGTCAGCGAGAGTAAGAATGGACTATGCGAAGGTTGGAAGTGCTACAATATTATGTGCTTTTCTAAAATATATACATCATAGCGACAGCTCTAACCATGACATCATGTTGTAGTTTTACTCTTACATTGATTTATTATGTTTACAACTATGTCGTTTTATAAACATATCATTGTATTATTTATTGATTCTTAATAATTATCCTAAATTATAAACTTTCATTCCAAATAAGCCATAATACTAGCCCTAAGCTATAATTAGTATCCTTTTTGGTCATCAGCAGTAAACTGAATTACTGCACTCTGACATTTGTAGTGATAGACTTGTTAGTCCGTAAGTTCCGTCGATGCAAGCTTATTGTCGTAAGTAATACTAATTTTACAGTAATTTCAAAATGTTATTGTAGTTTTAGGGTTTTCATATTTCATTACTTTCAGTAAAGTTGTGTTAAATTGCAATTTAATTTTAAACAATTTACTTTCTTTAAATATTTACATTACCCCTTACTTAATGTGACGGGTCATGAACTGAATTTGATTACTTAAGTGTTTGTGGTGGTTACATTTTTTTGAGTTACACGCTTGATACATGTCTTATGCTTTCAAGTTGGCCGATGTAAGTAGGATAGTTAGCAGATAGTTATTGTCCTCCGCATGATAATTGACAACTTATAGCGTGTTACCAGTATATGGAAGCATCTTACCAGAAGAAGGGATAGGCTAGTGGGGCATATCTTAAGACATTCAGGTATTGGGCTATCAATAATGGAGGGTAATATTGAGGGAGTAAATTGTAGGGGAAGGCAAAGATTAGAATATATAAAGCAAACTACAAGATGTACAGGTATGCAGATATGAAACGACTTGCGCAAGATAGAACAGTTTGGATAACTGCATTAAACTAGTCGAGAGACTGATGACAAAAAAAAATGCAATATTTAAAGTAATCTAATGGATCGTAGGAAATTTCATTACCAGAATTAAAAGTTTCCATCGATATTATTTGAGGTATGGATACAATTTAAGTCACCTTTATTAGCCCATTTGGTTAGTTTAGTGGTGAAGGCGTCGCTGCCGTTCAACTGGTTAACAGCTGATTTCGAAAAGGAAGGTTTCGTGGTAAAATTCCTAGTTAAGTTCATGGTTAATTTTATATGGACTGGAATATGGTGTAACTTGATGGTTGGAGTTCAGTTAACCTCTTTAAGGAATGGTCAACCTGGGTTTTAACAAGATTACATTATCTCATTCTCACGTCACACATAATTCCATTCTCATCTCATTGGGTCATGCAGTTTGTAGCGGTTTCTGTATTAATTTAAAATAATTCCGCTAAAATAATAGGCCTACTGATTAATTATTAAATTATACTATTAGGCCTACTTAAAATAAAACACAAAATTCCATCTATTCTGTACGATGGTTGCTTCAAGACAAATTTATGTTCAATTGTTGGAATTAACCCACAGGGTTGGTCAAGACGTAAAGTCGTCACCAAAGTCAGCTGTTTAACAGCTGATTTTCGGAAACGAAGGTTCCTGGTTCAAATCCTAATAAAGGTAGTTACTTTTATACGGATTTGAATGCTAGAAAGTTGTTACCGGTGTACTTTAATGGTTGGGTTTCAATTAACTATACATTCTCAGGAATGGTCGGCCTGAGTCTGTACAAGACTACATTTAATTTACACGTCATTCATATCATCCTCATCTCATTGAGTCATGGGGTTGCTTATTGTTCTCAATTGAACAGATTGCAACGTACACATTAGGGATTAGAAAAAACAAAAAACAATTGTTGGAATTATAACTCTGGAACTACATAATGGCCCTCAAAATAAAATAAAATGAAATATTAATAAAATTTTTAAACCAATTTTGTTTTACTACTTTAGTTAATGATATAAAAATTTCTGGTGTGAAACACACAACTTTCTCTTGCCAATGCATATAATGACCAATATAACTTAACATTAGTAATAAAACATTAGAAATAAACAAAAAACTAACCTCAAAAAATGTAACCTCATTTTAATCATGAGTGAAAGATGCAAAATGAAAATCGACCTCAGTTTGGCTTAAAAATACGGAAAATCACTCTTTCACGCTAATAAAAGTTATAGGTCTTTTAATTTCCTATAAATTTGATTTATACACTTTTGTCGTAAATGCATACGAAGGCCGGAATTTTAAAAAAGTCTATTTTTCACACGTTTTCGTGAGAAAAAAACAGAAAACCGCTAATTACCGCTAAACTAAGCGTTATACAAAAAAATGTTTGAAACAAAATTTGTAGGATTTTAATCTCTCTACAACTTTTATGAGTGACATTTTTGCGCTTAAATGTATATAAAAGCCACAGTCTTAAAAAACTATTTTTTTACGTGGAAACAGCCAAACCAAGAATTTCAGCAAACATAGCGCCTACCCTATTTTGTAAAAAATAAAAAAATTAGTAAACCAGGCGATTTTTTAAAAAATCGTAGGACCAGTTTATGAGAAAATCGCAAAAAGTGAAAAATTACACGAATGAACTACTACTTCTGGTTGACCGATTTTGTTTAAAATGTTCGTGTTGGGTCCGGTAGTGGTATGTAACTTAAGTTTCAAGTTTCAAGTTTCAAGTTTGTACGAGTTCCGTTTATGAGATATTCTGTTCTTACACACACACACACGCACGCACGCACACGCACACACACACACACACACACACACACACACACACACAGACCAATCGCTAAAAACAAAGTTTTGGAGTTCAAGGGGTCTAAAAACGTGTAGATCCGGTGAAAACTCGATTTTTAAAATCGACATGAAACAATACTTTCCTTCCTATATATTCATATAGGCAAGAGAAAGTAAAAATTATATATTGTGGTTTATATTTTAATACTATTTAAATTGAAATTTAGAAAAAAATAAATTTTATATAAAATTAAATGGCCTCCGGGCCAGCCCAGTCAGTCAGCTGGTAGCAAGTTGCTATTATTTGTTAAGTAACACCGGTTGGGCAAGCGACTTTGTGTTGTGACCAGCTGACAGCCATCCATGAACAAACTCTACTGGGAGTCCCTGTTCAAACTCATGCCTAATTCACTTCAAAAAATACAGCCATCAAATTGGGTAGTTGTCAATAATGTTCAGTTCCCTATAACGAATAATATAATACCAAAAAATTAAATTTTTGCCTTTACTAACAAAATGTAGCAATCATTCTGTGCTAAATAAATTTAAAAACTGACACAACAGCTGATCGCTACAGGTTGCTTTTTGTTCTTGAATTGAATAAATTGCAACGTACACACATAAGGGATTAAAAAAACGTATGTTTACCCATGCTTAACGGTAGATCAATTATTCTGTTTATATTTTCTACTATTGCAACAATTACGGTTGTAACAGTCTTCTCACTTTAGTAAAATAAAATAATTAATTTTTAATTAAATAATTCTGGATGGTATTGGGTCTATGTTAACACCCAGTATGCTGTTACTTAGTTACCAAAGGTGGTACGTGTGTCCAACGAAAACCTGTGTCTGTGGATGAAAAGGATCTCTTAACACAAAATAACACAATATATATAATTAAAATATTTTATTGAAATAAAACAGCATGCAAAATTATTAATCATTATATTTATAAAGTTCTTGGAACTGATGTCTTGTTATGTAAATTTAAATATTATTTTATTATTGATCTTACTGTATCGGAGAAAATGCGGGTATTATGTTATTCGGATATTCTGGCGGATAACTGCGTTAAAGTTCGATTTAATTCAGCATATAAATACATTCGTTCTCAGCACACCATAATTTTATTGTCCACAACCACAAAAAAATATCAAAATAATCGGCCGGATTGACTGTTGTTCACGTCTCACACACCACACTTACTATCGCTCTCATGCACCACTCTCTAGTGCCTACGAACAACTGCCGCTGGCTGGACACTCCACTCTTCCAGCCCGTGTCACCATTTTTGCTCGGATTCATCCGCCCAATCCTAGTTATATTGCAACGCTCTATTTTTATGGTCCCTGGATGTGTTTATAAGTTTGTACAAGATCATCTTAAACTCTCCGCTTCCTTATGCATCAGTCCCATTTATTTTAAACAAAAATCTAACTTTAAAATTTACATAATTAGTACGATATTAATATATTAATATGTTTGAAATAAATTATCTGCTATTAAATAATTCATCCTAGAGAAATAAATACTCTAGGATCAGACCATAAAATGTCACGCTATAAATACCCCCCAAAAGAATTATATTTTGCGGAAAATCCACAACTCGTATCCAGAAGTAAGCAAACAAATCATCAAGAAGTAAACCCCAAGATTTTGAAAAGAGATTTTATTTGCTATCATAATTTTACGTGAAATGAAATTCTTTTATTCAGATAATTTATTTCAATCTTTGTTATGAATGACCATCTATATTTTACAAAAGATTAGAAACTTAAATTACAATATATATTTTAATTTTAAACTTAACTATATTTACCCTTGTTGTTGTTGTTTAGGTCATCAGCCAAAAAGCTGGTTTGAACCTGTAGAGGTTTTACTAAGTAAATCGAGGAGTGAGGTGGTTTACCAGTGCCTTCCTCACTGAGTGGAAAAGTACACTTATCAGCATGCCAGGCCCTCTGAAAAGCATATATTTTCCACTCTGCAAATGACACCTTCACTTCATTCACCACAGGGTCTGGCTGTATAATGAAATCCATTACTTTCAGACGAGATAACTTTGATTAGTATCTTTTACACCTCTACCTCTTCTGTTCTTAAATGATTCAGTCATTTAATTGGCTGACCATGTGATAAGAAACAGAACTATTTACCCTTAACACGTAAAATTATATTTTAAACGTCATATAATTAAAACTATTCGATTTTCCTTAAATTAATATTTATTATTTATATCTTGTTATACCAGTTGCATCATTTATTTATAATCTCAACTTATAAATTCACAAAATTGGTTTCCACAACTAGTAACAATTACTTATCATGTATACATAAATTTATTCAATGTCAGGGCAGGCACCCTGTGCGGGAGTCTAAACAATGTCTTTAAAACGTGGCAATTTTTCAAAATCTAAAAAGCTTCTAACTTTTTCTATCAACACTACATAACAAATTACTACACATGTGTCCGTACGTATAATTTTACGATCATAATTCTTTCAAAGAATTATTTACAGTTTCATTTCACCCAAAAACACAGCGTGTATTCTAACAATAAAATACAATATGCCTCAAGCCTAGGCCCACTCAACAGGAAATAACATCTTAATCACCCAACTATAGAAATCTTAATTTGTACTCTGCCCCTTTTCACAAAAAACTCCCCTTATGACTACTGATTTCCTTCAAAATGTCTGTAAAATAAATGACCCTCTATTCTTAATAACAAAGGTTACTCTACCACAATAGAAACACATAAAAGTGACACAACGGACTAAATGTTACATGTTATTTATTCCTACGTTAAAATTTCCGTTTTTGACATTTATTGAAACCTCTACTTTTTTTTTATAACTCAACCTAATTTTACATGTGTTTAGAAACACTCTTTCACTCATCGAATTCTTAAGCTGTACTTATACCTAACGAATATTTTAACACACTAAAAATAACAATGATTATTTCTACCAACATAACATGCATTAAGTACTCTATATATCTGAAAAACCTTTCACATTACATTAATTATATATTTATCCAAGGAAATTCTATCATAAGTTTCAAAATAATTATAATGTCTCTAGACAACAGACATTTTATTTCGTCTTTTGTATAACCAATTAACAAATCACTTATACTTTGTTTATGTTATATACAAATTACTTCTTTTTTTTATCTTTATTCCTATATACTTAGTTTATCTTTTATTCAACATTTTTATTTATCTTTTACAATTTTTATACTTTTATATTATAAATTAAATTAAATTTGTTACGCAAATGTAGGTACTTAATTATTGACTACATATAACATATCCTTAATCAATATTATTAGGACTATTCATAGAATTTCTTACATAATGCGCGGTTGACATTGAAAATCTTCCCCGTTTTGCAATCTATGATTTTAAGAAAATTTTTATTAGTCAGTTCGATTACTTTATAGGGACCTCTAAATTTTGGCGCAAATTTCTTACAAAATTTCTTAGACTTACTTGATAAGATGAAATTCTTAATTACTACACAATCGCCCTTCTCTATTCTAACTAAACTAGCATTTTTCTTCAAGTAAATCTTCACTCATTATAGTTAAAACAGAACTATTAAATTTCAAGTTTTCTATTTTATTTTTATACAAACCCCTTCCGTTTTCCGATATCGGGAAAATATTTTCTCGACCTAATTTTTTGATATCGCTATCTAGTTTTCCGGATTGTTGTGCACAATCGCTTCAGTGCTAATTACATTTATATGTGTTGGTCTTTCGTCGTTTCCGTTCGTCCTATTTCTATTTTCAAAAGTATTTATTTGTCCGTCTTGATTCCTATACGTTCTAGGTCCATCTCTGCGTTCACTTTGGTTGCCGTATCGTCTGAAATAGGGTCCGTCATTTTCGTTTCTAGGTTTCCATTTTCCCTGATCGTTATTTCTACCACCGTAATTTTTATCTCTGTCTTGGAAATAAGCCCGAGAGTTATGTGACTCGTTTTCTTTAAATTTTATTTTATTGTAAGGGCCATTATTATTATTGTAATAAGTATGTTTATTATTTTGGTTATCGTTTGTGTTTTGGTCACTACTGTTATTATTTTGATTATTATAAGACCGTCGGTCATTTAGAATATCGAACTCTTCCTGTAATCCGTCTAACAGCTGAATAAATTCATGAGCCGTGGTTATATTACCTACCAACTTTGCTCTATTAACCGTCTCATCGAAATGTCTGCTCAAAAGTTTTACTATCTCCTGTTCTTCTAAAGCTGGTACTAAATTTTTTACACGGTTATATTTAGAAATGAAATAACCTGACATACTCATAGATCTATCCGGATGGTATTTTCCAAATTGCAAATTCGTTTTAACGCTATTTTGTGTTCCATCTGACCAAAATTTAATCATAAATAATTGTTCAAATTGTTCAAAACTCCGTACGTTTTCACGAACAAAAACCCACCATTCTTGAGTTGTTTTTTCCTGTATTAAATTGTTATTCAATATTATGTTAATTGCGTCCCATGATTTAATATGGTTTATTTTTATTTCGTGTTTTAGGTTTACAAGAAATTCCATAGGATTTTTTAAATTTATATTTATCTTAATATTATTTAAATTATTATGGTTATTTATTACACTAGTTGTTTCAGTTCCGGTTGCTATTAATTCTCTTATATTCACAAAGTCTCGGTCAACTTTTGTTTTTAAAATGTCATGGTCTAAGCGCATAGTTTGTAATTCTTGTTTATTATTTTCAAATTTGTTATTTAAAGTTTTGTTCACGTCTGCCAGTTTCAACCCAAATGACCCTAAATGTTTATTTATTTCACCCTCTAAATGTTCTCCGTATTCTGTCACCTTTTCGTCTATTTGCTGTTGCAAAATTTCGCCTCTCGCGTCATTATCACCCTGGAATTTTTCCTCAACTACTAATAAACATTCATCTACCCTTTTAAATCCCATATCTACTCTATTATCTAATGAATCAACTTTGTTATATATCTTATCTACCCTGTCTTTCTGTTTCAAAATCCTACCCCCCAAATCCACTTTCAAATTATTAAAATTTGTCCTCAAATTTTTATTTTTTTTTTCAACAACTCCTACTTTATTATCCAATTCCCCGGTTTTTTGTTCATATTTTTTGTCTATACCTTGTATTTTTTTGTCAACTTCTTCTAAATCTACCTTAATGTTTAATTTAAAATTCTTAAAATCCTCTTTTATCTCTTGTTTCAATTCATTATTAAGTTTTATCATATTAATATTTGTGTTTTTTATTGCATTATTTAATTGATCAAAACCCTGTAAAATTTTTTCTAATGTACACTGCATATCCATACTGTTATCCCTTTTACCAATGCTACTATTTGACACTTGATTGTTATTATTAACTGTAATTACAGGATTTATTTCTGTTTCACTCAAATTTAAGTCTCCTAAGTCATCTTCGCCATCTACACTATCATTATCAGAAACTAATCCACTATTTTCAGGTATTCCTTCATTTTCAAATACAAAATCGACCTGCACTTTCTGTCTTTCTACACTATTTTCACTATTGTCCTCATCCTGACTACTATGCATGTCATTACCCTGGTTACGTAAAATTATCGTGTCCGCGGAACTTTCACCTTTCTCCCTAACCTGATTTATTTCTAAAACTAACTCATTTTCGGTACTTTTAATACTATTGTTATCTGACTTATTTAGGTTTATATCTACTAAGGTGTATTATCTAAGGTGCTGTTATTTTGAAAATTATCCTCATTTTCCACAAGTTTATTTTCTATATTACTGTTTTTAAGTTTTTTAGCAATATTTCTGGTCATTCTAACATGCTTAATTTCTATGTTATTAGAACCTTTCACCAAGCACAGATTTTCGCCGCTGAGGGATGCCATTTTTTGTAACAGTCTTCTCACTTTAGTAAAATAAAATAATTAATTTTTAATTAAATAATTCTGGATGGTATTGGGTCTATGTTAACACCCAGTATGCTGTTACTTAGTTACCAAAGGTGGTACGTGTGTCCAACGAAAACCTGTGTCTGTGGATGAAAAGGATCTCTTAACACAAAATAACACAATATATATAATTAAAATATTTTATTGAAATAAAACAGCATGCAAAATTATTAATCATTATATTTATAAAGTTCTTGGAACTGATGTCTTGTTATGTAAATTTAAATATTATTTTATTATTGATCTTACTGTATCGGAGAAAATGCGGGTATTATGTTATTCGGATATTCTGGCGGATAACTGCGTTAAAGTTCGATTTAATTCAGCATATAAATACATTCGTTCTCAGCACACCATAATTTTATTGTCCACAACCACAAAAAAATATCAAAATAATCGGCCGGATTGACTGTTGTTCACGTCTCACACACCACACTTACTATCGCTCTCATGCACCACTCTCTAGTGCCTACGAACAACTGCCGCTGGCTGGACACTCCACTCTTCCAGCCCGTGTCACCATTTTTGCTCGGATTCATCCGCCCAATCCTAGTTATATTGCAACGCTCTATTTTTATGGTCCCTGGATGTGTTTATAAGTTTGTACAAGATCATCTTAAACTCTCCGCTTCCTTATGCATCAGTCCCATTTATTTTAAACAAAAATCTAACTTTAAAATTTACATAATTAGTACGATATTAATATATTAATATGTTTGAAATAAATTATCTGCTATTAAATAATTCATCCTAGAGAAATAAATACTCTAGGATCAGACCATAAAATGTCACGCTACACGGGATTGTAATAATGTGTTAATAATTAAAACCAAATGTTAGTAACCTAAATACCTATGAATTAATATTAAGAAGTTTATTAAAATATTTTGATAAGGTATTAATACTATAATACTTTTCGAAGTTGATGAACTCTGCTGTTCCACGCGTTTATACCAACCAGAACGTTTGCCAACGTTATCAGAACGTACAAATATATAAGCCTGACAAACATTACGCGCGCATGCGTATAAAGACCACAGCAGTTCACTCGTGTCTTGTATCTCGTACTGAACACTTCGATTATGGAGCGCGTTAACAAGCAATACTTTATAGGTAATATATTCAGATGGTTATAATATGTTCATAGGTTATTATTGTTCTACGTTAGTTCGATATAGTTGTTAAAGATATATGATTTATCACGAATCTCTGCCTAAGTGCTTTCAGTAGCCTTTGATTTCGATTTTTTGTGCACGTTAGCTACATTACTGATGAGCGCTCAGTTTTTTTGATCTGACAGCGCGAAACTATTATTTTTCTTTGTAATTTACCACGCTACCGCTCCTAAAAGGTAATAGAGAATTATCATAAAATACAGTTGCACGTTGTACATGTTTTTATATTAATTCAGTTTTTGTGTTTAAAATGTAGATCAGATAAGAGAATTATTACTTTTCACAACAATAGTTATTAATTATAATTGAAAATTATAATAATTGGAATTCAAATAAGTAGCATTTGCACGGATTTGTGTTGCAACAAACAGTCCCAGTTTACTGATGACTATATGATAAATTTTTGAAACGATATCTCAAAGGACATAAACAAAACAAGAATGAAAATTTACAGTTTCATCCGGAAAAATTTTTCATCAAAATCTGGATGAAAAACGCTAGTTGAAGCTGCAGTAATTAGTATTTGGGGAGTATAACTGTGGCAGTTTTACAGAAATAATTGCAGTGTACGGTGCGTCAATTACTAGTAGTTTCTGTTTTACAAGTGTCCTACAGATTTCTTCATTTGTTGTGTACTGTACCCCGTAATCCTCTATTTTTTTAGTTACCTCTGACTCCTCAAGCTCGTATCCAGAAGGGGCAAAGGAGGCATTCCTCCGAAATTTTTAGATTTGCCCCTAAAATATACTTAAGAACGAATAAAAATTCTTTGATAATTAAAATAACAATATTTTGCTATCACAAAGTTTCAATTATACCTACTTTTCATTAGACACGTATACAATGGTAAAAACCAGTTGAATGAAGTGAATGGAAAAAAACATGAAACACAAAATAAAACAATTAAATAAATTAAAGTTTAAAATATTATTATTAACACCGATTATGTCTCACTTGCTACGTATTTTGGCAGTCCTACGTCTGGCATAACGTGCGAAGGCTTTTCAATTTTTACACACGCGCGTGCACACACACACAATTAGTACATCATTTACAATGTTTTATTTTGCTCTCCTCCGAAAAATATTTCTGGATACATGCCTGCTCCTTACTACCATTACTTCTTTAATTCACTGTAGAGTGACCCCTTCTACTTTCTGAATTCTTTTGGGCAATTTGTCCCATGCAATTGTTTAAACATACTCATTTCATACCAAATGTCAGTCTCTATTATGTGCATATTGTTATCCTGAGAACTGACGCATTCTAAAACATAACCATAAAGCAAAATCAGTTTGGCTTGTTCCAAATAATTTTTGTTGTGATATTGAATAGTTAAACGAATACAACTGTATAGTTATACAGTTATTAATAATTTACTATTATTAACATATAAAATACAATGTAAAAAACATATATAAAGAACATACTAACTAAATAGCTTTATTTTCTATATAAAAATAAAAAAATAAATCAAAACTACAAAAATAAAATTAACAATTTATTTTTAATTCTTTCGTAATAAAGTAGATAAATTAATTAAACTACTTTTTAGTCTTTTCTTCTTCTTTTTTAATAATCTGTTGTAATCGTACCTGGCTTGCATACCAAATTGTTAAAAGCAATCTTCGTTGGATGTTTCTGACCATTTCTTGTGAAAATATAAATAAAGAAATCTATCAGAATCGAATTTAAATCGATATATTATTAAATAGTGGAGAGTGATTTTTTAGTTCTGTTACCCAATTTGTAATGTAATTTATGAAAAGGAAATGTAGGTGTAATACAAAAATGTATTTGTAACATTTATAAAAGAGATTTAATAAAAAGCTATTATTACTTACATAATTGTTAAAGAATATGCTCAAAGTGCTCACCCCTTTCGGTTATACATTCTTGGACGCTTTTCAGCGTATTAGCAGAAACCTTTTTAAGAGTAGCATTGGACACATTTTTGATTAAGTCTGTAACATTGACTTTAAGTTCATAAATATTGTGAGGAATTTTTTTGAAGGCTCGAACTTAAATTAGCACATAAAATGTAGTCAGGAGATGTGAGGTCTGGGGACCTTGCAGGCCATAAGCCCTGGCTTATTATTTGACCACCAAAGAACTCTTGCAGACAATCAATGGTTTCTCGAGACGTGTGGCATTTAGCGGCGTTTTGCTGAAACCAGCAGTACCGTTGTTTGTTCGAAGAATATAGGTCCGACTATCCCATGACGATATATCGCGCACCACACACCAATTTTTACAGTATGTAAAGATTTTTCTTGTAAGGCGTTAGGATTTTCAGCCACCCAACTCAAGTGTTTTGACTTTTCACATAACAGTTGAGATGAATCCAAGCTTCATCACTAAAGAACACTGGTTAAAACTTCGATTCCGTTATAATTTACGAAAGACCTAAACCAACGGTAATATTGAAATTGCCTGTTTCAACTGTAGCTAAATCTTTTAGACTAAACGTACGGGATACGGATACAATTTCAATTTTTTAGCAGCTCTCTGAACACTCGAATATGACAAACCAACTTGGGGGAAAGTTTTCGTAAATTTTTCCGTTGAGAATTGAGCAATCTTGTTTTCACATTCTCTAAAACGTCATCTGTCAAAAAAGTTCGTCGACCACTACGTTTTTTGTCACAAACACTACCAGTCTCTCAAAATCGGTTTGTTAGCCTAGAAATTGACATTTTTTCCGGTGAGAAACAGCAACAAAATTTAATTTACAATGATTTTTTTACACTTGCGTACGATTTCGTAGCAAAATATTGTTCAAGAATGAATACCCGTTGTTCTAGAGTAAAAGACATTATGTTCGTAACACGATCGGAAACAACACAAAATTTTACACAGCTCAAGGCGAGTCAAATTACACTGCCGTATCTATACCGGTTTAGTAGGGCTACCAACTTCGAGTTACAAAACAAATTTCCCTTTCTTAGGAAAAAAATTACCATACATTAACATTTGGATAACAGGACTAAAAAAATCACTCTCTAGTATTATCATAAATTTCATAGATACAATATATAACTTGTATTGCACAAGATATTTAAAACAAATTATTTCAATATCATTTTAGCTTTAGCTCTCATTTGTTATCGGGAATTGTAGTTTACTAACAACCACCCAATTTGATTGCCGTATTTCTGGCATGAATTTTTGAACAGGGAACTCCTGTGGAGTTTGTTCAGAAATGCCTGTCAGCTGGTCCCCGTATAAAGTCGCTTGCCCAACCAGTGTTGCTTAACAATTAATAGCATCTTTCTATTAGCTGACTGATTTGTGAGTGTTTTTTGATGAGAGTTTTGTGGCTGCAACAACAAAACTTCAATAGGAGATAAATTAAGAATGGACGGATAACCATAAAATGCTATAGACTGAGCTTCATAACAAATCTGACCTATAGGAAAATTAACGTTCGACAATGTTTTCGTACAATTAACGTTGACAATTTGTTGTTGCAGCCACAAAACTATCTCAGAAAATATTTTTCTACCAAGAATGTAGGTGGTAAGAATAAAAAATATTTACCTAATTTTTTTATATTTTCGATTTATATATTTTTATTAAATTGTATTTACTTCACATTGTATTTACTGTACAATGTGAAGAATTAAATTGTGCTGTTATTGTGTGCAGTGTGAAGTGAAATGAAGTGTAGCTTTTCTTTAAAAATTGTGTGCTAATTTTGTTTAAAACTTTTAGTTTGGTCTAGTGGTAACTTGATGGTGCGAGTTAAGTTTTTAACAGATGATTTTCTGGGATTAATATTTCATGATTCAAATCCTAAAGTAGTTAATAATAAAGGGATTTGAATATACTAGACAGTGATAACTGGTGTTCTTTGACGGTTGGGACTCCATCAAAAATACTTTTTCTGGAATTGTCAGCCTGAGTCTGTACAAGACTACTTTTATTTACATGTCATACATATCCTTTTCATCTCATTGGTCATGGGTTGCTTAATGTTCTTTAAATGAACAGATTGTAACATACACACATTAGGAATTAAAAGAAAGACAATTTCTAATAAATTATACTAATATTTTATGTGTAATGGTGAGTATTGTTTTTACGGGTGAGTATTGTTTTGTATTAAACTCAGTTACGAATATTTTTCGGTACAATGTCATGCTTACTTTAAAGTCCTGATATTTTTTTAGAAAAAAGCTCAAACATACGTTTTAATGATAAATCATAACTTAAACACTGTTTGGATGAGTGATTAAATCTCCTGTAATGGCTTAATGAAACCAGAAAACTTTTAATGTGATCTCTCACCAATTGCCTCAGATCATTATCTGTAGCATGAGGTCTATTTAAATGCAAACCTCTTTGATCCTTACGAACTATTTGCCCATTTTTTATTTTAATTTGCAAGACCTGAATACGACGTGCAGTAATTTGAAAAATATTAAGTAATGGTTTGTGAAAAATAGGTTGACCATTAATATTAAATCAAAAGAAGCAAGCTTTCTTGAGGTGCTGTTCGATTGCCCCGATCGTCTACGCTTTGGCTCACGAATATTGATGAATTTTAAAAGTAATATTGTTTGCTCGTTGTAAGAAAGTTCATAAAATATTTTGAACAGGGTTTGAGCAGTTTCTTTGAAAAGATTGTTGCAGCCTGATTTACAACAACTTGTAGTGCAACCACGAGCCTGAAAAAAAGAAGGGGAAAATTAAATAATGCTCTGTATATCCATGCTAAATGTCATGGTTATAAGCTAATTTATTTTGAAAATTCTGGATACCTACAATAGATACAAAAAGCAATATGGTTAAAATATAACTTTGGATTTGGTTTATTGGTATTTGGTATAACTGGTTTATTTTTATATCCTTACAAGAATAAAACAGATTGGACTAAAAAAATATTTTTTAATGATTCACTAAATCTCAACCATAGGGTTACTATGTATTATGCTAACATTATGCTATGGAAACTATGTTTCTGCATAATTTGATTCTGAATAACAAATCGTGTAACCCGGATAAAACAATATATTCTTGCTGTCATTAATTGTAAGAATATCAAGCCGTTTTTAACTAGAATCGAAATTAATAATATGTAAATGATACTTACATTTTGTGGAAGAATTTTTTCTTTAACCACTGTTCCTTTTCCACGATTATTAATATATTGTTGACCAGAATATTTCATAACTTTTCAAGTTTTGTCCTTCCAATCACTTACGTAAATTTTGCGTTTTCTATTGTTTAAACGTTGTTGGTCACTTAAAGAAAAAGTTACTATTGTTAGACTGACTATAATCAAATAAATAACACTACTGATTAAGTTATAAACGAATAAAATAGGTAGTAATAATTTAATAAGTAGATTAAGCACAGAAAGTTCCATTCCACAGCAAGTTGTCTTCGTACATTTTTAAAGTGATAATGTACGTAAAGGAAAATACCTTTTTTCAGAATTTAGAAGTTCACAACCACTACAAACGAAACAAAGTCGATTATTATGTTGCTAATCACAACACTAAATTGTATGAACAACAACCAACTTATGCAGGTAGAAAATACATCAATAAATTGCCACAAGGTTCAAAACGTTGTGACAATTTAAGTCATTTAAAAAAAAAGCTAAAACAATACTTGATTGATTAAACATCCTACAGTGTGCACGAATTCCTTTCTAAATAGTTTTTGGTTGAAAAGTATTTAATTTATAATTAAACAAATATCGTGTACTATTTGATATAAAGGGGTTCATGACAAGTCTACTAAGTTAAGCAGTAGCAGGAAAAATTATTGGTGAGTGATGAATTTATTATTGTGTTTGACTTTTTAATTTTTAATTTTGTGTAATATTTGATATAATGGGGTTCATGACAAGCCTACTGATATAAGCAATAGCAGAAACATATTTTCGGGGTAAGTGATGAATTTATCATTGTGATAAACACAGCAAGTTATCAATTTAATAACACAGCAAGTAATGAATTTAATATTGTGTTTGACTTTTTAACTTTTAACTTTGTGTGATATTTGATATAATGGGGTTAATGATAAGCCTACTGAAGTAAGCAGTAGCAGAAACAAATTTTTGGCGGTAAGTGATGAATTTATTATTGTGATAAACACAACATGTTATCAATTTAATAACACAGCAAGTAATGAATTTAATATTGTGTTTGACTTTTTAACTTTTAATTTTGTGTGATATTTGATACAATGGGGTTCATGACAAGCCTACTGAAGTAAGCAGTAGCAGAAACAAATTTTCGGCGGTAAGTGATGAATTTATTATTGTGATAAACACAGCATGTTATCAATTTAATAACACAGCAAGTGATGAATTTAATATTGTGTTTGACTTTTTAAGTTTTAATTTTGTGTGATATTTGATACAATGGGGTTCATGACAAGCCTACTGAAGTAAGCAGTAGCAGAAACAAATTTTCGGCGGTAAGTGATGAATTTATCATTGTGATAAACACAGCAAGTTATCAATTTAATAACACAGCAAGTGATGAATTTATTTATGTGTTTGACTTTTTAATTTTTAATTTTGTGTGATATTTGATATAATAGGGTTCATGACAAGCCTACTGACTTAAACAGTAGCAGAAACAAATTTTCGGCGGTAAGTGATGAATTTATCATTGTGATAAACACAGCAAGTTATCAATTTAATAACACAGCAAGTGATGAATTTATTATTGCGTTTGATTTTTTAATTTTTAATTTTGTGTGATACTTGATACAATGGGGTTCATGACAAGCTTACTGAAGTAAGCAGTAGCAGAAACAAATTTTCGGCGGTAAGTGATGAATTTATCATTGTGATAAACTTTTTGTTTATCAGGTTTTATCTTGATATATCCTATACTCCCTTTGGAGTTTCCTGGATGCAAAAAATCAATAATATTATTGATGGCTAAACCTCTTAACCTGGCAGACGTTCATTGGTCATGCTCGTTTGTGAGGAGTTAATATGTGACTTTGTGGATGTTATAAATGTTTTAATTAACAAATTTTTGTAACTTATTTGAGGAACAGATGTATGACTTTGTATTATTTGTGAAATAAACGCACTATTATTATAATAATTATTATTATTTATCAATCCGTGAGAAATTAGCTTCAATAGCTGCAAAAGCTCGAAGGAATTTAGGACTCATAGCTTGGATTAGTCGTGATGTCAAATTTGAGAAGTCGGTAGCCTACGTAGACTTTGTAAAATCCTAGTGCGTCTTGTTCTCGAATATTGTTCGACGGTGTGGAACTATAGAAGGACGTCACAGAAAAGGAAGTACAGAGGGTTCAGAAAATACTTATTTATAAGTTGGAATTTAGATCTGGGAGAAAATTTGATGGCTATGAGGATGCCCTCTCATTCTATAGGCTTCAGAGTCTGAGCACGCGGCGTAGAGTGATGGAAGTTCTATACATTTACAACATTCTGCATTCACGAGTTGATGTTCTGGATAACTCAAAAATTTTCTGAGGATGACTTGCACAGCGTTAAGAAGTTTCAGGCTGTTTGCTGGAGCCACATGAAGTAAAATAGCTCCAATCAATAGTGTAACATTTGTTTTTCAATGTTACAAATTTTAATTTTTAAATTAATTTCCTTGCATTGTTCTAATAGTTTTAATTTTCGTTATCTACTAATTAACTATCTAATTAGTTATCTCTCAATTGTTTTCTCTTTTAGGCCTTAGCTTACCGTTCGCTATCATCTGCTTTTTCTGCCGTTTCATGTTTCCCTTTCTTGTTTCCCTTGTTGGAATGGGGGGGGCGGTGACGTCAGGCCCGAGGTTTCCTTTTGGGTAATTTTGGCGTGTCTCGCCCTTCTTACAGCAAATGGTCATGACATCGAACGTGTTCTCTGGTTTCTTATGCCGTATTTCTTTTTGAGTTTTTTTTCGGGGTGCGTTATGCCGCCTGGTTTTTGCTTGACCATTTTGCTTTCCCGTGTATCGGTAAGTTCATCACTTTTATTCTTGTAGTTAAATCCCATTGTAGCCGAGAATGATTTATTTTATAATTTTGTAAATTTTGTAAACCCTTTGGGTGATTTAAATTTTTAAATTTGAATTTAAGCTTTCCTTAAAGCGCACTGTTATATATTTTTTTAAATTTTTTCTCTTGTTGTGCCGGTGGGCTTTAGCTACCTTTTTATTTTTGTGTTTTGCGGTTGCCCTCATTTTTCTTAGTCTTGGTTTTTTTTCTGCTCTTTGCAGGGACCAAGTTCAGGGAGCAATTTTAACCAAGTTTAGGATGCATTTAAGACCCAATTTGGGATGAATCTAATCAAGTTTGGGCGAACGTTAACATGTCTGAATTTTCCTACGTCACCCGATACTCTTTCTGGAAGGAATGCTTCTACTCGTCTTAAAAAATTTTAAAATCTACTTATGAAGCTTCCATTATTTTTATACTATTAAGGGTACCCGGAATGCCTATCTCCGTAATGTTAATGTAAGGAACATTTTCTCAAAAACTACTACAGTTATCCTGTTCAATTTTTTTGTGGTTACTTTTCAGGCTATTCTACACCCACAGAATTAGTAGCAAATGTATATATATTGTTAGGAAGATAAGAAAATGATTTTTAAAATTACCACTTTTGAAAAGCATAATTTTTGTCTATTTAAGTGGAAAATAAATATATAAACGCATTTTTTTACTGTAATATTAACTCGGTACACTTAAATTATGGTATGAAAGGCAGTGCAAAAATTTCATTAAAATCCGTTTACATTTGGCTGAGGAAATGTTCCCTATGTGTCAAAAATTGCTGTTTACGGGGAACAAGAAAAAACTAAAAGAGAGCACTTATAAGTACTACAAAATAGTTACCTTTAGTAGGCTACATTCCAGGATCATAATCTGGAAATTACCCAGTAACATTCACAGCTGGTCTATACCGACTTAAAGTTTTAAAACAAAAACAAAATTATGAGTTTATCGTTTGACATTCAAAAAATAGATGTGTTTATGCAAACTGATAACGTTTAGAAAATAACGTAAGGGTTCAACATATTTTAATTTTTCTTTGGGTTAAAAATTGCAAAATTGCAAAATTTTACATCATTATATGTAAAAAATTCTGAATTTTAATAATATACAAAAAAACCGGATATGTGAACATTGTTAATTTTCTCCGTTCCGGGTATCCTTAAATATACTTAAAATCCTTAATTATTTTGTAATTTGTTATGTAAATGATTTTCTAAAAATTTAATTAATTTTGTTAAATTATGCTGCGTAATACTATCAACTTACTTTTTATTTTTGTAAAACATAATTTGTGAAAAACAAGTTCTAAAATTTTTAAAAATGAAAATTGTGAACTTTGCTCTTGTCTAACCTGCTTTGGTTAAACGTTTTTCTGTTGTCTTCTTATAAATTTTTTTTAAAATTAATTGTTATAATCTCTTAAAGCTATACTAGTTATGCTCCTTAATTAAATTAATTTTTTTTATAAATATTATCCGTCATTTAAATGACCTATTATGATTAAATATCAATTTATTTGTTTTATTTTATTAATAATGATTATTATTATTAATTATTAATCTTTTCTTATAAATTTAAATTTTTTTTAAACTGGATCCAGTAGAATGGCATGCCAATCCTTTTGAGCTCTTTTATAAATTTTGGCTATCTGTGCTAATTTACTTTCAATCACCTGTGTAACTTTTCTGCGTTTACTCTAAACAAATGTAATCGTATCCATTAAGTTTTTCTATAAATTTAATATTAATTAAATTCTTTTACTAATTTATTTTTTTGTTTTTTTACCGTCACATCACCGCAGTCTCTCCTGTTGGAGATTCTTTTGTTTCCCTATGCCAATTTTGTTTTTTTTGCGATCCTTTTGTATCGCTCGAAACAAAAAGGGTTACAGAAATTGGTCGCAGAACTACGTGGTTCTTTTGGGATCCTGCTGTTTTTCCTGGCAGATCCTGTTTGGTCTGGTTGGCACAGACTCTGTATGCTGGTTTTTCCTTGTTCTATTTTGTTAACTTTTGTCTTAACTCGTCTATACTGCTGTGGTGTGGCATTAAAATATTTTTATATTATATTGTACCGTTTTCGGCTGCACTGGTTATTCCTTTTTTTTAAATCTTTGGGGTTTGTGTTCCCTTTGCATTTCTTTTGGGAAAAATTTTTTTGTTTTTGAAAAAGAGATGGCAGCGGTCGATAGTGTAGTCTCTGTCGACTACTTAATGAAAGACGATTTACTCTTTGAATTACGATCTAGGGGCGTTAATGTAACCGGTTCTGTTTCTGAATTGCGAGTTAAATTGCGAAAAGTTCTCGCTCAGAACTTGGTGTCCGGTCCTGAATTTCTTACTAGTTTTCCTTTGGATAAGGAAATTCAATTGTTTACCCTGAGACTGCATAGTTTCGTTGATGAACTTGATAATGTTGATACCCCAATTGCCGTTAGGTTTTACAAAGGATTACTTAGTCGACTTTCCTCTGTTGCTAATCGCTTTAATATCATTAAAAACTTATGTGATGGCGATGAAACTAAAATTGATATAATTAACGAATTCGGTGATCATATTTCGAGCTTAGAAAACTCCATACAAGCTATGGCGAGCTTGTGCGCCAAGGAAAATATTCCAAAACCCGAAATCTCAGTTAATACTTTATCTTCTAATCCACTTATTTCTAAAGCGACAAACAACGTTTCCGCCTCTACTAATAATAATACTTCTGATTCTCATAATACATCTCAGACTATCGCTAATTCTGGTATTTCACTTTATAACAAACTACCGCATCCCGCCGAAAAAGTTTTGTGTAAGTTGCCAATTTGCAATGGTTTCAGCATAGATGACCTGCTTAAGTTGTTTCGTGTAGGAATTAACCTGCATGAATCATTTCCTGATATTAGGTCTAGCATCGTGTCGCTACTGTTACCTTATGTAACCACTCCTTTGCGGGATATTTTAATTAAACATACTGCATCTCAGAACTTTAATGAATTTCATAAAGAAGCCATTTTGACATTTATACCGAATAGGCAGTTTGTTGAACTTAAATAAAATCTTTTCTTTAGAAGTCAGTGCGTAGGTGAAGACTTGCACAAATATATATCCGACATTAAAGAATCTGCCGCTATCCTCCAATTAGGTCTCGATGAGACAGACATTGTTAGCAATATTATTGATGGTTTTTCTCCTGAAACTAGGTCTTGTTTAGCCATGAGCAACCGACCTACGAATTTCGCCGAATTAAATTTGCTGTGTGTACAGGTAATGAATACCTTGTTCACCGATAATAGGCGTCAGCAGATTGTCCAGGAAAATACTAGTATAATGAACCGCAACCGAAGTATTGTGATTTGTAATTATTGTCGTAAACCCGGGCACATAGTTGCCAATTGTTTTAAAAAGGCAGCCGCCGGAAGAAATTTTTCCTCTAATAATCATAGTAATATCTCCGTTCCAAAAAAACTAGTATCTTACGAGGTTGATGAAGTTAGCCTTCCTCGTATTCATTATATTAAGTCTAACTTAATGTCTAAGTTGTCTCCTATTTGCTACTTATGTCATGCTAGAGGTCATTATATTTGGAACTGTTCTAGATTTAAATATAGGTCAAACCGCATTACTTGTGATAAACTTAATGTTTGTAATTATAATGTACCTAATAATTTTCCTGCGTCTCGTTTCGGCAATAATTATTGTCGATTAATTCGTTGGCCCAAGGCCGTTGATGGTGTATTGTCACCTACCCGTAGCAATATAATTAACGTCTGTCCTGTTAGGAGTCGTCCTCGTGTTAATCTTATTTTCCATTCTCATGAGGTTCTTGCCCTTTTGGATTCTGGATCCGTGAGGTCATTTATGAGTTTAAAAACTTTTAACTCAATTAATAATCATCGTAATATAAAATGTATTAGAGAATCTGACATTGTGTGTTCTTCTGCTACCAGTTCTAAATTGAACATCACGCATGAAGTTGTTTGTAAAATTAAAATTAATAATTTTTCTTGGCATTTTCCTGTTCTCGTGGCTAGTAACTTAGCCTGTCCGTTTATTCTGGGTTCGGATTTTTTTATTCATACCGGGCTTGTACTCGACTTGTCTGCGTCGTCCTTACACTTTAAATTTCGTCCGAAATATAAATTAAGTCTGTACTCTGTTTCATCTTGCACCATTTCCCCCAGCCATCCTGCTGAAATTGTCGATTCCGATAACTTCGATTGGAAAAAATTGGTCTCTCATTTGAATCCTGAGCAATGCAAACGCGCTGTTGATTTATTTAAAAAATTTCCTGATGTCTTAACTAGTAGGCTTGGCCTTACACATCTTGTCGAGTATAACATTAAACTAGATAATAATATTCCGGTTAAGTCTAATCCCTACGTATTAGCTCCTCCCAAAATGTTACTTTTGCGACAATTAGTTGATAAGTTACTCGAGCAAGGGATCATCGAACCCAGTAATTCTTCGTATGCTAGCCCCGCTTTTGTTGTCGCCCGCGATGATCGCAAGCCACGTATGGTGATTGATTATCGTAAATTAAATAAGCATGTGGACATTGAAGCTGTCCCTCTTCCTAATTTACATTCCTGTTTTGACTGGTTCGGAAAGGCTAAATATTTTACGATTCTTGATCTCAACTCTGCGTATCATCAAATTCCTCTTTCCAGGGAATCCAAACATGTGACTAGTTTCTGCACCCCTTGGATGCTGTACCAGTTTACACGCATCCCTTTCGGTTTAGCCACCGGAGGCCAGGTGTTGTCCCGTCTTCTTGATAAAATTTTCCATGATGTCAAATTCAAATATGTCTTTAACTTCCTAGACGACGTCTTAATTTTTTCCGACGATTTTGATTCTCATGTCGAGCACGTTAACGATATTCTTCTCCGCTTATCTAAAGCTGGCCTGACCGTCAACCCTGATAAGGTTAAATTCGCGGTTAAGGAGGTAGGTTTTCTTGGGCACCTCATTTCTTCGGGTGGCGTAAAGGTTAATCCTGAGCGCACTGTCGCTATTTTGAATTTTCCTGCCCCTAAAAATGTCAAGGCTGTGTCAAGATTCGTCGGCATGGTGAATTTCTTTCGTAAATTCATCCCTAAATTCTCCGAAATCGCTGCTCCATTGAATGCTCTACGTGGGAAGAGGAAATCCTTCCGTTGGAGTGATGATGCTCAGAAAGCTTTTGATACCCTGAAGGACGCCATAAGCAATCCCCCTGTACTTCGTATCCCTGACTTCGAAAAAAGTTTCATTCTGCAAACCGATGCCAGTTCGTGTGCTCTGGGCGCTGTCTTACTACAAGAAATAGATGGTTCTCGCCAACCTGTAGCCTATGCCTCCAGGAGTTTGACTCTGCAGGAGAGAAAAGGATCCGCCTACGAACTCGAATGTCTCGCCGTTGTGTATGGCATAAAGAAGTTTAGGCCGTACCTCGAACACCGTGATTTGAATTAGAAACTGACAATCAGGCTTTGTCCTGGCTATTGGCGCGCCCCAGATCTTTGGGAAAGTTGGGGCGTTGGATAGCGAAGATCATGTCAATGAAGTTTACCGTCACTCATATTAAAGGCACCCAAAACGTCATCGCTGACACTCTCTCCAGAATGTTCGAAGAAAATGAAGTCGTTGATGTCGAAAAGGATATTGAATGTTTCCCCATCCTTAATAATTTCCCCTTAGCCTTTTCTGATTTTTCGTCTCATCAAAGTAATGACCCTGAGTTGCAAGCTATTATTTCCTCTTTAAAGGACGGTGTTCCTTCTTCCAAATTTTTCATTTCTAAAAATGTTTTGTGCATTAAACCCTTAGGTCGTTTCCCTTCACGCGTTGTTCTTCCGTCGGTTTTGGTGGACATGGTGTTTGCCTATTTTCACAATTCCCTTTTAGGTGGACATTTAGGTTTCATGAAAACTCGTGTGAAGATTTCGCAATATTTCTATTGGCCCTCCATGTCCAAGGATATTGAACACCGTATAAAGTCCTGCACCATATGCGCCGTTAGCAAACCGTCCCGTAATACTAAGATTGGTCTGTTGGCTTCTACTGTTCCCACTCGCCCTTTCCATGTTTTCCACATCGACGTCGGCCCCTTACCCCGTACTCGTTACGGTTATCGTTATATTCTTGTCATCGTCGATTCTTTCTCCAAGTTTACCTGGCTGTGTCCTGTTCGTGACGCCACCTCCGCCAATACTATTAAAGCCCTTAAGGATTGTGTTTTCCAAAGTTTTGGTTTTCCTGACGTTATTATTTCTGACAACGCTAGCTGTTTCACGTCCCATCTTTTTAGGAATTTTCTCTTCTCCCTTGGCATTAAATTCGCCACCCTGTCCCCTTATCACCCCCAACCTTCGAACGCCGAAAGATTCAATCGTAATCTCAAGGCAGCACTTATCGCTTTCCACTCCGACTCTCAGACCAATTGGGATCAGTCTCTTACCTGGCTGCAACTTGCGTTTAACTATTCTTATCATGATTCAATCAAAACTTCACCTTTCAACATCATTTTCAAACTCCTTCCTTCTTGACCTTTATCCAATCTCTGGAAAATCAATGACTTACTACCCCAAGATGTCAGTACTGCTGCTGAAGTGTGGAAGAGTGCAAAAGATAACCTGGTTAAGGCAAGGAAGCGCTTTGCCCAATACTACAATAAAGGAAGAAAGGAAAACGAATACAAGATCGGTGATTTAGTTTGGTGTCTGAAACACAATTTGAGCTCTGGCATAAATAAGCAGTCAGCGAAGCTTATGACGCGCTGGTTTGGTCCCTTTAGTATTTTGAAATTCCTGACCCCCGTTACGGTGGTGTTAGCTCTTCCCGATTCTACTACGTGTGTGCGTAAAGCACACGTTTCTCAACTCAAAGCCGCTTATGGTCCTGTCCGACATTCGGACTTGGCTATTCACTGCGATGACGACGTTTCCGATGCTGTTTCGGACGTCACTCTGGTTAATACTTGTACTGTTTAGGCCTTGGTTGCCTTTCCTTGTTGTGTTTTGTTTACTTTTAGGTCGACCTTTATGTTTCTCTGTTGAGAAATTTTCCCTGGTATCCTTGGGATATCATTTGTATCCCTTGTCTGGTTTTGTCTTTGGTGGTCTTTGCACCAAAATTTTGTTTGCGCACCTTGGGTTTGTTTTCCCTTGCGCTTTTGGGGTTTTGGTCGGGGAGACGTCTCCGTACCTTTTTCCCTTTTTGGAGATCTTTGATCTCTTGGCCTGTGTAGCCTTTTTTGAGGATTTTCTCCTCCTCTTTTGGACATAGCGAGTCCTTTCCTTACTTATAGTTGAACTTCTGTTGTTCTAGGTTAGTTTGGTTTTAATTTTAGATTTTGGTTGTGGTATGGTGATGGAGGTGCTGTATTTGTTGCACCTTCCCTTAGTTGGGCGGTTGTACCAAATGCTGTCACCATGGATTTGGGAAGTCCCCTTGCTTTACTAATCGCTTCCCTTAGCTGGGCGGTTATGGGGCAAGTGGGGGGAATTTTCCAATCCGTTTTTTTTGGCAGTGTCGGTCACGCGAGGGAGATGACCCTAACTACTCCCGTGGGGTTTTTTTGGGGGGGGGGGTACTTGTCAGTCGCGCCTGGGGTCGACTTTAAACTCCCCTTTCTTCGGTCTCGTCTCGGCAGGGGCAGACAAGACCAATTCTTGGTTTTGTCTGTCTTTGGCGGGGGGAGCCTGTAACATTTGTTTTTCAATGTTACAAATTTTAATTTTTAAATTAATTTCCTTGCATTGTTCTAATAGTTTTAATTTTCGTTATCTACTAATTAACTATCTAATTAGTTATCTCTCAATTGTTTTCTCTTTTAGGCCTTAGCTTACCGTTCGCTATCATCTGCTTTTTCTGCCGTTTCATGTTTCCCTTTCTTGTTTCCCTTGTTGGAATGGGGGGGGGGGCGGTGACGTCAGGCCCGAGGTTTCCTTTTGGGTAATTTTGGCGTGTCTCGCCCTTCTTACAGCAAATGGTCATGACATCGGACGTGTTCTCTGGTTTCTTATGCCGTATTTCTTTTTGAGTTTTTTTTCGGGGTGCGTTATGCCGCCTGGTTTTTGCTTGACCATTTTGCTTTCCCGTGTATCGGTAAGTTCATCACTTTTATTCTTGTAGTTAAATCCCATTGTAGCCGAGAATGATTTATTTTATAATTTTGTAAATTTTGTGAACCCTTTGGGTGATTTAAATTTTTAAATTTGAATTTAAGCTTTCCTTAAAGCGCACTGTTATATTTTTTTTTAAATTTTTTCTCTTGTTGTGCCGGTGGGCTTTAGCTACCTTTTTATTTTTGTGTTTTGCGGTTGCCCTCATTTTTCTTAGTCTTGGTTTTTTTTCTGCTCTTTGCAGGGACCAAGTTCAGGGAGCAATTTTAACCAAGTTTAGGATGCATTTAAGACCCAATTTGGGATGAATCTAATCAAGTTTGGGCGAACGTTAACATGTCTGAATTTTCCTACGTCACCCGATACTCTTTCTGGAAGGAATGCTTCTACTCGTCTTAAAAAATTTTAAAATCTACTTATGAAGCTTCCATTATTTTTATACTATTAAATATACTTAAAATCCTTAATTATTTTGTAATTTGTTATGTAAATGATTTTCTAAAAATTTAATTAATTTTGTTAAATTATGCTGCGTAATACTATCAACTTACTTTTTATTTTTGTAAAACATAATTTGTGAAAAACAAGTTCTAAAATTTTTAAAAATGAAAATTGTGAACTTTGCTCTTGTCTAACCTGCTTTGGTTAAACGTTTTTCTGTTGTCTTCTTATAAATTTTTTTTAAAATTAATTGTTATAATCTCTTAAAGCTATACTAGTTATGCTCCTTAATTAAATTAATTTTTTTTATAAATATTATCCGTCATTTAAATGACCTATTATGATTAAATATCAATTTATTTGTTTTATTTTATTAATAATGATTATTATTATTAATTATTAATCTTTTCTTATAAATTTAAATTTTTTTTAAACTGGATCCAGTAGAATGGCATGCCAATCCTTTTGAGCTCTTTTATAAATTTTGGCTATCTATGCTAATTTACTTTCAATCACCTGTGTAACTTTTCTGCGTTTACTCTAAACAAATGTAATCGTATCCATTAAGTTTTTCTATAAATTTAATATTTAATTAAATTCTTTTACTAATTAATTTTTTTGTTTTTTTACCGTCACATCACCGCAGTCTCTCCTGTTGGAGATTCTTTTGTTTCCCTATGCCAATTTTGTTTTTTTTGCGATCCTTTTGTATCGCTCGAAACAAAAAGGGTTACAATAGGTATATAGCTACAGCCAATGGATTAAATTGAGAGGTAGATCTGTTTCAGAGAGATGGTAAAATTATAGATAAACTATACAGGATACTGTGAAGGAAGGCTGTAAATACTGTGTGATCTTTATGTTATTTTATGTTTTTTATGTTATTTGTGTCTATTGGTGTATGTTGAGCTCGGCAGCAGACTGTTTTCTAGAGAAGAAAGAATGACTATGTTAAGGGTGCGCTCTACCTCTGCCGCGCCGCTCAATGTAAAGGTTTAGATGATTACAACCAACTCGGTTGTTATGCAAGTCATAAATAAAGTTTAACATGCCTTTTAAAGCTTAAAATATGCTCTATTTACCAGTACCATTTTTTTGTATGAGCATTAAGTTTGAACTTTAAAAAATTAAAGTAAATCTCTTAAAGTTGTTAAGTTTTCTAAAATTATTTGTAAAGATAGGAAGGTATTTGTCGCAAATTAATCTGTATCAGTAAAAAGAATATCTCTTTTAGATTCTAAATATACAAACTTTAACGTGTTTACTTATTTATCAGCGGCTATGTATTGCAATCTAAAAAACCTTTACAAGCACAAATTTTTCAGCCGTTCGATAGCGTTCCGAGCTGACAGTTACGGAACTACTTACACATAATGCTTTCTGTCACCAAGGTCATTTCCCCTTAACGTGTTTTCATTTCTAGATCATACAGAGTTGCCGGGTCGTGTAATAGGTTTCATGTAGACTGTTCATTAGTATGTTTTGGCAGAATTAAAATTAATCACTCTCCCAACCCAAACAAAGATTAATTTCAATTTATTATGAAAACGATAATATTGTTCGTATAGAAAAAATATACGGTTGGCCTACAGATTGTTATTTCTGTGTTTATTTGTTATTGTTCGGATAGCAAAATTCTTTAATTTTTAAATACTTCTCTCTTGCCCTTTTTTACTCTCCGTTTTACTCTCTTGCCCTGTTTGAATATATAGGGAAGGAGAAAATCGTTTTCATGTCGATTTTCCGAAAACTATATTTAACCGAATGTATAAGTTTTCAAGCCCCCTGAACCCAAAAATCAGTTTTCAGCGATTGGTCTGTGTGTGTGTGTGTGTGTGTGTGTGTGTGTGTGTGTGTGTGTGGGCGCGCGTGTATAAACAAAATATTGCAAGAACTTAAAATAACAATAAGAATATTAAAATAAAAACTAAAAAAATATTAGATTATTAAATATTAGAACTTAAGAATATTGAAATAACTTACAAAGTTGAAACTTGGAACTTAAATTAGGTACCACTAGAGGATCCAACGCAAACATTTTCATGAAAATCGGTCAACCGGAAGTAATAGTTTATTTGTGCAATTTTTCACTATTTTGTAATTTTCTCAACAAGTGTTTCTACGAAATTTTTGAAGTGAAAACTTCTCTGTTGGGTGAATATAGCTGTTTTGAATGGGTAAAATCTTACAGCTATCTGAAGCTTTATCTGCAGTTTGTAATCTTACGTAGCGTATATGCGAGATTAGCTCAGTGGTACAATGCTCGCCTGCCTCGCGTGTGGCTTGAGGTCGAAACTCTGTCGGTTTAGTTTATTTTTCAACATATGTAACTGAGATATAATTTACATTTTCCTTTGTTTGTTGAAATTAGTTATATTTAATTTACAAAACGCTTAAATTTTTAACAAAATTAAGTGAAGAGACAACACTTCCGTTCAAGCGATCACTACAAAAATATAATAATATGTATCAAGTTTATTTCTATTCTGATAAAGTTATATTAGTTACAATTTTGCTCTGATTGGACTTCTTCATTGTCCGTATTCTATGAATGAAACAATGGATTTATGATAACTGAAGTATCTTGTTATAATATAAATGAACTTCAGAATCGAATTTATTTAAATATCTAGAAAAAGCTCCGTCAAGCATTGTTCCGTATTTCGTTGTGATTTAATTTAAATCATTTAACGTAATTAACATGAATTTTTATTTTAAAAAATTTACTAAAGCCTTTAATTTTTTTCGAAAAACCACATTCTCCACTCAAAATATTGTTATGTATTAGGTACCTACGTAATTAGATAACGAAAGTTTGACAATACCTGTTGAACATTTGTCTTAATCTAAACAGTTTGGCTTAACACTAAGGAAAATTACTGTTTTACGCTAAACTAGGCTCTGTACAGAAAAATACTTGAAATAAAAGTTGTAAAGTCAATTTGTAGGTTTGTGGTTTTGTAGTTTTTTAATTTTCTAAAAATTTGATTATAGCCACTTTTGTTGTAAATTTTTGTAACACTAAGGCTAAAATCGTAAAATATTCAATTTTTTTACAGATCTTTATAGAAAAAAAAACAGAAAATCACTTATTACCAAAAGTACAAAACTAGGGATTATACAAAAAAAAATCAAATAAAAGTTGTAAGTTTTTAAATGTAGTACACCTTTGATTATACACTTTTGCCATAGTATGCACATTAAGATCGCAATCTTAAATTTTAGTTTAGCGGCAATTATTGATTTTCTGGTTTTTTCATCAAAGTTGATTGCGGCCTTATTACACATTTTATAAGAAAAAAGTATGTAATAAAAGTTATAGGAAATTGAAAACCTACAACTTTTATTATACGCATTTTACTCTACAGAAGTTGATTTTCATTTTGCGCCATTCCCTCATTAAAATTAGGGTTTTTTCATTTTACTTTGTTCAGTCATGATTAAACAAAGGTTATATTGTTCCTTATTTACATTGACAGGAAAAGTCGTGTGAGTGTTTCACACCAGATTTTTTATTTAATTTTGTAATATATGCCGCTGGCTTTAGAAATAGATTAGATCAGTAGATAGATTAGATCACATTGTATAGATTTAAACAACCAGCATTACGGATTGAAAAAATTCTTGTTGCGTTTCTCGATATATGATACAACATCGAATTATACGTAGGCTAATTCTCGAAATAAACACAATGAGGATGTTACTACTAATTAATCTCAGATCTGTAACACAAAATCATAGGTAACATAAAAAGGTTTTTTTTGCAGAATACTTTTCTTAGTAAGTTATAAACTGATCTTTGTTTGGTTTCGTGGAACAGTGCAGGCGCCGACTGTTTGCTACGGGCTCGCCTTTATGATACCTCTCATGGTAGATTTTTCCCATTAGCTAGTGTTCACCGCGTGGCAATTACTTGCTATTTTGACAGGCGCAAATTACTGTGTTGGGTGGTTGTTGTTGAATTTGTTTGTATTTGAACTAATATGCCGGGTGATCAAAGGAAAATGGACTAACAGTAGGCATATCAGCTAATCGAAATAGTCGCAAACGACAATTTAAAAAATTATTTCATCAGGTACAAGGCCAACTACATGTGACCAGAAGAAAGTATTGCCTCTTTGTTGGATGGACCCCGATTGATATTTCGATTAAGAAGATAAATCGAGATGACTAATTCTGGGAGAAGAAAATGATTCAGCCTCTGAAATCCTTTTGATGAAATATGTTCTTCCAGAGCTGATCGACCCTCGAATCCCACGACGATTTCCTGAAATAGAGAGCGAGCGAGAGAGAGAGAGTGAGGGAGAGAGCGACAGAGAGAGAGTCTCTTTCATATATTCACTTTTCCCGGTATAGAAATCAAATTTCCAGTAAATCACTGTTCATAAAAATTTAATATTACGTAGGTATTATGTCGTGCAATATGATTGTTGACGAACTATTTATTTAAATATTAGGTAGCATCGTAGAAGCCGAATCTAGAATAGTTAGCTTTCAAAAATTATATTATCACCTTTATAATGCTTGTATTTTTTAAATAATTACAAGTACTTTTGCGGTGCGCACCGCTTCATCAGGTTAAAAATCTGGTGTGAAACACACAACTTTCTCTTGTCAATGCAAATAATTAACAATAAACCTAACATCAGTATTAAAACATTACAAATGAACAACAAAACTAACCTTAATAAACATAACCTAATTTTAATCATGAGTGAAAGACGCAAAATGAAAATCAACCTCAGTTTGGCTTAAGAAATACGGAAAATCACTCTTTCACGCTAAACTAGGCTCTGTAGTGAAGAATGTTATTAATGAAAGTTGTAGATCTTTTAATTTTCTATAAATTTGATTATATACACTTTTGTCATAAAATGCATACTAAGGCCGAAGTCTTACAAAAAAAAATCGATTTTCCACACGTTTTCGTGAGAAAAAACCAAAAAATTGCTAATTACCGCTAAACTAAGAGTTATGCAAAAAAATGATTGAAATAACGGTTGTAGAATTTTTAATTTTCTACAACTTTTATGATATAAAGTTTTGCGCTAAAATGCATATTAAAGCCGCAATCTTAAAAATACTATTTCTTTACGTGAAAACAGCCTAACCAAGAATTTCAGCAAACATTGAGCCTACCCTATCGTGTAGAGCATAACAAATTTAGTAAACCAGGCGATTTTTAAAAAAATCGTAGGACCAGTTTTTGAGAAAATCGCAAAAAAGTGAAAAATTACACAAATAAACTACTATTTCCGGTTGACCAATTTTGATGAAAATGTTCGTGTCGGGTCCGGTAGTGGTATGTAACTTAAGTTTCAAGTTTGTACGATGTTCCGTTCTTGAGATATTCTGTTCACACGCGCGCGCGCACACACACACACACACACACACACACAAACACAGACCAATCGCTAAAAACGCGTTTTTTGGGTTCAGGGGGTCTGAAAACTTGTAGATCCGGTGAAAACTCGAGTTGGAAAAATAGACACGAAAACAATACTTTCCTTATTATATATTCATATAGGTAAGAGAAAGTAAAAATATATTTCATTAAATAAAACCTACCGGATTGGTCTAGAGGTAAAGTCGCCGCCGCGAGTCAGCTGTTTAACTGCTGATTTTCGGAGACGAAGGTTCCTGGTTCATATCCTAATAAAGGTAGTTCCTTTTACGCGGATACATGAAAACTAGACAGTGGTTATCGGTGTAATCTGATGGTTGGGGTTTAATTACCTACACCCTCTCAGGAATGATCGGCTTGGGTCTGTACAAGATGTACTACATCTTACTTATACGTCATATAATTTTCATCTCATTGAGTGATCGGGTTGCTTATTGGAAAAAAACATTGTATTATTAGATTTTTGTTTAACATATTTTATAAGCTTGTAAATATTCTTAAAATCATTTTTAAAAGGACCTAGATATTATCCTGATGTAAAAATTATCACAATCTTCTGAACCACATTTTGATCTTATAAACACCTGCTTCTTCATGTAAACTAAATTTACTATTTATATATTTATTAGCTGTATATTTAGTTGTATTATGTTAGCGGTAATGTAATTTACTAAATAATGCTATGTAAAAATTTACTAATTTATAATGTAGGCAGTAGTATAATTTACTATTTTTGCGGTATTTAGTTTTGTTTCATTTATTATTGTAGGGCCTACTAGGTTTTTAATTGTAAGTTTCAGTTTATAGATTGTAATCGCTGAGTCTGTTTTTGATAATATGTACGTGTACCATTTTTTGTTAAATGGTAAATATTTATTCTCTTAAATAGGTATTAAATGTGGAATGATTATTGTTTTTAATTTGTTTTAATGTTTGTTATTCGGAAAGATATTGATTTGTTATGTTGTTAGTAAACAGGCTGGTTTTAAATTATGGTAAAATGATTTTGTACATTTTTGTAGAGCTAAAAATAAGAAAAAGTTCATATACGAGGGGGTACCCAAAAGTATCCGGAATAGCTCTGCTGTGGGCGGAGCTTGTGCAGTACAAATTCCCGCCACTAGGCTGCTTGTAGCGCTACTCATTGCCAGTTCAATGCCATTTTGTTCGTTGATCTAGTTTGTTCTGTTCTCGTGCAGTGATTGTTCTCGCTAGTGCTGTTTTGTGCTCGTGTCGTTTTTCATGATGGCAAGTTTTAATGAACAACGTGCGGCTGTGAAATTTTGCTTCTTGCTCGGTAAAAACGCCGCGGAAACAGTTGTAATGTTGAACACAGCTTACAAAGACGACGCTATTGGAAAAACCCAAGTGTACGAGTGGTTTTTGCGCTTTAAAAATGGCGACATGTCGATTGAGAACAAACCTCGTTCTGGACGACCGTCGACTTCCCGAACAGACGAAAATGTTGTGAAAGTGAAAGAAATCGTACGAACAGACCGACGACAGACCATTGACTTTTTATCTTGAAGTGTTAAGAAGACTACGAAACAGCATTCGTCGTAAAAGACCTAATTTGTGGCAGACAGGGGACTGGTTTTTCCACCACGACAACGCGCCTGCACACACGGCAATCTCGGTTACCCAGTTTTTGGCGAAAAACGGCATGGTTTTGCTACCACACGCACCGTACTCACCCGATCTGGCTCCGTGTGATTTTTTTCTTGTTCCCACGCATGAAAAGGGGCATGAAAGGTCTCCGATTTAACAACGTTGATGATGTCAAGAAAAAAACGACGGATGAGCTGGCAGCCATCACTGAAGAGGAGTACAAAAAATGTTTTGAACAGTGGAAGCACCGGTGGGACAAATGTATTAGTTGTAATGGAGAGTATTTTGAAGGGGATAAGGTTCTTTTGTAAAAAAATTAAAAATAAATAGTTTAAAAAAATAATTCCGGTTTCTTTTGGGTACCCCCTCGTAAACATATGTCCGCAAACGCTTCATTTGCGAGTTACAGCTAACGAGAAATTTCGCCCTGATTTCAGTTCCTATGGTGAAAAACAGTTGTACTGAATTTTTTGGGGGCTAATTTTTGCATCAAATATGGTGGATATATATGGAAAATCACCTAATAAAGCTGTATAAAAATGAAACATGCAAAAACTCTTTGTAGAAAAATACAGTTTTCTACGTTTGATGCCCAATAGCTTTGTTAAATGAACAATAAACAAATTTTTTTTCTCAATGAAAATTGTAAAGAATTTAATTCTGGAAGCAACGTAAACTAAATGTAAATAAACGTTAGATAAAATGGACTCTTATTTAGACAAACACGTAAAACACATTTCGGCGTGACCGCAGCCGTCTACAGTGAATATACAGAACATACAATTTTTTTAGTACATGTAATCATACAGATTACGATTGTACTTTATGCCTGCAGCTGTTGACCAAATCTGACAACACCGTGACTGCTCATCGACGGCGAATGCATACGCAATTAGTTCCCCACCACAGCTTCTAATTTACTCCCACCTTGTAGCTTCGCTACATCAAGATTAAAATGTGCGATCTGGCGGTCGCAACCGATATCACTCTGTTGAATTTGACGAGTGGTGAGGCGCAGCCTTAAGCTGTTATAATGGTGCAGTATACTGAGGTGATATTCTATTGCTGTTCTACTGTACCACCTCGCATCCTTGCGACCAGCCATAGTAGTGGATGGACCCGGCAAGTTGTAGGAGAGTTTGAAAGCCCCCCCCCAAAAAAAAATTACTGAATGATTATTTTGGGTGCTTGGTTCTTCAAGAAAAAACGTTTCTCAAAATTAGAATACTGATGTGGATGTTTTGATCAAAAATACATATAACGAAAGATAAAAAAACCGCTACAACTGAAGTTACAAACCGTGAAGATTTAGCTAAATTCTTTTTCGAACACTTGGTATGTAGACTGCTAATGGTAGATTTTTATAAGTTAATGAATGAATCCTTTATTGCATAAAGGCCTAACTGTAGGCTGGAGTTAACAGACCTGGTAGAATATTATTACTATTATCAATCGTACACAACTTAAATCTATCAATCAAAGAAGACTTCTTTTTAATGGATCATTTAATAACTACACTGCATAGGTTCCATTGACTTTATAAGGTAGATTACATTGAATAGCAAAGGTCATATTCTAAATTAAATTTTAAAATCTATAAATTTCAAAAATCAACGTTTTGTTTTCCGGTTTGTAAAAATGATCACTCATTGTCACATTAAAAGAATAACTAATTTTTCACTATTGTCTATAAAGTCTTTATTTAAATTTCAAACTCACTTTTTATTTGTCATCAGTTTGTCGACTGGTTTGATACAGTTCTCCAAGCTAGGATCTATCAGATCCTAACATCTTATCAGATGTGTTAACATCAACTTTCTATCTTGAGCAAGTTGTTTCATATCTAAATACCTGTAACACCCTACATCTTTTGTAATTTGTTTTAAATATTCTAACGTTTGCCTCCCTCACGAATTCACTCCCTCAATATTACCCTCCATTATTGATAGATTATTGATAGACCTGGATGTCTTAAGATATGCTTCAATAGTTTATCCCTTCTTCTGGTAAGATGTTTCCATATACTGCTGTTTTTCATCTACTCATCTAAGAACCTCTAAATTACTTACTTTGTCCACCCACCTAATCTTTAATATTTTTCTATAACACCACATTTCGGAAGCTGCTGTCATCTTCCTTTCCACAGTCCCTATCACCCATGTTCACTCCTGTATAATGCTATACTCTAAATATAGTGTTTTAAGAAATTTATCCTTATCTGTAAATCAATGTTTGTGGTAAGTTAGGTGTTTTTCATTTCAAAGGACCGTCTAGCTTGAGCAATCCTACTTTTGATATTACTTGTGTTTCTACTATCTTTTGTTATTTTACTCCGTAGATAGCAGGATTCTCCAACTTACTGTATGTTTTCGTGGCTACTTTTAAATTTCCCATCTCTTCTAAACCACTCTTGCTATTGCACCACACTTTCATTTTGTTCTTATTAATTTTCATGAAGTAATCCTTCCCCATGATCTCATCCATTCTCACCTTACTGATTTGAATTGTGTTCCACTGCCTCAAGACAACTTCAATATGATAACTCGCCTTGATTTGTACATTTTCATCACCTCTATTCATTAGTGGTTGTCTTTTTAAAAAGTAATATCCTAGAACAGCGGTTCTCAAACTTTTATGGTAACTGCGGTATCTTTGCCGGTTTAGTAGAGCTACAAACTTTGCGTCACAAAACAAAATTTCCCTTTCTTAGAAAAAAATTACCAGACATTAATAATTGGGTAACAAGCCTAAAAAAAATCACTTTGTATTACATTGAATAAAGTTTCGTTAACAATCAGAATTTGATATTTTGTTAAGTTTTAAGAAACTTGGGACGTATGTTGAACCAATGTGACTTGAATAATATTATAATTTTAGCTGTAATGTTAAACTGAGAGTAGTATAGAAAAGCCGATTCTAGCACAACCTTGACATTTGACCCGCCGATACTGGCACAGACTTGACCTTTGACCCCTTGACCTTGGCGTGACCTTTGACCCAAAAAAGGAAAAACAAACTTGGCAAAGTTGCAAAACCGATTTTCTCCGCAACCGATGGACCGATTTCGATGATTTTGATACACACGTGACCGGGACATCGAGATCTACAAGATGAGCTTTAATACATAGCCGTATCCCCTTTAAAACCTGAGATCACCCTTTGCTCTTCACCGTCTGATCGGATTAACGAGATTTAGGTACTCGCAGGATCCGGGCGTGCTGTAGAACGCGTCACATTGGGTTTCAGGTCTTCGGTGCTCTCAGGATCTGAAAAATCAGTAATTTCGGTAATTTCGTATTGGTACACCCTAAACTTTAGTTTATTTGCATTGACGTCATTTGCTTTTGTATTTACACGGGCCAACTGATTAGGTTGATGAATTTGCAACTCTTTTCTTTTAATTTTTTAGGATGATGTAAGTTGTTTGTTACGAGTCACGTTGCATGCTCATACCTTTCATTGACGTCATTTTTTTGACTTTGCACGCGCCGTCAGTTAATTTGATGATGAATTTGCAACTCTTTTCTTTTAATTTTTTAGGATCATGCAAGTTGTTTGTTACGAGTCACGTTGCATGCACATGTATTTCTGATGAAATTTATTTGACGGTTAAATAAACTACAGAATTAGCGTTTCCATTGTATTTGAATAGGCCCCATATATTAGCATAGAGAAATCGCCTTTGACGTCATTTGTGTATGCCTTTACACGCGTCGACTGATTAGGTTGATGAATTTGCAACTCTATCTTCTTTTAATTTTTTAGGATGTTGTCACACATTCGGTTAATGTATTGAATTGCAGAATTGACGCCATTTGTTTATGTCTTTACACGCGTCGGCGGATTAGGCTGATGAAATCTGTTTATTTGCAACTCTATCTTCTTTTAATTTTTTAGGATGTTGTCACACATTCGGTTAATGTATTGAATTGCAGAATTGACGCCATTTGTTTATTTCTTTACACGCGTCGGTGGATTAGGCTGATGAAATCTGTTTATTTGCAACTCTCTCTTCTTTTAATTTTTAGGTTGACGTCACACATTCGGTTAAAGTATTAAACTGCAGAATCGGCGTTTCAATTGTATTAGCATTGACGTTACATGTGATTGTGACTTTGCACGAGCTTACTGTTAAATAGGATAATGAAATCTGTTTGTTTGCAACTCTCTCTTCTTTTAAATTTTTAGGATGATGTCATACGTTCGGTTAATGTATTGAACTGCAGAATCGTCGTTGCTATTGCATTAGTATAGGGAAATCGTATGTATTAAAGCAGCTTCAGGGAGCGAGTGCACAGCAGGGACTGCGCAGCTTCTGCCAAGCCTTATAATTCCAGAAACCCGTTTTTATTTTACTCAGTACCTCACCTTCGTTCCCTTTGTTTATATCTAAAGGCTTAAAACTAATAGTTCTAGGGGGTCTATACGGATTTTGTATGGAAAAGAAGACGTTATTTTGTTTATACATTTATTGAACGAAAATTACAAATTTTTTTCCTTTTTACATTCTTGAAACATCGTATCCCGGAGTGGTTGTGTACTAACGGGCAGCAAGGAGAAGCCTTCCGATGCTCGGTGTCTGGATCGTCATCCTCTTCCCATTTATAGAGCTCTACGCCGCTTTCGATGCATGCAGTGACGTCTAGTAAGCCCTTATGGTAAAACCCTGTTGCGACGAGGGCGTCCACCTCGGAAGACTGTAGAGGCCAAGTACGGAATGTGTCCTTCAAAAGGATTTCGATAACGTCGCTGACATCTCTGAAGAAACGATAACATTCCATAATCCCTTCTGCCGACGAGCATCCGGGACTGGAAATATGATGCTGGAAATAGGCGTGGAGTAAAGTCTCATCCTCTAAACAAGACCAACCGCATTCTTCACAGGTCGCGCAACCGTGACGTCTCAGTCCGCACTTTACCAACTCCGTCTTAGACAACTCTTCATTTTTTCGGACAGGATCATCAGCTTTACAAACATATTCGATGTTGAAGACGAGGCCTGCTGCGTATTCTCCTAGAGAGCTGTACAGCGAAAAGAATGAGATTGATGAAGGCAGCTCAAGCACGAGCTCGTAAGAGTCGATGTAATGCGCAAAGGCGTGCGGGAACGTCTCCTCGACTATTCTGTAGAAATCTTCTGAACACTCGATCTCTCCAGGTATGCACCTGATTCTCCAGTTGTTGCTGAAGATTTTGTCTTTTGGGGAAGAGCCCTGATGGCTAGTCGTTCCAGGGTCTTGGTCGTCGAGTACAGGTTGATTCTGTATCGAAGTTCCTGCAACTCTTTTGCTAACACCGTCAGCTTCTGTTGATACTCCAGCTTTTTTCGGCACCTACAGCCATACCAATAATTACTAATGTCCATCGCAATAGCTGAACCGCAAGTAGGTCAGCAGGAAAACGTTGTTCACGTTCGACTCCCTGTTGTTCCTTTCGTAGCAGGTTTGTAGTTGGTATTCGCTGTTGGACTAGCGTATGTCTTCATCGCAATGGGCCTGGTTGTCCTGTAGTACCACCTATCCATCTCAGCACTGAAAATCCTAGACATATTATAGCCGAAAAGGGACGACATACAGCCCTTTATATGCATTAGTAATGTGATCTAAATACTACATCCACATATCATGGTATTCCTCCAGGCTCAAGGCTACAGAGGACGAGACGAAGAGGAGCAGGAGAACTGTTGTTGTTCCTAAGAATGACATACCGTAAAGACTCAGAAATTACCTACTTACAGCTAACTTGTATAACTGGTTTATTTACATTTGACTGGATCGCCATCTAATGGTAATTCGTCTAAATTAGCCCAGAAATATAGGCAGTCCTTGGTGATGTATCGTGTCCATAAGTCAGGCTCTATGAAATGCGATTGGTTAAATATACACATTAAACGTTCAGGTTTTCCCGAGCAGATCCGGTCGTCGTGTTGCGCTTTCGCTTCACAATCGAGAAAGCCCTTGTACAAACATGTACCTAGGTACCTACAAACCGGTGTCTATGTACCTACAACCAGGTATCAAGGTATCTACAATCAGGTATCTAGATACCTACAATCTGGAATCTAGGTACCTACAACCAGGTATCTAGGTACCACAACCATGTGTCTAGATACCTACAAACTGGTATCTATGTACCTATCTAGGTACCTACAACCATAAATAGGATTTCATAATCCTACTTAACAGTAGGCGCGTATCACAATCACATGTAACGTCAATGCTAATACAGTCGAAACGCCGATTCTGCAGTTTAATACTTTAACCGAATGTGTGACGTCAACCTAAAAATTAAAAGAAGAGAGTTGCAAATTCATCAGCCTTATCAGTCGACGCGTGTAAAGGCATACACAAATGACGTCAAAGGCGATTTCTCTATGCTAATATATGGGGCCTATTCAAAAACAATGGAAATGCTGATTCTGTAGTTTATTTAACCGTCAAATAAATTGCATTAGAAAGGCATGTGCATGCAACGTGACTCGTAATAAACATCTTGCATCATCCTAAAAAATTAAAAAAAAAAGAGTTGCAAATTCATTATCTAATTAACTGACGGCGCGTGCAAGGTCAAAAACATATGACGTAAATGAAAAGTATGTGCATGCAACGTGACCGTAACAAACAACTTCATTAACCAACACAAGCAAATTCATTAACCTAATCAGTTGGCGCGTGTAAAGTTAAAAACAAATGACGTCAATGCAAATAAACTAAAGTTTAGGGTGTACCAAAGCAAAATTACCGAAATTACTGATTTTTTCAGATCCCGAAAGCACCTAAGACCTGAAACCCAATGTGACGCAATCTACGGCACGTCCGGATCCTGCGAGTACCTAAATCTCGGTTATCCGATCAGACAGTGAGGAGCAAAGGGTGATCTCAAGTCCTATCGGGTATACGGCTATGTATTAGGGTTTATCTTGTAGATCTCGATGTCCCGGTGGACACCAAAATCATCGAAATCGGTCCAGCGGTTGCGGAGAAAATTGGTTTTGGAACTTTGCCAAGTTTTTTTTTTCCTTTTTTTGGGTCAAAGGTCACGTCAAGGTCAAGGGGCCAAAGGTCAAGTCTGTGCCAGTATCGGTGGGTCAAAGGTCAAGGTTGTGCCAGAATCGGTTCTTCTATACTACTACTGAGATTGCTACAGGCAGATGAATGAGTCATGTAATTCAACAAAAACAACAGCTTTGTTCGCTACGTGTTTAACATTTAACTTTTATTATTAAATTTTGTAACAACGTTAGTTATAATCTAACAATGAATGATTGCAATCCTAACATTCAACTTCACAAATTTATTTTATACAGAAATGGACTGTTTATCATGATGTAGTATATAAATTTTTCTTAATACCGTACGCAGTACATACGGTTAGCTCCTGTTAGTACCTTTTTCTTTGGACTAGAACGGGTACAATGTTATGTTATATCTGTCCTCCCATCTTGCACACAGCAGTAATTAGGTGAAATTAGAAGTGTCTGGACCTTTTCAGTTATTCCAGTGTGTAGTGTTAATATATGTCTACAGCAGACAAGTGGAGTTATAAATTATATACTCACAATCTGTTAGTTCCAGGACTACAAACAAATAGTTATGTTTCTTATCACATGGTCAGCCAATTAAATGACTGAATCACGTAAAAGCAGGAAAGGTAGAGATGTAAAAGGCACTGATCTAAAATTCATTCTAAAATTGATATAATAAGAGGTATTCAGGGTAATGAGACCTCAACTTGTGATTTGTAAATTGAAAAGATTTATAGTTTATTTAAAAAAAACTGATTACAAATAATGTTAGTTTTAAAAAAACAAGAAAAAAAACTTTAATCGCGAATATCTCAAAATGTCATTTTTATAACTTTATGTACTTTTCTTCACTAAAGGTTAAGGCACTAAAGGTTAAAGTAAAGGCTTCCACTAAAGGTACAAGGCTGAAATTTTTATGGAGTACGTTAATCGTCCAGTTCTAATGATTGAATGTGCCATTTTTAAAAATATTGAAAATTGTGGGGAAAAAATATTTTTTTTGGTGATTTTTCGATTAAAAAGGTCCCTGTTTAAAAAAATTGTGAAATAAAAATTCTTACCAGAATTAAATGTTACCCATTCCAATTATGTACCAAAGAGTGGCATTTCAAACAAACAAAAAAATGTAGCTCTAGCTGTAGTGGTTGCTGAGAAAAAGGTAGGCTACAAACATTAACATTGCTTAGAATAGGGATCCACACTCCCCCTAACTAACTTAAGGGGACCCGGTCCTCGTATGTTTCTCCAAACTAACATAAGGAACATATTTTAAGCCTGTGATAGAGATAATTTTTCACACAAATTTATTGAAACATGTACCTGTGGCAAGATTATATTAGGGCACTTAACTCTTGTGATTATTAACTCTTGCGAATAGTTTATCTTGATGTACTGTAGCCAATTCAGTTTTACAATTTTGAAATTTAAACCTCCTATAAAGCCCGAAGTCATTTTACAAAATTTATTATCATTTGTTATTATGATATTAAAAAATATAAAACGTATTTTATGTATTAATGCGTGATGAAACTTAGTGCTATAACTAATTAATTTATTATTGTGCAATGTAACTACAAAGTACGTATTTTATGTATTAATACGTGATGAAACATAGTGCTATAACTAATTAATTTATTATTGTGCAATGTAACTACAAAATTTAAGCGTGTACTCACAATCTGTTAGTGTAATGTATAATGTATTCATGTAAGATATCTAAAATTTTTGTTCTAAATACTCGAGCAGCTCTTCTTCCAGAAGTTCATTATTCGGCGAGAATCCATTGAAACTACTGAGAACAGTTAAAGGCAGTCAATCGTTCTAGAAGGAAGAAATCGTTCTAATTAGGAGACTAACAAGGAATCGTTTCTGTTATAAATCAATTTTATAATATGGCTAGAAATTTTGTTAATAATATCATCCTAATACAACTGATGTTTTTTGCTGTTGTCCTAACTTCGGTGAGCAATTTTTAAATTTTTTTCATGGATTTTAAATTTTGGTTTTTTATTCTAGATGAACTGTAGTTTAACATTTGAATTAGTTTGATTTTATGTCTAATTTTAAATAAACTACACTGCATTTTACTCTACACTAATACCTTTTTGTAATATTTTAAGTAATTATATGGGTTGTAGGAAGTTTCATTGTCAGAAGGAGTAATTTCAAAAGTACTAGGCCTACCTCCAAAAGGATACTACCGGAAAAAATACCAAAACAACACGAACATAGATGGTGAACAAAAAGAATGAATAACTGAAATAACAATAATAAAAATCTGGTATGAAAATATCACACGAATTTATCTTACCAATGTAAATAATGAAAAATATAACCTACAGTACTGTATGTCTAATCGTCAGTGAATGATGCTAAATAAAATTCAACGTCTGCAGGACTTAGTACGGAAAACACTAATTGACACTAACTAGATTTTGTAGAAAATAGCTTTCATTAACAGTTTTAGGTTTTATCATATTCTATATAAAATGATACATACTTTTGCCGTACAAACGTTTTTCGGGGGGATGCCAATAGAGGCTCAAAATTATAGACCAGTTTGTAGGAGAGATGTAGGAAGATCGCGGAAGAGATGCGTACCGGAAGAGGTTCACTAAACCTAGACCTTGAAATGAAGATGAAGAAGTATATACTTTTGTCGCAAAATGTACACTGCCTCAACATTAAAAATTAAGTTTTTTTACCACCTTTGGAAAAATAGAGAGAATCGTTAATTGACGCCAAACTACTACTTAAATGCTGCGTTGTATAAAAAAAGTGTGTAAATTAAAGTTGTAGGTTTTTTATTGTTCTACAATTTTGATAATACACCTTAACCTTAGGATCCATATGGAGGGCAAAATATTCGAAACAACCAAATTTTTACTACTAACGCACAAGCTGCAGAATAAAATGCAGCCGATATGGTGCTAACACTATCTTGTAGAGCATAGAAATGTAGTAAATTCGGCAATATTAAAAAATATCTTAGGTTCCGTTTTTTAGAAAATTGTGGAAAATTGAACAATCGTACAAATTAACTAATACCTGTTTCCGTATTACCGATTTTGATGAAAATGTTCGTATCGGGTCTCCTCGTGGTACCTATCTTAAGTTATCAGTTTGAAAATGAAACTGAAATACGTACCGTACGATATTCCGTTTTTGAAATATTTTGTTCACAGACACACAAACACACACGCGCGTGCGCGCGGACGAATCGCTAATAACATGTTCTTGGGTATAAAGGAACTGAAAAAGTGTTTCCCGTGCATTGTAAATGAACTAGTGTGTTCTTCCAAGCCTGCACGAACTAAAAAATTCAACTGAAATTCCATTTGACTACCTAATATGTAAATTACGGCAAAATGTTAGGCCTACTGTTGAAAATTTGTGAATCAGTTTTAAGTCGCTGTATAAAGCGTATAGAGAATCATGGTGCGCATTTTGAACACCTGCTATAACATTTTCAAGGTGATATATAATATGTACAGTTCATGTACATAAAAATTGTTTTTTTTTGTCTCTAGGTATCTTATTCCATTAATCTTTCTTTCGATTTCCGTAAATATTGGTTATCGACGTATGGGCCACTCTGTATAATATAAAAGTTACAGAAAATTAAAAAAGTACAACTTTTATTTTAAACATTTTTTCTACAACGCTTTTTAGTATAGTGGTAATTAGTGATTTTCTGTTTTATTTTTTCATGAAAATCTATAAAAAATGGATTTTTTAAGATATTAGCCTTATACAGGATCATGACAGACATGATCATAACAGACGTGAGACAATCGACTCTCGTGGAAACCACACGTCAGAGCAATCTCAGACTCACGGTTTCGTACGTTGTACAGCGTCTTAGGTCGCAAGTCCTCGCTGCCTCTACATTTAAAAGTCATTTTCTATAAATCACTAGTACGGCCAATTTGGCTATATGGTGGACCAATTTTTGAAACCTGCCACAATACAACACTGAATTTTCTTCAGAAAGACCAGTCATAATCACTTCAAATCCAAATGTCTAATCTCTCTCAACTAACGATCATCCTGTTAAGGGTGCGCTCTACCTCTGCCGCGCCGCTCAATGTAAGGGTTTGACACCAGGCGGGCGGCGGAGGGAGCGAGGAGGCTCTCAAAGAGTCGTTCGCCGGCCTGAGTCAGTGCTGGGTAGCGGTTTGCAACCTTGGTGAGCAATACATTGGTGGCCCTGAAAAGGGTCGTTTTATGATGGTTAGATTGTGCAGTGACGGTGGGTGACGGAGCCGGCCTTGGCGCGACGGTTAAACTAAGTGATGCGACGGGGCGAGGAGATCTCTGCTGCAGTGACGGGGTCGTCCGTTCGGCGAGTCGTTGTTGTCGGGCTCGGCGGTGTTGCTCCTTTTTACCTCCCCGGCGTCTTGACATAAGCAGGTTGGAATCGGGGAAAATTATAAAATAAATTAACCTTAAGGATGACGGCCCTTAAAAGGGTCGTTTATGTAGAAAGCTTAGGTCGTGGAGGACTGTTCGCATGGGTGCGAACCTCCGCTATTCCCGAGAGAAACAGCGAAGCATCGCCTGGGCGAACCCGGCGAAGCGACTAATTGCCGCTGGAACAGCGGACGGCCCGTCGTGGGCAAGCAGGAGACATCAGAAATGAAGCGAGAAGACTTGGTTTTCCTTATAGAGTTTCTTCGGCTGGAGCTGTGTTGTCTAGTTGTGTCCCTCTTGACTGCTGGTGTAAGACTGCTCTGTGTGTGAAAACTACCTGCTTATATACTGTTAGGTTGTCCAACCTGTAACCAATCAGAGAGCAGCATGGCGAGCCGGCTCCTGATTGGTCCGAGTCTGGACAACTTGTTTCTGTAAATTGCATGTGTGTTGTGTGTGTGTTAGTGCGTATACTGGTTAGGCTTGACTGTGTTGTATCAACTCCCCCCTGAGTGAGAGCAGCGACAGCCGAAGAAAGTTTATTGAATCTTTAAAAGTGTGTTACAATGTTTGGCTCTTAGGTCTAGATTTACAAGGACTTATTGATCTATAAGATACATAGTTGGATGAGAATTCTTAACAGCTAACTTCTAACAGAGAAAGCAGGGCGCGTAGGCCCTGGAAAATGAACAGAGCAAACAAAAGGTGTAGAGCTCGCAGGCCCCGGGCTTTAGTTTTTATGAGAATCCTTACAACTAATTTACGGACTAATAGAGACAGCAGGGCGCGCAGGCCCTGGAAAATGAACAGAGCAAACAAAAGGTGTAGAGCTCGCAGGCCCCGGGCTTTAGTTTTTATGAGAATCCTTACAACTAATTTACGGACTAATAGAGACAGCAGGGCGCGCAGGCCCTGGAAAATGAACAGAGCAAACAAAAGGTGTAGAGCTCGCAGGCCCCGGGCTTTACATTTCATGATTTTACGACTACTTAAAACTATACACATGAGATTCCTATTTACAGGTATGTGTATATTATGCACTGCACTAAAGGTCCAGAGGTTCGATGTAAGGGCGAACGTCGTCTTGATGCACTTTAGTCTTTTCGTTGTCGATGTTCACCCAGTATACGGGTCCAGCGCGATGCACAATTTGGTATGGTCCCTTCCAGCGGGGAGCAAAACCGGCGTGGAACCCAGCTATTTTCTTGGAAAGGGGGTGATGTCGAATGTACACCTTTTGCCCTACCTCGAAGGCTGGATTGTCGGTGGGAGGGTCACTCCGTTTAGCTTGGTACCGTTTGTGTTGGTCCCTAGCTGCTTGTTGCCGTTGAAGGGCGCCAGCTTGCCGTGTTACTGCAGCGTCTTCGTTGCTTTCGTGTGCCTTGAGGCCCCAGTCTCCTGGTCGGTGCAAGGTTTGACCGAATAACAATTCACTCGGGGCGTAGCCTGTAGCGATATTTCGCCGGTTTCGTAAGGAGAAGAGGACTGACGGTAAATGTTTTTCCCAGTTTCTATGTTGGCCGTCTAATCTTACTCGGAGGCCTTTCTTTATTTCCTGGTTTCGGCGTTCCGTGGGGTTTGCTCTGGGGTGATATGCTGGCGTCGTCCAGTGTTTAGCTTTCCATCGGCTACAGGCATTCTTCCAGGAATGGCTGGTGAATTGGGTGCCGAGGTCAGTTAATATTTTGGCCGGGTAGCCCCATCGAGAGAATACTTCGTCTTCCATTTTCTTGATTACTGTGGGTGCGTGAGAGTTCGGTAGTGCGAATGCCTCGGTCCATCGAGAGAATAAATCGGTAGCCACCAGTAAGACGCGTTTTCTGTTCGGTGTTAGTGGGTATGGTCCCATTAAGTCCACGGCAACTGTTTCCCATGGGCGAGTTGGTTGTCTTGGGCGTTGTCCGGCGGTCCTTGGATGTGTATTTGCCTTGAACGTTGTACATATGTAGCAATTTCCGACGTATTTATTGACCTCGTTCCTCAGGTTGGGCCATGTAAAATGTTTCATAATTTTATCCCCCGTCTCATCAGAGCCTGGGTGACCGGCAAGATCTTCGTCGTGGTAGTGATACAAAATTCTATCACGGTAGCTTGCCGGTACTACAATTTTCCAGTCTTCAGACTGGTCGCTATGTCGGAATTGTAATAAGTCTTCTGACACTCTGTGGCGTTCCAGGAATCTCTTCTCGATCCTAGATCGGCTCGCCACAGGTAACTGGGAAAGCCGATCGATCTGCTGTTTCTTCTCTTCGATCGCCGGGTCTTGTGCTTGGATTTGCTTGATCTCTTCCACGAGAGTGTTTGGTTCTACGTCTATTTGTTGGATTGACGGGGGTTCTGGCGACGTTTGAGGCTGCTCCGGTGGTGTGGCTCGGTCAGCGAGGTCAAATTCGTCGGGGTCTATCGTCTTTCCTGTAGGCTGGCGTGAGAGAGCATCGGGCAGCTCGTTCTTTTTCCCTGGGCAGTGTTCTATTCGGAATTTAAATTCTTGAAGTAACAAGGCCCACCTTGTTAGCTTGGCCCGGGAATCTTTTAACGTCGACAGCCATGTTAGGGCTTGACTGTCCGTTCGGAGAAGAAATTCCCGGTCCTCGAGATAGGGCCTGTATCTTTTCACTGCCCAGATTATTGCTAGACACTCCTGCTCGTTCGCATGATATCTCTGCTCGGTGGGACTTAGCTTAGCGCTCGCATAGGAAATAACTTGTCTCTGCTTTTCTTCGTCTTCTTGGTAGAGTACGGCCCCGAGGCCCAACTTGCTGGCGTCTGTTTGAAGAATTAATTGCCTTGTTGGGTCGGGGCGGTGTAAGGTTGTAATTTCCTTAACTGCGTCTTTTATCTTCTGGAAAGTGAGCGCGGCTGATTCGTCCCATCGCCATCTAGAGTTTTTGGCCAGTAGGTTGGTTAGTGGTGCGCTTAGTTCTGCCATTCTTGGAATGAATTCACGCAGCCAGTTTACTACTCCGAGGAATTGTCTCAATTGTTTCTTATTTGTTGGAGGTTGGGCCTCTTCCACAGCCATGACATTCTCGGGGAGCGGTTGATTGCCTTCCGGGGTGACAGAGTGCCCAAGGTAGTTTGTACTGTCTTTACCGAAATGGCATTTTTCCAGTGCGCAAGTTAGATGATATGCATCGAGTCGTTCAAGTATTCTAGATAGATGCAGTATGTGTTCTTCCCAGTCGTTGCTAAAAACGATGACATCGTCGAGGTAGGCCGAACAGAAATCCTCTAGACCGCTGAGGACTGAGTTCATCATTTTCTGAAAAGTACTGGGAGCATTCTTTAGACCGAAAGGCATAACGGTGAATTGGAGCTTCTCTCCCTGCGGTGTCGTGAAAGCCGTATACGGTCGTGATTCAGGCTCGAGCGGTACTTGCCAGTACCCGGTTTTGAGATCGAGAGTTGTGAACACCTTAGCTTTTCCGATGGCCTTCAGGGCATCGTGAATATTTACTTGCGGCGGCGTCTCGTTCTCGGTCACCTCGTTTAAACGTCGGTAGTCGATGCACAGTCTATTGGCGCCTGATTTCTTCTTTACCACCACGATCGGGGAATTGAATGGTGTATCGGCCGGTTCTACGTAGCCCTTCTCCTTCATAATTTTAACCTCTTCTTTGATACTTTGTAATTTCTCTGTTGAGTATCTGTAGGGTCTGGTATAAATGGGCCGTGTGTTCGTGAGAGTTATTTTGTGGGTCGCAGCATTTGTCGGTTGGGGAGGCGAGACTTCGTGAAATACAGAGCTGTAGGTTTCGAGAAGCTCGATCAGCGGACCCACGTGTGACTGGGGCGCGGAGTGTTGAATATTCTCCGTGTCCAGTGTTGTTTCCTGGGCCCGTGATTTTGGTTGCCAAAATACTGCTTGCCTTTTCTTCTCTCCGTAGAGCAACCGACTAGCCTCGAAATCCAAACAGGCATGTTGGTTCCGAAGCCAGGGCTGCCCCAAGATCACATCTTCTCTTAGGTTGTCCACGATGTAGAAGTTAACAATTGTAGGTTCTCGGTTTATTTTTATTTCTATTGCTGCGTCTCCCCGAATTTCGCACACTGCATCAGTAGTAGCGAGGTGGATGGCCGCATCCAGTGGGGTTGGAACAGCTTCTGGCGGCAGGTGTCGTGTGTTCATGAAATTATGTGTTGCGGCGGAATCTAAAAGTGCGTGGACTGGTTTCTTCCCGATGTGGATCGTAATCCTTGGCAAGGGAGTGTTAGATTCGGCCGTGATGTGTGCAATACCGATCGTAGTGGGTGTTGTAGCAATCTTTGGAGTCGTTTCTGTTTCTACTTCGGTCGCCCCTGAGGCTGGCTGTGGATCGGGGCAGAATTTCTCACAGCTCCTTCGTTTCCCTGCTCTCTTTTCGCCTGGTAGACCGGGCAATCACGGTGCCAGTGCCGCTCCGGGCAATAGTGACACTTCGGTATGTTTTGGCTCTGCGGCGTCGGGCGTGTTGTGTTTTGCGGCGTCGGGCGAGTAGCAGCAGGTTGCGTCGTACGGGTGGTATTTGTTTGTGCTGGGGTCATATTGTTGCCGCTATGTTTCGTCTGGTCACTTTCAAATTCTGTGGCATACATTATGAGTTCTTCTACATTATCGGGCCTCGCAGCACGGACTAGAGATTTTATTTTCGGTAGGAGCTGGTCGATTAGTAGTGGGACCAGGGAATCTTCTTCTCCGTTCGGGTTTAACTTATAGAAAAGCTGGACCTTTCGTCGTATGAATTTCTCTATTTGTTCCCCGGTCCGCTGTTCCGTGCCGTATAGTTCTTTGTTGGCCGCTGTGATTCGGGCGGAACTCGCAAATTTTGCGGCGATTCTCGCCTTGAATTGGCCCCAGGTTGATATGAATTCGCCGTAGTCCGTCCACCATCTCGCGGCGTCGTCAAATAGCTGTTTTGACGCTAGTAGAACCCAGGCGTGTTCAGGCGTATTGTGGCCGGCAAAGGCGGTTGAGCATTTCTTTGTAAAAGCTTCCGGGTCTTCGCGTAACTGGCCACGGAATTCAGGGAGTACTAGGATTTGAGCTGGTGGAGGCATTAGGTATTGAATGATTTGAGGCGGTGAAGGTGAAACCGGGGCGGTGATGGATGACGTGCTTCCCTCTGAGATCGGAAGGGCGAGGATACAGGGCTGGCACAGGAAAGCAGTGGTGTCGCCAGCTTCCCTTTTTAGGCAGACGTTGTGGTGCGGTTTGGCGCAGAGACGGCAATCAATGGAACTGATGTCGTCTTCTGGTTCTAAACAGGTTGCGCAATTACATAGCTGTCCCCTAGTGAGCATAACCATGATGATGGATGATGGGCGCCACTGGTTTATACTTTCCAGAAAGTGTTGAAGGCGGCTAGCTGGTCGTGGATCCCTCGTAGGTCGCTACGAAGTCGAGGCCCCACGTTGGGCGCCAAACTTGACACCAGGCGGGCGGCGGAGGGAGCGAGGAGGCTCTCAAAGAGTCGTTCGCCGGCCTGAGTCAGTGCTGGGTAGCGGTTTGCAACCTTGGTGAGCAATACATTGGTGGCCCTGAAAAGGGTCGTTTTATGATGGTTAGATTGTGCAGTGACGGTGGGTGACGGAGCCGGCCTTGGCGCGACGGTTAAACTAAGTGATGCGACGGGGCGAGGAGATCTCTGCTGCAGTGACGGGGTCGTCCGTTCGGCGAGTCGTTGTTGTCGGGCTCGGCGGTGTTGCTCCTTTTTACCTCCCCGGCGTCTTGACATAAGCAGGTTGGAATCGGGGAAAATTATAAAATAAATTAACCTTAAGGATGACGGCCCTTAAAAGGGTCGTTTATGTAGAAAGCTTAGGTCGTGGAGGACTGTTCGCATGGGTGCGAACCTCCGCTATTCCCGAGAGAAACAGCGAAGCATCGCCTGGGCGAACCCGGCGAAGCGACTAATTGCCGCTGGAACAGCGGACGGCCCGTCGTGGGCAAGCAGGAGACATCAGAAATGAAGCGAGAAGACTTGGTTTTCCTTATAGAGTTTCTTCGGCTGGAGCTGTGTTGTCTAGTTGTGTCCCTCTTGACTGCTGGTGTAAGACTGCTCTGTGTGTGAAAACTACCTGCTTATATACTGTTAGGTTGTCCAACCTGTAACCAATCAGAGAGCAGCATGGCGAGCCGGCTCCTGATTGGTCCGAGTCTGGACAACTTGTTTCTGTAAATTGCATGTGTGTTGTGTGTGTGTTAGTGCGTATACTGGTTAGGCTTGACTGTGTTGTATCAGGTTTAGATGATTACAACCAACTCGGTTGTTATGCAAATCATAATTAAAGTTTGACATGCCTTTTAAAGCTTAAAATACGCTCCATTTACCAGTTAAATTTTTTTGTATGAGCATTAAGTTTAAGCTTTAAAAAATTAAAGTAAATCTCTTAAAGTTGTAAAGTTTTCTAAAATAATTTCTAAAGATAGGAAAGTATTTGTCGCAAATTAGTCTGTATCAGTAAAAAGAATATCATTTTTAGATTCTAAAAATATAAACTTTAACGTGTTTAATTATTTGTCAGCGGGGATGTCTTGCAATCCAAAAAACCTTTACAAGCACAAATTTTCCAGCCGTTCGATGGCGTTCCGAGCTGACAGTTACGGAACTACTACTGTCTGTCTGTAACTTGATGGCCCCTCGCAGAGGGGAGCAATATGCGGATTGTAAAACCATTTCAGAAAACATCTTATTTTTTTTTTAGGTCACTGAAACTTTTCGGAAATGACGTATTTTTATAAAACAAAGTATTTCGCATGTTTTTTGTTCTATAAAATTATTTCGAAAAACACACGCCTAATGAGATAATGTATAATTTAGTAAAAGTTTTGTTTTTGAAGAAAAACCCGTATTTTTTCAAATACATCGTCATTGTTCAACAACTATTCCACGGATTAACGTAAAATTTGGCAGGCTTGTTCTGTAATAATTATGAAAAACGATGATGCAATAAAATTTAACAGAAAATCAATACTTTTTAAGTTACAAGGTATTTTCATAAATACATTTTGTAAAATCGCGAAATACGACATAAAAAAGTCAGCATGCGAGAAACTTTTTTATCTTTAAAGATAACTGTACACTGTAAGCGAACGAAATAAAGAGAAAATTTTGAATTAATTTTTAGTGAAAGAATTATTTAAATTTGACGAACCGTGTAGGAGTTACAAGGATTTAAGTATACAACCAATTACAAGCACACGCATCCAAAGCGCATGAAAGGCGTACGTAATAGTATTATAGGCTATTTTAGTACATGTATAAAATTGCACCCTTATTGTTTATCTGTTCTGTCACGTAAAATTTATGTTTTGACAACGGTTTTGTAAAAAGTAAAATATTGTTTTTTTTTATTTTCAAGAAACCATTTCCGAACCTTTCAGTAAGCATGTTGTCCTTTTTTTTAACCAGTTCTGTAGTATCGTTGCAATGCGTCGGACGTAACTTTTACTTTCCGGGCATACATTTAAGTTACATATTGTAGTCGTAACTATTTTATCATTTATATTAGGTTATCGTTTACTTTTTCTAAACAAATATTATAAATTACAAACACATTACGTTTACTACATGAACACTACATTACTACATTAACATTTCATTTACTTGTGAATGATGCTTTAATTGTTGTGTCTTGCTTGGGTCATGTGTGTTTGATAATAGTTTTATATATTCACCAATACTTTAGGTAATTAGGAAGATGTTAGTTTCAGTTATGCCTTTATGGTTTATAACATATATTAAAACTGTAAACAAATATGGATGCAAAACGGAAACATGGGCAAACCTTTCACAGTGATGGAAGAAATGTAATAAACAATGTTAATAAACATTGAGATGAAGAACGGGTTACTAATTTACTTAGTCTTCCTTTACAGAAAGTTACGCAAGGAGCTGTAATTAACAATTTCTCTAAATAAGATTCCAATACAGTTATTCGTTCAAATAAATATTGGTGATAAGTAATGGTAGTAGTAGAATACCAGCGCAGTTTATTATCATGCAATGCGCGCCGCGCAATTGCGAAATTTGAACTGTGTTAATTTTAAAACGGATGATCCGATTTGAATGATTTTTTTAGAGAAAATATATTTAAGCTCTGTTAATAAACTTCATGCGTGCACGTTTTCGAACGACAGAAAAATTTTCCCGATATTAGCTTTTCAAAACCGCGCTCGAAAATATTATCGTTTTTTCTTATACAATCAATCTTATACGTCAGTACAATCAAAGTACAGCGTTTTTTAAATCCTTGTAACTCCTATACGGTTCGTCAAATTTAAATAATTCTTTCACTAAAAATTAATTCAAAATTTTCTCTTTATTTCGTTCGCTTACAGTGTACAGTTATCTTTAAAGACAAAAAAGTTTCTCGCATGCTGACTTTTTTATGTCGTGTTTCGCGATTATGAAAATACCTTGTAACTTAAAAAGTATTGATTTTCTGTTAAATTTTATTGCATCATCGTTTTTCATAATTATTACAGAACAAGCCTGCCAAATTTTACGTTAATCCGTGGAATAGTTGTTGAACAATGACGATGTATTTGAAAAAATACGGGTTTTTCTTCAAAAACAAAACTTTTACTAAATTATACATTATCTCATTAGGCGTGTGTTTTTCGAAATAATTTTATAGAACAAAAAACATGCGAAATACTTTGTTTTATAAAAATACGTCATTTCCGAAAATTTTCAGTGACCTAAAAAAATTAGATGTTTTCTGAAATGGTTTTACAATCCGCATATTGCTCCCCTCTGCGAGGGGCCATCAAGTCACAGACAAACAGTACACATTACATTATCTGCTAATCAAGGACATTTCCCCTCAGCTTGATTTCGCTCTAGGTCATACAACGTTGCCGGATAGAGTAATACGTTTGTCTCCAGCGAGAACAGAATAAAGATAGAGAGGACACTCTGTATCTGTCGAGTACAAGGCATGCGAGCCGAAGTCGGCCATCTTGGTTTGCACCAAGTCCACTAAATCACTGCAAAAATCTCGTCATTTTTAATTCTTGCGCGCAACTAAAACTGTGATTTCACACTCTTATAATACGCTTAAAATGTCAAAATTTCATGGCTGGATTATTCATTTCATCCTCTTGCTTATGGTACAATTATAATTACATTTAACAAATAAATAATAATTAATATATGGTTTATTAACGAACCTTGCAAAAATCTTGACATAAAAAAGTAACTGATCGAGAAAGTTTTTTATTTTTGGGACAGCAAAGTTTCGTAAGCGAGAAAGTTTTAGATTAATAGTTAAATTATAATTTTTGTTTAAAACTTTTTTGCATAGGAGGCATACTTTGGCTAATAATTTAAAGTATGTGAAGCGCTCGCTACAGAAAAACGACTAGCGAAAATGTCCCGCCGTAAAATGCTGTTGCCATTTGAATGTGTATGGAACTAAACGATTGTTATATTATTCACGTAATGTTAATCATAATATAATCTCTATATACATGATAAATACGGATACTAAATTTTGGATAAATGTTTCTTGCTTGAATCACTTCTAATTAAATCACAATGAAAGGTTGATGTCAAATAAAACACTGACGTGCAATCAAATGTAAATATTGTGACACTTATCGCTAAGGTCCGTTTCGGGATCTAGGTAATTAAATAATTAATACACTAAGGTTTGCAATTACAAATATTTATTACACTAAACGATTTAAAAAATAAATAATAAACTAATTATAATAAAGTAATACAATAAATGACTTAATAATTTACTTAAAATAAATAATAAACAATAAATAACTTAATAATTTACTTAGCACTACTTACAATCAATTTTCTAGAATGACTCATACAAAATGAAACTGAATACACAAAAACTGAATTTAATACAGATCACATTAACTTTTTGCAATACACTCACGAACAAAGACAGTATAACAATCGTTGACCAACACAATGCTCGGTATGTATGCGCCGTGCACAGCGTCCGACGGCCACTCGTCAAAGATCAAACTAATACTAACTGGACCGCGCTCGGGGGTCTCTTTATATACTCATTCACAAAGATACTTCGAGAAGAGCAGAGAACAACACACAAAAATAAAGTACAAAAAAATAACCCTTTATAAGTGAGTGCTAGAAAAATCTGTTGTAAACAAGTCAACATTTTAAATAGAATAAAAGTTGTAACGGGTTCCTTTCATAACAGTTGTACAATACCCGACCTTTTATCCTACACAATAGTGCAGTTATTAAATAATTTTTATGAATAGGCATACCTTTATTGTCATTATTGTCCTACTGTCAATTATTGTTACTATTGTGTTAGTTACTTTTGTTCTATTATTCCTTTCTTACTATTTTCATCTACTCTGTACCATTTCATGAATGAAATTTTGGAACCTTCGCGAAGCATCTCTTTTCGATATCGTCACAATATGTTTATTCTTTAGTTAGTAAAATACTTATCAGATTACACATGATATATTTTTGAATAATGTTCATTATTCTTAATTTAACTGTAACTGAGTTATGTTTTGTTCTGATGATGCTTTCATTGAAAGCAAAAGGCCTTACCTAATAACATTTGATAGATTGGATACTGTTGAGTGATTTCAAATTGGATACAATTACAATTAACAGATAATGTTCATTGCATAATAAAATTAAATGAAATGAAAAAAGTCTTATTAGGGGCGAAGTTAGAACTGTGAAGTCTTCCCTTCCACTTAACCCCACAAAATAAAATATACATTTACAGAAAATTTAAATTTTCAAATAAAGTTAAGGTAATATTCTTAAAATAAATTATAAACGTAAAAGTAACAAATTAATAATTTAAATTAAGTTAACATTATTCTGAACAAAACATAATTTCCAGTTCCGTTATTTTAACACTAGGCTATTTACAAAATACTACAAGTAAATACTATAATAAAGAGGTTGATTGAATGAATAAGATCGAAGTTCAATTACAATATGCACAAGCTTTCATATTTACTGTACATACTTAATAAATTTTGGAAAAGAACATTAACTACTTACGGGGAATGTTAAATCTCATTAGTAATGGGTGTTTCAAAAAGGACGCATTTCGAAGTTTGAGAACGCTAATTTATTACATTAAGTAATTACAAATTATATAATAAGCTTATATATAATAAGCATAAAAACGTTTCCGCTATAAAATAAAAACAACCTTAATATATGAATCATCTGTGTTTACAAATCAAATTTAAAAGATTTGGTTCATTCTGCTATTCAATCAGCTGTTGTTTAAACATTAAATTTCTTTTTTTTTTAAATTCCTAATTTGTGTACGTTGCAATCTGTTCAATAAACATTAAATTAAAACATACGAGTATCAAAACATTGTGTTAGTTCCATAAGGATAGCATGGAAACTTCAGAAGCTAATGGGGCGAAATCCCGATTTTTCCCAGCCTTGTGACCAGCGCCAATCGATTCCTGGTGTCCAAAAACCCCCAAAAAAATCAAAAAATAAAAATCCTTGAGCGAAAAAAAATTTCGTTATCGCTGCAAGTGAACTATGCCTAGGCAGGATGTGACGCTCGGAAGTGGAGTGACTAATGCCACCCCGCCGCCATCTTGGTATGAACCATCGGCTCACCTGCTACTCTAGGAGTGTCCTCTCTATCTTTATTCTGTTCTCGCTGTTTGTCTCCTGTAGACTGTTTACTCCCGTTGACTGTTTACTCCCGTTAGTATTTGTTTTGACAGAAGTAAAATTAATCGCTCACCCAACCTACACAAAGATTAACTTTAATTGATTATGAAAAGGATAATGTTCGTTTAGGAAAATATTATACTGTTAGACCTACTGATTGTTATTTCTGTAATTAATTGGTAGCCTACTGTTCGGATAAAACAAATATTTTTTTATTTCTAATTTTTTCTAATAATAATTTTAAAATTAAATTTTTTAAATTTAAAAACAGGTATTTTTACTTTCTTTTGTTCTACGTGAATATAGCCTATAGGAAGGAGAGTATCGTTTTCATGTTGATTTTTTTAAACGAGTTTTCACGGGCTACATATAAGTTTTCAGGCCCCCTGCAGCCAAAGAACATGTTTTCAGCGATTGGTCTTTGAATGTGTGTGTGAACAAAATATCTAAAGAACGTAATAACGTACGAAGTTGAAACTTGGAATTTAAGTTACATACTACTAAAGGGGGCCCGACACGACCATTTTCATCAAAATCGGTCAACCGAAAGTAGCAGTTTCTCGTAAAATTTTTCACGCTTTTGCAGTTTTCTCAAAACCGGTCCCTACGATATTTTTATTAATTGCCTCATTTACCACATTTTTATGCTTTACAAGATAGCGTAAGCGCCATGTCTGCTGACATTCTTGGGGAAACTATAAACTAAATTTACTATTTATATATTATTAGCTGTATTTAGTTTTACTATGTTAGCGGTAATGTCATTTACTACATAATGCTATGTAAAAATTTACTAATGTATAATGTAGGCAGTAGTGTAATTTACTATTTTTGCGGTATCTAGTTTTGTTTCATTTATTATCGTAGGTCTACTAGGTTTTTAATTGTTAGTTTCAGTTTATAGATTGTAATAGCTGTGTCTGTTTTTGATAATATGTACGTGTACCATTTTTTTGTTAAATGGTAAATATTTATTGTCTGTAATAGGTATTAAATGTGGAATGATTATTGTTTTTAATTTGGTTAATTAATGTTTGTTATTTTGAGAGATATTGGTTTATGTTGTTAAATTAAAAACGTGATGCAGATATTTTTAAAAAATCCCTTTGCACTAAAACGACCAGTATAAAATTATGAAAAATATTCGTTCTTGATGATTCAATAATTTTTCTGGGTAAACATAATGAAAACTTAATTTTTTTCATTGAAGTAATTTTTTTACGTAACTTTGCTATTCTGCTATTTCTTGTATTTTTTACTGGTATTTACGAGTACTTTTGCATTGCGCATCGCTTCATCAAGTTAAAAATACATAAAACTTAAAAATTGTATGAAGAAAAATTATTATTCATAAATGGCAATTGGAACTAAAATTTATTTACTATAGATAACTTTTACTTATGCAGTAGACCCTCTGTTAATCGACTTCTGTTATCCGACTCTCCGGGTTAACCGTTGAACCCCCTGCCGACCACTAAAACTCCGGTTTTGTTTTTTAAGGTAAAAAAGTTTTTTAATTCATGAGCTGATGTAAACTATTTTTCTTATAATTTTGTACGATACTTACATTACTGTATTAATCTAATTAGGGCCTATATTAGTTAAGTACAATAGTAGTAGACCAACATGCGAAGGACAGATTTTTATAAACTCTGACGTTTTACATTTGAAAAAGCGGACAGATTACACAGCGTGCTGTGGCCAAACAAACAAAAATTACAAGTTATGTTAATTAAAAGTAATCCACTGAATCCTTTAACTTTGTCGTGTTATTTGTTTAGTACCTATACTTTATTGCATAGTTCGTTTATTTTCGTATCAGCATATTTTTGTGTGTAAATCGTGTGCGTGTACAGTAGGCTACAGTGTAAATAATAACAAGAGTAGGGGTAATGTTTTACAAAAATCATAGAAAAAATTATTTATTTAAACATTATTTACAAATTATTTAACATTACATTATTTAAACATTAGACAAATACCTCTTCGGTTAAACTGAGCTTTTCACTTGACCGACTAACCGTCGGCCAGCACTAAGTCGGTTAACAGAGGACCTACTGTGGTAGATTTTAACCAGTAATCATTATTAAATTGTGTTAATTCTTTTATTAAATTATCACTACATATTAATGTTTCTATTTCAATTTTCTCCGAAGTTTGAATTTTGTATTTCTTGTAAATTGTTTCCAAAAGTTATGTGTTTTAATATAAAAAATGTATCGTTATTTATTTGAATGTGTTATGTATTATTATATTTTTGTTTAACATATTTTATAAGATTGTAGATATTCTTAAAATCATTTTTAAAAGGACCTAGATATTATCCTGATGTAAAAATTATCACAATCTTCTGAATCACATTTTGATATTATAAACACCTGGTTCTTCATATAAACTAAATTTACTATTTATATATTATTAGCTGTATTTAGTTTTACTATGTTAGCGGTAATGTCATTTACTACATAATGCTATGTAAAAATTACCTAATGTATAATGTAGGCAGCAGTGCAATTTACTATTTTTGCGGTATTTAGTTTTGTTTCATTTATCATTGTAGGTCTACTAGGTTTTTAAATATAAGTTTCAGTTTATAGATTGTAATCGCTGTGTCTGTTTTTGATAATATGTACGTGTACCATTTTTTGTTAAATGGTAAATATTTATTGTCTTATAGGTATTAAATGTGGAATGATTATTGTTTTTAATTTGTTTAATTAATGTTTGTTATTTGGAGAGGTATTGATTTATGTTGTTAGTAAACAGGCTGGTTTTAAATTATGGTAAAATGATTTTGTAAATTATTGTAAAGCTAAAAATAAGACAAAAAGTTCATATAAACATAATGTCCGCAAACGCTTCATTTGCGAGTTACAGCTAACGAAAAATTTCACCCTGATTTCAGTTCCTCTGGTGAAAAACAGTTGTACTGAATTTTTTGGGGGCTAATTTTTGCATCAAATATGGTGGATGTAGCCTATATGGAAAATATCACAACCTACATTAAAGTTCAATAGTTCTAGTAGGGCCAACATGCGAAGGACAAGTTTGTATGAAATCTCATTACGACGTTTTACATCTGAAGGAATGGAGAGACTACGCTGTGTGCTGTGGCTAATGAAACAAAAATTACAAGTTGTGTTAAACAAAAGTGATCCATTGAATTTTTTAACTTTTTCATGTTATGAGTATATAGCATTTTACATAGTTACTTTATTTTGATATCAGCATAATTATTTTTTGTGTGCAATTCGTGTGCGTGTATAATAATAACAAGAAATTGTGTTTATTGGATTCGAAATAAAATTAAAACAATTTTTAGGCTATAATGTACTCGTATATAGTATAAACTTCAGTTCAAAAACACATCTCGGCATGTTTCCAGCCGTCTGCCGTCTTCAGTGTATATAAATACGGTACATGTAAATATACGTGAAATAAACACACATTTCAAAGTAAAACACGCATGTCAATGTAACAATGAAATAAGTACAAATCAGCATTATAATTTTACCTATGCAATTACTGCTACATTTTAGAGTTTTAATAGGGGTTATTTTATACAAAAATCATAAAAAAATTGATTTATTTATTTATTTAAACATTCATTAACAAATACCCTTCGGTTGACTACCCGTCGATTAACAGACTTACTGTAATCAATGTTAACCAGTATAAAATCATTAAATTAGTTATTAGTGATTTAATCATTATTAAATTGTGTTTTTTCGTTTATTAAATTATCATTATTGTTCTTTATCTCAATTTTCTCTAAAGTTTGAATTTTGTATTTGTTGTTTTTTGTTTCCAAAACAGTTAGTGTGTTACTATAGAAAATGTATGGTTATTTATTTGAATGTTTTCTGCATTATTAGATTTTTGTTTACCATATTTTATAAGCTTTTAAATGTTCTTGAAATAATTTTTAAAAGGACCTAGATATCAACCTGAGGTAAAAGTTATTACAATCTTCTGAATCACATTTGATCTTATAAACACCTGCTTTTTCATAAAAACTAAATTTACTTTTTAGCGGTAGTGTAATTTACTATATTAGCGGTATTTAGTTTTGTTTCATTTATTATCATACTAAGTGCTTTAGTTGATGTATTCTAATCGCTGAGTGTGTTCTAGTAATGTGGAGTGATTATTGTTTTCAAATCCACTCACAAAAAGTACCACTAAAAATTGTTACAGTCGTCTTAGCAGCATTCAAGTAAAATGTTTATTTTTACAATAGGCTATATCTTTCCAGCTTTCGAGTAGTTTTTTCTAGAAAACGAGCGCGTTAAACTTTTTTAAGTGAACTGAAATTTTTAAGAGAAGTAAACAAAAAGCGGTATCTGTAGGCCTACATAAAAAGTATAAGTTACAGAAATATTTTTGTAATTAGGAAGAGTATTTTGTTACGCTTGCTAATAAAATGTCACAACATTTAGTTGAACATAAAATAACAAAGAAATAAAATAATTTCTAAAGGAAATAAAATAAAAATTAAAGGAGGCCTAGGTTAAAAATTAGATTTCTTTAAATTAAACGTGTCTTTGTTTTTAAATTCGTAAGAACCAAATTGAATACATGAAAGTTCATTGAATTTTAAAATATAATAATTATTAAAACTTAAATTCTGTACAGATACTAATATTAATTTGTAAATGAAAGTAAGAGTTCCGTTTGATTTTGTATTATTTATGAGAGTAGAATATTTAATATTTTTATTATGAGTTTTTAAGAACCTGTAACCAAATTATACCTAACAATATAAGTTGTAATACTAATATTTTTTAGTAATAGAGTAAGTAGTCTTAGAATTCGGCAATCTAGTTTTATTTCATATGGTTGACATCATTCGATGTTATAGAGTCAGCCTTTTGGCAACACCGGACCACAGATGCTCGCATGCATAACAGCACACGTTGATCTACAGCTCCCTACTACTGCCTTTAAATGCCCCCACTTTTACCTACACAATACTGAGATTATGAGAGCGCACCTAGCGGTAGCAACTGAAATCGCTCGGCGATTTTCTCGTATTTCTGAGGCGCACCCTTAACAGACGACTGAAACGAAGGTGGAATAGGGATCTTCTCCGACCACCATAAAAAAATTTAACTTGTCATGATTTTTGACTTGAAACGATTTTTTGTTATCATGAAATGACACAGGTGTCATTTCATGATAACAAAAAATCGTTTCATATAAAAAAAATCATCCATCATAGTTTGTAAATCATTATCAATGGAAACTACTGGCACCACATTCCTTGCAAAATTTGGCGCCGAAATCGGTCACTGGATCGATTCATATTCACGTCACATTCTAGCCATTCATCATTCATTCCATCTCATTCACTAGTTGTGCTTTAAAAAAAATGTACAGTTGTAAATAAAAAATAAAGTCGAAGCCAAAAAAAATAGAAAAATAAAGTATGCATTTTACGAGAAAAGTGTACTATATAATAAAATTTATAGAAAATTAAAAGTTCTACATCTTTTATTTTAAGCGTTTTTCTCTATAGAGCCTAGTTTAGCGTGAAAGAGTGATTTTCCTGAGGTTGGTTTTATTTTGCATCATTCACTCATAAATAAAATTAGGTTTTGTCTACGAGGTTAAGTTTTTTGTTTATTTCTAATGTTTTGTTACTAATATTACGTTATATTGTTCGTTATTTGCATTGGCAAGAGAAAATTGTGTGTTTCACGCAGGTTTTCTTATTTAGCTGTCGATTCTGTTGTAATGCATTGAGTTGATCTCCTGCATTACTATGTATACAATAATTATTTAGCTATTAAAATTTTAATCGAATACCCTAACTTTTAGTAATTTTTTTTAGGATGTATGCAAAGGAGCGGCTGTAATCAAGGGAGAAAAAGATAAAACAGTTGATTCTGTAGTTTCAGGTCTTATAGCAAAAAATACATTACATCCCGAAAAAAAGACAAGATTTTATATGCCATTTGTAAGGTTTGCTAAGTGGATATATAACAAACTTCCTAAATGGCTACAAGGTTTTATAAAAGCCGTTTTCATATGGATAGGAAATCCTTTCAGGAACCATGGATCTCGTGTACTTTTGTGGGCTATAATTTTTGTAATCGGATTGGCGTTAATGTTTAGTGGTCCATTAATGTGCCTGTCTGGTCCTGTCCTCGTGTGTGCAGTTTGCGGATGCATCTGCGAAATCTGTATTGAAGACTCAACGGGTTACGGTGATGGTGACGACTGTAATACAATTTGTTTCTGCATTAAAATTGATCATGATGATTTTGAATGCTGTGATGTGATTGAATGACACATGGATTGTTAACCTTTTTATTAGCGAGTTTGTTTTTAAAATTTTATGCATGTGAGGGAGTAAGTATGTTTTTAAATGTTATAATTTGTACTAAAAAAACTTACAAGTAGTGAGTAGTGGGTAATCACACGACGGACATTGACCGGTGGTGTAACGTGACATTTTTGCCTAATGCTAAAGTAATTATTTTCTGTAAGATTAATTTATTAATCACGGATAATTTATTTCAAATATCTTAATAAAGTTATATACGAGGTGTGGCTATTAAATAATGAGACTGACGTTGTAAAAGATTTAATTTTAATTTTATACATAATCACTTATTGTCACCTTCAATATACACTCCTTCTCTATCCCTTCAACGCTTCATGCGAATTTTTCATGTTGTAAACAGTGCTGGAAGTCATCTTCTGTCAGCTCCTTCAGGACACATGCCGCTTTCTCTTTTACAGCTTCCACGACTCAAATCTAGTCCCTTTTAATGCAGATTTCACCTTAGGGAACAGGTACAAGATAAAAAATTGTGATGAAACGTGGTTTTTTACTTATGATCCGGATACGAAGCTTTATCCATGCACTGGAAGAGCCGAACTTCACCAAGAGCCAAAAAAGCTCGAATAAGCAGATCAAAAATTTAAAGCAATGATGATTGTTTTTTTTATATCCATGGGATTGTGTACCTTCACTGTGTTCCTGAAGGTCAAACAATTAATCAGTATTACTATCTTGAGGTACTTTCTATACTACGTCAAAAAGTAAGAAAGAACGCCCCGAAATGTGGAAGGACAAATTATGGGTTCTCCACCAAGACAATGCGCCAGCTCATTCCCCATTATCTGTCAAGAGGTTCCTAGCCTAGTACAGGATCTCAGGGACAGAACATCCACCTTATTCACCAGATCTTGCACCATGTGACTTCTACCTGTTCCCTAAGGTGAAAACTGCATTAAAAGGGACTAGATTTGAGTCTTGGAAGCTGTAAAAGAGAAAGCGGCACGTTTCGTGAAGGAGCTGACAGAAGATGACTTCCAGCACTGTTTCCAACATTGAAAAATTCGCATGAAGCGTTGTAGGGATAGAGAATGAGTGTATATTGAAGGTGACAATAAGTGATTATGTATAAAATCAAAATAAATTTTTACAACGTCAGTCTCGTTATTTAATAGCCACACCTCGTATTTTACTTATTGTGTAAATAAAAAGGAAACATTTTTGTTTAAATTAAACACGAAAGCTGAATAAATATGAACCATTTAACAAGTTTAACTTTATTTTGTGATAATTGCCATATCACCTTTTTAGATCTTTAAACCGTGATTTTCATAATAAAATTAATGGCCTAGAAAATAAAACAGTAAACAGGATTAAAATTAATTAATCACTAAAATGCATAATCGTACTAATTATAATAATCACGGCTTGTATTTGAAGCAGTCTGGTAAAAATTTGTTGTGTGATAGGTTAGCATCCTTTGTCACATGTAAACTCTTAAATAAAATAGAAAATAAGGAGACTTTTTTAATGAGTTGGGTGAAACAAGGGATAAGAAAAGTTTAGTTTTATTGAAAAAACACTGCCATAGAGATCACAGGTTTTTCAAAATATTAATGGTATGTTAGGTTTATATACGGCCAAGTTAATCAGCCAAAAAGGGAGTTAGTTCCAAAGATTCCTCATCGGTTCAGATCTCTTTTTCCTTAGTTTATCAGATATAACTCTAGGAGCTGTAGTTTGATCACTCTACGGAGACCAAATCTAAGATAATAAATTTTTAATTTTCTTTTAATAATAATCTGAACCCAAGAAATCTATACATTTGACTTAAAACTTTTTATTTTTAAACATTCGATTTTGCTAAATGCTTAAGATGTTTGTGATTTGATGGATAGTGTAAAATATCTGCTCTAAAATAGATTGCGTATTGTGTATATATTGTGTATTGAAATATATTGTGTATTTAAATGTATTGTGTATTGTTTAGATGGGATGTTTTTTTTAATTATCTGTAAAATCACCTTTAGAACTTTCTATAGAGAGTTCAAAGAAGAAAAGTTAGTGCCATCTCACCCTAGTATTATAATAATTAAAATTTATTATTATTTACTTCTAGGAACACTCTTAGGATATAATTCTTCCTGAAACACCGTAACAATTTTATTGTTATGATTCTCAAAATTCAGACCTTCCACAAGACCATAAGTTTTGTACCAAACAAATAATCGTGTCTTAATAAACAAATAAAATAGACGTACCAAAAATAACGGTGATTCAAAAAGAGCGCCGGTTTTTAAACGGCTGGTAAATATTTTTTTATCGGTTGGCTACATTGTTAGACCTCATTTCTATTTCGGAGAACATTCCGATTGACGATTCAGTTGTAGTTTCTCTTGTTCGCAGTGTAGTACTCTCGCAGTCTGTGTCTAACCATGGACAAGTTTACTATTGCACAACGAGTGTTAATCGTCAAAACATTTTACCAGAGTGGAGAGAGTTATGCGGCTACTGTCAGGCGACTTCGCGGTACTCTAGGACGTAATGAAGCACCGAATGAATCAACAGTTCGCAGGCTCATGAAAAAGTTTTTTGAGACGGGTTCAACAGTCGGCCTTAAAAGTTCTGGACGTCGTCGTTCTGGCCGAACTGAGCAGAACGTTGCGTTGGTTCCTGACAGTGTGGCTGTTAGCCCAGCAAAATCAATACGTCGCCGTTCTCAACAATTGGGTTTACGATGTTCTTCTGTACGGAGAATTCTTCGGTACGATCTCCAATATCACCCGTATAAAATGTTGTTGCTCCGTGAACGGTTCCAATGTTGTTGCTCCGTGAACGGTTCCAGGATCGCATCATTTCTCGTAATTCCGACCATCAATGGCCACCAAGGTCGAGTGACTTGACGCCTTGTGACTTTCACCTTTGGGGTCATCTGAAGTCATTGGTGTATGCCAATAAACCCCGAAACATCAATGACTTGAAGGAGGAAATTCGACGGGTTATCGGGCAAATGGAAGTCGAAACTTGTCGTGCAGTAATATCCAATTTCATGGACAGAGTTGATGCGTGCCAGCGCAGTAGAGGAGGACACATGCATGACATCATTTTTCATACATGAAATCGGAAGGTAAGATGAACTTGTTGATGTATTTATTTTCAGTTTTTCAATAAAATAAATCTCTTAATTTGATATATCAAAACCGGCGCTCTTTCTGAATCACCCTAAAGCAACAGATAAATTGTACTAAACCGTTGTTTAATCCGTTGTACTAATCCGTAGAGGTGTATATACACCTTTACGATTTTGTTAATCATTTAAACTTTTTTATTTTTTCGTTTCAACTTTAACTACTGATCATTGTCATACTACATTACATACTTTATGTGACACAAAAATGTAAAATAACAAGTCAGCTTTAGGTACAACGCAAATACATATTTTATAAGCGTGTAATTTATTCACGTTTGATATTAACAACACTTTTTGTTTGTCAAATTTTAACGTTTTTTATATCGTTAATACCTGAGTTTCATATATCATTAATATTGTTACAACAGAAGGCAGTTTTGCTATTTCTAAGATATTGAAATAATAATGATAGGAAATTGTTTTAATAAAATAAACTTAATACTAATTATGTTTCTGGCAGTTGTCCTAATTTCGGTAAAAAAATTTGAATTGTATCTAGGATTTAATTTTTTTATTCAAGGAGATCCAATAAAACCAATAAAAATTCTGATATTCGCCGATGATATAGAAGTATTAGCCGAGACAAAGAAAGAACTAGAGGCTATCTTAAATGGAATGGATGAGATCATGAGAAAGGATTACTTCACGAAAATTAATAATATCAAAACGAAAGTGTTGTGCAGCAGCAAGAGTGGTTTAGAAGAGATGGGAAATGTAAAAGTAGGCAACGAGAACATATAGGAATTTGGGGAATCCTCCTATCTAGGGAGTAAAATAACAAAGGATGAAGAGGCAAAAATTATCAAAAGCAGAATAATTCTGCTTTTATATTTTTAGCAATTATTGCTCAAGCTAGAAAAGCCTTTGAAATAAAAAACAGCTTACTGACTACAAACATTGATTTACAACATTATGTTGTAAATTTTCTTAAAACATTATGTTTGTAGTATAGCATTAGACATGAGTGAATCGTGGGTGATAGGGGCTATAGAAAAGAAGAGGATAGAAGCTTTTGAAATGTGGTGTTATAGGAAATTGTTAAAGATTAGGTGGGTGGACAAAATAAGTAATAAAATAAGTGCTGTTTTTCATCTACTCATCTAAGAACCTCTAAATTACTTACTTTGTCCACCCACCTAATCTTTAATATTTTTCTATAACACCACATTTCAGAAGCTGCTTTCATCTTCCTTTCTACAGTCCCTATCACCCACGTTTCACTCCCGTATACTCTCCAAACATAATGTTTTAAGAAATTTTTCCTAATCTGTAAATCAATGTTTGTAGTTAGTAAGCTGTTTTTCATTTCAAAGGACCTTCTAGCTTGAGGAATCCTACTTTTGATATCACTTGTGTTTCTACCATCTTTTTTTATTTTACTCCGTAGATAGCAGAATTCTCCAACTTACTGTATGTTTTCGTTGGCTACTTTTAAATTTCCCATCTCTTCTAAACCACTCTTGCTACTGCACCACACTTTCATTTTGTTCTTATTAATTTTCATAAAGTAATCCTTTCCCATGATCTCATCCATACTCACCTTACTGATTTGAATTGTGTTCCACTGTCTCAAGACAGCTTCAATATGATAACTCGCCTTGATTTGTACATTTTCATTACCTCTATTCATTAGTGGTTGTCTTTTTAAAAAGTAATATCCTAAAACAGCGGTTCTCAAACTTTTATGGTAACACTAAATATTTTATGGAGCCCTATAATAAGCAAATCCTGGTTTTATGTTGATTCTTTAATTGTTATTGTTTAATTGAATGAGAATCATACAAATATGGATACATTATAAATGTCAGTCAACTGTTTGTAAGAGAGATCTTGAGAAAGCTGCATAAGAGTAAATCGAACATCCAAAATAGATCCTGTAAGTATGGCACAAGGAATAAACACGTACTTCTTTCAGAGAAAGCGAGAAGTTTGCTGTATGAGCAACACTTCCCTCACTTGGCCCCCAAATTTTATAACCACCTAAACTCATAACTGAACAGAGCAATTATCAGCAATTATAAACCACCTCACTCCTCATTTGACTTAGTAAAACCTCTAGAGATTCAAACTAGCCTTTTTGCTGTTGACCTAAACAACAGCACTACAGTATGTACAATGTATCCATTTTTGGGTACCTAAATGAAATGTTAAATTCAATGGAAAATATTCTCCTATAGGTTTCATATGATACAGGAATATTTTTGCACTTTTAAGTACATAAACCGTGCAGTTTTGCAATAAAAAGTAAATAGAAAAAAGGTGGGAGTAGAAACAAACAAGGGTACTTAACATGCGTGACACTATGACTATCCCCCTTGTTAGCCTGTGACGCATGGACATTCCTCTGTCTTTGCCTGTATAGAAAATTCCTGTTACAGTTTATTTCATGACTATTCTCCTTATTGACTATTGTGAATACTGCATTTTATAGGTACTGTTGATTAGGTCATCAGCCGAAAGGCTGGTTTGAACCTGTAGAGGTTTTACTAAGTAAAACGAGGAGTGAAATGGTTTACCATTGCCTTCCTCACCGAGTGGAACAGTACGCTTGTCAGCATGCCGGGCCCTCTGAAAAGCACATATTTTCCACTCAGCAAATGACACCTTCACTTCATTCACCACAGGGTCTGGCTGTATAATGAAATTCATTACTTTCAGAGGAGATAACTCTGATTGTGTCTTTTACACCTCTGCCTCTTCTGTTCTTAAATGATTCAGTCATTTAATTGGCCGAACACATGTTAAGAAAAAGAACTATTTATTTTAGCCCTGCAACGAACAGATTGAGTGTAAAAAATTTGACACTCCACCTGTCTGTTATGGGCAGTTATAGGTACTATTACCCTAATATCAGCTACCTGATGGTGTTATAAACACATTTTTAATTATTTTTGACATTCCTACTTCTTCCCCTGTACCGTTCAAATGATTTTTTTTACGTCCTGCAGACTCCAGGAGGAGTATAGGACATGTCAGTTATAACACCTGAAATACATATAAGAATCACACAATGTATCACTACTATCAAGAAAGAAATTCTTGTACGCTGTAAAAAGTTTCAGCGATCAATTAATTTTTCCGATTTTTTTTTAAAGGAATGCAAATTATCACAACATTTTAAAAGTTTGGGTAATTTATTCATGAATTTTCTCCCTGCGTAAGTAGGTTTTTGTTCAAACAATTTTGTGGAGTGATTAGCCACATAATAATCATTTCTGTTTCTCGTGTTATGATTGTGAACATTGAAATATTCTGCTTAAAATTATTTTGCCTAACATACATAATCACCTCAAAAATGTAAAGAGAGGGAACTGTAAGCAATTTAAGCTCCTTAAATGAGGTTAGCTGGTTGGCTCCCACCATACACCTAATAGCTTTCTTTTGAGGGAACTGTAAACACAATGATATTGTTTACTCTGGTGATGGTGAATCCATGGAAACGCATGTAAGTTACAGATAGAAGAAATCAAGGCAACTTAAAAAAAAAAAACTCAAACGGTTAGTGAAATTTATTGTAAAATATTGTTGTTGTTGTTTAGGTCATCAGCCGGAAGGCTGGTTTGAACCTGTAGAGGTTTTACTAAGTAAAACGAGGAGTGAGGTGGTTTACCATTGCCTTCCTCACCGAGTGGAACAGTACGCTTGTCAGCATGCCGGGCCCTCTGAAAAGCACATATTTTCCACTCTGCAAATGACACCTTCACTTCATTCACCACAGGGTCTGGCTGTATAATGAAATTCATTACTTTCAGAGGAGATAACTCTGATTGTGTCTTTTACACCTCTGCCTCTTCTGTTCTTAAATGATTCAGTCATTTAATTGGCTAACCATGAGACAAGAAACAGAACTATTTATTTTAGCCCTGCAACTAACAGATTGAGTGTAAATAAGTTGACACTCCACCTGTCTGTTATAGGCAGTGTAAAATATTACTATGTGAAATAGATTTTTAGTTCATATTTTATCTTTATAGTAAGAACAGTGGTAATTCTTTAATATTTGTTACACATTCCATTAAAAAAAAGGCGCTTTCAATATCTAGGCTAAATGTTCTGACTTTTTGAATATTTGTATTGTTCAGTGCTGTATGGTAGCCTGTAATACAGCAAATGCCCTTTAAATTATTTATGATATCCTAAAAACGTTAAGCATAACAAAATTATTAGCATATATTAATTTATCCAATTATCCAAAATTTTTGACTATCCCAGTCCATATATGTTTAGGTCAATGCAGATGATTAGGGTTCTTTGTTGAGCACAAACAGTTTTGTTGAAGTAGTTCTGTAATTGACCTACAGAATTCGCTTGTGTGTATCTAGAAGTAATAGTGCAAGTTATAAGAGATTTATTCTTTAGACCAGGTTCAAGCGTGTATTAGAAATAAAAAAAAATACCCAGTACATTCTGTGTATCAGTTACATACAAGTTACCGTTTCTATTTTGTATTTTGTAGTGAAAAGTTTTAAAAATTATTACAAGGTAGTGAATGCAAGAATAAAAATTATTTATCTATTGGATTATATGCCTTGTAGGAATCGTTATAATATAAATGTTATTATAATGGTTATTATAATAACCACTACACCACGGGTAGGCCAGTGGTGTAGTGGTCAGCGCAACTGGCTACTATGCCGGGGTCCCGGGTTCGATTTCCGGTCAGGTCTGGCATTTTTTCATCTGTAAATCACTACATATCATTACCTATGCACAAGCCCAAGGCTTATGTAGGCATCATCACTTAATACAAAAAAATAAAAAAAATGTGAGTCAGCTTTTAAAATAATAATGTAGAGTAGAAAAGAAGAGCTGTTTAATTTTATTTTATATAATAAATTTTACTAACCTTCTTTTTAAACTGCATCAACTTTTATCTTTACTTACACATGTTTCGGTGGATCCACCATCATCAGAGTAAATAACATAATTGAAACTAAATAAAACTAACTTTAAAACTTTGAAATAAAATTAACTTTGTATAAAACTTTTATACAAATGACTGAAGACGTATCATCTTCTATAGATTTAAAATAAATAAAAATTTTTTTTAGTTTCAATTATGTTTGATAAATGCTCCTTGGTGTGCAAGAAAGTAACACTGAAGTGGATGAATGCTTAAACATTCCATTTATAAAAGAAGAAATAAGAAGGCTCAGTGAATAATATCACACAAAATTGTCATCACATATAAATCATTTGGCCCTGAATTTACTAGATAATAGTGAAACCTCCAGACGTTTGAAACGACATCATGTTTTGGATCTCTATGATAGATTATGAGACAAAAACTAAATAAAGAAAAATAACACACTAAAATAATTAAACAAATGATTAACATAAATAACTAACAGGCTATGTTTTATTAATACAAATGACTTTTAACAACAATTAAGAATGAAAAAAAATAGTTAAATTACATAAAAAATATTTTAGTTGCTTTGTTTTATGGAAGGGCTTTAATGGAAGCCCTCTCCTTCATGTTATTTTGTATTATGTCATTCACTTATAGTAACTTCTTACTGATTGTGTATAGTAATTATTTATTAAAAAAAAAGTTTCAATTATGTTATTTTACTCTGATGATGGTGGATCCACCGAAACACAAGTAAAAATTAAAGTTGACGCAGTTTAAAAAGAAGGTTAATGAAATTTATTATATAAAGTAGAATTAATTTCAAACTGCAGATGCATTATAATAAAAATTTATTTTTGAAGAGCTGTTCAAGTGAAAAATTCAGTGTATAAATACACTAAGTATCTAAAAAAAAGAAAGTAAATACAAAATACAAAATACAAAAAGAAATGTAAATATTTATTTTGTAAATTACGTTAAATGAGCGTTAAACTAAAAGAAGTTACTAAATGATTTTACAAATTATATTAAATTGTTTTTAACAAGGTGTAATTCTTTTGATATCAGTTTTTAACTTAAATTAAAAACTTTGAGCAAAGATGATAAAAATCAGAGAGATAACGTTCTTAACATAAAAATATTAACCACAATCAGTAGTGTGTTTCAAAAGAAGACTGAACTGTGAACAAAAAATGAAACCTAACTTGACTGAATTGTGCATTAATATCTTGAAACATGAAATTGTTGAAGCTAAAGTTGACGATGATCATTATGGAGATGATAATGATACTTGATAATGAGATGACAATGATTAGTTGTAGGAATAGAAAAGAAAGATTAAATTAGTTAAATAATTAACAAAATAGTAAAGGTAAGTCCAATGTTTTAAAGTGTTTCATCTTTGAGTATCTTCACTGGTGTCGAGGAGGTTAAATTGTAAAAGGATTTTATGCTCTTCTAACTTTTTACATGTTTTTTTGCTAAGTATTAAAGGTATCAGGTACTTTTTGTCACTTTGAGTTGTATTAAGAACAATAGAATCATGTGCCCATGATAGGCAGGTGGAGTGTTAAATTATTTGCACTCAATCTGCTAGTTCCAGGGATAAAAAAGAAGTTTTTTCTTAACATATGGTCAGACAATTATACAATTGAAGCATTTAACAACAGAAGACGTAGAAGAGTAAAAGATACTAGTCAGAGTTATCTTCTCTGAGAGTAATGAATTTCATTATACAGCCAGACTTGTGGTGAATGAAGTGAAAGTGTCATTTGGAGGGTGGAAAGTAGATGTTTTTCTGAGAGCCTGGCATGCTTTTCTAATACTTTTGTTAGCATACTTTTCCATTCAGTTAGAAAGGTATTGTAAACTACCTCGCTACTCGTTTTACTGAAAGCCTCTAGAGGTTCAAACCAGGCTGATGACCTAAACAACAACAACAACAGCACAAAATATACTACATTTTTATTTCTCTTTATTTCATATTTTATACAACATTAATAAACTATTTTAATCAACTTTATTTGCTAGATAACTTTACAGATAACCAACCAACTGTGTTCTTAGTTATGCAACAAAAAATGTATCATACAGAAATATTATAATAAAAATTCTAATTAAAGTATGCGTTAATAAAACATTATTTATTATAACTAACTACTTAAATACAGAATAATTAAAACTATAAATATGGCATAAACAAAACTATAATAAAATACCCTCCAAACATATAAAAATATAAATACCTAAAGATTGTCCATCGTACTGTAATTTTATAAGTGCTCCTGTAAATTTCTCCTTAAGTTATATCACAAGAGAAATAATAATAAAATCAACACATCAGTTTTATATTCACCATAAAAATTTACAGTTTTAAAACAAGTTTACAGAAATGTTATGTATAGTTAGTTACTAGTTTGTTCTTAAGTGTAATGAATTAATAAACTATCATAAACTTACTCTATATTATAAATATCATTACAAAAACATTTGAAAATTGTTTTATAAACAGTATGTATTTATGATGCCCATAACGGGCAGATGGAGTGTTAAATTAATTGCACTCGATCTGTTGGTTCCAGGGCTACAAAAAATAGTTCTGTTTCTTATCACATAGTCAGCCAATTATATGACTGAACTATTTAAGAACAGAAGAGGTAAAGGTGTAAAAGACACTAGTCAGAGTTATCTCCTCTGATAGTAATGAATTTCCCTACACAGCCAGACCCTGTGGTGAATTAAGTGAAGGTGTCATTTGAAGGGTGGAAAGTGGGTGCTTTTCGGAGGGCCTGGCATGCTGATAAGCATACTCTTTCAACTCAGTGAGGAAGGCAATGGTAAACCACCTCACTCCTCGTTTTTACTTAGTAAAACCTCTAGAGGTTCAAACCAGCTTTTCGGCTGTTGACCTAAACAACATGTATTTATGAGTTCAGTATATATAGTAAATGTTTTTAAAATTGCATAATTATATAAAAATTATTGTTGTTGTTTAGGTCAACAGCCGAAAGGCTGGTTTGAACATCTAGAGGTTTTACTAAGTAAAAACGAGGAGTAAGGTGGTTTACTATTGCCTTCCTCACTGAGTTGAAAGAGTATGCTTATCAGCATGACAGGCCCTCTGAAAAGCACTCACTTTCCACCCTGCAAATGACAACTTCACTTCATTCACCACAGGGTCCGGCTGCATAGTGAAATTCATTACTTTCAGAGGAGATAACTCTGACTAGTGTCTTTTACATCTCTACCTCTTCTGTTCTTAAATAGTTCAGTCATATAAGTGGCTGACTCTGTGATAAGAAACAGAACTATTTTTTTTAGCCCTGGACCAAACAGATAGTGCAATTAAAATAACACTCCAACTGCCTGTTTTGGGCATATAAAAATTATAATTATTTAAATCACAAGTTAGCATAATAGCAGCAAAATCCATATTAATGATTCATTTTTTTTATGTTTGTATGAAAAAACTTTTTATATTTACTAAATGCACCATGGTATACTGCCAACGCCAATATACATCGTGATATGGACGTGCAGACGGTATGAGAAGAAGTACAAAGTTTCATTTGTAAATACATCAAATGTCTAAACAACCACGTAAATCACTTAATACTGAATCTCTTACACAACAGCAATGGTGTTCATAGATTAAAACGTGCTACTGGATCTCCCAGGTCGATTCTGATAGTGTGATTTTACATTGTAAATAATATAAAGTTAATATTCTGTGGGGTTTAATTAACCATACTCTCCCAGGAATAGTTGCCCTGGGTCTGAACAAGACTACACCTCATTAACAGATCATACACATAATCCTCACCTCATTGGGTCATGGGCATTGGCGGGATCTGGGGGGGGCAAGGGGGGGCACTTGCCCCCCCAATATTCTACTGGTATACATTTTTAACCAAGTTAGTGTATCGAAAAAATAATTTTAGTCTAGCTATCATGGAAAATATTTTGAAGTTGACATTTTGGCGTCTTAAAGAATATTTCACAATCAATTTGTATGTGCAATAAAGCATTTAATCAGGTAGGGTGTGCTTAAGTCATTCTTCTTATAAGCTGTTCTTAGTGGAGATGTATTTAAACTTAAAATTAATTAATCAAATGGTCCAATAAAAATGTGTTAATGGTTAAATAAGTTAATACTATTTTTTAACATTTAAAAACATTGTTATTGGACCATTTTAGATCAATTTTAGGTTTACATCAATTGGGAGTTAAAATGACGTTTTAACGTTAAAATCCCAACAAAATTTACTTTTTAATTTAGCCTAAAAACAGCCCTAAAATTGAGTTGAAGGCAATAAAAATCTCAACATTTTCCGGGGGAGGTCCCCCGGACACCCCTTGTGCTGGGGGGTATTCCATACCCCCCAGACCCCCCGGTATTTGCCCCCCCAATGACTCCCGCCAAATCCCGCCAATGGTCATGGGGTTGCTTGTTGTTCTGAATTGAACAGATTGCAACGTACACACATTAGGGATAAAAAAAAATAATAATAAAATATTCTGTAGATGACCGGCATGTTTGAATGTGAATGTGTAAATAACTGAATGAAAATTTGTAATTATCTCCAGTAAAGTTCGGTTTACATATATTTTGGAATCATGTGCTTATTATTTATTACTTCTCATTCTGTTTCTTTTTGTTTTAAAGAAGGTTTTGGTTATTTTATTTTATTTTTATTTGTTTTTTTTAAACTATCTAATTTTGATTGTAAATAATAATAAAGAGCAGTATAATATGTTTTAATGTTATAATTTGTTAATTACACCAGTGGGTTGTAATTTGTTCATGTGTTAATTTTAATTGATAAGTTGCATTTATTGTTATACAACAGATTATGTCTTAAAAAAAAGTTATATGAAAAAAATGCCTTATACTGCTTCTTATACTTCTTTCCAATGGTTTGAATCAAACTACTGACAAAGGAAAATGCAATCTTTGTAAATAATTTCTAGAAGCAATTATTATTACCTGAAGAAACGGTGCGCACCGTGAAAAAATGAATGTAAATTTATGTATGTAAATAGTTTTTTTATATATATGTAAAAAAATAAAACACTAAATAAAAGTATTTATAATCTCCAGTGAAATCCAGATATTTGCACAAAGCATGAAAGACTTCACCACCATGACAATGTTGAAGCAATCCAGTTGCTTGATAACAATGATCTAGTGTGAAGGCTAAAAAGATAAAAACTATTTGAGCTTATGTATAAATTATTTTTAAAGTTGATGAGCTCTGAATGTAAGCATTGCCCCCGAACCACTTCATAGCTAGCCAATGACTTCATAGCAGCCAACAGTACTTGCCGATACTTTTTTATTTTATTTTTTGTGTCTAGGAGACTCGAAGAGGATTATAGGACATGTCAGTTATAACAACTGAAATACATATAAGAATCACACAGTGTACCACTGCTATCAAGAAAAAAATTCTGGTACGCTATAAAAAGTTTCACCGATCAAGTAATTTTTCAGATTTCTTATAAAGGAATTCCAATTATTGCACCATTTTAAAAATTGGGGTAATTTATTCATGAATTTTCTCCTTGCATGTGAAGGTTTTTGTTCAAACAATTTTGTGGAGTGATTAGCCACATAATAATCATTTCTGTTTCTAGTGTTATGATTGTGAACATTGAAATTTTACATAAAATTATTTTGCCTAACATACATAATCACCTCAAAAATATAAAGAGAGAAAACTGTAACCGATTTAAGCTCCTAAAATAGTGGCCTATATGAGATTAGCTGGTTAGCTCCCACCATACACCTAATAGCTTTCTTTTGAATTTTAAAAACCCTATTCATATTAACCATGCTAGAATTACCCCATACTAAAATACCATAACATATATGAGACAGAATGAGGCCATTAACAATTTTTTATCATTTAATCTGGCAATTTGTTTTAGTGCAAATACTCCAGATGAAATTTTACTACAAACTTGATTGGTATAGAAGTCCCAAGACAAAAATATATCTAGAGATACTCCTAGGAACTTCACTGTTTCTACATGCTCTAAACTATTATTATGAATAATTATGAATAAATAAACTTGCTTTCGTAGCTCTAGTATAAATTTTGTCAAACATTTTGTTTGTTCTTTCAGTAGCAATAATAACCTATGGGCATACAACCTGCTAATTATATTATAAAGTTTTCCATGTTAATGTGCTCTATAATCGATATAACTGGAAATGGATAAACATTTTAATGTAATAGAACTGTGTAATATAGAAAATAAAAATAAAATTGAAAAATATGAGATGTTCCACATTTATAAATATTTAAAAGAACAAAAGCAGGACATTTTGAATGAACAGGTCAAATTTAGGAATGATGAAGTGATATTGACTGCTTCTGCTATCTATAGTAAACATGAGAAGGGACAAATTAGAGGAAATTAATTTTAAGTCAGTTTTATACAAGTGACTGATGATGTATCATCTTCTGTAGATTTTTAATAATAAAAAAAGTTTTTAGTTTCAAATATATGTTATTTACTCTGATGATGGTGGATCCAACGAAATACGTGTAGGTAAATGAAAATAAAAGTTGACGCAGTTAAAAAAGAAGGTTAGTGAAATTTATTTTATAAAATAGAATTAATTTCAAACTGCAGGATGCATTATAAAGATTTATTTTTGTATAATTGATATGTTCAGTACAAGATGCAAGACACGAGTGAACTACTATGGCTCTTACACGCATATATCTTATACGCACATAATGTTTGTCATTCATACAATCTGTCAACACTGGCAAGCGTTTTGATTGATCCAACGCATGGATCAGCAGGGCTCATCGATGGTAAAAAGCATTATAGTATCAGTGTTTGTAAACAGAGCAGTGTTAGTGCACGATTAATAATAATTCCAGTTTAATTTATTTATTTATAAATTTATTTTATTATTATTTCTGCCCATAACAGACAGGTGGATTGTCAAATTATTTACACTCAATCTGTTCGTTGCAGGGCTAAAATAAATAGTTCTGTTTCTTATCACATGGTCAGCCAATTAAATGACTGAATCATTTAAGAACAGAAGAGGTAGAGGTGTAAAAGACACTAATCAGAGTTATCTCCTCTGAAAGTAATGAATTTCATTATACAGCCAGACCCTGTGGTGAAGGAAGTGAAAGTGTCATTTGCAGAGTGGAAAATATGTGCTTTTCAGAGGGCCCGGCATGCTGATAAGCGTACTTTTCCACTCAGTGAGGAAGGCAATGGTAAACCACCTCACTCCTCTTTTTACTTAGTAAAACCTCTACAGGTTCAAACCAGCCTTTTGGCTGATGACCTAAACAACAACAAATTTATTTATTAATTATTAAATTTATTAATATTATTAATATTAATTATTATTTATTAATATTATTAATTAATATTAATTTAATTAATATATTAATTAATTATTATTATGATAAATATTATAATAATATTATTTATAATAATAATTATAATAATTATTTGATGGCTATGCGGATGCCCTCTCATTCTACGGGCTTCAGAGTCTGAGCACGCGACGTAGAGTGATGGAAGTTCTTTACATCTACAACATTCTGCACTCACGAGTTGAAGTTCTGGATATCTCGAAGATTTTTCTGAGAGTACCTGGCACAGCTTTAAGAAGTTTTAGGCTGTTTGCTGGAGCTACAAAAAGTAAAATAGCTCCAATCAATAGATGTATAGCTACAGCCAAAGAAATAAATGGAGAGGTAAATCTGTTTCACAGAGATAGTAAAATTAAAGAAAAACTGTACAGGATACTGTGAAGGAAGGCTGTTAAATACTGCATGATCTTTATGTTATTTTATATATATTTATGTGTTATTTGTGTATATGTGGTGTATGTTGGGCTCGGCAGCAGACTGTTTTCTAGAGAAGAAAGAATGACTATGTTAAGCTGTTATAATGGTGCAGTATACTGAGGCGATATTCTATTGCTGTTCTACTGTACCACCTCGCATCCTTGCGACCAGCCATAGTAGTGGGTGGAGACGGCGGGGTGTAGGGGAGTTTGAGAGCCCCCCAAAAAAAAAATTATTATTGTTATTAATAATTTTAATTAATTATTGTTAATTATTATTTATTAATATTTATTATTTTATTTATTAATTAATTATTTTTTTAATTTAATTTTTTATTTACATAAAAAAGAAATTATCATAATACAAAATTTCTTACAGTAATTTACTATCGTATTACGCTAGAGGTGGTGTAAATTATCCCATCCAACTATGGACAAAACCATCTACTAGGATGGGTTGGAAAACTTTTAAATAAATATCAAAAAACTGAAGTATTAATTATTAGCAATAGCATTCCAATACCTTATATATTTACTTACTACACTAACTTAACTAACATGATACATTACATTTTAATAATTATTAAACTTATAATACTATTTTTAATAAAATAAAGATAATTAAATAAAACCTAAAATTTATTATTACATTTAAAAATTAAAAATAACAAAAACAATAAAAAAGTAAATATACTATTTTATTTTCCTTCTGTCTCTTTAGTTACATCTACACATTTGAATATTTTTGACCATTTTTGTTATTTTCACTCTGCCTGTTTTGGTTGTCCATTTTTTTCGTTTCTTATAAAATTTTAAACCCGTTAGATTTTTTTAATGTTTCGGGAGCAGGTTATATATTATGTTATTTGATCATTTTCTCTTATGTATGACTTTATTTTTTATGTAATAAGTGATGTATTGGTATTAACTGTTTTTTCTTTTTCTTTTTTTTATCAGTGCTATTATTGTTGTATAGTAGTTTTATTTTGTGCTATGTATTTTTTGTAATTAGAGTAATCCTCCTCCAAGCACGGGTTTTGTTCTTTTGGAAGAGTAATAAAGCAAATAAATAAAATAAATAAATAATAAGCCTTTGAAATCAAAAACAGCTTACTGACTACAAACATTGATTTACAGATTAGGAAAATTTTTTTAAAACATTATGTTTGGAGTGTAGCATTATATGGAAGTGAAACGTGGGTGATAGGGGCTGTAGAAAAGAACAGGATAGAAGCTTTTGAAATGTGTTGTTATAGGAAAATGTTAAAGATTAGGTGGTTGGACAAAATAAGTAATTTAGAGGTTATTAGGCGAGTGGATGAAAAAAGAAGTATATGGAAGCATTTTACCAAAAGAAGGGATAGGCTAGTGGGGCATATCCTAAGACATCCAGGTATTGGGCTATTAATAATGGAGGGTAATATTGAGGGAGTGAATTGTATGGGGAGGCAAAGATTAAAATATATAAAGCAAATTAAAAAAAAAAAGAAAAAAAAATTACAAAAGATGTAGGGTGTTTCAGGTATGTAGATATGAAACGACTTGCGCAAGATAGACAGGTTGGAGAACTGCATCAAACCAGTCGAGAGAATGATGACAAAAAAAAATTCATTTAACATTCCACCTGCCTGTTATGGGCAAATACCATTCTTTCGTTTCTCTTGGAGACATCCTCAAGAACTTATTACACTAAATACAAAACACGTATCACATTTAAAACAAATACGGTTGAAGACCACATCAATTACTTAATTTATTGTAACAACCATACCGCGCGTGATTATTCGGCCGAATGACGGTATAATCATTTTGCTCCTGTTTTATTTCTTATCGCGACTTTGTAACAATTTTAAAATAATTTATCATTATCAAAGTCGTCTGGCTGTTCATTAAATTTTCATTTTTATTTTTAAATTTGTAAATATAATATTTTTCCAGCTGCTTAATTTGTTATTATTGAAACATATTTCTAAAATTTCTAAATTATTTACGTGACTGCTTATTATGCTCTTTCGTTAGCAGATGTTCTGCCACATTAGAATTTTTACATTCCGTTTTTTAAAAAAACAGCATAATGCTCAGCAAATCGCTTTCTAAACGATCTATTAGTTTTTCCGATGTAACAAAAATTACAGTCACTACAATTGATTTTATATATGCCCTGACAATTATATTTGCCATAATAATTTGTTAATATATAGTCTAATGTTGGTAGATACTTGGATATAAATGTATACTTGAATGTAATATATATAAATATATTTATATACAAATATATATAAATAAATTAAAATCAGCCGGCCGCATTGGCGTAGTTGGTAACGTGCTCGTCTCTCATCATGCGGTCTTGCGTTCGAATCCCACTCAGACACGGCATTTTCATACGTTACAAAAAATCATTTCATTATTCACTCATTCACAGTTACAACCCAACGTCGTCGCTAATGACCACAGTATTTGATGCGATGTTAAATAAACAAAGAAAAAAAATTAAAATCACTAGATAGCATAAGATACACAAGTTAGCTTCAATCAAATCCGTTAGATAGCTGGAGCATGAATACTTACTGCAAAAAAATTCAATCAATTCCGAAATATATATCGATCGATGTCGATCGACATACCGATAAAATAGAAGCATGCTTCTATTATAAAGGTTAGTTTTAAATACGCTGGATAGCGTAGCATACACTAAGCTAGTTCCGACCGATTCCGGGAGATAGCGTGAGCGTCCTTCACCACAGTTTATTTGTCTTCCGCCTTCTCTCTTCTGTCTTCCGCCCTCACGCGGTTTATTTGTCTTCCCCTTCACCTTTCGGTCTTCCTCGTTTACCGCGGTTTATTTGTCTTCCCCTTTCTCCTTTCTGTCTTTCTCCTTCACCGCGGTTTATTTGTCTTCCCCCTTCTTCTCTCTGTCTTCATTTTTCACCGCGGTTTATTTGTCTCCCCTTCTCGATTCTGTCTTCCACCTTCATCGCGGTTTATTTGTCTCCCCCTTCTCCTTTCAGTCTTTCTCTTTCAACGCGGTTTGTTTGTCTTCTCCCTACTCCTTTCTACTTCCTCCTTCACCGCGGTTTATTCTCCCTTCTGCTATCTGTTTTCCTTTTTTACCGCGGTTTATTTGTCTCCCCCTTCTCCTTTCTGTCTTTCGCCTTTACCGCGGTTCATTTGGCTTCCCTTCTCCTTTCTGTCTTCCCCTTCTCCTTTCTGTCTTCTGCCGGTCGCATTGGCGCAGTTGGTAACGTGCTCGCCTCTCATCATGCGGTCTTGGGTTCGAATCCCATTCAGGCACGGCATCTTTTCATACGTTACAAAATAATCATTTCATCCTTCACCGTCTGCATTAGCAGTAATTGCAGAACAGTCGGACATTAAACCAAAAAAAAAAAAAAAAAAAAAAAAAAAACTTTCTGTCTTCTCTTCTTCTTTCTGTCTTCCCTTTTACTTTTCGTCTTTCTCCTTCACCGCGGTTTATTTGTCTCATTTTTTTCCTATCTGTCTTTCTCCTTCACCGCGGTTTGTTTGGCTTCCCCTTTACAATATGTGTGGATGCTTACGCCATCTATCGGATTTCATTGGAATTAACCTCAGTTCATATTGTAAAGTTAGTTCCAATGAAATCCGATAGATGGCGTAAGAATCTACTCATTTTGTAAAGTTGGTTGCAATGAAATCCGATAGATGGCGTAAGAATCTACTTTTTTTGCAAAGTTAGTTGCAATGAAATCCGATAGATGGCATAAGCGTCCACAAATATTGTAAAGGGGAAGCCATATAAACCGTGGTGAAGAAGGAAGACAGAAAGGAGAAGGGGAAGACAAATGAACCGCGATGAAGGAGGAGGACAGAAAGGAGAAGGGGAAGACAAATGAAGCGTGGTGAAGGAGGAAGAGAGAAAGGAGAAGGGAAGACAGAAATGAGAAAGGAGAGACAAATAAACCGCGGTGAAGGAGGAAGACAGTAAGGAGAAGGGAAGACAAATCAACCGCGGTGAAGGAGGAAGATAGAAAGGAAAGGGGGAAGACAAATGAACCGCGGTGAAAGCGGATGACAGAAAGGAGAAGGGGAAGACAAATGAACCGCGGTGAAGGAGAAAGACAGAAAGGAGAAGGTAAAGACAAATAAACCGCGGTGAAGGCGGAAAACAGAAAGGAGAAGGGAAAAATGTCAATGTACGGACGCGATAATGATAGTAGAACATATAAAAGGGATATACTGTATACTATATACTGTATATAATACATGTATAAGTTTAATTACTATTTTGTCATTAAAAAACAAATGCAATATAATAAGATACACATAGAACGAGTAATAGGTATTAAAATATAATGAAGTAGAATACACATTAGTAATATTTTCATATTTCAATAAACTATTATCATTATTATATGTGTGTAGGGTATACATAATAATTATGTAAAGCCATTTAAAGTCGCATGTAAGTTAAGTATAAGTGACTTACCTTCTTTGTTAGGTTAAGTTAGAATTAAATAAAGCAACCTGAATTCTGAACTACTTTCAAACCACCTTGTTCTACTAACATAATGTATGTATTTATAAATACATAGTATTATGTACTTAAATGCTTTAAAAAATATAATACAAATTATTATAATCAATTACTACAAAAAATAAATAATGTATTATGTTAAACAATATGATATAATGTGTAAGTAATTACTGCTTAATAGTTTTTCTTTAGTTTTTTTCAATAGATGGTATTGTTTTTGTCAAAGTATATGACAGATGGTTTTTTGTGTTGTTTTGTAATAAATTTAAATGTATTTTCTCTAATAGGTGCTATTGAATTTCATTTTTATATGTGTTGTTTAGGTCATCAGCCGAAAGACTGGTTTGAACCTCTTGAATTTTTACTAATTAGTACGAAATGTGAAGTAGTGCACTTTGACTCCTCACTGAGTGGAAAAGTATACTTATTAGCATACCAGGCTCTCTGAAAAACATCTACTCTCTACTCTGCAAATGATATCTTCATTTCATTCACTACAGGGTCTGGCTGTATAATGAAATTCATTACACTCAGAGGAGATGACTTTGACTAGTGTCTTTGACACCTACCTCTTCTGTACATAAATGCTTTAGTCATATAATTGGCTAACAATGTGATTATAACTTTTTTGTAGCCCTGAAGTTAGCAGATCGAATGCAAATAATTTAACACTCCACCTGCCTGTTTTGGCCAAAAATTTTATGTATGGTAAATTTATAAAGGTCTAGTTAGCTACTTTTTTTTATCCGAATCGGTGAGAAAAACTCATGTACTCCCTCATGATGGGGAAGTAGTGTTGGTCTCATTGAGGCGTCCTCGTCCAGCCCCAAGGAGGCCGCAATTGTCTTACCAACCAAAAACCCGCCGCCTGGTCACTTGATCCGACATCAAACAACCCTCCACCTCCCTCGGAACTGTTTATATGATACTACATGGGAAATGTCGAGTTAAAAATATTGACATACTGTCAGTGGGACGTAGAAGGGAACCGTAGCTTAATTCCCCTCTTGCTGTCACTAACCAACACTCACTCTCACTTTCATTCATCTCTTTCATCACCAGCTCAGGAAATTAGTGTGCCTACCTTACTTACTGAGATCAGGACAGGATTGATTCACTGTGGGAGAGGGCGATCCCGCTGATCTCCATGGGTCTCCTCCCCCGCAGTCTCCCCACCACCCTCTCTACAAACTGAGCGACCAACTTCCAGGTCTCCTCATCTCGCAGCATCGCTGCCCCTACTCTCTCTAGAATCCACTGTGCAACGCCTATCTTCTCAGATGTCTCCATTCTGTCGAGGCCAAAATAGGGATAACTTTTAAAAATATGCGCAATAGACTCCTCCTCTTCACTGTCGCACAGTCGACATTTGTGTAATAGCCTAGGGGGTCTTTACATATTTGTATTGTTCAGGCACATATAATTATTTTTCTCTGTTTATGAACTGTAGTTTTTTGAAATGTTTTTGTCATCAGTCTTTCGATTGGTTTGATGCAGTTCTCCAAGCTGTTCTATCTGGCGCTAGTCATTTCATATCTACATACCTGTAACTCCATACATCTTTTGTAATTTCCTTTAAATATTCTAACCTTTGCATCCCTCTAGAATTCACTCCCTCAATATTACCCTCCATTATTGATAGACCAATACCTGGATGTCTTAAGATATGCCCCACTAGCCTATCCCTTCTGCTGGTAAAATATTTCCTTATACTTATTTTTTGAACTATAAAAACTATTAAGAATTGGTAGTTTGTAATCAATTTATTCTAGCTTTATGTTTGGCTGCCGTGGAAAAGGGTTTTGCACAGTTTTCCTTGGCCACTCTAAACGAATGCCTGGTCAGTCTCCTTTTTACCATTTTGTGCCGTAGTATTACTTTCCCATTACCTGTCCAAAATATTTTGAATTTTCGTATGGTTTTCAAGTTTTAACCCAACTATTTTTTTCAAAACGAATACCACATAATATATTTATTTATTTCCATTATATTAATTAAAACATGTACAATTTTTTTACCTAACTAAACAGAAATTGCTTTCCTGAATAAGGCAAAGCCTTTACTCAGGAAAGGACAGTGATGAAATAATAATAATAATAATAATAATAATAATAATAATAATAATAATAATAATAATAATAATAATAATAATAATAATAAAATAATAAGTTATATATAAGTTGTCAATTAGCTTATGAATTAACAAACAGATCACTAATTAATTATACGATATTCTTGATTATTCTCTATTACACAATTTTTTAAATAATAAAACAAAATTACTACATTAGTTATTACTTAATTATAAATGAATTGGGCAAACCTAAACCAAGCAATCCATGGATGAGCTCAGCCAACTCCCCGACCAACCAAGTATTTTTTAAGGAGTGACTGTATGATGGTTTTGACTGAAAATTTTGATTTTCGGTTTTTTATATTTTTCAAAAGTTTAGACCTAGATCTACCACAAAAACATTAAATTACGACAAAAAATTATTTTAATGAAAAAAAAATTAAGTTTTTATCAGTTTTTACCAAAAACAAATATTTTCATATTTTTATACTGCTGTTTTAGTGCAAACAGAAATTTTAGTTTTTTTTAAATATCTGTTTTACTATTTTTAATATTCTTCACTGTTAGTGCAGGTTTCTAACCAACTGTTGATGGAAAATTAAACTTGTTTGTGTACATTTTCTTTTTTTATTTGTGCCTTTTCCCGTAATTTCAAATGTTTTACACTTAGGTACCTTTTTCTCAGAAACCATTTAACCTACAAAGCTGAAATTTTTACCAGTTAAATATCATGTACATGCACATTCATCGACATTGTTTTTACTTTCTCAGGTGCTCAAAAATTTAGAAATTTATGTAAAAACATAGAAAAAAGTTATAAAAATTTTATGTTATTCGTTATTCTTTTAAAAACTTTATGGTCCAACAGATTAAATTTAAAAAATATCAATAGCTAAAACCACCCTACAACTATAAGTGTGTAAAGTTTCATTTTTCTATCTTTCACCAATACCATGAAAAATGTACCTAAAAATAGTGAATTTAACATTGGCGGGGTACAAAGTACATTCTCCCCTTAAGTCTACATTCAATGACACCAATCAATGCAGTACAAAATAATTTACGTAATCAAAAGGTAAAAAGTTAATAAAATTTTAGTACCATATAATCAAATACCCTTTTGACCTGATGTATTCCGTTTCACGGAATACTGAAAATACTATAAAATTATCTATCACAATATTTTTTTAAAACTATTGACTATTAATTGAGCACGAGCAAGTAAAAATCGGTTGAAAGACACATTGAATTTTTTGTTATGATATAACTTAATAAACAAAAAAAAACAATCATGAATTTGTTAATCGACTTTAATGTTATGAAGACATTTTACTCCTTCGGCGAATTAGAGCGAGATAATTTTTTTCATGACCTGTGCGACATAATGGTAAGATGGAGAAGGACAAAGAAAGGTAATAGTGTATAAGAAAAGTGAATGGGTTGTTATCGTTTCAATTTTAGTTCGGAAAGTGACCGACCGTTTTAAATGTTCTTGTACATGTTCTCACGAAGTATCTGGAATGGCTATCCTCGTGAATATTAGCATACGAGAGTATCTTTTGACTCCTCTATAACCTCTCCTTCTCTCTTCCTCTCTCTTCATATATTATGTACGTCTTAAGCTTGCACAATGCCAATGTAAACTTGATACTTGCCGTTGATAAATCTTAGTAACATTATTTAGACTCTGTAATACTTTTACCGTTATGTAACTTTGATATTGTATTAACATGCTGTCACATTGTGTCCGATAGAATGGAAATTATTTATTACTTAAAATTACAAATACATTTTGCGCCGAAGTATCAACTGTATCAATCGGTTGCCTTTAATAATATATCAATACAAAAATAATTTCTACAGCTCGGCTAACAAAATATATAATATAAAATATAATATATAATATTTTTTGAATCGTTTAGGGTAATTTTCTACCATTTAAAGTAATTTAAACAATTCAGAAAAATTATTTTGTAGCAAAAAATCTCAATATGAGGGTCTAATGCTACAGTGAACTAACTACAAAATTTATTATTTTTACTTTCTTTTGCTCTACACTGTATCAATATACAGAAAAGGAAAGTATTGTCTTCATGACGATTTTTCAAAATCCAAAATATATGTTTTTAGATCTCCTGAACTCAAATAAAAAACATATTATTACCCATTGGTCTGAGGGTTTGTGTGTGTGTGTGCGCCAGTGCGCGTGTGTTTTTGTCTGTGAAAAAATTCTTCTACCATATTATTTCCCAAAGGTACGTTAAGCTATGAATTTCACCAATTTTCCCGTACTATATCTTCAAGTGAGGTGAACTGTTTTGATGTTCGTTATGCATTTATTTTTTCGAAGGAAATTGTGTAGTCGTTCTTTTTCTGTTTTTTCTGTTGTTGTTTAGGTGTTTAGCCAAAAGGCTGGTTTGAACTTGTAGAGGTTTTACTAAGTAAAACGTGGAGTGAGGTGGTTTACCATGCCTTCCTCAGTGAGTGGAAAAGTACGCTTATCAGCATGCCGAGCCCTCTAAAAAGCACATATTTTCCACTTTGCAAAAGACACTTTCACTTTATTCACCACAGGGTCTGCTGTATAACAGAATTCATTATTTTCAGAGGATATAACTGATTAGTGTCTTTTACACCTCTACCTCTTCTGTTCTTAAATGATTCAGTCATTTAATTGGCTGACCATGTGATAAGAAACAGAACTGTTTATTTTATGCAACTAACAGATTGAGTGTAAATAATTTTACACTCCACCTGTCTGTTGTGGGAACTTCTATTAACACGATAATTTTGTTCTATCATTGTATTTGTGTTCCGAGAAACGATACCAGATCGTTTGCTAAAGCAATCCCATTAAAAATTTTAATTCTATTTCTTTTTTATATTGAATTGATGCTTACATAAACCTTTGCTTGTACGTAGGTAATGATATCAGATAACAGATATCAGATATCAGATAACGCACAGATGAAAAAATCCCAGATCTGACCGGGAATTGAACCCGGGATCCCGGCAATTTTGTTTTATAATTAAAAAATTGTGTAATGTAGAATGATTAAAAATATTGTATAATTAGTAATCTGTTTGTTATTTCATAAGCTATTGATAATTTATAAATAATAACTTATTATTAACTGGTATAGAAGCCAATTTCGTTGACCAATTACACCAGCATTCGTTCGTTTTTGAACCTTTTTGGTTCGCTAATGTGTACTTGATTTAACAATCCTTTCTTTGCAAGTTCCATCTCCAATTCCTGAATAACTTTCTCCAGCACAAAATCAATGAGGACAGATGTCAGTCTATCACCCTGAATTAGTCCATCAAAAACTATATTCTGATTTCCTTAAAATACTAATAAAAATTAGCTAAGGTGTTTGTCAGATTTACCGTAACAAAGCAAGAATGAGAGGTTTTCCAAAATTGAAAGTGAAGAAGAGATAAAAAAAGCAAACGAACATAGTTTCCGATGGCACATAGCTTGATTATCCGGAAAACTAGACGAATATTTTTGAGAAAGGTACTATGGATAGTAGATTTTATTTTAACAAAATGATTACGTAATATATTAGAAAAGATCTTGTAATCTTCGCATAAAAATAAATCCAAATTTGTGTTCTACAAAAATACTGTTTGACAGTGTTACATTTTTAAAACTTATGTATAAAGAGCTTTTGTAATGTAAATAAAATCAGGTAAGCTCTAACGTAGCAGATAATCTAATAATGAAGTAGTCCCGTTGGTATTTACAATGATTGCATACGAATTATTAAGACCGAATTTAAATAAAAATACTATTTATTAATACGATACAACAAATTTAAATTTAATCCACTTCATAAAATAAATAAATATTGTATAAAAAAACCATAATCTAAGTGCTTAACACTGCCCACTTAATTTCATGAATGTTATTATTATAAGACGAATAACGATTAGCTATTTCGTACCGGGTGATCGTAAATTATGTACGATTTTAATAGTTAAGAATATCTGTAATTAAAAACTACAATTAAATACAGAATAATACCTCTAATTAAAAACTAAAGTAAAATAATTAAAATAAAATATATAGTGTAATATCTATAGTTAAAAACCAAAATAAAATAAATGAAATAAAATTTGTAATTAAAAACAAATATAAACTGGTAATTAAAATATAATATAGAATAATATCTGTAATTAATAACTGAAATAAAATAATTAAAAAAAGTATAGAATACTGTTGTTATTTAGGTCATCAGCCAAAAGGCTGGTTTGAACCTGCAGAGGTTTTACTAAGTAAAACGAGGAGTGAAGTGGTTTACTTTTGCCTTCCTCACTGAATGTAAAAGTACGCTTATCAGCATGCCGGGCCCTCTGAAAAGCACGTACAAGGTGTGACTATTAAATAACGAGACTGACATTGTAAAAAAATTTATTTTAATTTTATACATAATCACTTATTGTCACCTTCAATACACACTCCTTCTCTATCCCTACAACGCTTCAACAGAATTTCCCATTGTTGGAAACCGTGCTGGAAGTCATCTTCTGTCAGTTCCTTCAGGAAACGTGCCGCTTTCTCTTTTACAGCTTCCACAAACTCAAATCTTGTCCCTTTTGCAGATTTCACCTAAGGGAACAGGTAGAAGATAATAACATGTGATGAAATGTGATTTTTTACTTATGATCCGTAAACGATCCATGCACTGGAAGAGCCGAACTTCACCGAGAGCCAAAAACGCTCGAATGAGCAATTCAAAAGTTAAAAAATGATGATTGTTTTTTATATCCAAGGGGTTGTGTATGTTCACTGGGTTCTTGTCGGTCAAACAATTAATCAATATTACTACCTTGAGGTACTTTCTAAACTACGTTAAAGAGTAAGGAAAAAATGCCCCGAAATGTGGGAGGGTAAATCATGGGTTCTCCACCAAAACAATGCACCAGCTTATTCCGCGTTATCTGTTAAGAGGTTTCTAGCCAAGTACAGCATCTCAGTGTTATGTTAGAACATTCAATTTATTCACCAGATCTTGCCTCATGTGACTTCTACCTGTTCCCTAAAGTGAAATCTGCATTAAAAGGGACAAGATTTGAGTCTGTGGAAGTTGTAAAAAAGAAAGCGGCACGTGTTTTGAAGGAGCTGATAGAAGATGACTTCCAGCACTGTTTCCAACAATGGGAAATTCGCATGGAGCGTTGTAGGGATAGAGAAGGAGTGTATATTGAAAGTGACAATAAGTGATTACGTATAAAATAAAAAAAAATTTTTTACAATGTCAGTCTCGTTGTTTAATAGCCACAAGTCGTATTTTCCACTTTGCTAATGACACCTTCACTTCATTCACCATAAGGTTTGGCTTTATAATGAAATTCATTACTTTCAGAGGAGATAACTCTGATTAGTGTATTTTACACCTCTACCTCTTCTGTTCTTAAATGATTCAGTCATTTAATTGGCTGACCGTGTGATAAGAAACAGAACTGTTTATTTACAGATTAGGAAAAATTCCTTAAAACATCATGATTGGAGTGTAGCATTATACGGAAGTGAAACGTGGGTGATAGGGGCTGTAGAAAAGAAGAGGATAGAAGCTTTTGAAATGTGGTGTTATAGTAAAATGTTAAAGATTAGGTGGGTAGACAAAATAAGTAATTTAGAGGTTCTTAGGCGAGTGGATGAAAAAAGAATTATATGGAAGCATCTTAACAAAAGAAGGGATAAGCTAGTGGGGCATATCTTAAGACATCCAGGTATTGGGCTATTAATAATGGGGGGTAATATTGAGGGAGTAAATTTGTAGAGGGAGGCAAAGATTAGAATGTATAAAGCAAATTACTAAAGATGTAGGGTGTTACAGGTATGTAGATATGAAACGACTTGCGCAAGATAGAACAGCTTGGAGAACTGCATGAAACCAGTCGAGAGACTGATGATAAAAAAAACTTCACCTGTCTGTTATGGGCAGTATAGAATAATATATGTAATTCAAAACTAAAATAAAATAATAAAAATATAGTATGGAGTAAAATTTGTAATTAAATACCAAAATAAAATAATTAACATAAAGTATAGAAAGGCTTACTGGTTGTTCGACCAGACCTGTGAATTGTTTTATTAATCTGAATTATGCCCTAATGGGAAGCATTCACCAATTCTACCCTAGAACAGCCAAAATGCTGGTTTGAACTTCTTGAGGGTTTACTAAGTAAAACGAGGAGTGAGGTGGTTTACAATTGCCTCCTCACAGAAAGTAGAAAGGTATGCATGGCATGCCCTCTGGAAAACATCTACTTTCTACACTGCAAATGACACCTTTGTTTCATTCACCATATGTTCTAGCTGTATAATGAAATATTACTCTCAGAGGAGATAACTGTGACTAGTGTCTTTTAGACCTCTACCTCTTCCGTTGTTAAATACTTCAGTCATTTAATTGGCTGACGAAGTGATAAGAAAGAGAACTATTTTTTAGTAGCCCTGGAACTAGCAGATCGAGTGCAAATAATTTAACACCCTACCTGTCAGTTATGGGTAAAATAAATTAGATTATGTTTTTCATTTTAAATTGTATAATCATGATTAAACATGCGTTGGTTATATTTTATTATTTACGTTGGTAAGTGTGTTTCACGTCAGATTTTCTGTAGTCGATCGTTTTTATACATCCAGTATTTGTATCAATCAAGATATTGAGCAATAATGAATAATGAGATTACTGTACAAAATAAGTAGACTGAAAGAATTTAAAGTAAAAAAATGAACAAAAGTAGCTTACGTTCAAGATCATCAAGTTAATATTACATTATCTTTCTTTTTAGATCAACTTGTTGATGGAACGAAATCTAAATAAGCAAAAACCAATCGACTAAGTTGGCATGATCTAGAGTTTAATGAACAGAATTGGCGGTACAAGTTAAAAGAAGTTACACATCTAGTTGTTAATTTGTAACCACACCATCACTGTCTGTTATGAGCATCATTACGTACCTTAATAGTAACAAAAAATTTCTATTACCGTGTGAATATGTGCGTGAATGAATCCTTTTACTGCTTCATAGAGTATTTTAATAAATCACACTTTTATGTAGAAATTTTAACCGTTAATGTCTAGCAGTTAATTCCCAGAGTTATGAAGAATGTTTCTTTTCTTTTCCACTGTTGTTAGTTAATGAATCAATCGAAATCTTTGTTTCTATTTAGGTGTTGAATAATACCTGTAACAAATAGTTCAGTTTTAAAATATTAAATAAGAATCTGATGTGAAATACTCACACAACTTTCTCTTGACAGTGTAAATAATAAAACATGTATAGCCTGATTTTCGTAAGGAGAGCGCTGGGCAAAACGTGCGTCTGCATTAGTATAGTCTTGTATATACTGCAATAGTAAAATGTATGTAATCAACAATGGAACAGCATGCCTACAAAATACAATGGGTGTTGTCAATTTTCAACAATACTCTGACTGTACATCTAATTGTAGGTCGGAGGGGTATGCAGGGTTTAAGTCAAGTATGCGCATGCGTAGTCCAGCGCTCACAGCAATTGGCTTGCCCTTTAACCTATGTTGAATCATTAGGAAGCAATTTGTTTTGAAAGCTATACATTCCTGTCCTAGCGCCGAGGACATCCCATCTTTTCTTGAAATGAAGAAGTGGTTGAAAGAACAGCTAGACTAATGAATGATAAAATTGAAGCTTTTCATTAGTCTAGCTGTCCTCCTAGCCACTTCTTCATTTCAAAGAAAAGATGGGATGTCCTTGGTGCTAGGTCAGGAATTTATGGCGGGGGATCAAAAGTGTTGTTGTTTAGGTCATCAGCCTGTAGGCTGGTTTGAACCCGTAGAGGTTTTACTAAGTAAAACGAGGAGTGAGGTGGTTTACCATTGCCTTCCTCACTGAATGGAAAATTATACTTATCAGCATGCCGGGCCCTCTGAAAAGCATATATTTTCCACTCTGCTAATGGCACCTTCACTTCATTCACCACAGGATCTGCCTGTATAGTGAAATTCATTACTTTCAGAGAAGGTAACTCTGACTAGTGTCTTTAACACCTCTACCTCTTCTGTTCTTAAATGATTCAGTCATACAATTGGCTGACCATGTGATAAGAAACAGAACTATTTATTTTAGCCCTGCAACGAACAGATTGAGTGTAAATAATTTGACACTCCACCTGTTTATTATGGGCAGGATCAAAAGTATTCCATTGAAATTGCTCAAGGAGTCGTTGGGATGCACCAGCATTGTCAGAACGGGCGTTTTCATGGATCAAAAGAATTTTCCAGAATTCAGCACACCTTTCCTTTGGTTTTAAATCGCTCCTCGCAAACTTTGTAAGGTTTCACAACAAACAGCTGCATTAATCACACGACTCTTCACAACAAAAACAAAAATGACCGGCTGCATTAACTCTACACGAAACACAACGAGGAGGTTCAAAATAGCTTAAGACATTTAAATTCATTGGAAGAAACATTTTATTTGGAAAGCTCGTCTACAGGTTCAACAGATGCTTCAATCATCCACATGATTGTGTGGAGAAAAAACCGCAAGTATAGTAACTGCTAGTAGTAAAATATTTTTCTATATTCATGTGACTTTTATTGATAGGCTACTTTTATTGATTATATTGAAATTTACTATCATAAATTATTTGAAATTGTAATTATAATATTTTTTACTTTCTCTTGCGAATATGAATCTATAGGAAGGAAGGTATTGTTTTTATGTCAATTTTTTGAAATCAAGTTTCCACTGGATCTACACGTTTTCAGTCCCCCTGAATCCAAAAACATGTTTTTAGCGATTGGTCTGTGTGTGTTTCTCTCTCTCTCTCTCTGTGTGTGTGTGTGTGTGAAAAGAATATCTTAAGAACGAAACATCGTACGAACTTTAAACTTGAAACTTAAGTTAGACACCACTACCGAACCCGACACGAACATTGTCATCAAAATCGGTCAACCAGAAGTAATAGTAATTCGTGTAATTTTTCACTTTTTTGCAATTTTCTCAAAAACTGGTCCTACGATTTTTTTAAAAATCGCCTGATTTACTAAATTTTTTATGCTCTACAAGATAAGGTGGCGCCATATTTGCTGAAATTCTTGGTGAGGCTGTTTTCACGTAAAAAAATTGTTTTTTTTAAGATTGCGGCTTAAATATGAATTTTAGCGCAACAGTTTATATAATAAAAGTTGTAGAAAATTTAATGGTCTACAACTCTTATTTCAAACATTTTTTTGTATAACGCTTAGTTTAGCGGTAATTAGCAATTTTCTGTTTTTTTCTCACGAAAAAATGCAAAAAACCGATTTTTTAACATTTCGGTCTTAGTATGCATTTTACGACAAAAGTGTATATAATAAAATTTATAGGATATTAAACGATCTACAACTTTTGTTCAAAACATTTTTCTTTACATAGCCTAGTTTAGCGTGAACGAGTGATTTTCCGTATTTTTAAGCCAAACTGAGGTTGATTTTTATTTTCCGTCTTTCACTCATGATTAAAATTAGGTTATGGTTATTGAGGTTAGTTTTGTGTTTATTTTTAATGTTAGGTTTATTGTTAATTATTTGCATTGGCAAGAGAAAGTTGTGTGAGTGTTTCACACCAGATTTTTAATCCTCAATATCTTTACGTTTCAATCTGTTTTGTTTACGACCAATAAGCAACCCATAACCCAATGAGATGAGGATGATATGCATAATGTATAATTGAGGTGCAATCTTGTACAGACTCAGGTCGAACATGCTTTACTAGGATTTTTAACCACGGAACCTTCATCTCCGAAAATCAGCTGTTTAACAGCTGACTTTGGCGTCAACTCTACCACTAGACCAATCCGGTGCTTTATTGTAAATGTAATAAAAAATTGTATTATGAAAAGTTGAATTCAAAAATGTGTAGGTGTACCGGAAATTTTAGTGAATGGAATACAAATAATAGTATTTAAATTTGAACTAAATCTAGTTTCTTGGATTAAATTATAAATCCGACCAACATAACAGTTATTTTTTTACTTAATGTAAATTTACATGTAGGCTTAATACAGTTCATATCCACAACATTTAACTATGCATTCTGTTTTACTAAATAAAAAAAGAAACGTGAACAAGTTTTACTCTTGTTATAGAAAGAAGTACATATACGTTTTGTTTTTTGTTTGTTTGTTGATGACCAATGTTGATGACACAACGTGGTGAATGCACGGCATACAAAGTAACTTTTTTTTTAAATACAAGTCCGATGCGTTAGACTACTTGAATGGTATTGTGTCATAATGCACGGCAGACATCCAGTCCATGTTACCTTCTGTTTTTATAAACTACATAACAGATAATCTGTAACATGAACGCATAATTAATGTTACCAATAATTTATGTCAAAGCCGGTTTTCTTTTCTGCATTATGCCTGAAAGGCTTCTGTAACAATAGAATGTGTATAAAAATAATAACTAGGCCTATGTGAAATTATACAGAATGATGTTAAAGTAAAAAAATCTAGTGTAAAACACTCACACTACTTTCTGTTACCAATGTAAATAATTAACAAGAAACCTAACATTAGTAATAAAACATTGGAAATAAACAAAAACCTAACCTCAATAAACATAATCTAATTTTAATCATGAGTGAAAGACATAAAATGAAAATCGACCTCAGTTTGGCTTGAAAATACAGAAAATCACTCTTTCACGCTAAACTACGCTCTGTATAGAAAAATGCTCTATATAAAAGTTGTAGATCTTTTAATTTACTATAAATTTGATTATATAGGCCTACACTTTTGTCGTAAAATGCATACTGAGGCCGAAGTCTTAAAAAAAATCGATTTTTCACACGTTTTCGTGAGAAAAAAACAGAAAATCGCTAATTACCACAAAACTAAGCGTTATAAAAAAATGTTTGAAATAAAAGTTGTAGGATTCTAAATTCTCTACAACTTTTATTACATAAATTTTTGCGCTAAAATGCATAATTAAAGCCACAATCTTAAATCAACAAAGTTTTTACGTGAAAACAGCCTCACCAAGAATTTCAGCAAACATGGCGCCTATCCTATCATGTAGATCATAAAAAATTTAGGAAACCAGGCGATTTAAAAAAGAAAATAATAGGAACCGTTTTTGAGAAAATCGCAGAAAAAGCGAAAAAATTACACAAATAAACTACTACTTCCGGTTGACCAATTTTGATGAAAATGTTCGTTTAAGGTCCGGTAGTGGTATCTAACTTAAGTTTCAAGTTTCAAGTTCGTACAATGTTCCGTTCTTGAGATATTCTGTTCACACACACACACAGACCAATTATTGCTAAGGACATGTTTTTTGGATTCAGGGGTCTGAACACGTGTAGATCCGGTAAAAACTCGATTTTGAAAAATCGACATGAAAACAATACTTTCCTTCCTATATATTATTCATATAGGCAAGAGAAAGAAAAAATTGGTGTGAAACACTCACACGATTTTCTATGGTCAATGTAAAAAATAAAAAATAGAATCTCTTTTATCATGAGTAAATAACAATCACCCGCTGTTCAATTAAAAAAATACTACAGAACATCACTATTTGACGCCAAACTAAGTTCTGCAGAAAAAAGTGCTACAAATAGAGTTGTAGGGTTTTAATTTTCTAACCTTTAGATTAAATACACAGGCCTACACTAAGGTTGAAATCTTAAAACATCCAATTTTGACCGATTTTGATGAGAAAATACAGAAAATCACTAATCGCCGCTCAATTAAGCGATGTAAGAAGATGATTGAAATTAAAATGATAGGTTTCTTAATTTTCTACAACTTTGTTTGTATAGGCTACGCTGTTACCGTGAAATTCATATTAAGACTGCAATCTTAAAAGAAAAGTTTCTAACCACTAGAGCATTGTACTCTGAATTTCAGAAAACATGGTCCTCACCGTATCTAGTACCTACAGTTTAAAAATGTAGTAAATAATGCAATTTAGAAAAAAATCGTAGAGTTCTTTGTGATAAAATTACAAAAAAACTGAAAAATTCCATTAATAAACTATTTTTTTTAGTTGAAAGACTGAAAGTCAGGTGTTTAATAACTGATCGTTGGAAGCGAAGGTTCCGGGGTTCAAATCGTAGTAAAGATATTTACATTTATAAGAATTTGAATTCTAGATAGTGGTTACCGATTTACTTTGATGTTTAAGGTTTAATTAATTAACCGTACCCTCTCAGGAATGGTTGGCCTGAGTCTTTACAAAATTACTCTGATATACGTCACACTTATCCTCATCTCATTGGGTCATGGAGTTCCTTTATTGTTTTTAAATTGAACAGGTTGTGACGTACACACATTAGGAATAAAACAATTAATTATGTTAAAAAATAGTTGCTATAAATTCGAAAGAAGTTTATCATTTATTATAACCAGACCCTGAAAGAACTTGGATTATATGTTACAATATTATAAAACAGTTAAAAACTAGTAATTGTTTAAATGGAGTAGAAACACTTTATCAAAGTTGTTTTGTTTTTGAACGTCTGATTGCTATCTACATTAAGGCTAATGCGGATGTTGAAAGTGATAAATTAAAATTAGTGATGAAAAAATATCCCATTGGTGAGACGACGCGTCTCCTGGTTGTTAGCAATTTTTTCTAAAGAAAAGGATTCTGAATTCCAAAGGTTTCCAAATTTCGAAATTGATTTCTTGACTTCTGGTTTTGGGGCACCTCCGGTCACAACCGGATCTTTAAACCAAATGATTTCGTATCTACTCTTTAAGAGGAATCGAATGACACTATTTTTGTTTCCAAATTCCGACTTTGATTTCATGACTTCCGGTCGAAACCGGAACTTCAACACGAATCCAGGCTCACTAACGTTTGTGTAGATTACGAATCCGAAAACTGTTTGTCGCTATCTCTTGTAGTTTCTGACATCTGGATGTGACAAACGGACAGACATAGGAAAATGGTAGGTGACAGTTCTAAAAATTACCACCAAAAAATGCCAGACTTGACTGTGAACTGAATCCTGGACCTCTGGCATAGAAGACAGCTGATACATTATAGATCGGTCGTCAGTCACCAGAGTTATAGCCAATCTTTATTGACGGGTTCAGGACTATAAGAAGAAAGCAGAAATTGAGTAAGTCAGTTAGTCAGTAATTAAATGAATATTAGAATGAATTACTGATATTATAAATAAGTGGGAGAACTATAACAAAAAAACCACATTTTTTATTCCGGAATTCTGATGCAGACGGATTTCAAGGAAAACTTATAATAGCATTAAATTAGCGAATGTCCGACATTGAATTACAAGTAATTACACAAGTAATGGCATCTGTATTTACATTAAATAGTTTCACGATCTGTGTTGACTTTCACTATTAAATTACTATAATTATTTACAGAGTAAACTTATCCATTGCTACGTTTACAATAAATCTATTAAACTATATTATTATTTAAAGAATTCTTTAAAAAAATTTTGTAATTACATCATTTAACTTATATTATTTTATAATGCAGTTGAATCCTGGTTAACTGAATCCGTGTTATCCGAAATCCAGATTATCCAAAAAGAAGATTAAGCATATCCTTAAAATGGCCCCAAACTTGGATTCTTTTCCTATCGTTAATTTGTCCTTTGGGGTGGAAAAATAAGGTACAAATGGTAAGAAAGACGATGTGGTTCATGACTCTCTACCTATTCAAAATTTTCCGAAGACTCTCAACCTAACACTTTATTGTTGATGACTCAAGTACTATTCAGAATCTTCCGAAGGCTCTCTACCGAACACTTTAACTGTAAAAACGGTGTAAATTATTAAAATAATATTTTCTACAGTAACTACTCCGTGTAACATTTTTGTAGTACTTAAATTTCTGATATGCAAGCAAAAAAACTCCACCCTAATGCTCTGAAAAACAGAAATAATAGTGAAAGAAAGAAGGTAATATTTTAGGGGTGGTTTTAGCCGTAAAAGTAGATTCAGCTATAAAAAATTATATATTTAAAAGTACCTTTTCCGATGAAAAATGTTTGCAAATCAAATTCAATTTATTGCAAACCCTAAAAAAGCACGGCAAATACCCAAAAATCGAGAAACCTGAAAAATCTAATTTTAGAGGGTGTTCTTGATTGTTTAAGAAAATTATGTTCTTAATAAAATTAATCTTTCATTCCCAACTTTTTTTTTGTTAGACCTGGATTACTAATTGGTCCGTCCCAATAATTATTTTGCTAATGCTCTGAAAAACAGAAATAATAGTGAAAGAAAGAAGGTAATATTTTAGGGGTGGTTTTAGTCGTAGAAGTAGATTCAGCTATAAAAAATAATATATTCCAAAGTACCTTTTCCGATGAAAAATGTTTGCAAATCAAATTTAGTTTATTCCAAACCCTAAAAAAGCACGGCAAATACCCAAAAATCGAAAAACCTAAAAACATCTAATATTAGAGGGTGTTCTTGATTGTTCAAGAAAATTATTTTCTTAATAAAATTAATCTTTCATTCCCAACTTTTTTTGTTAGATCTTTGGTTTATGATATTTTTTTTGTTAGATTACTAATGGGTCCGTCCCAATAATTATTTTGGATAATCGTAATTCAATTGCCTTACTTCAATGAATCAACAGAATATCTTAGATTCGATTTTAGACAAAGTTAAAAATATTTTAAGTTTTCGTTTTCTCCGAGTAAAATTTTTTAAAATAATTTTTTAGTCAAAATTGATATTTTTTTCGTAATACAGATAATTGATTTCATCAATAAAGATTATGCCTCCAATTAATTGCTCGTTATCTTGAACCCCTCTCAAAAATGTTTTTGGTACCCTAGCCATGTTTGTCTAGAGTGTGATATTTTTCAACCATGATTATTTTTTTCGTCTATGTCTACATCTCAACTTTGGTCTCAAAAAAATCTGAAACGCTCAAACTTATCACACAAATAGCCTAAAAAGGCAATTTGCCTTCATTTAATTTTGCTCATTAACTCGTGGTCTATGTCTATACGTCTCAAAACGTCAACGTTGGTAAGATGACTAGTCCAAGAAATTTTAAGCATTCTTTCATTTGAGAAGTTTTGACTAACACAGGTAAAAATAAACATAAAATAAAACTCAAAGATTTACTTAAACAAATCACAATTTAATAAAAATTAATAAGTTATTTCATAACACATTCCAAAGGTGAAAAATATTTATACAAAGATTGGAAAACGATTTTACTACAGGCTTACATTTTTATACATTAAAGTCGATACTGTGATTAAGAGTTATAAATAAATGCTTTTAGAAATTACATATTGTCGTTGTTGTTTATGTCATCAACGGAAAGGTGGTTTGAATCTCTAGAGAGGCTTTTCTAAGTAAAACGAGAGTGATGTGGTTTACAATTACCTTCCGCGTTGAGTGGAAATGTATGCTTAACAGCATGCTACTCTGTAAAGCATCTATTTCCATCCTGCAAATAACATCTTCGCCTCATTGACCGTAGAGTCTGACTGCATAATGAAATTCATTACTTTCAGAGGAAATAACTGTGACTAGTGTCTTTCACACCTGTACCTCTTCTGTTCTTAAATGCTTCAGTCATATTATGATTACCATATTATGATAAGAAACACATCTATTTTTTAGCCCTGTAACTAGCAGATCGAGTGCAGATAATGTAACACTCCACCTGCTTGATGTAAAGATATTTACCATCTCTTTCAAATCCTAGCCACACCATTCTCTTCCGGTCTGTACCTCAGTGTTTTGTGGGAAATTTTTCCTAGAAGCAGATTTCAGTATTCAGTGTTTAGACTCTCAGCTCTGTTTGTATATTTTCATTCTAAAGCCTACCTATTTTGGAACATTCTTTGACAAAGCGAAGGAATCTATAATCTTCTGCCTGTGATTTGCTTTCATCTATTGAATCTAAAGTTTAGATTTAATTTCTATAAGCCAGTATCCAAAGCTATCACACTTTTCGTTTTACTCAATAAAACCTTTAGAGGTTCAAACCAGCCTTTCGGCTGATGATCTAAAAACAACACAAGCCAATATGGGAACGACAAATGCTTCAAAAAATTTAAACTCCTTATCCTTTCAAAAAGTTGAGTTTCAGATTATGCTGTATAATTCCACAGATTAAAGGCAATATGTGTCTTTTCAATAGGTTATGGTGCAACCCAAATAACTGATAGCAGACACTTGATTCATCATAAATTTAATTAAATATTTATTTTAAAATTCATTACCTTTGTTTTTATTGTGGCTATACAAAGACCAGACTCGTTATTTATTTTGTCCAGCTGAAAGATTAATTACGATAGGTCGTTTTCCGTAGTGCTCATTATCATTGGTTCATTTGTGAACAAAACCGTGCTAGCAATGAAACGTTATCACAATCTGATCAGACACAAATTTTTACCATCCAGAAGTTAATTATCTCATTAATATAAATATAGAGAAAGTTGGGGAAAAGGTACATCCCTGTATCAGTTCTTTTTCACCTAGAACTCATCTGAAATTCTACTCTACTTGTACAAAAATACGGTTTTTCTATCCAAAATGTGTAAACGTTGCAATTGTTCAATTAAGAATAATAAGAAATCTCAAGACCCAATGATATAAGAATGACACTAGGAGTTGTAAAAATGAGGTATAGTCATGTACAGATCTTGGCTGACCATTCTTGCGAGAGTATGGTTAATTGAATACTATTACCTTTACTAGAATTTAAACCGCGGAATCTCCATGATTCAAATCCTAGTAAAGGTGATCAAAATACAGAGAAACGCTTGAACAACTTCGATATTGGCTGCTTAAAATATCAATTCTCTTCCAGACCTTTCTTCTCATATTAATAACATAATCTAGCAATTTATGAAATTAAGTCCTATTTAACTGTTGTGTAATTTATAAAAGCAATTACGTATAATTAAACTTTAGGTTACCTTATTAGAAACGTAAACTTTAAAAGTTGGATGACTGGTACGAATAAATGCCATTTGCCTACTGCTTGTTATATTTGCATCTCTTTCTATCTTGTGTGCAACGTAACAAAAGAGTGCTGCTAACCATTAAATACTTCGCTTGGTTCAACAATATTGTGAATTTCTTATGTCATTGTTCCTTCATTCATCGTAATATACATGGTCATTGATTCTATCGCGTGAAACGAGCGAGTTGTCTCTGTTATTGTAATGTGCATGGTCATTGATTCTACCTCGTGAAACGAGCGTGTAGTCTCTGTTGTTGTAATGTGCATGGTCGTTGATTCTATATCGTGAATCGAGCGTGGTGTCTTTGTTACTGTAATATTCATGGTCGTTGATTCTATCTCGTGAATCGAGCGTGTTGTCTCGGTTATTGTAATATACATGGTCATTGATTCTATCTTGTGAATCGAGCGTGTTGTCTCTGTTATTGTAATATACATGGTCATTGATTCTATCTTGTGAATCGAGCGTGTTTTTTCTATTATTGTAATATACATGGTCGTTGATTCTATCTTGTGAATCAAGCGTGTTGTCTCTGTTATTGTAATATTCATGGTCGTTGATTCTATCTCGTGAATCGAGCGTGTTGCCTCTGTTATTGTAATATACATGGTCATTGATTCTATCTCGTGAATCGAGCGTGTTGTCTCTGTTATTGTAATATACATGGTCATTGATTCTATCTTGTAAATCGAGCGTGTTGTCTCTGTTATTGTAATATACATGGTCATTGATTCTATCTTGTGAATCGAGCGTGTTGTCTCTGTTATTGTAATATACATGGTCATTGATCCTATCTTGTGAATCGAGCGTGTTGTCTCTGTTATTGTAATATACATGGTCATTGATCCTATCTTGAGAATCAAGGGTGTTGTCTCTGTTATTGTAATATACATGGTCATTGATCCTATCTTGTGAATCGAGCGTGTTGTCTCTGTTATTGTAATATACATGGTCATTGATTCTATCTTGTGAATCGAGCGTGTTGTCTCTGTTATTGTAATATACATGGTCATTGATCCTATCTTGTGAATCGAGCGTGTTGTCTCTGTTATTGTAATATACATGGTCATTGATCCTATCTTGTGAATCGAGCGTGTTGTCTCTGTTATTGTAATATACATGGTCATTGATTCTATCTTGTGAATCGAGCGTGTTGTCTCTGTTATTGTAATATACATGGTCATTGATCCTATCTTGAGAATCGAGCGTGTTGTCTCTGTTATTGTAATATACATGGTCATTGATCCTATCTTGTGAATCGAGCGTGTTGTCTCTGTTATTGTAATATACATGGTCATTGATCCTATCTTGAGAATCAAGGGTGTTGTCTCTGTTATTGTAATATACATGGTCATTGATCCTATCTTGTGAATCGAGCGTGTTGTCTCTGTTATTGTAATATACATGGTCATTGATCCTATCTTGTGAATCGAGCGTGTTGTCTCTGTTATTGTAATATACATGGTCATTGATTCTATCTTGTGGATCAAACGTGTTGTCTCTTTTATTGAAATGTACATGATCGTTGATTCTATATCGTGAATTCATCATGCCATTGTTGATAATGTTTCGTGAATTCATATCGTTAACATTATTAAAATCATATTTTTTGTTCATGTTGAGATCAATTTCGGTATTTTGTTTGTTTATAAACGTATTTAAGTCCAATAAATGATTATTTATAAAACCATTTTTATCGCTTCTTTCATTATTGTACACGTGTAAATGGTTTTCTCTTGATTCTGGTATTTTCTTGCCATTATATCCAGTTATAAATGTTAAAATAACTTGACAACAAATAACAAAATAAATTGTAAATTTTCCCCTCATTTTATGATAGTAATACTGTTTTTTTATTTTACTTTTTCTTCTTTTAGGATATTTCAACAAATAAATTTATAATATCACAAAGTTATTAAAGCTGAAACTAATTGAATATGTTTGTTGTAACAGTATATATACTAATTTCAAGCAAACAATTTTATCGAAAACAATTAAATTGATAATTAAACTATAAAAATATATTTTTATCGACCGGTAACCAATCAATTTTTAATAATAAGTATACATTTTAATTAGGAACTACATAAAATGAAAAGTATTTTTATGTTACACCGTATAAATTATATTTCGTAGATTATTCTACGAGCGATAACATTTAAATATAAGCGGAAAGTTTAATGTCATATTTATTTCTCCTCGTATAGGGCTAATTTTAAAACATGTGAGATGACTTTAGTCGTTTCTGGAAGCTTTATGCAGCATAAATTTTCAGCATTTGTTCACTGCACTTTTCTTAATTCTTCTGTCCACCCGGTGTTCTGTTTTTGCTATTCATGGAAGCCCTTGAAGTCCGTCATAAGTTGTCTGAATTCGGTTCTGTTCACTATTTTTTCTCAGTTAGGTACTTCCGATTTTTTCAATATCCTTTATTTATCCATTATTTCTAATGTTTTATAGTCGATTTCGGATAATTGGTCCACTGGTTAATTGGGGCAGCCGGGTTTTTGGGACAGTTCCTTAATGAAAAAAATGAGAACGGGATTTTCCATTGATCCTACTTCGTTTATTTGGTCCATAATGCCGCTTTTTGGGGTCAATCCAATGTATGTATATATATGTTTTATTAAAACTATTACAAGCCAGCGACGAACAACACGTAGTTCTAAGCGGCAAGATAAGGTAATAGGAAGAATAGAGGTGGTAGACATTTTGACAAATAAATAACAGTAAACACGCATCAGTCATAACAAATATGTTATTTACAGTACAATGTGTAGGCAACATAAGTGCCATTGCACAAATTTCAGTGAGTCATATCCTCTAGTTATGCCCAACTTTACAAGCTGTATAGCCACCTCCTAGCAACTTATGGTTAGTTGTCACTAACTTATCATACGTACATAGTACGTTCGTAATTCCATGCTTCTCATCAGTTTTTGTGATTTCATGAGTGTACTGCAACACACTGTTTTTCGAGTCTGGTTGTTTTGTTATTTTCAAGCATACTTTTTTATTATTTTAAATTCCCATTCGTTTTACACATTTTGTTGATATTTTTATGCATAGACTTACAGTACAGTACCTACATCAACATCTTTGTGAGTTAAATGCCGCGGAACGATACGACTGTGTGAACGATAAAGCTTCTCGACAAAATAAAAACGTATCCACCTAATTTAAGGCAACGTAAAGTATCGGAACTAACCGGTGTACCGAAAATTATGATAGCTTGTATCGTCCTCCAAGTAAATAATATATGCCAAGAGTGGGCATTAAAACACTGTGGAACATCTCAGAAAATAAAACGTGAATGAAGGATCCATTTGTTGAGAAGCGTTGAATAAATGGTTCGTTATTTTACATAATAAGATGTTAGTGTAAATGGTCCAATGCTTAAAACCAAGGCAAAAGGTTTTACTAAAAAGTTAATCATTGTTTTGGAACCCTTTTATTTTTTTCGTGTATATGGATAGAATATGCATCTAAAATTTATGTATGTGATAATTTTAATAAAATACAGTATCGTATGTGCCACATTTTACGAATTCGTTTATTAGGGCCAGCCGTTTAATTGGGCCAAAATGCTCCGGTCTCGATGTGCCCCAACTATCCGGAATTGACTATCTTACTAATATTAGGTTATATTATTCATTATTTTCATTGGAAAGAGAAAGTTGTGTGAGTCTTTCACACCAGATTTTTTATAAAAGTTTATCGGAAATAGAATAAATACTTGAAAAGCTCTGCGAAGTAAAATTATTTAGTACCTATTAGATAAAATGAACATGCATTATTGTATAATAACACCTACCTTATACGTTACAATAAAATAATTTATTACACAGTAATAAAATATGAGACATTATTGGCATCACTTAGTACCAATTACTTAATACCAATCTGTAAAATAATAACTAAAGATTAGTTTCATAATAAAAGACAACTCAACCCTATTCATTTATAGGTTGACAGAAATGAATTATGGGTACACCTTTACAATTTAATAGCCTACAAAATGATAAAATGTTCAGATAAAATTTCATTTAGGCCTATTATTACTTTCCAGTAAGACAGGATGTTTTTAGACGTTTAAGTAGTTTATTTTTATGGAATAAAATAGTTAAAATAACTTGTAATAAATATTAATAGTGTAAAAATACTATCCTGTTTTATGCATGGTGTTATACAATGGTAGGTTTCTATTGGGGTCTAGAAACATATGAACTTTACAAGAAATTTCATATTTGGTTGATAACACATTGGTGACTTGTATCCACAGGGAGAGTTATACAAAGGACTCATTTTAAGGTTTTTTATAAAACAATGAAATACATTTTTCTTGGTACAAATTTTTTTATTTTAAGTTTCTGTCTTTAATATTTATTACGGTACTGCACATTGAGCTGTATAATTTTCACATATATGATATTTAAATAAGACAGTGGGTAAAAGAGCTAGAACAGAGACAGTCGTGAAGTTCTACAAGGTAATCGCAACCCCAGTCCTTTATGGAAGTGAGTCATCGGTTACTACGAAACGCCAAGAAAGTAGGATCAAAGCAGCTGAAATGAGGTTTTCAAGAAGGGTGAAGAGCTGCTCGAGGCTGGATCTAATACATAACGAGGAAATAAGCACTGAGTTGGGTGTATTTAGTCTGAATAAAAAAGTGGAGAAGTACCGCAGTCAATGGAGGCAACATTTGGAACAAATGCCAGAGGAGAAAATACCCTTCAAAGTTACGGGATACGATCCAGTTGGAAGAAGAGAGGTGGGAAGACCTCGAAAAAGATGAAGTAGTCGAGATGTACGGGTTGCAATATCTTGTGTTTGTGTATACGTGTAGGATTTTTTGTGAGTTCTGAACAGGCTTACGCGTAATTCTTGATAGTAAAGAAGAAGATATTTAAAGGGCACGCGGTGGGGAAATTTACTTTAAGGAGAAGAGTTACCCAGTGGTATCTTCTGCGTTTAGATCTAGGGGTGTTGTCCTTTTTTCAAAACAAGAGCTCTCTACTTCATTTTGCTTTGGACGTCTTACAGTAGGGAAGTTCGTTACAGCTAATTCACGGGGTAATTGATGGGGATTGTAATCTAGTCGTTCGTAAAATTTACTGTAGAAGGACGCGGTTAATTCCTTTACTGTCGGAATTTTGAAATAGTCGTAGAGGGTTTTATTGTTTTTAAAAATATTCGCCTCTAAATTTTATACAGTTTTGCGTGTGTTTAAACCAATTTTCATGACGTTTGTTTTTACTCTGAAGGTGGCATCTCTAAAACACCGTTTTTGAAGGTTTCAAAAGCTTTTCGAGGTGATGAAAATTGCTGTCCAGGCATTTTTCGTTCGACATTTTTAAACAAACTTAAACTATCATAACTTTTAAAAGCTCGTGGTAATTTATTAATGTATTTTCTATGTACATAAGTAGGTTTTTTCAAATAATTTTTTGTTATAAGTAGCAATAAAGTAATCAGTTCGGTTTCTTGTGTAGTGGTTGTGGATATTTGAATTGTGTAAAAATGTATTTTTCGTTAAGCAAATTGAAGCCCCTTAAAAAGAGATATATTTTTTGACTATACAAGATATTTTTATTTGCAACCGTATAAAATTGACAACCAGCAAATTTTATAAAAAGAAATAATAAAAATATTGACAATTTTAAGACATTGTGGAGATCGCTACCCATTGACATTACAACAACCGTAATCTTTAAAATAGTTTATTAATTTTATTTTTATTTACTTATTTAGTTATTTCATTTTATTTATTTTTAAATTTTGACATCTCGTGATACCCCTACTACAAAGTCGTTTCAGTCTTCGTATAGGTGCATCAGGTAAATCTGGAGTTTCTAGGTCAACAATGAGCTGGTTCGTATTATCGTGTAATTTCTTTTTAAATCGTGTGTATGTGCGTAGGAACACATCGTTGATGTATGGGACAAAAAGAAATGGACAAATTGTTTTGAAAAGTAATTTTTCGTATGTATAAAAACTTGTTATGTTTTTTATAAACTTTCTATGACTTATAAATATATATATAATATTACAAAATATTTTAAAAATGATCTCATGATAAAAACATTTTTTTAAAGGTAAATTCGGGGTCAATACATCACCCCTTTTACCTTACTAAGCAGTCAGATTTCTGTTGCCACTAGAGGGGTACATGAGGGATCTTCCCATTATTAGCTTTAAAACCGTTAAAAATCATATTTTATTATGCAGAACTAAGTAAATTAATAAAGAAAACTAAATTTTTATTTTTTGGCTATCCCCAGAAAAATTTCCAGAGAGGGACAATAGAAGGTTAATTTTGGTGTTTCAGTCTAACCGAAGTAACATTTTTTACCCAAGGCCGAATAACAGATACACTTTTAAGAGTCCAGGTCCTTCCAAAAACAACTTTTAATGACTACTATCGAATTTTTTTCAAAATTCCATTACTTTCTCATTCTTTTATAGATTAGCAATGAATTAATCGTAAAAAATAGATAAATCAATTAACACCTCTAAAAATAGAAAAAAAAATTGTCTTTATTTTGTAATATTAATTCATTAAACTCTAGATAAAATTCCAATAATGTCGACCTTGAGCATTGTTAAAATGCACCTGGCCTAAAAAAAATCAAGTAATCAGAACTAAGCCTAAAATTTCATAAAAATCAACTAGAATTTCTGCAACAAACTGGATTGAAGTTACAAAATCTACCAACCAGATTTAAAAAATTGTTTATTTAAACTTATACAAAAGTAACCAAACCTTATTAGTGCGTTTTAAATAAAACTACAGTTAATGAACTTGAATAAATATCAAATTTAAATACAATTTAAATTTTAAATCAACTAAATTTGTAAGGTAACAATTATTTTTATGGATTAAGCGGTTGAATTTTGTATAGAATTTACAATGTGTTCTAAATATTTAATAAAATATTTGTATAAGCTGAAGGTAGGCCTATGTTGTCAAAATTTTAATTATGTTAACATCTAAGTTAAGATGGACGGGTCAAACCAGTTTCGAAATTTATGAAATAAACTGGATTTTATTTGACACCATCACTTGACATAAATTTATCACAGCTTTAATTTTTTAAAACAACTACTTTTTTATATACTAAAAATTTCATGTATTAGATATTAAAATTTTTTTTAGCTGTAATATCTATTGCTTTCTTTCACTATATCTGATGAATTGTAACACCGTAGCCTAAGTTCGTTCGGTATTTGGGTATAATAAATAATAAACAGACCTACTTTTAACTTTTTCATATAACTTTTTTTTTAATGCATAATCTGTTGTATAACAATAAATGCAACTTATCAATTAGAATTAACATATGAACATATTACAACCCACTGGTGTAATTAACAAATTATAATAAAAAAAATATTCTGATACTCTTAATTATTATTTACAATCAAAATTAGATAAATACAAATAAAAAAATAACCAAAACCTTCTTTAAAACGAAGAAAACGAAATGAGAAGTAATAAATAATAAACACACGAATCCAATATATAATATTTACACCGAACTATCAGAATCGCCCTGGAAGATTCAGTACTGTAGCATGTTTTAGTCTATGAACATCATTGCTGTTGTCTAAGAGATTCAGTGCTAAGTGATTTACGTGGTTGTTTAGACGTTTGATGTATTTACAACTGAAACTTCGTATTTCTTCTCGTAGCCTACAGTTTGCACATCCATATCACGATGTATATCGGCGTTGGTAATATACCGTGGTACATTTAGTACGGTTCGCAGAGCTTTTGATTGAAACTGTTGCAGTTAATTTTAATTTATAACAATATTATTAATGATTTAATATTTACACAATTAATAATTACAATTTATGATTAAACTTAGACTACTAACAAAATAGAATTCGATTTTTGATGTTTACATCATCAGCCGAAAGGCTGGTTTGAACCTCTATAAAGAGGTTTTACTAAGTAAAACGAGAAGTGAGGTGGTTTACCATTACCTACCTCACTGAGTGGGAAAAGTGTGCATTATCAGAAAGCCAAGCCTTCTGAAAAGCATCTACTGTCTGTCTATAACTTGATGGCTTCCGCCAGAGAGGAACAATGTGCAGATTGTAAAACCATTTCAGAAAACTTATCAATTTTTTTTTTTAAGTAGGCTAACTGAAACTTGCCGGTAATTACATTCGGTACAGTTGTCCGTAAAATTTTAGTCCTCTTTTTCTAAATTGTTTCTATTAATCGTTAATTTTCCTTGTACAGTTCTTTACGATCTGGTAACCTATATTTTCGGTCTACTATCTTCTGACCCATTATCTTGGGGAAAAACTTTCTTTCAAATATCTTCTAAATAATTATTAATATAATTAATTTCTTTATCTCTAGCACTCCGCTTGATTCATTAGTTAAATTGTAACATCTAGCCAATGTCCTAACTTTATGTACTGAATTTTATTTCTTTTATTTCTGCTTGGTTTACACTCTTTGTTATCAATCCACATTCAACCGTCTCGCTTTCAGTTTCAATCCTGCTTTACACCCGTGACCTGGTTTATTATGTTTCATGTTTAATTTAAGTTTAGTGTTTTGTGTTTTTTTTTGCTACTGTAATATACAATTTAAAATTATAATTTTGAGAATGTCTTTGAAAGGTATGTTCGTGTCAGCAAAGAAAAGGAAACCATTACCAATAGAAATTAAAAAAAAATTGTTGCTAAATTTGAAGGTGGAGTAAGACAGGTGGATTTGGCTTCAACGTATGGATTGAGCAAATCTATTATTAGTACAATCATCAAGTACAAATAAAGCATTAAGGCAACTGCTGTTGCAAAAGGTGTAACCGGGATTGACAAACACTAATGTAATTCTGAGATTCTCACTTTGAGGTGATAAACGGTAGTTTTAAGCTTGTAATAATTTTTTAAATCCTGGCCAGGAATTGAACCCATTATCCACTTTGCAGCGTAGTACGCTAACCACTGAGCCATGTAGATGGCCTAAAACATGTCTTATACGTTAAAGGCATGCAAAAAATAGTAATCAGATAGAAGTATCCAAAATTTCGGATTGGTGAAATTGTTGTATACTTTAATAAAAAATCTTATATAGTTTTTTTCTTTAATTCTTTATTTACAACTGTAAAATTTTACAACAAGCAAATGTGATGATTATGATACTAATGTAAATGACATGATAGGCGAGAGAGGGGTACATGATAGGGGGTTGAGAGAGGGGTAGGGCCCCCATTGGTTCCTCCCCAAGAATGAAATTTGTGTATCAAATTAGCAGGTCTCTACTCCAGCGTCTTTTAAGGCGTCTAGGGGGATTATCAGGTAAATGGAAGGTGGAAAGTGAACGTACCAGTGGGTTCTTGTGTTCGTGTGACTTGTCGTGAAAGCGTTTGTATAGGTATTCAATGGAATTTTGTACAAATGATGTTTTCAAATCTGTATGTAAGGTTTTGTTGCTAAAGTAAGAAGGTGCTTTTGCTATAAGGCGAAACGTTTTTGACTGGAATGCTTGAATTCGTTGCAAGTTAGAGGGTTTGGTTGAACCGTAAATTTGGGACCCGTAGGTCCATATAGGTTTCAAAAGAGAACAATATATGCGTAATTTTTGTGCCATTGGTAATTTTAATCGTTTGTGAAGTAGGGATTATAGAAGTTTAAGTCGGGAATTATATAGTTAAGTAATAAATTTTGATAAAAATCGAAACGGTTTTAAATTGCATTATATCAATTAAATAAAAACGAAACATAACTAAAAGAAACTAACTTAAAAAAATCGTGTGTGCGCATGCATATAGATTACTATGTTTTTACATTGTTAGTCTGTGAAATACGTGATGTCGTGGCGTACATAGGAAAAAATTAATACACAACATATAAAACAGCAATATAAATAAAACGATAAATAAATAAGTAACGTTTTGTGCACGAATAGAAAACGTGGAATGTTATTATAAAGAGGTTAGGTTAGTTAACGTATTAAGCGTAATGCGTGGTTTCTTATGTAGGTATTGTAATAAAATTATTTGATTCTATTTTACTTTCTCGACCACTATCTATAGTATAAAGTAAGAAAATACTGCGATGGTGGAACAATTTCTGAACCCGGCAAAAAGTGGTTTTTAGCAGGGTGCTCGTTAGTATAGGTGTTCGAGAGAGGAGAGAAAGAGGAAGAGAGTGAGCGTATGTGTGAGTGTGTGAGAGAGAGAGAGCGATAAATATAAGTAGAAAGATGAGAGAGATGAACATGTGGGAAAAATGGAGAGACGGAATGATTGTGCGTGAGGAAGAGTGATAAATAGAGCAGGTGTATGAGATTAGAAGAAAAAACTGGGGAGCGACAAAAGAAAGAGTACATGAGTATGTAAATGAGTGAGAGAAGATAGATACAGAGAGAGAAGAAAGAGAGAGGAGAGAGAGAGAGAGAACATATGTGAGTGTTTTTTGGTCGATGCATTTGCAAATACTGCGCCGATTTATCTAAAATTTGATATCTTAAATTTGTTAATCAAATCAACTCACAGCAGAAATCTACCAGTAGAAACAAATCTTTCTACTTAGTTTCGAGTGCAGAAAACTCCAGTTCAAAACATTCTACTCATCGCAATCGATTATCCTTGTTCAATACACAACGCAAATCATAAAAAAAACTATTTCTTACAATGGAAAAATTTATTCCCTTAGCCGTTTCTAGAAATCACATTTTACATTGTTAAAATATGCCTGTGTTGTTTAGGTGAACAGCCAAAAGACTGGTAGAGGTTTTACTAAGTAAAACGAGGAGTGAGGTGGTTTACAATTGCCGTCCTCACTGACTGGGAACGTAAGCTTGTCAGCTTTTTTTTGTTTAACGACTGTTAAACTGTTGTTTTAACCGACTGTTCTGCAATTACTGCTAATGCAGACGGTGAAGGATGAAATGATTCTTTGTAAAGTATGAAAATATTTCGTGCCTGAATGGGATTCGAACCCAAGACCACTTGATGAGAGGCGAGCAAGTTACCAACTACGCCAATGCAGTCAGCGTGCTTATCAGCATACCGGGCCCTCTGAAAAGCACATATTTTTGACTCTGCAATGACACCATCACTTCATTCACCACAGGGTCTGGCTGTATAATAAAAATTCATTACTTTCAGAGGAGATAACTCTGATTAGTGTCTTTTACACCTCTACCTCTTCTGTTCTTAAATGATTAAGTCATTTAATTGGCTGACCATATGTTAAGAAACAGAACTATATATTTTAGCCTTGCACGAACAGATTGAGTGTAAACAATTTGACACTACACCTGTCTGTTATGGGCAGAAAATATGCCTATTAAGGCAAAACCACGATAATCAAAGCTATAGAATTTAAAAAAAAACTGACAGCTTTTATTTCAAGCGTTTTTTTCTAGTGCTTAGTTAAGCGTCAATAATTATTAGTGCTTCCGTCTTTTTAAGTTCTACAGAAGTCGATTTTCATTTAGCTTCATTTACTAACGATTGAAAGTTGGTTATGTTTCTCTTTATTTATATTAGTAAGAAAAAGTCGGGAGAAATGAATTTTTATTTTAAGCCTAATAATTATATTATTTTATTTGTTTTTATTTATTTAACGTGGCATTAAGTGGTTGATTATAAGCGACTACGGTGGATTACATGATTGTAACTGTGGGTTTTAACTTGTGAAAATTTCCATACCCCGGCCGGGAATCGATCCCGAAACCTCGGCGTGGTAGGCTAACGCGCTAACTGCTACGCTACGGAGGCGGCGTTAATGATTATTTAGTTATACTAAGTTCGTTAAAAGTAATCATTAAAGTACAGACCAATATGAAAAAAAATAAAATTATGTAAAATAATTCTAAAATTCTGTAGGTTAATGGTTGTTTTTACGTCACATTATGTCTGTTTACACGACAGAAATAATTTTTCATTTTAAGTTGATGGATTCATAATGAATAATCTTACTATTACAAAATTCAACAAAAAATTTAATGCCGTAAATTTTGTGTTATTTATTTTATTATGTGTTATTATTGAAAAAATTAAGTAAGAAATGTACAAAAAAAATCCAAATATTTCATGTTACGAGATTGTAATTTCTACACATGGTATAAAAATATGTTGTGAAGTAAGTTGATAGTTTGATGGGCCAATCAATCGGTTATGCATCGTGTCGGTAGGCGTGGCTTACAGTTTACCTCCTGTTTTCATTCTTGAGATCTCAATATTAATTTCATATGATTCGCCTTAACAATAATAAAATTACAATTTGTTAAAATATTTATATAATTTTCTATTCGATATTTATTAAAAACCTTAAAAGGTTCGATGGATCAAATATTTGGCGTAGGGGCGTGTTGTAAGGCCATGAAACAAGATGGCCTCCCGGTCCACTAATCCGGGATTTTACAATTTATTTCTTCAGCCTTTAAAAATTATTATAATTAATTCTGTTTTTAATACGCGTTTTAATTATATTTACGATATAGATTTACAAAATCTAGGAGTAAGGCTTACAATTTAACAAGACATGTCTGGTAGTCTGGATCATTCAATTTTGTTCCGTGTTGGTAGGAGGTGGCAACTATAATATATTACCTACCAGTCTGCTGTGTCAGGTCGTGTTATCTGTAGTAGAAACGATTTTTTACATAAAAAAGTTGTTATGAAATACGTGATTTAATAGAATTTTCTTAAGAGATTTGTAAAATTTGTTATTTATTTCCTAGTAAACAACTTTAGTGTTTTGATGTCTCTCGGTAGCAGACCGTAAAAGCCAAGGTGGCCTCTCGGTAACTTTTCCGGGAACATGTTACCAACTTAATTTCAACAATCTTTACGAAAATTATTTTAAATAAATAATTCCTCAAAATTCGTTTTTAAAATAACATTATCGAAGTAGATTTATAACATTAGAAATGTTGTAAAGTAAGTAAATCAATCGCTTACGCATCGTGTCTGTAGGCGTGGCTTCCAGTTTACCTCCTGTTTTCTTACTTGAGATCTCAATATTATTTTCATATGATTCGCATTAAAAATTTATAAAATTTAATTTCTTAAAAGATTTTTATATTTTCTAGTCGATATTTTACTAAAAACCTTAATGCGTTCGATGAATCAAACATTTAACGTAGGGGCGTGTTGACAGGCCATGAAACAAGATGGCCTTCCGGTCACTGGTCCGGGATTTTACAATTTATTTCTAAAGTCTTTAAAAATTATTATAATTAATGCGTAAATGTGTCTTTTAACATTATTAAATTAATCTGCAGAACTACCCAGGAATCGCACAAAGACGACTAATACGCCGATTGAGTAGAAACATGACACACTAACGCATTTCTAACAGTAAATTACGAGTACAAAAATACAAATTAGAATTGAATACAATTATCGTTATCTGGAGAGCTATCACTGGGTGGTGTCCTCCTCAAAGCGGTTCTCCTTTCCTCCATTGCTCCTCCTTTAACGTGGTTCGTGGCTTTTTTAATTGTAAAACGTTTTCTGGTTGTATTTTTACAGTTGAAAAATAAAATAAAAAGAGCAAACAAAAATAAACAATATCTTACTGAATTTATCAATCTTGCTTTTAAACAGAAACTTCATGAAAACAAAAACCGATTAATAAGAAACCTATAAATGCAATATTACGGTTAATCCACCTTTCTAGAAAATGGAGTAGAGACTTATTGTAAAATATTAAAAAGCACGTCATATTTCACCCGCCGTCATAGAACTGTGTAGAATATATTTAACAGACTACGGGTTGAAAGTCAGTAAAAAGGATGCTTAATTGTGTTTCACTCTACCAACGTCTTCAGTCAAAACAATGGGCGACAGACCGGATATTTTATAATAGGCTTACTCAATGAATTCTTTCTACTGGTACTGTCGTATTTTGTACTTAATATATGTTTTAATAAGTATATAGCAAGTTTCATCTGTTAAGCAAAGAACATTTTTTGTTCTCTAATGAATCGCGCTAAGTTCAATCACAAATTTTAATATATTTATGTTTTGACGTGATGCATGGTTCCATAAGATAGAGTATAGTTGTATGTAAATATGGTTTTACATAACATTAATAAAGTGTTGTTTAGGTCTTCAGCTGAGAGGCTGGTTTAAACCTCTTGAGGCTTTACTAAACCCAACGAAGAGTGAGGTGGTTTACCATTGTACTCGTATTCCTTACTGAGAGGAAAGGTATGTTTATTAGTGTTCCGACCTCACTGAAAAACGTTTACTTTCCACTCTGGAAATGACACCTTCACTTCATTCACCACAGGGTCTGGCTGTATAATGAAATTCATTATTCTCAGATGAGATACTTCTGACTAGTGTCTTTTACACCAGTACCTCTTCTGTTCTTAAACGCTTCAGTCATATAATTGGCTGACCATGTGATAAAAAACTTAAGAAACATATGTAATTTTTTGTATTCCTGAAATTAGTAGATCGAGTGAAAATAATTTAACACTCCACCTGCCTGTTATAGGCAACTAAAGAAGTAAAATAAGAAACAAATGTATAGAATACAAATAGTTTGGCTAATATAGTATATTAAATTTAAATATATTAAATTAGTATATTAAATACTAAACACACATAAAAATTTACTATTTGAACTAAACACTAAAATTAATTAATAAAATTAATTAAAAGTTAATTTAGCGTAGTTAATTTCTGATCACGATATTGAATACATGATGAGAAACCTGGCTGAGACTTATGAGCAAAATGGGATGAAGATTAACTACCAAAAAACCAAATATTTAGTGGTAGCAGGGCAGGCAAGAAATCTGCAGATATATGGACACACTATTCATGTATGTGATCAATATAAATACCTGGGAAGTGTAATAACGTCGGAAGGAAACTCTAGGAAAGAAATAACAAACAGGATTGGACAGGCTAGACAGGCAACACAAAAATTAAACCCGGTACTCTGGTCAAAAAGTATCAGGAATAGCACAAAAGTTCGTCTATATAATACTGTTGTGCAAAGTATTTTGACATATGGATCAGAAACCTGGGAGATGACCAAGAGAGATCAGCAGAAAATAAATGCGGTAGAAATGGACTTCTTACGCAGAAGTTGTCTGGTTTCTAGGGTAGACCGGGTTAGAAACACCGAAATTAGAGCTCGTACACAAAAACAAGACACCACAATGGAGGAAATCGAAAAACGACGTCTGGTATGGCTGGGACATGTGCAAAGAATGGGAGATGAGAGATGGCCAAAGAAAATAATAAACTGGACCCCTTGGGAACGAAATAAGCGTGGTAGACCACCTGAAGCATGGATAAAGCAAGTATCGAAAGATATGCATGCTAGACAATTGGAGGGAGGAGACTGGATGGATAGAGAGGGGTGGCGTATGGGATGCGAGAGACGGCCAGAGCTGTAGAATAACTCGCTTGATATATATATAATTTCTGTAAAGTAGAGGTTAACGCGTTAGCCTACCAAGCGGAGGTCCCGGGTTTAATTCCCGGCCAGGGTTTGGAAATTTAACAAGTCAAATCCCACAGTTGTAGTCATATAATCAATCCACCGTAGTCGCTAATAATCAACCACTTTATGCAACTGTAAATAAATAAATGTCTCTCATCATGCGGTCTTGGGTTCGAATCCCATTCAGGCATGACATTTATTTTCATACGTTACAAAAATTCATTTCATCCTTCACCATCTGCATTAGCAGTGATTACAGAACAGTCGGATGTTAAACCAAAAAAAAAAAAATAAATAAATAAATAAATGAAAAATTAATTTGGAATACTAACACTAAAATTATTAATATAAGTTGTCGCAGAAAATAATATTTTTATTTTGAAGAATATACTACCTACGCGACGGTAGTCTATAATTATCTGCTAATGAAATAGAATCATTGCAGATTTATTACCTTAGAAATTTACAGTTATATACTAACTAATAAAACACTGTAGGCTGTAATAAAGCAGTTTATACAGTAATTTATTAATCTCATAAAATAAACATAAAAAATTCAATGAAGCAGAGTAATGGGTCAATGGCAACTGGTTCAAATGAGCCTAAATGTAATTTAAAACAGATTAATCGATTCCATATAATTATTATTAATATAGTAATAAAAAATGTAACATAAAAATTGTAAAAATATTTTAGGTAAATATAAATTTTTGATTTTAATATTTTTACACTGTAATAAAATTTAAGTATTGAATGAATTTTTTTCAATTTCTGGTGATTTATCGTGTTTTATGACACTTGCATAACAGTAAATTATGGCCTTTCGTTACATTTTAATGGTGACCATTAAAATAAACAGTGGCCGATTAATTCTACTATCCATTGAAAAACAACCATTGGTTAAATTAATCAAAGCTCTTGTTACATGGAACTGGTTTTCTACTTCGAGGGGCTGTTTTCTTCGTTTTTATTTATAGGGTTTTTATTTATTTTATTCCGAGGGGCTTTTTATTTATGACCTCCGTTAGGTCATAAATAAAAAAACAAGTGAATATAGAAAAGAAATGTTTTATTACTAAAAGTTACGTTCACTAACTGGCATTCGGGCCAACCCAGTCAGTCAGCTGGTAGAAAGTCGCTAGTATTTGTTAAGTAACACCGGTTGGGCAAGCGACTTTATATGGTGACCAGTTGACAGCCATCCGTGAACAAACTCTGCTGGGGGTCCCTGTTCAAACTCATGCCTAATCCACGTCAAATAATACAGCAAAAAGCAGCGAACCAATTGGGTATTTGTCAATAATGTACAATTCCCGATAACAAATAAAAGCTAAAGACTTACTGCGATTCTTCGGCATAATCACCTTGAAGATTGAAGCATTTTTAATACCTGTGGACAAGCTTTCCAATACCTTTTCATAAAATGTTGCCGCTAATGAATTTAAATTAGTTTTAATGTTATCTTGAAGCTCCTCATTTAGCTTCCCACCTAGCCTGGTTGTCACTTGGTGCTAGATCGAGAATGTATTGTGACAATATCGAAGGAAGGTGTGGTTCTCGAAACTTCTAGTACCTAGATTTCATTCATGAAAATAGAAAAGAGAGGACAATAGAGTGAAATGGTAACAATAAGTGACAATAGGACAAGAGTAACAATGGGGTGGCTATAAAGGTATGCCTATTCATGAAAGTTGTTCGAAAGGACACTGCGCTATTATCTATGAAAAGGTCGGCCTGTAACAACTTTTATTTACAAAAGACCTATTGTTGACTTGTTTACAATGGATTTTTCTAGCACTCATTTATAAAGGGCTTTTTTGTACTCTATTGTTTGTATCGATATTCGGTGTTTTTTGGGAAGGTTCTTTTGATTCACTATAAAAGAGACCCCCGAGTGCGGTCAGCAGTCAGTATTCGTTTGATCTTTGACGAGTGGCTGTCGGACGTTGTGCAGGTCACGTTCCGAGCATTGTGTTGGTAAACGATTGTTATACTGTCTTTGTTTGTCTGTGTATTGGAAAAGTTAATGTGATCTGTATTAAATTCAGTTTTTGTGTATTCAGTTTCATTTTGTATGTGTATTCTAGAAAATTGATTGTAAGTAGTGGTAAAAAAATTATTAAGTTATTTATTGTTTATTATTTATTTTAAGTAAATTATTAAATTAGTTATTGTATTATTTCCTTATAATTATTAGTTTGCTGTTTATTTTGTAAATCTTTGAGTGTAATAAATATTTGTAATTGTAATCTTTAGTGTATTAATTATTTAATAACCTAGATCCCGAAACGGACCTTAGCGATAAGTGTCACAGTATGTTGGATGGTAAAAAAACGTTCCCATTGAAAGTGCTCAAGAAGTGATTGGGTTACACCAACACTGTGAGAACGGGCGTTGTCGTGGATAAAAACAATTTCAGAAATCAGCATGCCTCTTAATATATTTTGAACGAAAACAATATTTAAAATGGTGTGAAACACTCACACAAATTTCTCTTGTCAATGTAAATAATAAAAAATATAAATTATGTTTAATCATTAGTAAAAAGTTCAAAATGAAAAGCATAACCTAATTTTAATCATGAGTGAATGATGGAAAATTAAAATCAAATTCTGTAGAACTTAAAAATACGGAAATTCTTTTATTGATGTTAAACCAAGCTCTGTAGAAAAAAATGCTTGAAATTTAAGTTGTAGATTTCCTATAACTTTAATTACATACATTTTTATCGTAAACGTGTTTGTGGGGGTATTAAATACCCTCAGAATTAGGATATTAAATACCCTAATAGAAAATATTGTCTGTTATATTTGCCATTTTGGAAGCCGAAATTGTATTATTTTAAAATGTTGTTGTGGGAATCCGGATCAATGGATTCATACGCCTTTTAAAAATCTTAAAATTAACAGTTGTTTACTTGTTCCTTATTTTTCATATCTCCAAAATATTTTTGAATATATATACGTATACTTGTAGTTTTTTTATTTCCTATAACGTTTATTGTATAGTACTCGTACACTTTTGTCGTAAAATGCATACAAAGTCCGCAATATTAAACAATCTCATTTTTTACCGATTTTGATGAGCAAAATACAGAAAATCACTAATTAACCATAAACTAAGCTTTGTAGAAAAAAATGTTTGAATTGAAAGTGTTAAGTTTTTAAATTTTCTACAACTTTATTATGTACATGTTTTCCCTAAAATGCATAGTGTATAAAGGCTGCATCTTTTTTTTCTTTAATTCTTTATTGACAACTGTAAAAGTTTACAACAAGCAAATGTGATGATTATGATAATAATGTAAATGACATGATACGCGAGAGACGGGTAGGGCCCCCATTGGTGCTTCCCTAAGAATGGAATTTGTGTATCAAATTAGCAGGTCTCTACTCTAGCGTCTTTTAAGGCGTCTAGGGGGGTTATCAGGTAAATGGAAGGTGGAAAGTGAACGCACCAGTGGGTTATCGTGTTCGTGTGACTTGTCATGAAAGCGTTTGTATAGTACGGAATTCGTATTCGATGGAATTTGTATTCGATGGAATTTTGTATAAGTGGTGTTTTCAAATCTGTATGTAAGGTTTTGTTGCTAACGTAAAGAGGTGATTTTGCTATAAGGCGTAATGTTTTTGGCTGGAATGCTTAAATTAGTTGCAAGCTAGAGAGTTTGGCTGCATCTTAAAAAATATAAAACAAGTTTTTTATCACGAGAGCACAGCCTCCCCAAAAATTTCAGCAGATATGGCGCATATCCTATTATGTAACAAATCAAATATGTAGCAAATAAAGCGCTTTAAAAAAAACGTAGGCACTGTTTGTCAGAAAATCGAAAAAATTGTTAAAAAACCAGCACGAATAACTTCTTGCTAAGTGATTTTCATGAAAATATTCGTGTGAGGTCCCGTTGTATTACCTGTTTTAAGTTCCAAGTTCCAAGTGTGTGCGTGCGCACGCGCACACGCACACACACGAATCAATGGGTAAAAATATGTATTTTGGGTACAGAGGACATGAAAACGTGTACATCCGGTAAAAACTAGATTTAAAAAAATTGACATGAAAAGAATACTTTTCTTCCCTTTAGGGCAAGAGAAAGTAAAATATGGGTATCTTTGAACTTTGGTCGCATTTTTCCCAAAACTTTATTTTTGTTTCATAGCACTTTCATTCACCAAGGTCTTCTATTTTAGATAAACTGAAATAACTGAACAGGACTTAAAAATATATTTATGGGCAAATGTTTATGTTTTAATTATTATAGCGTACTAAAAAGTTACGATTGACGATGATGCAATTAACTAATAAAATATTAGTGATAAAAATTTGTAATAAAATTAATAGACCAGTAGTCCACATTTTATTGTAATTCGATTTGGAGAAATAAAAACTAACAAAAACATAAATACAAGGTTAATTGATGTGAAGAATATTATTTTATACTAAACTATGACAATAAAAAGTAATTTATTTACAAATGGAAAAGTTGTCTACCTTGGTGGTTCCGATGGTTACACCCTTGACAACATACCATAGGTTCGACTCTCGGAAAATGTCATTATATCAGTCATCAGATGCGACTAGAGACTTGAAAATACAAAAACGGGCAATTCGAATAATATATAGCAATAGATCACTCGGGATTTAATGACACATACGGACACGCACACGGATCAATCGCTAAAAATATGTATTTTTTGTGCAGGAGGCTTTAAAACGTGTATTTTCGGTGAAAATTTGATTTCAAAATATCGGCATGAAACAATTTCTTCTTTATCTTAATCAAACCCAAAGTTATAAATATTACAGTATTTTGAATATTTTAAAAATATTGGGCTTTTAATACTAACCCATAAAGTTTCTTCCTTTTAGTAATATAGGTGAAGCCGAATAAAACAGCTAGTTAGATACACAGTGAAACATACATATTTATAGATCTTTTTTTATTTTAACATAAATGAAAAAAAAAATCTGGCGTGAAACAATCACACGATTTTCTCTTCACAATGTAAATACTAAACAATGTAACCTAACATTAGTAATAAAACATTAGAAATAAACAAAAACTAACCTTAAAAAACATAACCTTATTTTAATCATGAGTGAAAGACGCAAAATGAAAATCAACCTCAGTTTGGCTTAAATATACGGAAAATTACTCTTCACACTAAACTAGGCCCTGTAGAGAAAAATGTTTTAAATAAAAGTTGTATAGTCCGTTCGCTCTTAGAGCTTGCCTAAAGTAAACAAACCTCTCCGTTAGTAGTAGTGAGTAACAGTGTACATGTGTCCTTGTATTGCTGTTGGGGTCGTGTGTGTTAGTACACAGTTGGTATAGGATGACTAATACATAACAATGACATTTGATGGCTATTCATAAAACTGCACGTAGCCTAAATAAAATTGAAAATAGTTTATTTATACATTATTGTTTTCAGTTAAAATAATGAAACAATTCCACCATGATCGTTATATTGTCTTACTCATTCCATCAGTCTCAACTTGGTTGTTGTTACATAAACATCCTACTTCATGCGTATGCAGTTTGTAATTAGTGCTATTTGTAATTTATCAGTTTAAAATATTTTCTTCCTTCTTTTATTAATATTATTTAAATCCGTGTAACTTTTTCCTCAACTTCGTTGTTATTGTGCGTGAGTATATCTTTTTGTTTTGTTACACTAGTAAGTAATGATGAATGACGGCGCTTCAACTTCAGTTGTAAAACATAAAAGTGGTCAACTTCTAAAAAGTGGGCAAAAAATTATAATTTATAATGTGTTTAATTCTTTATGCGTAAAGTATCCTACTATGGCCTTAAAAGACGTAGAAAAAATGGCATCAGAATTGACGGGCGTGTCTACATTTAGTGTACACGGTATAAGAAAAGAGATGAAAGAAAGTGGCAAGTTGCAGACACCCAGCAAGAAAAGGAAACGAAGCAAACCAGTTTTTGAACAGTACGACGAATTTATTAAAACTGCAGTTCGACTAAAGGTTCACAGTTCTTTCCAAAATAAGGAAGCTCCTACGCTTAATAAACTTTTATCTGCCTTAAACAAGGATTTGGATTTACCACATTTTAAAAGAACGTCGCTGTATCATTTACTGAAATCAATCGGATTTGATTATTTGAAAAGAGGAAAAAAAAATATAATTACAGAACGGGAAGACATTTTGCTGTGGAGAAGGAACTACTTAAGAAAAATAAAGGAGTACCGAGAAAAAGGTCTACAAATTTTTTATTTGGATGAAACCTGGGTGAATGAAGGACATGTTTCATCAAAAGTGTGGTGCGATACACAAATTACTTCTGCTAGGCAAGCATTCCTGGATGGCTTGACTTGTGGTCTAAGATCTGCTCCGAACAAAGGAAGACGGCTAATTGTTTTGCATATCGGGAGTCGCGGTGGTTTTTTGCAAAATGGACTACTTGTTTTTGAATCGAAGAAAAGTGGCGATTATCATCATGAAATGACTGGAGATGTTTTTCTTAATTGGTTCAAAAAAATCTCCCAAATTTTGCCGGCAAGAAGTGTTATCGTAATGGATAATGCTTCTTATCATTCTGTGTTAAGTGAACGCATACCTAACATGTCATGGCGTAAGGACGATATTATTTCATGGCTTGTGGACAAAAATATTCCTTTCGATAATTCTAGTTGTTAAGGCATTGTGCACCGGGGTTTGCACTGTCTTGTGGACCTCTTTGCTATTTCTTCCTTCTTCTTCCCTTTGTTGGCCACTCGTAAACTGTGTCGTGTCGTGTGCGGTTGTGCTTTCGGCGTGGCTCTCTCGGTTGGCGTCTCGAATGGCGCTAGCATTGCTTCCCGTCTCGTTTTAAGGCTTGTTCTTTATTGCTTAAACATTTTGGTCCTCCGGTCGTGGATAAAATCAGTGCATTATTGGTTTTACAGTGTCTTAAAATTGCTAAACATTCGTGTTTGTATTCGTATAGTACGCGAGAGGGGGGTGGACCCACGCTTCGTTGTGTTCGCGCCAATTCACGCACGTTTTCATACTTCGGCAGCCATTTTTTTTCTTACAAATCAAATCCATCTTTGTAATTTTGGTTCATACTGCGCAGTTGTTACTATCACATGTAGTAAGTGCGGTCTGCGCCGTCATCAGCTGTCCGCTGTCTCATTCTGATTGGTCGAGATTTTTCATTCATTAAAACGTCAGCTGTTTATTTAATCGAATTGTTTATTTACATTTGTTGTTTTGTATTATTATTAATATTGCACTAACGTTGTTTATTCGATTTTTTGCACAATTGTTATCTTATCGTTATTTTCTTTTATCCTTTGTCGTTATTCCTTTGCTCTTCAATATGGACAATGCTGAGCAAATTTTCACAAAGTGTCGTCAACTAATCAGATCATTAAATACGTTAACACACGTGCAATCCATTTCTGCACCCAATGATGCGTTCAAAATTGAGGCTGAACGAATATTTTCAGATTTCCAACCACTCCAAAATAAATTAATTGATCTACTAAATAAGGCATATTCTGAAGACTTTGAAAACCAAATCGCTATCATCCAAACTGACTTTGAAACAAAATATTTTCAAATTATCGCTCATATGACTAATACTAGTTTAATCGACAACAAACCTAATGTAATTTCGCCAACTACATATCTTCCGAAAATAAAAATTCCTAGCTTCGATGGAAATCTGTCTGAGTTTCAAAATTTTATATCCTTATACAATGAACTAGTCCATAACTCCGAACAACTGTCCGACATTCAAAAATTGCATTACTTTAGGTCTAGTTTGCGCGGTGAGGCGTTGCAAATAATATCTCATCTACCTTTGACTTCTGCAAATTACCAATTAGCTTACCAATTAATTAACAACAGGTACGCTAACGACAGACGTGTCGCAAACATGCATTTTTCGCAAATCAGTAATTTCGATAAATTCGCAAGTCCATCCTATCAAAATTATAAACAGTATGTTAGCATTCATACTTCCGCCGTTGGCGCCCTACAGCTATTAAATATAAACTTAGCGGACTTTCTATTGTTTTCTATGGCATACAACAATTTGGATAATATCACTAAGGAATTATTTGAATCCCAACGCGACGCCACTAAGATTCCAAGTTATTCTGAACTATTAAACTTCGTAACTTCCAGAATGCAATCTTTTGAAATGCTAAATAAAGCGCAAGACATTGGCACTACTATTTCAAACCTCGATCAACCGGACTCAGCTAACCCGGTAACCGATAATTTCAATTCTGTACACAGTCATCGTAGTCCTATTTTGCCGTCTCCTAATTCTGATAATGTACCTTCGTTTTTCGTTAAATCAAACTCAATCAAATGTCTTTCGTGCGAATCTAACCTTCACTCGCTTCACAACTGCAGTGAATTTCTGTCGCAAACTGTCGATAACCGTTACAAAATTATTTCTCGTCTCAAACTCTGTTTCGCCTGTTTTGGACACCATGACCGCCGTAGCTGCAACTCAAATAAACGTTGTCGTATCTGCCAGTCAAAATCGCATAATACGCTGCTACATATCGACCGCAACGCTCAACAATCGAGTTCGCCCACCGCTTCTGTTGTCAACCCGCATAGTTCGCCAACTGCTAGTTCGTCTCATCTTGCCGTACATCCGGATAACGACCCACCATCTACCGGGTGCCTACTTGTGAATTCTTCATCTTCGATTCAAAATACTACTATCGCAACTCCGTCAATCGATTCCTGCGCTACCTGTTCTGCTGATAAGCCGGTAGCTACTAAAAATTCATCGTCTTCGTCAATTGTTGTTAACCAACCCACTGATTATTCACTTTCTTGTCGCCTTGACGGCCAAACCGCGCTGTTAGGCACCGCTATCGTTCACGCAGTCAACTCATCCGGCAAAATTGTTCCACTTCGCGCTGTGATTGACAACGGATCTCAGTCCAGCATTTTAACCTACAACGCCGCTCGTTCTCTTCAACTCGATATCGCGCCTACCACCAAGCGCCTACAAGGCATTTCATCTCAAGTCACCTCCGTCGAAGGTACTACTAACCTTACAATTCTGTCGCCGCAAAATTCTAATTTTCGCCTACCGATTCAGGCTGCTGTCATTCAGAAAATATCAGACCGCCTTCCTAGTACTCGCATTCATAAGTCCGTTGGTGAACAGTTTTCTCAACATCTGCTAGCCGACTTTCGTTTTCGCAGCCCCAATTCAGTAGACCTACTGCTTGGTGCTGACTGCTTCTCAGAAATATTAGATTTCAGTAAAACGCCTTTAATTAAAGGCACTCCATCCGCTTTATCCACTGTATTCGGTTATGTATTGTTCGGCAAGTTACCCGACATACAACCACCTAATTCCGCTACAAGTAACGATTCGCTCTTAACATATGTCTTCTCGAACAACGCTACATCCTCGTCAACTGCTACTGCTTCTGACTCCGCATCATATATTGTAGAAAATCGCACGTTAAATCCAAATTCAACCTCGCCTCAAATTCTCGCCGCTGATCATCAAACTTGTGTCACTGTTAATTCGAAAATTGACCCCGATGTCACCTCAAACCCCGAGCTCAACAAATCTATCGTTTCTGATATTCAATCGCCTAACTGCTTACTTGTTTCACCTGCTTCCAACAACATTTCGAGTCGCCCTGCTGCTTCAACTAATCGTCTTCGTAACACTTCAGTCTCTTCGCCTTCTATTCAATTCGCCGCTTCACCCGAGATCATCGCTGTTGACTCTCGTCTCGCTTCGTCTACCGACTCCGCCAGTATCTCGACCGATCTTGCTGCTGGTATTTCGTCAAATCGTCGCTTCAAGTCTACGCCTCGCTCCAATTCTACGTTGAAGGCTCCCTCCAAGTTGTCTTCAATCAATTTCTCGTCTAATCGCTTCAAGTCCTCGCAGAAGGCTTCCACTGAGTCGCCTCCAATCCACTCTTCGCCAAACCGCTTCGAGTCCTCCTCCATCATCGATACTTCGCAGACAAAACCCGCTACTCTCGCCTTAGTCGATTCTACGGCTAACCAGCTCACTTCGAATCATCGCTTCTCGTCGTCACTCACACACTCTGCTGACAAACCGCTACAAATCGCTTCGCCAAAGGGCAATCGGCCCTCCTCAGTCGCTTCATGCTCTACTAACGCTCTTCGCGCGCCTTTAGCCCCTCTTGGCGGGCGGGGCCCCACTCGTCGTATACAATATTCACAACCGGTGAATGATTGTAATTTCAACTCTCATCGTTCGTTCAATGCTTGGTGTAACCTTCGTACATCTCGCTCGGCACTCCAGCTTCAATCACGGATTCACTCTCAACAGGTTTGTGAATTTCGCCGTACCGCAATTCAAGATTCTCGTCATAATTGTTCGCCTACTCGTCACTTTGTTTCGCAACCCGCGTACCAGTTAGCTTTGCCTTTGGGCAACTAACTCTTCTGTTTCACTTCGTTTCCCGCTTACTTCATCTACATTCGTTTTCGTTTCTTCGTTTATTTCTTCGTTCTTCTGTTGTTTTTTTTCTCGTTCTTCGTTTTATTTTGCTTCGTTACTGGTTGCCAGCCCTCGCTGGTGATCACTTCAAGATACTCCGCTTCCGTTTGCCTCCGCGCAGGCTGTGGAAAATGTCCGTTCGACGTCGGCCGGGTGCACCCGCGCGTGCATCACGCCACATCAAAATGTTCCGTTCTGCTACTTCGTCTTCAGGCTTCGTCTTCTGGCTTCGTCTTCAGGCTTCGTTTCGTCTCCAGGCTTCTTCTTCGCTGCTTCGCTTATTCCCTCCCGTGGGACTTCCACGGCGGGCGGGTTTTCAAGGCTTTTGTTTGTGTGCTAGGCTTCTCGTTCGTTTTGGCTTTTAGTTGCTTCGTTTCCGCGCCCTGCGTTGGTTCAGGGCGGGCGGCCCCGTTATTGTTCGTCGTTTTGGAAATCATTTGTCAATGATTTGGCGGGCGGTTATGTTAAGGCATTGTGCACCGGGGTTTGCACTGTCTTGTGGACCTCTTTGCTATTTCTTCCTTCTTCTTCCCTTTGTTGGCCACTCGTAAACTGTGTCGTGTCGTGTGCGGTTGTGCTTTCGGCGTGGCTCTCTCGGTTGGCGTCTCGAATGGCGCTAGCATTGCTTCCCGTCTCGTTTTAAGGCTTGTTCTTTATTGCTTAAACACTAGTGTAAAAGTTGAACTCATCCAGTTAATTAAGCAGAGTGAAAAAAATGTTAAAAAATATGTTGTAGATGAAATAGCAAGTGAACAAGGGCACACCGTTTTAAGGCTTCCTCCCTACCACTGTTCTCTAAATCCAATAGAGATGGTTTGGAGCCAAGTCAAGGGACATGTCGCTCGTAATAATAAATCATTCAAAATAAGTGACGTCAAGAAGTTACTGGAAGAGGGTGTAACAAGAGTGACAGCGGAAAATTGGAAAAATTATGAGAGACACGTCGAAAGAGAAGAGGAACGCTTTTGGGAACTGGATTCTGTAATTGACACAGCTGTCGATGAAATGATCATCAATTTGGATGAAGATTCGGATTCATCAACTCCTGAATCACCCGATGATTCGGGTTTGGAAGGAATTACTTATCTTGATGAAGAAATTTGATATATCAGGTAGGCTACCTGTTTTTTGTCAATAGTATTAAATAAAAAATTGCATGCTAAACCTGTTCACTTGGTTCTACTATTTGTCATAATGAAATAATTAAAATAAGTAAATTGTATAACATTTTACTGGTTATTAATGATTGCATGGAAAACTTTTCGGGGCAACCTGTACGGCATCAGAGCGGTTTGTTTACTTCAGGCAAGCTCTTAGCGCGAACAAACTTTTATAGAGCTTTTAATTTTCTATAAATTTTATCATATAGACTTTTGTCGTAAAGTGCATAATAAGGCTGAAATTTTAAAACAATCGATTTTTCACACGTTTTTGTGAGAAAAAAACAGAAAATTGCTAATTACCGCTGAACTATGCATTATACAAAAAAATGATACTAATAAACGTTGTAAGATTTAAATTTTCCACAACTTTTATTATATACATTTTTGCGCTAAAATGCATAATAAATTAGCAATCTTAAAAAAATAAGTTTTTACGTGAAAACAGCCTCTCCAAGAATTTTAGCAGACATGACGCCTAACCTATCTTGTAAAGCATAAAAAATTTAGTAAACGTGGCGATTTTTAAAAAAAATCGAAAATAAGTTAAAAATTACACGAATAAACTACTACTTCCGTTTGACGTAGCTTAGAAAGTACCTCGAGGTAGTAATATTGATTAATTGTTTGACCTTCAGGAACCCAGGGAAGGTACAAAATCCCATAGATATCACTTTTTGCGAGCTTCATTTCAAACATTTTGAGCTGCACGTGTCTTGAAGAAGCTGACAGAAGATGCCTTCCATCACTGTTTCCAACAACGGAAAATTCGTATGAAGCGTTGTAGGGATAGAGAAGGAGTGTTTATTGAAGGTGACAATAAGTGATTATGTACAAAATAAAAATAAAATTTTTACAACGTCAGTCTCGTTATTTAATAGCCACACCTCGTATTTTGTTTCTTTTTGTTTAACGTCCGACTGTTCTGCAATTACTGCTAATGCAGAAGGTGAAGGATGAAATGATTTTTTGTAACGTATGAAAATATGCCGTGCCTGAATGGGATTCGAACCCAAGACCGCATGATGAGAGGCGAGCACGTTACCAACTGCGCCAATGCGGCCGGCACATACACACACCTCGTATGGTCATCTTACTGTTGACAGACAAATTTGAACGATGTCCTAAGATCCAATACTTCTTGCGAAAGACGATGTACAGCGTTGTTTTCATTTCGTTTTGATGTGTGTCTTCCAACTTAGCCCTCGTTCGAGATGCAGCCCAAGGTATTTTACCTAACTGGCGTTTGGTATTATAGATAATAGAAAATTAGTTTATAATTTCAATGTTCTATTAAAAAAAAACATACAGTAACAGATATATTTTGCACGACATGACTAAAAAGTAAAGTAGTTAAGTAGAATCATAACACTGTAACACATTCATAACGAAAAATATAACAAGTAAGCAATGTTTTAATAGTATTACGTAAGAATTACATTACAACTTCATACGATAATAACTTATTATAACTGTAACCCTTTAAATTTCTAATAGAGTGAAAATGTTTAAAAAAAATAGAGTAAAGTTTTGCATGGTCGGTTAATTGTGTAGTACTGTGTTGCTTTGAATGACCAATAAAAGTTAACAGGTTAACCACTACAAGCGTAGATATTCTTTTTAATATTTACCATAATAGTAATTGGCTGTTCGGTAATATTAAATAACTTATTTGCCAGTTCTATTCAACATTTCATTATAATTGGAGAACATACACGAACAAAAAGTATCACCTATTGACTAAAAAGTTACAAGACTTTTAAGAAAATTCAAATTTTCATATGTCACTTTTCTAAATTGGAGTTGTAGATATCAACATTATAAATCTTTGATTCAATTCTCGTTTATCTATTTAAATCGTTCGTCCAATTTAAATAATTCTTCCACTAAAAATTAATGAAATATTTTTTCTTTATTTCATTTCTTACATTTGTCCGTTATCTCTAAAGACCGAAACGTTTCTAAAATGCTGACATTTTTATGTCATGTTTCGAGATTTTACAAAATTGTGTGACATTTGCAGGGTGCAAAGTAGATGCTTTTTGGAGGGCATAGGATACTAATAAGCATAGACTACTTTTCTACTCAATGAGGAAGGCAATGGTAAATCACCTAACTCTTCGTTTTACTTAGTAAAACCTCTAGAGGTTCAAACCAGCCTTTCGGCTGTTGACCTAAACAACAACATCTGAAAATACCATAATATGGTATTTTCTATAATTATAATTAATTTCTATTTTCTATATGGTATATTACATTATAATAAAGAAAATACGAGTAAATCAATTAGTAAATATAAAATCAATTAGTTTAACTTAGTTTGGTTATCGTAATCAATCTTAAATATGGTTTATTAAAAAGAATAATAAATATTATAATCATAAATTACGAACCAAACATTTTTAACAAAATAATTAAAAACCATATGTTAAATTAATAAAATCAATATAATTTGGTCAAAACAATTTCTTGTACAACCAAGTGGTGTCACTACAAGACGCCAAACATTTTTTGGATAATTGCTCTGTTCTGAGGAATATTAGATATAAAAGGTTATGCCGGCCGCATTGGCGCAGTTGGTAACGTGCTTGCCTCTCATCATGCGGTCCTGGGTTCGAATCCCACTCAGGCACGGCATATTTTCATACGTTACAAAAAAATCATTTCATCCTCCATTGTAAACAGTTACACCCCAACGTCGTCGCTAATGACCGTTGTGCCGGTCGCTTTGGCGATGTTGGTATCGTGCTCGCCTCTCATAACGCAGTCTTGGGTTCGAATCCCACTCGGGCATGGCATTTTTTCATACGTTACAAAAAATTCATTTCATCCTTCACCGTCTGCATTAGCAGCAATTTGCAAAACAGTCGGACGTTAAACCAAAAAATAAAAAAATAATAATGACCATTGTAGTTGATGTGACTTTTTTTTTTTTGGTTTAACGTCCGACTGTTTTGCAAATTGCTGCTAATGCAGACGGTGAAGGATGAAATGAATTTTTTGTAACGTATGAAAAAATGTCATGCCCGAGTGGGATTCGAACCCAAGACCGCGTGATGAGGCGAGCACGTTACCAACATAGCCAACGCGGCCGGCAGTTGATGTGACGTTAAATAAATAAATTAAAAAAAAGGTTTCAAAAAGACTGATTGGGAAGGAAAGAAATTTTTAATATTTTGAATGGGAGCTTAGGTTTGGTAAATTTAGTGGGTTTATTAGGAGAGGGGATGAAGTAGAGGATTTTTTTTTACAAGAATTGAATTATTAGTTTTCCTTTTTATCCTTTTTATTTATGTTAGAAGTGTGATTTATTGTTAATATAGTTATAAAAGTATTGGGTTAGCTGTCAAGACTGATGACCGAAATTTGATCAAGTCTTGGTGTGGAGTTTCCTTGTGATTTAAAAATTATCGTGAAATTGTTCTGGAATGTTTTTTCTTTGTATAATTAAATACTTAAATGTAAAAAGAAAAAAATATCATAAATTATTTTTATTTGTAATTAATTTTATTAATAAGGGGATCAGGATGCAGAAGAATTTCATGGATGGCCAACCTGAGAGTATGGTTTAACAAAACCTCAGAAGAATTGTTTCGGATAGATACCAATAAAGCCTTGCCTTGATGGTCGCCAACTTTGGGAACGGAGAGGCACCCTGAGATGAAGAAGATTTTTATTTGTGAAAATAAACACACTTTTATAATTTTTATTATTATTGTAAATAATATTGGTAATTTAATGGTTTTATTACCGAATATTACGCGTAAGAAAATTACTGATGTGTTATTGCACACGTGACAGGCATTAAATGAAACTTCATTTTAGGTTACGAAATATCTGCAACAAGAAAAACATTTTTAGAAACAATTGGCCTGAATTGCGATACAACACAGTTTTAAAATCAGTGATTCTCTATGGAACTGAAACGATGAAAAGTACAGTGCAAAAATCTTAAAATAGGAAGAAAATTCATTAGAAAAAAATGGATAAAATTAGTTAAAATCAAATAGGGAAAGAAGATGAAAATCCAAAAAACTATGTACCAAGACTTAAATATTATGGAAAAATCAATCATGAAAAGAAGAGATACATTCTTCTGAAGAATTTTTACATATTAAGAAGAAAAGAAAAAGACAATATCCAAAAGAAAGACAAAAATCCTTTCACTGAATCGCGTCATGGTGCTTTTACGAATGAACGAGTTGTCACCAGTGGACGGTGGCCTCCACGATCCCCAGAGTTGTCTACTTGCGATTTTTTTCCTTGGGGCTACTTAAAGAAAAGAGATTATGCACCTGATCCTCACATGTTGATAAATTGAAGGTTAACATCCAACGAGAAATCAATGGAATTGATTACTACATTTTACGTCACACGTCTCTCCATATGATCAATCGAGCACAAAAATGCATCGATGCTCAGGGTGGTCATTTTCAATATCTTTTGTAATAAAAAGGTAAATAATTGCAACATTTAAATTATGTTTAATGTTATTTGTTAATTAAATTATCCTCATCATTTATGGAATTTCATTGTAACGTAACCTACAAATTCTGCAGCGGTTACGTTATGGGTTCGGTTTTATGTTAATCACCCGGTAGTTGAGTTTAGTTTAAGCTTTAAGTTTGTAATTAATGTAAGGGGAGATGGCTGGCACGATGGTTTAAACTCAAAATTTCGATTTGTGGATTTTATGTTTTTCAATTGTTTAGGCCTAGATCTACCAGAAAAAACATTGAATTACGGCAAAAAAATCATTTTTTTACAAATAACTTAAGTTTTAATCAAGTGTACACAGAAAAATTATTATGTTACCAAGAACGAATATTTTTCACAATTTTATACTGCTCGTTTTAGTACAAAGAGAATTTTAGTTCTTAAAATAATTATCTGCATCACCGTTTTTTGTATTCTCAGCTGTTTGGTTCAGCTTTTTAAACAACTGTTGATGGGATATTTACTTGTTTGTGTAAATTTTGTTTTTGATTTGTGTCTTCTTGTTTCTTGCGTTTTCCTATAAATTTATATTTTTAACAATAGGTACACTTTCCTCAGAAACCAATAAACCTACCAAACTGAAATTTTTACCAATTTATTATCTTGTATATCCACATATACCAACGTTTTTACGACTTCCTCAGGTGCTCCAAAAATTAGTAATACGCAAAAAACGTAGAAATTAATTTGTAAAAATTTTATGTTATACGTAATTTTAAAAAATATGGCACGGTCCAAAGATTAAATTGAAAAAAATGTTAGTAGCTCGAGAAGAAACCCGACACCTATAGTGTGTAAAGTTTAATTTCTTTATTTTTTATCAATTCTATGAAAAATGTACCTAAAAGTAGCAAATTTAACATTGGCGGGATACAAAGTACAATCTTCCATAAGTAATCTAATTGTAATTTTTTTCGTAGTCTAAGTTAAATAATTAATTGGATCTATTAATTACGTCAATAAATATTGTTATAAATTTAAAGGAGCCTGTTTATTATTTATCATACCCAAATCCCGAACGAACGTAGGCTTAGGTGTTACAATATTTATTTAATAGTTTTAGTCAAATCTTTCTATGTTTAAGCAAAAACTTTTTGTGTAATCTGTAGTTCTACTGAACTATATTCAATACACCATGAGGTATATTGATATTTTATTTAATTTATACCAAAGTATGTACGTAACATGAAACACCTAATATTACAAGTAATCTATTCATAAACAAATTCATATTTTTTCTTTAAAAAAAATAAATAAGATTTTTTATATTTTGTATTTACAGTACTTAGTTACCTACATCATTATTAACATTACTGTTACGGAATAAAGTTACCTATAATCTTTAACTTAGAGAACTTTCTTCCGCTTCCTAGATCAAGTAATATAGATAAAAATGAACTATATTATTGACTAGTAATAACTGCGTTAAATAATAAAATGGCAAGCATCTATTTCAGTGAACCATAACCTTTAAGTGCAAAATTTAAGCATGATATAATAGTAAATTACCTAGTTTTTTTATTTATTTACAACTAGCAACTCCCAACCCGTTCTCTGCACTTTATGACAATCTAAATTTAAATTATTTAACGACTCACACAATTTTACACGTTGAAAGCAAAATTATGACTGTATACATAAAACCAATTAGTTTTGGAAACAAAAATAATGTTGACAACATCAGTTGGTGGGAGAAATACGAACTCAGAATGACTGGCTGTTGGTGCGGTGGTTAGCTGAATTGGTTTCTATGCCAGGGGTTCCAAATTAGATTCCCGTTCAAGTTTGGCATGTTTTATTTATATAACAACTCATCACCCTCGGGTGTAACTTTTCCCTTTGGTGAAATCTGTGTTGCAAAAAATAATCAGAAAATTAGTGATTTTTGTTTGTCCTTAATTTTATTACGGTACTGTACATTGAGCTGCACGATTTCCGTATATGATATTTTATTAGTTTCACTTTAAGGAGAAGAGGTACCCAGTGGTACATTCTCCTTGTAAACCTACGGGCATTATCCGTTATTTAGACCAAGAGATCTCTACTCCATTTTTGCTTGAGACGTCACACAGGTGGGAAGTTCCTTGTAGCTAGATCACGGGCTAGTTGGTTTGGAAGGACATCTAGTCGTTCGTGAAATTCACAAGGACGCGGTTAGTTCCTTTACAGTAGGAATTTTGAAATCGTCGTGGAGGGTTTTATTACTTGCATAAAAAGGAGCGCCAGATGCAAGTCTTAAGAACTTTGATTGAAAGGCCTGGATTGACTTTAAATTACTCTCTGCCACTATTCCAAAGAGCTAAAAATTTATATAATAAAAACTGTAGAGAATTTAAAATTCTACAACTTTTATTGCAAACATTTTTTTGTATAATGCTTAGTTTAGCGATAATTAGCGATTTTCTGTTTTTTCTCACGAAAACGTGTGAAAATCGATTGTTTTAATATTTCGGCCTTAGTATGCATTTCACGACAAAAGTGTAATAATAAAATTTATAGGAAATTAATAGATCTACCACTTTTGTTTAGAACATTTTTCTCTACAGAGCCTAGTTTAGCATGAAGGACTGATTTTCTGTGTTTTTAAGCCAACCTGAGGTTAATTTTCATTTTGCGTCTTTCACTCATGATTAAAATTAGGTTATATTTTTTGTTTATTTTTAATGTTTTATTACTAATGTTAGGTTATATTGTTCATTATTTACATTGACAAGAGAAAAGTCGTGTGAGTTTCACACCAGATTTATTTTCTTGGGAGAGCTGCTCTCTTGTGGTAAAAATATAATTTCTTTATAGATTGTACCCTTAATTTGAATTTAAGGCAAAAGAGTATAATTGAAGATGTAGGAAATTAAAAATACTACAACTTTTATTTCAAGCGTAACCTATTTTCTACAACTCTTAGTTTAACGTCAAATAGTGATTTTCTGTATTTTGCACACCAAACACGGTAAATTGTTTTTAAGATTGTGGCCTTAATATGCATTTAAAGATAAAAGTGTTTAATTAAAATTATCGGAAATAAAAAAAATCTAAAAAATTTTCTAAATATTTTTTTCAATAACCCTTAGTTTAGCGTTAATTAATGATTTTATTTTTTATAGCCAAGTGGTAAAAGCTACCTATGGCTTCAAAACTCTTGACGTACAAGGTGATGCTTCAACCGGTCTGAATGTATGGAAGCAAATTTATGGTGCAGCAAAGCCATCAGTAATTTCACCAATACGACTTTTTCAAAGTAAATTCTTACGACACGTTACTAATTGTCCGAGTTACGTATCTAAGAGAACACTACACGATGACTTACGCGTTCCTTACGTCAACGACACATGTCTAAAACTGTACCGCATGTTCAGATATAAACTTCAAAATCATAACAATCCCTTTACATGCAATAAATGGATTCTGCAGACCTACCAAGAATTGCACAAAGACGACTGAAACGCCGATGGTGTAGAGATATGGTACATTAACGCAACTGTAACATTTATTACGTACTACAATTACGTATACAATTACTACAATTACTACAATTTACGTACACAAAAATACAATTTAAAAAATGAACTCAATTCTCATTATCTGGAGAGCTATCGCTGGGGGGTGTCCTTCTCAAAGCCATTAACGCGGTTGGTTTTTTTAAAATTTATTTCTGAACAAATTTGTTGGTTGTTTTTATACAGTTGTAAAATAAATAAAATAGTTAAAAAAGTGCTACAGAAGTAAATGTCATTTTTTCGTTATTCACTCATGATTAAATGACATTATGTTTTTCATTTTTAACATTGTTTACTAATGATTAAACATAATATGGATATTTATAATTATTTTCAATGGCAGGAAAAAGTAATATGAAAATTTTACACAAGATTTTTAAGTAATTTTTTTTTTGTAATCTTTAATGTGTGTACGTTGCAATCTGTTCAATTCAGAACAATAAGCAACCCCATGACCCAATGAGATGAGGATGATGTATATGACGTGTAAATGAGCTGTAGTCTTGTACTGTCTCAGGTCGACCATTCCTGAGAGAGTATGGTTAATTGTACCCCAACCATCAAAGTACACCGGTAGCCACTGTCTAGCATTCAAATCCGTATAAAAGTAACTACTTTTACTAGGATTTGAACCAGGAACCTTCGTCTCCGAAAATCAAATGTTAAACAGCTGATTTTGGTGACGACTTTACGTCTAGACCAACCCGGTGGGTTTTTTTAACTAATTAATATTCAAAGCAATAAACTAGGGTAAATTATAACAACATGATGAACCGAATATAGGTTTATAGATCTGTGTTAAGGAACTGTTTAACATAATTAAATAACACGGCTGTAAAATTAAGAATTCTTAATTTATTAAACGTTCAAATACAACATAACAAATATATATAAGATGCAATTTTTTTATGAATCGCATGATGCAATAATATTACATAAGGAAGCCCTCTTTCATTGACCAGTTTGTAAAAGTCAAGACTTAAAAAACTTCCTGTGTTATGTGTGTATATACATATATATGTACTGTTGTAATCCAATATATAACTTATATGGCGTACATTATTATCATTTCTTAAATAGAAACCGATGTATCTATTATTTTTAAACGGAAACTTGTTCTCAGAATGACTTCGTAAATCATATTTTATGTATTCTAGCAAATGAACAACTACATAATTCCGACGACCAAATTGAAATAAAAACAATTTTTATGTATTCAAACACGAAGACTTACTCAATGTATTTTATGTTTTATGACCCTATACGTAACATTTTTTCATTACTGTTATTATAATTTTTTTTATTGAATTTCTATGTAATTTAATCCCGAATAATAGTTCTATTGTATGGAACAATAAACTACAGACCAAAAATTAAATTATTATTAGTTGTTGTAATAAAAAGTAATAGAATACCAAAGTAATGTTTTAACCTTATATATTTGGCTGTAATAAAATAAATATGCCTCACATTTTATCTATGGATAGATTTTTGCATTATAAATACATGTATTCGAATGTTCAACGATCGAAATATATAATTTTTTTTTATTTATTTATTTTTTTGTTTAACGTCCGACTGTTCTGCAATTACTGCTAATGCAGACGGTGAATGATTTTTTGTAACGTATGAAAATATGCCGTGCCTGAATGGGATTCGAACCCAAGACCGAATGATGAGAGGCGAGCACGTTACCAACTTCGCCAATGCGGCCGGCAAATATATAAAGATATTGTAACATCCAAGCTTAGGTTCATTTGGGATCTGAGCTTAAAAAAACTTAATAAATAAACTTCTTATGACAATTAATAATATGATTTGAAAAAGTAATGTCCGATTCTTGGGGAAATTACTTTATAAATGACTAGCATGGCTCCGTCGCGGCTTTGCACGCGAAAATGGTTTAATCACTTTTTTTTTAAATAATTTGTCAAAACCAAAAACTTAAATCTATGTTGAATAAAATAAAAGTCAAAATAAAATAACAAAGCAATTGATCACTCACAATTTAAAAGAAAATTAAAACAAATTAAAGGAACTTTACTTTTATAAAATACTTAACAATAAAAAATCGTATCTAAATAATAAAATACAATAAAATTATCATGTGATGTTGTTACTAGCTGATCCTTAGCACCACGTCGCTATTTGCTAAATCATATAATTTTATTTATGACAAATTTTTATTTGAATCACATCAGCTGGTTTAAAAGCAGCAGATTATCTAACCTCATAAAAGCCTTAATATAGGAAATAAACATTATTTTTAATCCTTTAGGGCTAACGTTTTAAGGGTTTCAATAGCCTAAAACCTGCACCGGCATCATAGTTACAAAATAAAAAAAAACTGCATGAAAATTGGTTCAGTAATTTAGGAGATAAATGGCAACATACTCACACACACATACATCGAATTTTATATAAATATAAATTTGTAATGTTAAAGTAAGTTAGTCATCACATCAGAATCTGTATTAAGAATAATAAAAACATTTTTTAGGTTATTTTAAGAGACACCAATAACTAGGTCATTAGCCAATACGTTGAATTAAGGTACTGCAAGTTTTGAGCAGCAAGTAAACAATTTTCTTGACTCGAGCCACGAATCTGATTTGGGACATTTCGTTTTACAGAATAGAACTGTAACCACTGCCCCACGGAGTTGATAAAAACTTTAAATGTGAACATTTTGAAGAGAATTATAGCAATTTACGCAATATAGAAAGGTTACTATCAAAATAACGTTTTTTCACTAATTTTGATATACATTTTCTAGTTCAATATATTATATTATTGTTTTTTAATGTTTTATTATAGCTTCTAATTTTAGATTGTGGTTTTTTAAATAATTGCAGGCTATAACTTTAAAATTGTAGGCTTTCCTAAAATAAGTTATATTTAAAGTTTTCATTAAAAAGTTAATTTATAAAATTATATTTTTTAAATAATTTGTATAACTTTGAATGTTGCTTAATTTTAAAGCCATATATTGTTTACTCTTAACTAGATTTATAATATATATATATATATTTTTTTTGGTTTAACGTCCGACTGTTCTGCAATTACTGCTAATGCAGACGGTGAAGGATGAAATGATTTTTGTAACGTATGAAAATATGCCGTGCCTAAATGGGATTAGAACCCAAAACCGCATGTACCAAAACCCAAGATTTTTAGAATTTATTTTTTTTAGAAATTGTATATTTTAAAAATATCTCTTTGTTATAAGCCCTTGTGTAGTTTTTAAATCTCTTTCTTTTTTTAAATTTATTTATTTAGCATCGAATCAACTGCAATGGTCAATAGTGACGACGTTGGGGTGTAACTTTGTACAGCGGAGCATGAAACGATTTTTTGTAACGTATGAAAATATGCCGTGCCTGAGTGGGATTCGAACCCAGGACCGCATGATGAGAGGCGAGCACGTTACTAACTACGCCAATGCGGCCGGCAAAAATCTCTTTTGTACCGTGTTACTACTGTAAATAAAAGAAGAGAATATCTACCCATATCTTTTATCCATAGTTGGGTAGGTAAATTTCCTCCACCTCGCACATTGTGAATTTTTATAAATGCAGAATAGCTTTTGGAAAGAATTCGTATAGAAATAATTGTAAAAAATATGGAAATAAAGTTTACTAATTGCTCTCTCTCTTGTGTCAGCTAAAAATATTTTTGTTTACGTTGTCATCGAAAGTCTGCTTCTCCTTTGCCATTACATGACATTTTATTTTATTTTTTTAAATTTATTTTTTATAGTATTATTCTTCTTTTTTTTATATTTACGTTACGAAATTTTGTTGAATGTTTCTTTTTTGTAATGTTTTTCTTTTCTTTTCTGTAAATTTAGTGTAGATATAAAAAGCTATTATTATAATGAAATAAATAAAAAAACCAACTCATACCCGCGCACAGGCTAGACCTATGCGGGTATCACGAAATAAGATAGGATAAAATTCATTGTACTTGTTTTTAGCAATAATAAATAAATAAATAAATAAAGTTTTTTTATTATTAATTATTATTTTGCCTAATAATTTAAAAAAAACTATTGAACATTTTTTATTATTTTTCGGTAAGATGAATATTCTACTACATGACGATTTGACTCGATGAACGAACTACTAGATAGATATCTCAATTTTCGTAACACATACTTCTTTTTTCTACTGACATAATTTATCTAACGTGACCTAAGGGAAAAATTAGAAATTTATTTTGTAAAAAAGAAGATAAGTAATATTTTCTTCAATATTTATATTATCGATAACTTTATTACAGATCATCATAAATGTATTCGTAGGCCATTTTTCTTCACTTGGTAAAAATTATTTTCCTCATAGGCATATTTTATTTTAACTAAACTAAACATATAATTTACTGTAATAAACTTGAGGGCGTAGTTCCTAATTTGGATATTTTAAAGATATTAGTCAAATTATTTACAAAATTTAAATTTAGTATTTTTATTTTGTAGGAAGTAATATAATAAAATCTATTTTATTTCCAACAAAATTTAGTCGTTTAAATATATTATTAAAAATAATAATGTATTTTTACTTTCTCTGAACATATTTTATATGCAGTATATTCGTGTAGATTAGACAAAAATCTTGGAGAAGTTTCCGAAGACTTTGATAATAAAATGTTGTTATGTAAGGTGATTTACCGTCACTGTTTCTAACTGTGCGCCGAAGATGTTGCCGAGGAATTTGAAATGGAAGTTTACAAGAAATGACTGTTAAACCAAGAGCATATTAGAGGATAGTAGTATTGGATCACGGGAATGTTTTAAGGGGAGATGGCACGATAGTTTTAACTCGAAATTTCGATTTTTGGTTTTATGTTTTTCAATAGTTTAGGCCTAGATCTACCAGAAAAAACATTGAATTATATCAAAAAAAATAATTTTTCACGAAAAAATTAAGTTTTTATCAAGTTTACACAGAAAAATTATCATGTTCCCATGAACGAATATTTTTCTAAATTTTATACTACTCGTTTTAGTGCAAAGAGAATTTTAGTTTTTAAAATATCTGCATCAGTGTTTTTTGTATTATCAGCTGCTGGTTCAACTTTTGAAACAATTGTTGATGGGAAATATACTTGTTTTTGTAAATTTTGTTTCTGATTTGTGCCTTCTTGTTTCTTGCGTATTCCCGTAAAATGTATATTTTTAACACTAGGTAAACTTTTCTCAGATACGTATAAACCTACCAGGCTGAAATTTTTACCAGTTAATTATCTAGTATATCCATATATACCGACATATTTATGACTTCCTCAGGTGCTCCAAAAATTAATAATACGCAAAAGACGTAGAAAACAATTTGTAAAAATGTTATGTTATTCGTAATATTTAAAAAAAGTGGTATGATCCAAAGATTGAATTGAAAAAATGTTAGTAGCTCGAGAAGAAACCCGACATCTATGGTGTGTAAAGTTTAATTTCCCTAATTTTTTACCAATCCTATGAAAAATGTTCCTAAAAATAGAAAATTTAACATTGGCGGGTACAAAGTACAGTCTCCCCTTAAGCGATTTAGTGCGGTTTGATGGAGCACATCTTTCCCAAGAATATCTGTAGACATGGCATTTAGCCTTTCTTGTAGAACATGTTGTTGTTTAGGTCAACAGCCAAAAGGCTGGTTTGAACCTCTAGAGGTTTTACTAAGTAAAAACGAGGAGTATGGTGGTTTACCATTGCCTTCCTCACTAAGTTTAAAGAGTATGATTATCCGCATGCCAGGCCCTCCGAAAAGCACTCACTTTCCACCCTGCAAATGACACCTTCACTTCATTCACCACAGGGTCTGGCTGCACAGTGAAATTCATTACTCTCAGAGGAGATAACTCTGACTAGTGTCTTTTACACCTCTACCTCTTCTGTTCTTAAATAGTTCAGTCATATAAGTGGCTGACTATGTGATAAGAAACAGAACTATTTTTTTTAGCCCTGGACCAAACAGATAGAGTGCAATTAAAATAACACTCCACCTGCCTGTTTTGAGCATTTGTAGAACATAAGAAATGTAATAAATGAGGTGATTTTTAAAAACATTAAAGGATCAGTTTTTAAAACAAACCGTATAAGTGAAAAATAGCGCGAATAAACTACTACTTCCGTTTTACCGATTTTGATGAACACGTTCGCGTCTAGGTTAATTTATAATACCAACTTAAGTTCCAAATTTTAACTTCAAGGTCGGTCTATATCATCATGAACCAATCGTTTTCGTAACGGAGCGTTTCCGACACGACATTTGAGCTGACATTCATCTCATCAGATAGTATCCGGCACTGGAAGCCAAAGTATTCGGTAATAACGTAGCGTGAACAGATGTAAGTTTATTTTATTAGCGTCAAAATGTTAGGTTTCACTACTGAAGATTTGTACATGATATCAATTTTACTAGAAAAATATTACGAAGAAAACAATCAACGTAAACATAAAAGGTTTTCCACACATAAAATGTTCAAAACTAGAAAGGTTGAGGGAAATATTGGACTTTATTTTAAAAACTGATCGATGACGAAGAAAAGTTTTTCCAATACCTTCTTATGTCTCAGTTTCAGTTTAATGTTCTTATCATATCAGTTTAGTTATATCGTTTATCTTGTAAATCATACAGAAATGAATACTCGGGACTAGTTCTATTTATTTTTCGTTATCCATCGTAGTAACAAAATGTATAAACTATCTTCTCATGAAAGGCAACTAAATCTAAAACTAGTAATGCGTTCCGACACGTTCAGCTTCCGGCAGATATTGTCGCCGACAATTCCGTACGGAGACGGAACGTGCCGCATCGTAACTTAACGTATGCACCACGTTTGATATGAATGCTTTCATTTACAATACATGAAAGAATATTTGTGTTGTACGAAACGTTCTGTTACGGAAATGATTGGTGCATGATGATACGAACCGACCTTCATACGTTATTCCGTTCTTGAGATACTTTTTACTCTCTCTTGCCTAAATGAATAATGAAGGAAAGTATTGTTTTCATGTCGATTTTTCGAAATCGAGTTACTCCCTGAACCTAAAAAACGTTTTCAGCGATTGGTCTCTCTCTCTCTCTCTCTCTCTCTGTGTGTATGTGTGTGTGCGCGTGTGTGAACAGAATATCTCAAGAACGGAACATCGTACGAACTTGAAACTTGAAAATTAAGTTAGACACCACTACCGGACCAGACGCGAATATTTTCATCAAAATCGGTCTACCGGAAGTTTATTGGTGTAATTTTTCATTTTTTTGCGATTTTTTAAAAAACGGGTCTAAAGATTTTTTAAAAATTTGCCTGGTTTTAGTTTATTTAATGTCGCATTGACGGCTCGGTCATTAGCGACACTGGTGGGATTTTAACGATAAGTTTTATTTTTGTGAAGATTTCAAGACCCTGACCGGGAATCGAACCCCGGTCCTCCGCGTGGTTGGCTAGTGCGCTACCACTACGCTACAGAGGCGGCCAAAATTAAATTAAACCAACTCATTTTTATACAAACGACTATTAAACAAACATTTGTTTGTTTACACAGACCAATCGCTAAATACATTTTTTTGGGTTCAAGGGGTCTGAAAACGTGTATATCTATTGAATATATGGGGAAAGAGAAAGTAAAAAGAGAGTGTAGTCACGTATAACCTCTGCAGTAGAATATTTACCAATATTTTAAGCAACAAATAATAAATAAATTGAGATCTTATTCCATATGTATAACAACTGCATTTTGATAGCCTAGAAACAAACAATATATTAACAAAAACGATTTCATAATACTGTAGTTATTTATAAAACTTCAAGTGCTTTCCTACTTTGTAATATTTTTTCAATTCATAATAACTTGAATAGTTTAAATTAACAACAAGTAGTTACTGTTAAAAAATAACTGTCAACATAATATAATTATGAAATTATTTTAATTTATATGGCCTTGTTCAATAGAAACGTCATTATCTTTTATATTTACAGTTTATTTTATTTAATAATTGTATCACTAAAAAAAATAATTATTTCTTGCTACATAGCTCTATAAAAAAGTTTACATAAAAAGTTTTTAATATGTGTAAAGAGTTGTTATTATGGTAAGAAATATTATTGCTTTGATGTTGAAATTTTAATTGTTATACCGTTTCGTTAAATAAGTAATTTTGTGGTTGACTTAAACTTTCCGGTATTAAAAAACATTTTCAGGGTTTTATCAGCCCTTTGAGTGGTTTTAAGAATGACAATTTACCTCTCAAATCAAATTTGTGGATGTTATTCATCAGATCATAAAATTATTGTTACTTTTAAAAATTTTTTGTAACTAGGGTTTTTTTTTTTGGTTTAACGTCCGACTGTTATGCAATTACTGCTAATGCAGACGGTGAAGGGTGAAATGATTTTTTGTAACGTATGAAAATATGCCATGCCTGAGTGGGATTCGAACCCAGAACCGCATGATGAGATGTAACTAGGGTACTGGATCTCATATATAAATAAGGGTTTTCAGAATCAAATGCAGTTTATATGAATAGTTAGGAGAAAATTTTTTTTAAATTTTTTTCTCATAGCCAGTATGAATATATACTACGGAAGTATTGTTGTATCGATTTTTCCAATTTAAGTTTACCGGAAGCACACGTTTCCAGGCCGCCTGAACCAAAATAACTTATTTTTATTAATTGGTTTGTATGTGCAAAGAAAATATTCCAAAACCTCAATAGTGTACAAAGTTGAAACGTGGAACATAAATTGGAAACCACTCAACACGATTTTCATCAAAATTGGTCAACCTGATGTTGAAAATTCGAGCAATTTCCATTTATTACGATTTTCCCAAAAACGGCTTCTACGTTTATTGAATTATTTATTTTTTTTATTCTTAATTTTTGTACGTTGCAATCTATTCAATTTAGAACAATAAGCAACCCCATGACCCAATGAGATGAGGATGATGTGTATGATGTGTAAATGAGGTGTAGTCTTGTACAGACCCAGGTCGACCATTCCTGATAGCGTATGGTTAATTAAACCCCAACCATCAAAGTACACCGGTAACCACTGTCTATTATTCAAATCCGTATAAAAGTAACTACCTTTACTAGGATTTGAACCAGGAACCTTCGTCTCCGAAAATCAGCTGTTAAACAGCTGATTTTGGCGACAACTTTATCTCTAGACCAACCCGGTGGGTTTGAATTATTTACTAGTAAATTTTTTGGGTCTTTTTCGTTTTCTGTATGCCACTATCAAATCCGAATTCCCTGAAGGGTTGCACAATTCTCCCACACCTGCGTCTAGCGCACCAATCTGACTAGCAATATTCCTGCGTAATGTCAATTCCACTCCGATTTCACAGTTAGTTACTACACAGTCAGCTATGAATTTTGTGTAGTTACTTAATAATAATCGGACTGAGAATGATGCTGCAGAGTCCTTCAGGGAAAGGGGTTATTACATAATCCCAGAAGATGTGACAACTAAAAAAAGTATGTGTGAAACACTCACACGACTTTCTCTTCCCAATGTAAATAATTAAAAAATATAACATATAATAGTAATGTAGTAATAGAAAATAAAACAATTAAAATAAGAAATAAAACAACAGAACGTGTAACTATATACTGTGTCTGGGAAGAACGTGTGTACGCATGCGTGAATGTGTTTGTCTCAGATGAGTATTCAATAAGGCAGGGAGTGGAAGAAATGAACAAGTGTGCAACCCTTCAGGGAATTCGGATTTGATAGTGGCATACAGAAAACGGGAAAGACTTAATTTTTTCCTCTACAAGATAGGATAAATGACGTGTCGGCTGAAATTCTGGAAGAGCTGTGCTATTGTGGTAATAAATATATTTTTTTTACACGTTGACTGCTATGTGACCCAAATATGTAACAGACTTGTCTTTAAAAATGGGCCACGTTCATCAAAAATGAGTCACATTAGTACATTACTCATTTTTAAGCCGTTTGTTACTAATGTGGAGTCAAAAGCTATGGTTTCAGAGAGTGACATTGTACACTTAGTCTGTTCAAATATTTGACCTTTTTCAATAATAAGATAATGCTTCTTCAGGTAGTTTTTCTTGTTGTCCTTAACTAGAATGCTGCTATTATTTGTAATTTTATTATTTATTTTGCTTATTTTGGTTGATTGAAATAGTCTAGAATACTTTGCAACTAAACCCAGTTGTACATTTTTTATTCTGACGCAAAAATGAGTCACATGGTTCTGAAATGATTAATCATTCCAGTAGATCTTGTGATCCAAAAATGTGTCACAACTTTATTTTACAAAAAAAAAATTAGTATTTGCAATTAAATAAAATAAGTAAAATAACAAAAATATGAATAAAATGGGAAAAAAGTGCAATGGCCTCGCTGTAAGTGTCACAAAATTTATTGTGGCAGCAACGTATTTTTTTTTGTATATTTAAATCTTACGTTGGTTGATTTTCATTTAATCATTCACTCATGATTAAAATTAGCTTAAGTTTTTAATTTTACACTATTTACATAGTTTATGTTTAATTATTTTCATTGGCAAAAGAAAGTCGTTTAAATGTTTAAATCAGATTTTTACGATGCAAAAACGTAAATGTATTTAAATCTATATAAAATTTAAATTCGATTAGAAAAGTTACGTGCAATTTACATAAACAACATGAATCAATAAATTTCATTAATTATAAATTATTCCAATTAAGTATAACATGAAATGAATTGTTCTAATTGTTGAGTTAAATTATTATATAAGGAGATGTTTTAAGAACTTAACTTACAAAACTTAACGGCGAAAGGTTAGTGACAACCAGGTGTTCAATGTAAATATGCATGTATGCGACACGCTAGATTGGCGTTCTAGATAAAACAATATCAACGTAAAATGCGAAAATTCTCTATTGAAAATTTTACATAAAACCCGTAGCTAATTTTATAAACAACTACTCAGAACTGTTGTTTTTTGTGTAACGGTAATTAATGCCATTAATTATATTATAACTTAAGTTATGTCACACGACATTAAAATTTATGTAAAGTACCGTATAATAATAATGGTAATTAAATGACTCAATTTTTACAGCGCGATAAAAGTTTTTAACAATGATTAATTGCATAAGGGGATCGTAAAAGTACACTGAATTCTGAAATTCAACTTTATTGTGCGATAAATTTTACCACTTATTATATATTTTATTGTTAATAATTTTTAAATTATATTAACAAACAATCTGTTGGGCGAAACACTCACATATGACTTCCTCTTGCCAATGTTAAGAATGAAAATATAAATTATGTTTAATCATTAGTAAACAATGTAAAATGAAACACCTATTTAATTCATTAGCGTTGTCCCCATAAAAAGCAGATGTAATGTTACATTATTTGCACTTTATCTGCTTGCTCCAGAGCTACAAAAAATATTTATGTTTCTTATCGCATAGTCAGCCAATTATATAACTGAAACATTTAAGAACAGAAGAGGTAGAGGTGTAAAATACGGTATCATCTCCTCTAAGAGTAATGGGTTTCATTATACAGCTAGACCCTGCGGTGAATGAAGTGAAGTTATCATTTGCAGGGTGTAAAGTAGATGCTTTTCAGAGGGCCTGAGATGCTAATAAACATACTTTTCCATTCAGTGAGGAATGCAATGGTAAACCACTTTGCTCCTGGTTTTACTTAGTAAAGCCTCTAAAGGTTCAAACCAGCTTTTCAGCTGAATTTTTGCTCACTCCATTTATTTATACGTCTTATAAATCATGTTTTACCGATTTTATTGAAAAAATATTCAGAAAATCACTAATTGGTTCTAAGCTAGGCTCTATAGAGAAAAATTCTTGATATAAAAGTTGAATTTTTAAAATACCCACATCTTTAATTAAATACGCTTTTAGTTCTTGTTGTAAAATGCATATTTAGGCCGTAATCTTAAAAAGAAACACATTTTTACCATGAGAGCCAAGTGTCATTATCTAGTTGTTAACCGAATTTAATTAAGCTTTAAGTTTTGTGATTAATTTAATTGAAGTAATCTAATTGTAGTTAATTATTACTATTCTTAATAATTAATTGTATTATTAATCATATCAATAAAATAATGTTACAAGTTTGTGTTGTAGTTTAGGTCATCAGCCGAAAGGCTGGTTTGAACCTATAGAGGTTTTACTAAGTAAAACGAGGAGTGAGGTGGTTTACCATTGTCTTCCTCACTGAGTGGAAACATATGCTTATCAGCATGCCGGGCTCTCTGAAAAGCACATATTTTCACTCTGCAAATGACATCGTCACTTCATTCACCACAGGGTCTGGCTGTATAATGAAATTCATTACTTTCAGAGGAGATATCTCTGATTAGTTTCTTTACACCTCTACCTCTTCTGTTCTTAAATGATTCAGTCATTTATTAATTGGCTGACCATGTGATGAGAAACAGAACTATTTATTGTAGCCCTGCAACGAACAGATTGAGTGTAAACAATTTGACACTCCACCTGTTTGTTACGGGCGTTAGTTTGAAATTAGTCAGTGTATTAATAAATATAACTAGGTTCCAAACGAACCTATGCTTAGATGTTACAATATGTACAGAAGTAGATTTAAGTAAACAGACATATATAAAAATGAAACATATATGACTGTATTTTAAGATTAAAGTTTTAATAAAATATCTCACATAAGTTTATGTTAACCACGAACATAATGCAATGTTTGCAAAAAATTACTACAAATAGGGACATTATTTTTTTAAACAATTTCTTTACCTAAGTCACATATTGATTAATACGAGTATATTATTACTTATAAAAATAATTATTTATTCGTTAGAGATAGTCCAATAGAATAAAATATTATATTATATCAGTATTACATAATGTTGTTTATTATGCCACAGCATAACCAGGAATCGTTTGAAGTATATCATTAAACTGTATTGGAAATACATATGAATATATTTGCATATACGAATACATTGTTTTAGTGTTGTTTTAAAAGGAATCACAATAGTGAAATGTAGGTAATGTTTACGTTTTGATCAAATAACAGGGTGCACATAATACAAATGTTCTTTTAAATAACTTATCAGTTATACATTCTCAAATTGATGTTCCAGTTATCTCAAAGATAAAATATCTGAGAATGCCTTGCACAACTTTAAAAAGTTTCAGATTGTTTGCTGGTGCCACAAAATAAAATAGCTCCAATTAAAAGGTGTATCGCTACAGCCATTGCCCATAACAGGCAGGTGGAGTGTTAAATTATTAGCACTCGATCTGCTAGTTTCAGTTTACCAAAAATATTTCTGTTTCTTATCAAATGGTTACCCAATTATATGACTGAAGCTTTTAGGAACAGAAGGACATAAAGGTATAAAAGACACTAGTCAGAGTTATCACCTATGAAAGTAATGAATTTCATTATATAGCCAGACTCTGTGGTGAATGAAGTGAAGTTGTCATTTGCAAGGTGGAAAGAAGTTGCTTTTCAGAGGGCTTGGCATGGTGATAAACATACTTTTCCACTCAGTGAGTAAAACCATAGTAAACCACCTTACTCCACGTTTTACTTAGTAAAGCCTCTAGAGGTTCAAACCAGCCTTTCGGCTGATGACCTAAACAACAACAGCTACAGTAAATGATACAAACGGAGAGGTAGATTTGTTTCACAGAGATACCAAAATTAAAGAAAAATTGTACAAGATACTGCGAAAAAAGACTGTGAATATTACATGATGTTCATGTTATTGTATGCATTTTAAGTTCTTCGTCTGTGTGGTATTTTTTGGGCTCGACAGCTGACTGTTTTCTGATGAAAGAAAAAAATGTCAATGATAAGAATATAATGCTGCAGTATACCAAGGCAATAATTGCCTTGGTATACTGCATCATTATAGCAATACAATTATTGTATTGCTATACTGCATCATTATAGCAATACAATTATTGTATTGCTGTTCTAGTTTACCACCTTGCATCCTTGCAACCAACCACAGTAGTGGGTAAAGACGGCGGGGTGTAAGGGAATTTGGGAGCCCCCAAAAAAGTTTCTGAATAAAGAAAAATAAAATATTGGGGTGTTTCCGGAAATAAAGTACTATTTTTTTGAAAGTAAGTTAACAATTTTCTAAAATGATTTTCCGTATTTTTAAGTCAAATAGAGGTTGATTCTCATTTTGCGTCATTAACTTATGATTAAAGTTAGATTGTTTTTCATTTTACATTGCTTACTAATGGATTAAACATAGGTTATTTGTATTTTTAGTTACATTGGGAAGAGAAAGTTGTGTGGGTATTTAATACCAGATTTTTAATATAATTTTTAATAACAACAGTATTTTTAATTAGTAAAGAAGTAGAAATATTTAAAATCTGTCATCTTCTTTAACCTGAGGAGTAGTTATCCTTCTTGTTACCTAGAATTGAAATTTAGAATCAAAGAAGGGTTGGCCTTTTTACCCCGATCTGAACAGTTTAATGAAAATATCTTAAAAGTTCAGTATTTTATTAAAATTCTTAGGTCGAAATCATGTACCATGTCCATCATCTTTCTTCGAATAAGTAAATTAAATCGAATATGGCGGAAAAACATTTCAAACGTTATCCAGAGTAGTTTTATTTTTGGACATTCTGATAATCTAGTCGTACTTAATTTTCTATAAATCAATCGTTTTCAGACATTTTGGACACTCGTTAAAAATATTTACGGATAATTTAAAAAAGTTTTATATTTTACATTATTTTGTCCGCCCTTAAATTTATTTACTATTATTTTCTCTTCCCTATATGAATATTTTGTAGGAAAGAAAGGATTGTTTTCATGTCGATTTTTCGAAATCGAGTTTCCACCGGATCTACACGTTTTCAGACCCCATGAACCCAAAGAACATGTTTTTAGCGATTGTTCTGTGTTTGTGTCTGTCTGTGAGAAAGTTTTGTGAGTGTTTCACACCAGATGTTTTTAAATTACTTTTGATAACCGAATCAAAATTAATTTATTCAATCAACTGTCATCAAAATAGGTAATTATGCGGGAGAAATCTAGTAGTGCTTGAAAATTAGTCAAAAGTTGAGCCTTCTTTTCGTGTTATATTATATTCTACATTAAAAAGTTCATTGACTTTTTGAACACTCTGTATTTATTGCAATACTAACCTATAAAGGACAGTAGGCAATTTGAGTCGTGACTTAAAGTAGTTGCAATAAATTTACAGAATGGTCAACTGTTATTTGTGGTTACAAGTTCATAGGTATTTCTTGTGTCGTGGTTAAATTATTTTGTTGATATCCACGATTAGATTGCTGTGTAGAAAAATGTTAAGTGTTTTTCTGAGTGTTCATCATGTTTCTTTATATGGGAGTGATATTTTATTTTAATACTTGTCAATACGACTGCATTGCGCACGGGATTATCGCTCGTATTATAAGGGTTGTATTAAAATTGGATTTGTAAGTAAGTCTGGACGAATTAAAATTTCTGTTAGCTAGAGCTAGGGAAGTTTACTTTTGACATTATGAAATTAAATGTTTCCAGAGTCATTTTCATTTATTGAAAAAAATCTGTTTTAATCGTTTTTAAGTTCGGATAAAATGAAAATACTGGCCGTAAAATTGTTTGTTTTATTAATTTTACTAATGGTATCGTCTTTAAAATATAATAATTTCGTATAAACGAATAAACACGATTTCAATTGTGCGCGATTTTTCTCTCTCCATTAGGAATTAATTATTTCAATAAGAAATAATTCATCACTGGTGCTACTGGAACTCATCTTGGAATAACGGCAACTGAATGACAGTTTAAGCGCGTAATTACGTGCTCCCACTGTGGACACTCACCAGCGTGAATCAGTACCTGTGACCAGCGCCATCCAGTAATCTGAAAACAGCAACCTGCGACGAGCGTTCACCACGCGCTTACCCTTACACTATAAAAATCTTTTCCATTTTGTCAGGAAAGTTGAGGGTATGCCTAACTCCTCGATTGAAGGCGTTTCACTCAAAAGTGTTCTGTTAAAATTGATAAAGCACTGTTAAATAAATCTTTTTTTGGCTTCAATTTAATTTTTATCTACAACTATACAATTTTTAAAGCACAACTAGTAAATGAGATGGAATGAATGAGAAATGGTGGGAATGTGCGATCCAGTGACCGATTTCAGCGTGAAATATTTTAAGGAATGTGGTGCCAATTTTTAATGATAATGATTTTTATAAACTATGATGGATAATTTTTTTTATGAGATGATTTTATTTTTTATGAACTGAAACAGGCATGACAAGTTAAATTGAAATGTTTTTTTTTGTTATTTCTATGGTGGTGGGAGAAGATCCCTATTCCACCTTCGTTTCAGTCGTCAGTTAACAGGGAGTTCGTTAGTTGAAAGAGATTGTATATTTGAGATTTATATGATCAAGTGTCTTTGTGTATAATAAGTTGTAGGTTATATTGCGTTGAAATAAATAAATCTTAAGCATTTATTTATTATTTACTAGGAGAAGGAGGAGCAGAAGAACAAGAAGAAGAAAATGAAGAAGTAAGAGAAGAAAAAGGAGGAGGAGGATCAGAACAACAAGAACAAGATCAAGAAGGAGAAAAATGAGGAGGAGGAGGAGGAGAAGAAGAAAAATATGTAGGAGGAGAAGTATGATGAGGAGGGGAGGAGAAGAAGAAGTAGATTTGGAAACATTAAGTAACCATAAGGAACAAAACCAAAGTGAGAGCTCGGATATGAAAGCCGGCCTACATAAAGATGAAGTATTTGTCACGCAACAGGAATCTAAATTTAGAAGTCCGAATAAAATTAGTAAGATGATTTATGAATGAATGTTTGGCTCTTAAGATCCAAGAAATACGGTATACAAAATTCAGGCTTTTAAATTTTATGAATATATCAATGAGCTAAATTAAGACATTATAAATAGAGATAAGGACGAATGAAAGAAGTTTTTGGACCCTGGTGTAAGAGAAGAAGCATGAGGAGGAAAAAATATTTCCAGGCCCTTACGATAATTAAACATCGGTTTGCAGAATTTACTTCAATATGTTTACTTATGTTAATTAAAACTCATTAAAGAATCCTTCTCTCAATACCACATTCGTAATTTATATGAATGATGGTTAGATAGTTGAAAACCTTATTCACGGCCACCTCACCGTACAACCAGTTTTAATATCCATTAACTGTGAGAAATGTAATTGTTCACAAGTTCAACACTTAATAATGACCTCTAAAACTTTCCTTCATGCAATTGATACATTTTAAAACACCTCATTCTAGTTAAAAAAAAACTATTTCTATTTTTTGTAATCAATGGATATACTATCATTTATTTTTATACAGAAGGTTGATTAAATATTTAAAAGGCTGTGCAAGTCATAAGTTATGACAGATTTTTTCTTCATTGAATTGGTTGTTCATTGACAAATTTAATTATGAAGTAAAGATTGCTGGGTGTTTTTGGGTTAAATTATCAATATTATTTTTTTCGCTAATTTTTGTGTATTTGTTTTTTTTATAGAGGGCCAATTTTAGACCTCGTGAGGTGTTAAGATGTTTCTAGAAGCCCTTTTTGCAGCCCAACTTCACTCACTGTAGGCTTTTCTCCTTTCTTCTGATCACCCGGTGCTCTCTTTTTGCTCTTCATGGAAGTCCGTAATTAATTGTTCGAATCTGTTCGGTTCAATAAGTTTTCTCGGTTCATTCAGGTTTCCTCGATATACTTTCTGATTTCTTTAAACCATTTGTCAGACATCTCAAGTCTATTGTTTAGTGTCTTAAAATTTTGTTTATCAACCGGTTGTCATCCATTCTATACAGGATCCGCAAAATTTTAGTCATATTTTTCTAATGTTTCCATTAATCGTTCATTTTCCTTGTACAGTTACTCTCGACCTCCTAATCTATATTCTTTGTCACTTATCTTCAGATCCATTATCTTGGAGAGGATCTTTCTCTTAAACTTTTCTGCTTCTCTTAGACCAGCCTTTCCGGTCATTGTAAGGCACTCACTTGCGTATAGACACAAAGGTTTTATCACAGTATCATAATGTCTAATCTTGGCTCGTCTTGAAAGTGCTTTTTTCTTGCACATGTGGTGAGTTCTTCAGAGTTTACTATGTTTATAACATTGAAAATTTGTAAAAAAGAACAGAAACAATTTTTTTTTGGATGAGGCTGGTTTTGATACTAGACCCCTCAGTAAGCATATCTACAACAACAGTAATAATCACAGTTAGAGAAGATTACATGTTTTAATTTTCTGTAGCTTAATAATTATTGAATAACAATCTAATAAACAATAAATCAATTTTGTATGACATTAGAATGAATTTTAACATAACTAGGTGGCTGTGCAACTTTTTAATGAAACACCTAAATAACGTTTGTAAAATTAAGTCATAATGTTTTACAAGTTATGAATATATAAATACAACGTACAGATTATAATAAAAAATGTGGTTTTTAATAACTTATTAATAAGATGGAAATGAGTTTATTATATTGATTTTAATCTGTGTATAGTGTAGTTAAAAAGCTGCAGTACATCTTGGTTTTCAGTACGTTTAGAACTTAACCGCCGCCAGAAGTTACTCTTCTGCTTAATTAACCCTCGATCAAGATTGAACCTCCACTCCAAAATTTTAATATACAAATCCCTATTAAGATCAACCTGGACTTATGGTGTCCAGCTCTTTAGAATAGCGGCAGAGAGTAATTTAAAGTCGATTCAGGCCTTTCAATCAAAATTCTTAAGACTTGTCTCTGACGCTCTTTTATGTAAGCAATAAAACTCTTCTCGACGATTTTAAAATTCCTACAGTAAAGGAGCTAACCGCGTCCTTATAGTACATTTCACGAAAGACTAGATGACCATCCAAACCAACTAGCCCGTGATCTAGCTACTAGGAACTTTCCAACTATGCGTCGTTTAAAGCGAAAATGGAGTAGAGACCTATTGGTCTGAATAACAGACAATACCCAAAGAATGTACCACTGGGTACCTCTTCTCCTTAAAGTGAAATTCCCCTCCACCATTTAAAAATTAAATACGGAAGTTGTGTAACTCACAATGTACAGTAACCGTAATAAAACTTAAAGACAAAAGAAAAACATATTGGTTTACGATTAATAAGATTCATATTTATTTTCCTTGTCACACTGCAACAAAGTTTCAAATGGTATTTCATTGTTATCTAGGTATACCTACATACTAGTTATTGTTTTTAAAGTAAATGTAACTTGCATAAATTTCACCGTTTGTTTATTCACCAGTTTTTGAGCCGCATAGATGACTCGTGAGCATGAGTTTCAAAGAGTAGTTTATATTTTAAATGATTTATGTAAAAGATATAATTTACGAGTTTCAGTTGCTAAATCAAAAGTTATGGCATTCAGAGGGAAGTATGTCACTCGTTCAAAGATTGTTTTAGACAATGTAATATTAGATCAAGTGTCTCAGTATAACTATCTGGGATGCGATGTGAGCTTTAATAGGGACTTGGATAAACAAAATAAAAATAAATTTCATGATATTTGTGGTAGCATTAACAGGATTAATGGCAGCCCCAATTCTTCTTTATGGAAGTGAGTCATGGTTTACCACGAAACGCCCAGAAAGTAGGATCCAAACAGTTGATATTAGGTTTTTAAGTCTGAAGGGCTTCTCGAGACTGGATCTAATACATAACGAGGAAATTAGAACTGAGTTGGGTGTATTTAGTCTGAATGGTGGATCAGTACCGTAATCAATGGAAACAACATTTGGAACGGATGCCAGAGGAGAGAATACCCTTCAAAGTCACAAAGTATGTTCCGGTTGGAAGGTAGGAGGTGGGTAGACCTCAAAGAAGATGGCAGTAGTCCAGATGTAATAGCAGTAGTCCTCAAACACACTATTTAGGCTTACACTTAGACAGGAAACTTACATAGAACACACATGTTACGCACACACATCACAAACTCAAAACACGCTTTTGTCAACTGAAACGCTTACTCGATAGACGTTCTAAATTTAAAATGTCATACAAGTTAACAATCTACAAGACAGTCTTAATGCCAATCTAGACGTATGGAGTTCAACTTTGGGGATCTGATAAACCTTCACATACGAAACGTACAAGCGATTCAGAACAAGATTCTACGAACGATAACACAATGCCCCTTTTACATCACAAACTCAATGTTGGACAAAGACTTACAAATCATATACGTAATTGATGTCGCGAAACAACTATACAAGACGATGCATGACGAATTTGAATTACATGACAACCCTCTCATACAAAACATGTACACTAAGCAATACCGGGTCACAGCGCAGACGTTTAAAACACCTCTGGCCAAGGGATCTTCTTGGCCAACTGTAGGACTGTGGTGATGACCGGACGCTTCTTCAAGTAAATCAAGTTTTGGAACATTAGCTTCACATTTAGAAATAGTTGTGTTAATATAATAACAGGTACTAAACTTCAATTGAACGTGTCAAAAAAGTCCAGATGTACGGGTTGGAATATCTCGTGTTTGTGTCGGAACAGGCTTATGACTAATCCTTTTTTTCCTTTGTTTATTTAACGTCGCATCAACTACAGTGGTCATTAGCGACGACGTTGGGTTGTAACTGTGAAGGATGAAATGATTTATTTGTAAAGTATGGAAATATGTCGTGCCTAAGTGGGATTCGAACCCTAGAACCCATGATGAGAGGCGAGCAAGTTACCAACTACACCTATGCGGCCGGCGTAAGAAGAAGAAGAAGAGAAGATAACTAACTTATAAAAGTGATTTCGGATACAAAACGACGTTTCTTCTGGAGATTAACTGTTGCATAACAAAACGGTATCGCCTGTGTACACGCTACAGACGTGAATTCATTTTCTGGGAAATCAGACTTAAATCTGGAGAATAAAAGTGTAAGTAATGACAATTTAATCAATGGTTAATCATCCGTAAACAATGTAAATTTAAAAACAAAAAATTTTAACCTTGAGTGAATTCCTCTGGTGATAAAACGAGCCATTAACTCCAACGTTTAGCAACTTTAATATGTTTAACTAATCGATAAACTTTCTGAGTACCCAGTTTTAGTTTTGGTTGTTTACCTATCAGTATTTTGATATACTTTATGTGATTATTATACAGCATACTCAAGGAAGTAATACTATATTATACACCCATAAGATAACAAAACTAAATTTTTAAATTTATGCTTTGATTAGAAGCTTGTGCTATTTGTCATTAATAAAATTAATAACAATACACATCTCACATAAGACAAAATCACTTTCACGCCATTAAATATTATATCTTAATTTTAATAATTTATTTCATTATTAAAATTAAAATTAATGTAAACCTTTATATATTATAGATGTTTAAACATTTTTATTGTGCCAGTTTTGTGATGATAATATTATGTAATAAAGTAGATTAGTTTTCCAGGAATATAATAATAAATTTTTATATTATTAATAATTGCCCATAACAGACAGGTGGAGTGTCAAATTATTTACACTCAATCTGTTAGTTGCAGGGCTAAAATAAATAGTTCTGTTTCTTATCACATGGTCAGCCAATTAAATGACTGAATCATTTAAGAACAGAAGAGGTAGAGGTGTTAAAGACGCTAGTCAGAGTTACCTCCTCTGAAAGTAATGGATTTCATTATACAGCCAGACCCTGTGGTGAATGAAGTGAAAGTGTCATTTGCAGAGTGGAAAATATATGCTTTTCAGAGGGCCTGGCATGCTGATAAGTGTACTTTTCCACTCAGTGAGGAAGGCAATGGTAAACCACCTCACTCCTCGATTTACTTAGTAAAACCTCTACAGGTTCAAACCAGCCTTTTGGCTGATGACCTAAGCAACAGCAATTATTAATAACATGCTCATAACAGACAGGTGGAGTCTTAAATTATTTGCATACAATCAGGGCTACAAAAAAGTTATGATTCTTATTACATGGTCCACGAATTATATGACTGAAGCATTTAATAACAGAAGAGGTGCAGGTGTAAATAACATTAATCAAAGTTATCTTCTCTAAGAGTAATGAATTTAACATTAAATAGCCTGACCCTGTGGTGAATAAAGTGAAGGTGTCATTTGCAGGGTGTAAAGTAGATAGTTTGCAAAAAGCCTGGCATGCTGATAACTTTTCCATTCAGTGAGGAAGGCAATTTTATATTTATTGAATGGTAATCTAATTTGATTTAATTCTAAACTAGTTGAATCAGTCATTTCAGAAAGCCCATAAGTCAAAATTTAGCCATTTTAGTTTTAGTAACTTTTCGGATTGGTTGAATGTAAACATACCACTCCCTACAGAAATCACATAGGTCTGGTTTTCCTTCACTAATATAGTGCTAAGAGCTATTTTTTATGTTGTAAGGTTATCCTAAATCCTTTTTTCCGGTTTAAAATAAAATGGGTGATATTTTGAAACCGAAGTCCTACACTTTAGAAAATACAAAGTTTCTACGCAAAAATCTGTACTTAGAAGAAAACTATTACAAATTGATGATGATGAGGATAAAACCCGTGAATATATCAGACAAGTCATTAATAATCAAGCCAATCTTTCACTGGCTTGACACTTGCTTGGTTTTCTGGGTGATACTTGTAACACCAGCTCTCATCACTTGTAATGACTTCGGTCAAAATTTGGATCACTTCCAATCACGTTTTTCAAGTGACACGAGCTCCAACTCATGCCTGTCTCTTCTGAAATTTCGTCGATCGTGAGTCGACTATCCTCATTTACTTTTTGGCTGGTTTTGTTTAAATTTTTATCGTTTTGAGATGTTGAAGAGCGCCCAGAATGAACATGGCCTTCAACACTCATCTCACCACGTTTAAAGCACTCAAACCACACGAAAACTTAAGCGTGTCTTACAGAATCCTCCTTGAAAACCTGTTGAAGCATTTGGTAAGCTTCCGTTATCGATTTTTAAAGCAGGAAGTAAAATTTTAAACACATTCTTTATTCATTTAAATCTGCCTTTACAACGTCGAAGACGGAACACGACAACTGCACGAGAAACACAGCACTATTATCAAACGTTAACCTACAAACTGACGCCGTCTGAGCAGTTGTTTGTTGAAGGTCTCTACTCACCCCATCTAGCGGGAGAACTACCTACTACGTCTACGTATGACAGCGCAGTCTCGTTCTGGTTTTTTATGGGACCCCTCGTATGTTCCCCGTAGGTAATCATAACTGCCCGTAACAGACAGGTGGAGTGTCAAATTATTTACACTCAATCGGTTCATTGCAGGGCTAAAATAAAAATAATTCTGTTTCTTATCACATGTCAGCCAATTAAATGACTGAATCATTTAAAAACAGAAGAGGTAGAGGTGTAAAATACACTAATCTAAGTTATTTCCTTTAAAAGTAATGAATTTCATTATACAGCCAGACCATGTGGTGAATGAAGTGAAGGTGTCATTTGCAGAGTGGAAAATATGTGATTTTTAGAGGGCCCGGCATGCTGATAAGCGTACTTTTCCACTCAGTGAGATAGGCAATGGTTAACCACCTCACTTCTCGTTTTACTTAGTAAAACCTCTAAAGGTTCAAACCAGCCTTTCGGCTCACAACCTAATCAACACAACAACAAGAGGTAATAATAAACATAAAACATAAACAAACTGTCAGGATGAAATATCAAAGGTCAAATTTGTTCTTTACAATATTACAAACGTTAAACAAATTTATACACCCTACATTAAAAAATATATGATGTGTATTAATAGTTTTCCTTTAACAAGTTATCTTTTAAATAAAAACATTTATTTCACATAATAGCTTTTAACGTGTAAAATTATGTGTGAAGTTAAACAATTTATTTATAATTTACCATTGAGGAAAGAGGGTTGCTAATTAACAAATAAAACTACCTCTTTAACTATTTTTCGTAAAGAACGAAATTTAATAACAGATTAAACACAATTTGAAATGCAAACAGAAAACACCACCATTATTTAATAAGTCAATAAAAAAAACATTGAACTTATTTAAAAGAAAGTGTTACGTTAAGAGTAATAAAAACAAATTAATGTCTGAAGATAAAATGAAATTTTATTCCAGTAATAAATTTATTAAATGAAATGGACTGTTATGTAATAAAGTAATAAAAACATAAAGGAATGATTGAAGAAATAAAAGAGCTATAGTTAAGAAAAAAAAAATAATTAATTCAAAATATGTATAAAGTACTTACCTATTAAAAACTACTGCTTTATTTTTTTATCTATTGTATGAATTTATAGAAGGATGTTACGTTTAAACATTTCAATTTACTTTTTTATCTCTAATGTATGTAGGCCTACGTTGTAATCTGTTCAATTAAAGAACAATAAGCAACACCATGCCCTAATGAGATGGAATGAATGTACAATGTGTAAATGAGGTGAAGTTTAGTCATGTACAGATCCAGGCCGACTATTCCTAAGAGAATTTTTAATTGAATCATAACCAAACAACTAAACTGGTAACCACTGTCTTGTATTCAAATCCCTATAAAAGTAACTTCTTTTATTAGGATTGGAAACATGAACCTTTGTCTCCGAAAATCAGCTGTTGAAACAGCTGACTCGTAGCGACGACTGTACCACTACACCAAACCGGTGAGTAGAGAAAATTAAAGGAAAAAACATCTCAAAAACGGCTTCAACGATTCTTTTCAAATTGTTTCATGTACTACAATATTTTTTACGCTACAATACAGAGTATGTCTGCTGCCATTTTTGGGAGCTGTGCTCTCGAGGTAAATACAGGTATTTTTAAGATTGCGTCCTTAGTCTGCATATTGAGGCAAAAACGTAGGTACATATTTAAAGTTGTAGAAAATGATAAAACCTACAATTTTTATTTCAAGGATTATTTACTACACCGCTTACTATCACTTCAATTTGTGATTTTTCGTATTTTAACAGAAATTGGTAAAAACGTGATTTTTAAGATTGCGGCCTTAGTACCTATGCATTTCACGACAAAAGTGTGTAAATAAAAGTTGTATAAAATTAAAGAAAAACCTACAATTCAAGCATTTTTTCTGCATGATTTGTAGACAGGTTTACTCATGATTAAACCTGTATTTTAGCCCATAACAGAGAGATGGAGTGTTACTAAATGATTTACACTCAATCTGTTAGTTCAGAGGACACAAAAATTAATTAAATTTCTTATCACATGGTCAGCCAATCATATGACTGAATCATTTAAGAACGGAAGAGGTAGAGATTTAAAAGACACTAGTCACAATTATCTCCTCTGAAAGTAATGGCTTTAATTATACAGCCAGACCCTATGGTGAATAAGGTGAAAGTGTTACTTGCAGGGTGGAAAGTAGATGCTTTTCAGAGGGTCTGGCATGCTGATAAAGCATACTTTTCCACTCAATGAGGAAACCAATGGCAAACCTCCTCACTTCTCCTTTTACTTAGTAAAGCCTCTAAAGGTTTAAACCAGGCTTTTGGCTGACGACATAAACAACAAAAAACAGGTTATATAATTTGATTACTTCTATTGGAAAGAAAACGTCGTGTGAATGTTTCGCACTAGATTATATTTACCTGAGCAAAAATCAAACAAGTACTTTGTTAGAAGTATTTATTTCATATTTAATACGAATTGTTTATCAGATGTAAGAATTTAGCGGAGGCGCCTTGCAAGAAAACTGATTTCTACATACTTATTTCATAAAAATTTAGAACACATGAACGTCAATTTTATCTGGGTTAATGTGCTATAAAAATTAATTGCAGTAGTAATCACAGTAAACAATTCATTATTTTTATTGTTTCATCATAAAAGTACATAAAATTAAGACGGCAAATTCTTATACTATTTTTATTATGTGTCACTTGTTTTGATGCATTAATCTTTATGAAATAATGTACATTTTAAGTGAAATAAAGTGTCATAAGAATTAACTAATGATATTTCTTACATTTCTATAGCAGGGATGTGTTCTTTCGACATTTCTGTATAAGTTGTACTCAGGCCTAATATTTAAGGAAACCTTTCGTAATATTTTCGATGGGATTCAGCTGAAAGGAGTGTTTTAAAACAGCTTAAGATATGCTAATGATATAGTAATTTTTGCAAATTCAGCAGAGGGGCTTCAACGCTTGATAAATTAAGTTACCGAAGAGAGAAAGGCGTGAGAAAAAGTTACTTCACTGAAAACCTTTTTTTTCTATTCCTAATTTGTGTACGTTGCAATCTGTTCAATTTAGAACAATAAGCAACCCCATGACCCAATGAGATGAGGATGATGTGTATGACGTGTAAATGAGATGTAGTCTTGTACAGACCAAGGCCGACCATTCCTGAGAGAGTGTGGTTAAATAAAACCCAACTATCAAAGTACACCGGTAACCACTGTCTAGTATTCAAATCCGTATAAAAATAACTACCTTTACTAGGATTTGAACCAGGAACCTTCGTCTCCGAAAATCAGCTGTTAAAAAGCTGATTTTAGCGACGACTATACCTCTAGAACAACCCGGTGGGTTACTGAAAACTAAGGTGATTATTGTCAGTAAGATTTCTCCCACTCGATGCGACTCAATTATTGAAAATCATAGTATTCGTGAGGTTAATAAATTTTATTATTTAGGAAAAATAATTACTGTAAATCTGGGGCCAGCAGTAGAAATGAGAGCTCAAATTGAAATGGCTAGACTGGCATTTCATGAAGCATCCGTTTGATAACAATACAATTTCACTGCCTGTTGTTGTTGTTTAGGTCATCAGCCGAAAAGCTGGTTTGAACCTCTAGAGGCTTTACTAAGTAAAACGAGAAGTGAGGTGGTTTACTTTGCCTTCCTCACTGAGTGGAAAAGTACGCTTATCAGCATGCCGGGCCCTCTGAAAAGCACAAATTTTTCACTCTGCAAATGACACTTTCTCTTCATTCACCACAGGGTCTGGCTGTATAATGAAATCCATCACTTTCAGAGGAGATAATCTCTGATTAGTGTCTTTTGCACCTCTACCTCTTCTGTCCTTAAATGATTCAGTCATTTTATTGGCTGACCATGCGATAAGAAACAGAACTATTTATTTTAGCCCTGAAACTAACAGATTTGGTGTAAATAATTTGACACGCCACCTGTCTGTTACGGGCAGACTGTTTCACTATTTCACTGCCTGTAAGAAATAGATTTGTAAAAACTTACATCTACTCAGTTCTGCTTCATATTTTGAAAACATGAACTTTTCAAAATATACAGTCCATGCATGGGTAGAAGCTTCTGAGATGTGGGTATTTAGAAAAATATTTCGGATTTCATGGACCAGTCATATTTCTAACGTTGATGTTATATAACATATACAGTTGAGCCGTTCTTAGTTTGCTCCTACTGTCAACAAACAAAAGCCACCTACTACAGGGTGCACGCTTGAGTCTGCCACTTTACGGATGTCGAATTTCTATTAACTATTTTTTAAATTATAACTACTTAAAGTACTAAAAACATCAGTCATGATATGATGACTCTGCAAATAAAACTGTTAAGCCTACTTAACAGTTTTATTTATAAAAATACTTTTAAAAGTATTTTGTATTTAAATACTTTTGAAAGTATTTAGTTGTTACTTTTTAATCAGCGTGTACACATTTTGATATAATGCGCATGCTCAGTGACGTCATTATTTGTTTACATTAGGAGCAAACTAAGAGAGGCTGGACTATAGATGTGCATCATGAGTTTATTGAATTAGGAAATAAAAATAAATTTTTTGAAAATTTTTTAGTTTGGCGTTTTTGATTCTCTGAAATGTGCTTTTTTTAACGGTTTATTTATTTGTATTGTACGGTTAGTCGGAAAGTTAATTAAAAACATAATTACGATCGGTTTCCAAGACAGGACAACACATTTCCATTACAGATATCTTCCGAATGAAGAAAGATAAAACCTTGATTTTTTCTCCAGTTTGAAGCTTGTTCATTTTCCTATTTATTTCACCTTTATACTTTAGTATAAAAGTAGTGGCTAGTATGTACAAAATGATTTGGAATGGTGCAGTGCAGACCACGTTGTCTATAAAAACCTTAGTTTATCTTTAATTGCTCATTTCCAAAAATTGTGACTTTATTGTTTTGTTAACACTAAAAAAATCATAACTTTAGTTGTAATTAATAAAAATTAATAATTTTGTCCACTGATTCAGCATATTGTGCTCTAGGGACCTCAGTATCATCATTAAATAAGTGTTAGCAGAACATTTTTAATGAAGTTTAAAAGTTGGAAACACAAAAAATATCTTATGAAAAAAATTAAAAATTAGTAAAATTTTTTAGAGTAAGCGTATTTTATAGTCAATAACGGCGTTCCTAGATAATTTTATGCTAATTGTGTCTGTTTTTGAATCAAGTTGATTGGGGAAATATAAACTGATAAATGATTTATTTCGTTTAGTAATGAATTTTCACTTCTCCCCATTGAGGAGGGGTAGGGGTTGTCATAGAATTATGAAAATTTAGCAATGCATTCTCCTTCATCTCTCCGATAATAAATTTAAAGCTTCCTTCTTCTTAAAATAAAAAAATCTTTTTTTGGGTAACTTCCCATAAATTATTTATAGTATAATGTTACAGAAAGTTGTGATCACGATATAGTTGAGAGCTGTCTTGTTTGCTAGTGCGGGATGAAGTGCAAGGGGGTCTGATACTACAGTAGTTATTCAAAAGGTTTATGACTAATATTTTTAGAACAGCACGTACTAATGGTATTATTACTACTACTAAGTTACAGTAGGAGGGGAATCATACAAAACAATCCTCTCCACCCGAATTCCTTACGCTAGCAATCAAGTGAGCTCCCATCAATAAACTTAAGGAGAAAATGTAAATAATGTGATCAAAAACCATTTCTTTTATTACTTTCTCTTGCCTATATAAATATAGGAAGGAAAGTATTGTTTTCATGTCGATTTTTCGAAATCGAGTTTTCACCGGATCTAGGCCTATACGTTTTCAGACCCCCAGAACCGAAAAAACATGTTTTTAGCGATTGGTCTGTGTGTGTGTCTGTGTGTCTATGTGTGTGTGTGTGTGTGTGTGTGTGTGTGTGTGTGTGTGTGTGTGTGTGTGTACAAAATATCTCGAGAACGGAACATCGTACGAACTTGAAACTTAAGTTACATACCACTACCGAACCCGACACGAACATTTTCATCAAAATCGGTAAACCGGAAGTAGTAGTTTATTCGTATAATTTTTCACTTTTTTGTGATTTTCTCAAAAACTGGTCTTACGATTTTTTTAAAAATCGCCTGGTTTACTAAATGTTTTATTTTCTACAAGATAGGGTAGGCGTCATGTTTGCTGAAATTCTGGGTGAGGCTGTTTTCACATAAAAACATAGTTTTTTTTAAGATTACGGCTTTAATATGCAATTTAGCGCAAAAAATATATAATAAAAGTTGTAGAGAATTTAAAATTCTACATTTTTTTAATTGAAACATTTTTTTGTATAACGCTTAGTTTAGCAGTAATTAGCGATTTTCTGATTTTTTCTCACGTAAACGTGTGAAAAATTGATTTTTTTATGATTTCGGCCGTAGAATGCATTTTGTTTTACTTAGTAAAACCTCTACAGGTTCAAACCAGCCTTTTGGCTGTTGGCCTAAACAACAAATGCATTTTACGACAAAAGTGTATTTAATCAAATTTATAGGAAATTATAAGATCTACAACTTTTATTGAAAGCGTTTTTCTCTACAGAGCCTAGTTTAGCGTAAAAGAGTGATTTTCCGTATTTTTAAGCCAAACTGAGTTTGATTTTCATTTTGCGTCTTTCACTCATGATTAAAATTAGGTTATGTTTTTTGAGGTTAGTTTTTTGTTTATTTCTAATGTTTTATTACTAATGTTAGGTTTATTGTTAATTATTTGAACTGGCAAGAGAATGTTGTGTGAGTGTTTCACACCAGATTTTTTCTTCCCAAAGAACGATATTTTAAAAATCAATACATCTAAACTTGTGCGTTGTAAAGGGTTAAACCACAAGAACCGCTCCTAAATATTTATCAATTGGCTAGTAACTTTTATTTTTTTATACAAATACATGTGAAAATAATTTGTCGTAATACCAACTGACCTATTGTGGGAGATAAGATTAATATTTAACCATTGTCCTCTTTTCTAAATACATTACATTGAAATACAATCCTACTGGTAAAAACTTCTTTTGTGTTTTAACACTTTCAATTAAAATAATAATGATCTTCTGTAGACCAATAACAATGAACCAAATATATTCTCACAGTTTCTGTATTAATACCATTCGGTTGTGAAATAGAATTACAAGAATTTTTATAAGAACAAGGTCTAATAAGATTGGCTTAAAACAGTTGATCTGTTATTCCTCTAGTCGCCCGCATCTCTTGTTTAAATATCGTATCAAAGATTATTCGTATTAAATGCTATACTTAAAAACAATTTCTGAGATATTTTCTTCTAAAGGCTTATCGTATGTACTTTGTCAGTTTGAATGTAATCTCAGAGATGAAAGTTGTTTAATTAAGTCATATGTATTAAATTAAGTTACATTGAATTTTAGGTTTAAGGAAATCTTTAAATTTTTGTATTTAAATACCTTACATAATGTTCTTAATTTATTTTTTAGATTTAATTTTATTTAATTATGTTGTCGGGCGGAATCTGTCTATCATTTTCAACTAAAGCAAACACATAATCTTGTTTCTGGCAAAATTGTTATATATATATCAGATTAGGCTGTTATATCAAAATAATTTATGTATTTCTTTTATATCACTCCACCTTATATTAGTCGTACAATTGGCTTACCATGTTATAAGAAACAGAAATATTTTTTGTAGCCTTGGAACAAGCAGATCGAGTGCAAATAATATAACACTCCACCTGTCTGTTTTGGGGCAAAAAAAAATATTGTGCGTTCTGGTACTGGTACAGTAAGGATATTTCTTTGCTTGTGATCAATTGAGTTTGGAAAGAGTAGTATAACATGTCGCCAGTAGAAAATGGATATTGGGAAAATATATGGTAACTATAGATTAGGGTGGTCAACTTCTATACAGCCGAAATTAAAATAACCGTAAATAACTTGATGATAATATAACCACCTATTTGGGGAATGGTAGGAGTTAATAATCAAAAATAGAGTTGGTAAAGGATATTTTTCGTCGATTTGGCGGACAATTAAAGAATATAACCACCTATTTGGGAAATGGTAGGAGTTAATAATCAAAAATAGGGTTTGTAAAGGATATTTTATGTCGATTTGGCGGACAATTAAAGAGCTGAAGGAAAAATTTGTTAAAACGTTAGTCTTAGCATTTTTAATTAAATCGGCTACATTTAAAATAATGTCAGTCTTCTGTCAGATATAACCCCTAATTATCTAATTGTATTAAACTTTTAGTAATAAGGAATTGTTACAGTAAGCAAGAGGTCAAGATCGACAACGAAGGTAAAATGTTAAGAATCTTTCTGTAATGAAAATACGGAAAAAATTCTTTCTGCATCCTTTTCTTGCAAGGTATAAATGTTAAATAATAAAAATATTCTTATAATTTTGAAATTCATTCAGAATTTATGTTTCTGTATAAAATTCACAATTTCCTTAAAGGAAATTTAAAAGAAATTACAAAACAAAATTAAGTTTAATTTTTTGAAATTCAGTACTAAAGAAAAGTTAATCTTGATTAATGATTCATGTCAGTTTGTCTGAAGTAAACTGAGGTTTAACGATCTTTTTTTTGGCAAAATCTATTTCCCTTTTCCTTCCTATTAAAATAACATTTTGATTTTTATTTCCTACTGCCCTATGTGAAATACAGGTATGATAGTGTTTTCATGTCGATATTTCGAATTGACTTTTCACCGGAAATACACATTTTCGGGATCCCTGAACCCAAATAACATGTCTTTACCGATTTGTCTGTGTGCATATGCTTTTTAGAAACCGAGTTTTTACCGGATATACTGCACGTTTTCGGTTCCTCGTAACTCATGTATTTACATTGGTATAGGTGTGTGTGTGTGTGTGTGGGTGAAGTTAAAACTGGAATTAAGTTAGGTACTTTGAGTGGATCTGACAAGAAATGTTTCATCAAAATAGGTCAACCAAAAGTAATAGTTTATTCGTGCAAACTCTAACTTTTTGAATTTTTTTCAAAAATTGCTCCTACAATTTTGTTCGAAATTTGTGTGTTTTAAAAGAACGATTAAGCGGCATTTATGATAAAATTCGTAGGAGGTTATCATGTTCGCCGTTGAAGAATATTTTTTTTAAGATTGCGGCCTAAATATACATTTTATGGTAAAGTTCATTTAATAGAACTGTAGAAATTTAAAAAACCTACAATTCTTTGGTTTCAATAATAATTAAGTTTTACAGCACTTTTTTGATCTGAATTAGTGATTACCCTATTTTTAAGTCCAATTTTGAAACAGATTTTCATTTGTAGTTTTTATCTCCTGATTAAACATATAGATTATATTTTCATTGGCAAAAGAAAGTCGTGCTAGTGTTTCACACTGAAGGTTTTTGCTAGACTTCCCTTTCAACAAAGCATAAACTTTTGAGATTACAGCTAGGAATTGAACCAGAAATTTAACATTACAACACATATCTATTTAAGTAATAGAGATGCTAATTTATTTTAAAATATTAGTAAATAATAAAAAAAAACATAAAAATACAAGTATTACAGTAACAACGATTCCGTATACATATCGTTTAAATAGATTTCACTTAACAAAAAATTTAGGGTACGTAAATACTGTATTTAATTTCTCCAATTAAATATTTAAGATGTCTTTTAAAGTATGTACTAAATTACGAAATTTAAGATGGTATGTAATATTATTAGTAATATTATGTGGTGATATATTTAATGCTGTTACATAAGAAACGATAGAGGCCTGTCTGTTGCAGGTCTCTCTCTCACTCCCTCTCTCAGGCTCAAGATATCTGATCTAGTTATTCCGTGTCCGTGTTCCATTAGGAGAATCATGACGGAGTAAACCAACCGATCTAAAGAACTGGTTACTTATCTTTAAGTTATAGAAATAGGGTAGCGGAAGACATCACTCTTAACAAAGAAACTTCATAAAGTTTATGGCAAACTTCACTAAATTTTAAGCGAATAGTAAAGATATAAATAAATTGAAAAATACCTCTATTGAATTATTGATTCATAACTTTCTTTAATCCCTAATGTGTGTACGGTGCAATCTGTTCAATTGAGAACAATAATCAACCCCATGACCCAATGAGTTGAGGATGATGTGTTTGATATGTAAATAAGGTGTAGTTTTGTTCAGGCCCAGCCCAGAACAACCATTACTGAAAGAGTGTGTTTAATTGAACCCATCAAAGTACACCGGTAACCACTGTCTAGTATTGAAATACGTATCAAAGTAGCTATCTTTATTAGGATTTCAACCGAGAACCTTTGTCTCTGAAAATCAGTTGTTAAACAGCTGACGCTTGACGACGCTTACCTCTAGAACAGCGGTCTCAAACACGCGGCCTGGTAACTGATGTTTTCCGATAAGTTCTTAAAATTTTAATGTTAAAAATTATAATTGTTATATCTGCTACAAAATAGCAGACGATTAAAGAGTTTTAATATTTTTTAATAAATTATAACATTAAGTTTAGTGAAAGTTGCCTACAGAACAAAAAAATGTTATATTTGCGAAGAAAGACATTTTTCTTTTTACTGCCTACCCTGTAGTTTGTGATAACTCTGTATAAATATTGTTTAGAATTATGCGGCCCGCCAAGTAATTGTAAAATTTTTAAGTGACTCTCTGAAGGCTATGAGTTTGAGACCGCTACTCTAAACAACCCATTCGGTGGATTCATAACTAACTTCCGGAAAACCCAAGAAGGTGAAATGTGGTCAATTTACGTCTTAGGTACTGAATAAAAATGAAAATATAAAATATTTAAAAAAATTATAATTATTCATATCAATTATTTGGCTATAGATCGTCTTAAATTAAATTTTATTCATTTTTAAAATAACCGTAATTATTTTACTTGATTTTCTTAAATCTGCAAATGTCCAGTTCTGCACAACCAGTAAATATATTTGCAGCTTATTATAAATCCCTTTGCCATTTTTGAGTAGAACACTGCTCATTACCCGGGCCACAAACTTACATTTGTCATGATATTAATATAAATTTGATGTTTAGAAATTACTGATGAATTTTTTGTATTATTATTTTTTGTGTATGATTAAAAAGAAAGAAAAGTATGGTGACTCATAAAATTTATCCAGAATCTTTTCTTCACCTTTTGCAGAGCCGACGGACGGTTAGGATTACCTGTTTTACACAGAAACATCAATGAAAAATATGTATCTCAGGTAGAAAACAACAACTCTACAAATTTTATAGAGATTACCAAATAGTTTCTGAGAAAAACGGTTCGTTTTATGCTAAAAAGCCAAATTTTTGGAAAATCACAAAATACAACGAGAAAAGATTTACCTCAAATATTCCATCTTCATAGTCACTTTGATAATTTATTCTTTTAATTGCAATATAACAAGAAAAATCTGCAAAAGTGGGAATGTCTGTACATTTTTTGTTTTTTGGCAGAGACAAAACGTAACAGCAATAAATATATAAAAAGAAAATGAAAACGATGAAAAGAAAGCGTATGCAAAACAGATCAAAGAGAGTAAAACAATATTCCATAAAGGGAAGAAATAATCTGAATTAAATAGCGAGACATGGCGTTAACAATTACATAATAACAATGTAACTTATTAATATTGGAAGAATAAATTAGAAAAATCTGCTGTTAAATACTCACACGACTTTCTCTTACTAATGTAAATAATGAACAATATAACCTATGTTTGATCATGCGTACAATTAATACGAAAAATATGACCTAACATTAATCACGAATGAATTAGGTACACAAATTGAAAATCGACTTCTGTGTGACTTAAAAATGCGGATAATCACTAATTGATGCTAAACCTGTAAAAATAAAAGTTGTAGGTTTAAAAACTTTTTATAAATTTAATTACATAAGGTACAATATACAATTTTGTCGTAAAATTAATACTAAGGTCCAAATCTTAAAGAGTCCCATTGTTAACCAATTTCGATTAGCAAAACACATAAAATCGTAAACTGACGCTAGTTATAATAAACGTTGCGGCCGTATTGGCGTAGTTAGTAACGTGCTTGCCTCTCATCATGCGGTCTTGGGTTCGAATCCCACTCAGACACAGCATTTTCAAACGTTACAAAAAAAAATCATTTCATCATTCACAGTTGCAACCCAACGTCGTCTCTAATGACCACAGTAGTTGATGCGACGTTAAATAAACAAAGAAAAAAAGCGTTGTAGAAAAAATGTTATAAAAATAAAATTTCTAGGTTTCTTAATGTTCTACAATACAACTTTGATTACACACTCTTTTGCCTTAGAAAGCATAAAAAATTAATCAATTTTAATTAACTTAGGCCGTAATCTTAAAAACAATCTACAACAGCGCAGCCCCTCTAGAATTTTAGCAGACACAGCGCTTACCCTATCTTGAAGTTCAAACAAATGTATTCAATGAGGCAATTCTTTAAAAAAATCGTTGGAACAGTTTTTGAGAAAATTGTAAAAAAATGAAAAGTTGTACGAATGAACTACTTCTTCCGGTTGACTGATTTTGATAAAAATATTGATGTCTGCGCCTCTTGTAGTATTTAAATAAATTTCAAAGTTTCAACTTCGTACAATTTTCCGTTCTTGAGATATTTTGTTCACACAGTGACCAAAACTAATCGCTAAAAACATAGGGGGCCTGAAAACGAGTATTTCTGGTGAAAACTATATTTCAAAAAAATCGACGTGAAACACTAAATTCCTTTGCTACACGAGGTGTGGCTATTAAATAACAAGACTAACGTTGTAAAACAATATATTTTTACTTTTTATACATAATCACTCATTGTCACCTTCAATATACGCTCCTTCTATATCCCTACAACACTCCATGCGAATTTTTCATTGTTGGAAACAGTGCTGGAGTCATCTTCTGTCAGCTCCTTCAGGACACGTGCCGCTTTCTCTTTTACAGCTTCCACAGACTGAAACCTTGTCCCTTTTAATGCAGATTTTACCCGAGGGAACAGGTAGAAGTCACATGGTGAAAGATCTGGTGAATAAGGTGGATGTTCTAACACTGAGATTCTGTACTTGGCTAGGAACGTCTTGACAGATAACGCGGAATGAGCTGGCGCATTGTCTTGGTGGAGAACCCATGATTTGTCCTTCCACATTTCGCGGCGTTTTTTCCTTACTCTTTGATATAGTTTAGAAAGTACCTCAAGGTAGTAATATTGATTATTTTGTTTGACTTTCAGGAACCCAGTGAAGGTACACAATTTCATGGATATAAAAAAACAAACATCATTGCTTTAAATTTTGACTTGCTCATTCGAGCTTTTTTGGCTCTCGGTGAAGTGCTTCATGGATTTGCCCTTTGTTTCCGGATCATAAGTAAAAAACCACGTTTCATCACATATTATTATCTTCTATCTGTTCCCTAAGGTGAAATCTGCATTAAAAGGGACAAGATTTGAGTCCGAGCAAGCTGTAAAAGAGAAAGGGGCATGTGTCCTGAAAGAGCTGACAGAAGATGACTTCCAGCACTGTTTCCAACAATGGAAAATTTGCATGGGGCGTTGTAGGGATAGAGATGGAGTGTATATTGGTGACAAAAAGTGATTATGTATAAAATAAAAATAAAATATTTTACAACGTCAGTCTCGTTATTTAATAGCCACACCTCGTATAATCATACAGAGAAAGAGAAAGTAATAATAAAAAATGAAAAAAGAAAGAAACTAACAAATGTAAAACTGATAAAAATATGAATAAAAAAATATTGCAAAAACGAAGAAATATTCTGAATTAACATACCGAGTAACATCGTTAACAAAATTAATAAAAAAAATAAATTATCAATATTGCAACAATGAAATGAAAATACTTAAATAAAAATATAGAGTATTGTTATAATTGAAAAATATTAATAAATTCATTGTAAAATGTATTTTAGTATGAATACACCCCACCTAAATTCTACTACCACTGATTACATAGCAAGAACGGCCAAGCGAGTCAGTACCACCTTCCAACCCGTCTTCTGCTACACAAGACCATCTATCTGCCTACTCTACCTGCCAAGGTAACATAATACTTCTTCGTACACTGATACAGGCTTTCCTACATTCGTTTACTAACTATATAAGGTGGCAAGGGGCAAGAAATACCATCAGTTCTCTCTGGGATTTTCAACCATGAAGATTATTGTAAGTATATACTTATTTATATACTTATTTTAAATTTGTTATACATATTAAAATAAATACAAGAATTACTTCAATTTTTATATGATTCGTTTTGTTAAAATATTTCAAATTAAATAATATCATGATAATATAATTATTATCATATATCATATTTCCAAAAATATTATATTATTAAATAGTTTATCTTTGTTATAAATAATATTATCATATAGGTTTATTTTTGTTTATACTATCATAATATTATTAATCTAATAAATCTGTAGTTAAATTTTGATTTACAAGTTATAAGTTGTTCAAATTTAATAATTTTTTTTTATAATTTAATTAATATTTCAGTTTTGTAAAATAAAAATATAATTAATTATTAAAATAAATTAACGGTTTAAAATTCAACTTTTTCAAAATAGTAATTATATTTTCATTTAGATATTGATTTGGAAATTTCAATTTTGTTATATTTAAACGTATTAGATTGTGTATTGGAAATATTCTTCTATAGTAAATTTTGTGAACGACTAGATAACCATCCTAATCAACTGACTCGTGATATAGATGTAAGAACTTACATCTTACTTACTTGCTTAGATGTACTACTTACTTAGATGTAAGATGTAAGATGTAAAGAACTTCCCAACTGTCCGACTTCTAAATCAAAAATGGAGCAGAGACCTCTAGGTTTGAATAACGGACAACACTTGTAGTTCTGTAATGAAGAATGTACCACTGGGTACCTCTTGACAATAAAATTCCCTATTGCTCATTAAATTAAATATCATATACGGGGATTATGCCATTCATTGTATAATAGCACTGTGATAAATATTTTTACAGCTACATTTTCAGCATTTGCTCACTGTAGGCTTTTCTCCTTTCTCCTTTCCCCCCCGTGTTCTGATTTCGCTCTTCGTGGAGCCTTTAAAGTCCGTAATTAGTTGCCTAAATTTGTTTCAGTTTATTAAGTTTTCTCGGTTTATACCGGTTTTCTCAATATCTTTAATGACTTCTTCAAACCATTTATCTGACACCTTAGGTATATTAACATTTTTTTAACCTGTTGTCATCCATTTTATACAGGTGTCCGTAAAATTTTAACCTTCTTTTTCTAATCGTTTCTATAAAAATCAAGAACTTAATAATGATAATGTTGAAATATTTTTTGATCGTTGCCGGGATTCGAATCAAGAATCTTTAGATATTTAATCAAGTAAGGTGTCAACTTATCCACCATTATGTTTTGAAGTAGGCCTACCAGAGTGTTTTTTTTAGTTTTCTAAAGTATAAAAGTCTTAAATTTTCTTTCAGTAATAATTCGTTAAAACGGAAAAACATCGATAACTATACGAAAAAATAATTCATCGGTTTTTAACTTTTGCGTTAGTTGGAAAAATATACTAACGAATTTAATTTTAATTTTTTTTTTACAAATAGACTACGAGTATTTATAAGTAAATTTAAAAAAAAATTTATATCTTTTCAAACATGAATTTGGTGTTAAACTTTCGCCTTTAAATTGATTGCTTGAAAGTGTTCGTTGACGTTATTAATCAAGATATTTCTTGTTTACTGTATTTTAAGTTCAGATATTGAATAAAAATTCTTGCATAAATATCAGGTTATTAAATTTTTTTAGTTCTTGACAAATTTTCCATAACTTTTACGTTTAAAATTACAGAAGTGTCCTTATGTTATTTCTCACGAGTACAAATACATTTTAGAATTTATTTCAACAGAGTAATTCGCTAACAATACATTTTGTTAACATTTAGACCTAATTGCTACTAGTATTTAGGTAGATTTATGGTGAATGTTTGTAAGGTGATAATTTAAGTGTAGGATTTAAGTGTAGGTAATTTACGATGTAATTTAAGTGTAGAGTCGTGACAGTAGTGTGGGTTTTGGTCTTAGGGGTTGCTAGGGGTGGGTTTTGGAGGGTTTTGGTTTTAGGGGTTTGAGTGTAGGGGCTGTATTAAAATCCTTGATTTGTTATCAAAATAATAATAAACAATTAAATAACTTTTTTAATATCATTTTGTTTACATTTTAAATTAGGTTCGGTTTTTGAATGAAAATTTTAAAATAATTGTGTTTACAGTCAGTCATAAAATAGTTTGAATATTATGTATTTTAAATTCCTATTACCTAATGTTGTTAAAAATGAAACAACCCTTTCTTAAAAATATGTTTCAAAAATTTTATATGACCTTTTATTCAATTAAATCAGGGTATAACTGCAAAATATTTTGTATCATAAATATTATCAGGTGTAAAAAAAACTGAACTTTTTCAATTTCTTGCCAAACTTAAAGTATACTTATTTTACCACTATTTATAATGAAATTTTATAAGCCTCTAGCTGATTTAAGAACGTAATTTACAGATATATTTTAGGATAGAAAAATTTAACCCAATTTCATTGAAATATTATTTTATGTCTAAACTTATTTGAAAGCTAAAAAATTCAAAGGTACATAATGAAATACGAAATACATAGGTAGTGAAAATAATTAAAAAAAATGTATTCTTAAAATTTTAAAATCCTAATTAATTTTAAATTTATTACGTGCATATACACCATTTTTAAGTAAACTATAACTTTCCATAAAGTTTATGTTTTTAAATATTACTTGTATTTGTCTCTCATTTTGTGAGTAGTAAAACTGTGTCAATGAACTCTAGCTTTTATAAATCCTTATCATATTATAATTTTATATGTTTTGTCGAACAATTTATTATTTATTTCATCATTATAAAAAAGTACAAAATAAAGTTTTTTTGTATTTTATTTTGGGTACGATACTGTAAACTGGGTAGCAAAATTACTGTATGTGATATATAAATTTAATAACGGTGGAAATTTTAGTGTCAGGAAGAGAAGTATTGTTATTTAGGTCTTCAGTTGAAAGGCTGTTTGAACCTTTAGAGGCTTACTAAGTAAAACGAGGAGTGAGATGGTTTAACATTGCCTTCCTCACTGAGTGGAAAAGTATGCTTATCAGCATTCCGGGCTCTCTGAAAACCCAATTTTTATGGTCAGCCAATTACATGACTGAACCATTTTAGAACAGAAGAGGCAGAGGTGTTAAAGAAACTAGTTACAATTATCTCCACTGAGAGCGTAATGAATTTCATTATACAGCCAGACCCTGTGGTGAATTAATTAAAGGTGTCATTTGCAGGGTGGAAAGTAGATACTTTTCAGAGGATTTGGTATGTTGACAAACATATGTTTTTACTCAGTAAGGAAGGTAAATATAAATACACCACCTCACTCCTCGATTTACTTTGTAAAGCTTCTACAGGTTCAAACCAGCCTTTCGGCTGACGGCCTAAACAACAAAAATGAATAGTAAAACTGTGAACAAGTTACGTAAATAAAATAAATTTCAGGAGTAAAATTTAAAGTTTTATAAAATTTGTACAAAATTATAAAATAATATATGGAGAGTTTTTAAGCATTATTATTTATTTATTTATTTATTTAGATTGTTTAGACCCATTCAGGATCACATAAAGTCAATTATGAACTGTTGCCGCCATTCCTCTTGTTTCTCCAGTACTCCTTCATAAATTCGCGGTGTCTAACACGACGTTCATCTATCCATTTTGCCCTAGGTCTCTTCGGCTTACCCTCTGATTCAACTTCCCAGGTGTGAAATTTATGCCTGAAGGTTTTACGGTCTTTGAGGTCTGAAGGTGTGATATTTGCATCTCTTAGATCGGATTGCACTTGCTTGATCCAGACTATTATTATTATTTTTGCTATTCGATCATAAAATAATGGGTTAAAAGTTAAAAATTGTGTTGTATTACATTTAACTCATATATTTTTGTTATAAAAATAAATCCTTAAAATGCAGCTTGCAGCTTGAAATCCTACTAATAATAATAATAATAATCTATTAACTGGGAATCGAACTCAAAACCATTTCTGTGTCTATAGATAACAAAATTATATCACTGAGGCGGTCAATATAAATGTTGATAAGTTAAAAAAATTAATATCATTAATTAAAAAAATAAAACTGGTCTAATTACAGTAATATAAATTCAGTCACATTTACATTAATTTTTTTAATTGTCACTATACTTGAACCTACTGCTAGTAATTCAGATTATTACGACATTGAGGTTAGACTAGATAAATAAACTTACATCTATTAAAAGTAGTTTGTTGTAATTACAAAAATACATAATAATTATGTATCAATACATATAAACTAGTTTTTAATAAACTAGAACATTTTATAAACTTGTTACTAGTAGAATAAATTGAAATTTTTATAGTTTTTTACAGTAATAAAAATATGTTGTAATAAATAAAAATCTGGTGTGAAATACTTAGTATATGATTTTCTCTGGCCAATGTTTATGATGAATTATGTAGCTCATGAGTTATGTTAATGTTATTCGAAAAACATAATACGATTCATAAGTGAATCACGATTAATGAAAATCAAACTCTGTACGATTTAAAAATACGAAAAATCACTAATTTTTTTGTAGCTTTTATTATTTGTTATCGGGAACATTATGTACATTATTGACAACTACCCAATCTGATCACTGCTTTGCTGAATTATTTGACGTGAATTGGGCATGAGTTTAAACAGGGACCCCCAGTAGAGTTTGTTCATGGATGGCTGTCAGCTGGTCACCATACAAAGTCGCTTGCCTAACCGGTTTACTTAACAAATAATAGCGACTTACTACCAGCTAACTGACTGGGCTGGCCCGAAGGCTAAATCACTAATTGACGCTAATCTAAGCTCTGTAGAAAACAAGTGATTCAAAAAATTTGCAGGTGTTTTAATTTTTTACAACTTTAATATTTAATACTTTGCACTAAAATTCATATTAGCCTGTAATCTTAAAAAAAAAATTTTTACCACAAGACCATAGATAGCATCCCTAAGAATTTCATCAGACCAGGGGCTTACCCTTTGTAGAGCATAGAAATGTAGTAAATGAGGCGATTTAAAAAAAACTCGTAAGGGCCGTTATTGAAAACACTAGCAAAATAGTGAAACATCGTACGAATAAACTACTACATCCAATTGACCAATTTTGATTAAATAATTTGTGTTTGGGTCCTCTTAAAGCACTTACTTAAGTTTCAAGTTTCAACTTTGTATCATATTCCGTTTTTAAAATGGTTTTTTACACACGCAGATACACACTGAACAATCACTAAAATCATGTTCTTTGAGTTTAGAGGGCCTATAAACGGGTATTTCCCGTAAAAAATCGATTTTAAAAATAATCGACATGAAAACAACACTTTCTTTCCCTATATAGGGCAAGAGAAAGTAAAAATGTAGTTAAAAAATAAAATATAATATTTATAATAGGCCTAAATATATTTTTGGTTTAATATTATAATCATAGCGTACGTATAATTTAAATAACATACCTATCAACTAAATATTCTGCCCAAAATATTAAAATAGTTTACAGAGAACTAAATTTCAATGTAGCTGTTGTTGTTTAGGTCATCAGCCGAAAGGCTGATTTGAACCTGTAGAGGTTTTACTAAGTAAAACGAGAAATGAGGTGGTTTACCATGCCTTCCTCACTGAGTCTAAAAGTACGCTTATCAGTAAGCCGGGCCCTCTGAAAAGCACATATTTTCACTCTGCAAATGACACCTTCACTTCATTCACCACAGGGTCTGGCTGTATAATGAAATTCATTACTTTCAGAAAAGATATCTCTAATTAGTGTCTTTTACACATCTACCTCTTCTGTTCTTAAATTATTCAGTCATTTATTGATTGGCTGACCATGCGATAAGAAACAGAACTATTTATTTTAGCCCTGAAACGAACAGATTGGATGTAAATAATTTGACACTCCACCTGTCTGCTATGGGCGTAATGTAGCTATTAATGGATTATTAAACGCACTAAGTTTCTCGATTTAGTGCATGCAGAAGATGGATAGGTTAACGAAAACTTACACTTTTAACCCTACTTAGAATTCACTTTCTTTAAACTTATTTAAATCTTCATCATTCGAGATATAAGATAAAAAAAATTTGATCTACTCCGAAAACAATCATTGAGCTTTAAAAATTCACTAGATTAATTACAAACTCATTAAATAGTTTCTGAAATGTTATTTCTTAAAATAACTGACAATAAAATCATGTCTAAAAATTAGGTTTATACAAAAAATAAATGGCATTGTTTGATTCCTTAACTACCAAGAAAAATATTTTGACTTTAAAACTGAAAAGTTTGTTAAATAATAAAATTTACAGAAAATATTTAGTCATGATTTTTGTCAAAATGAATGTCGAATAAACGATGAAACGAAACCAGTAATCAATCCTTTCAGATGTACAAATTTCTAGTAATGGATTTTTGAATTTGAAATGTTATTATAATTCCCTAGTGATATGTATAGGGTGTAAATGAAGTGTAGTCTTGAACAGACTCAGGTTGACCATTCCTGAGTAAGTTTAGTTAATTGGACCCCAATCATCAAAGTACACCGGCAACCACTATCTAGTATTCAAATCTGCTGTTGTTTAGGACATCAGCCGAAGGGCTGGTTCGATCCTGTAGAGGTTTAACTAAGAAAAACGAGGAGTGAGGATGTTTACACTTGCCTTCCTCACTGAATGGAAAAGCAGCATCCCGGGCCCTCAGAAAATCATACATTTTCCACTCTGCAAATGACACCTTCACTTCATTCACCACAGGGTCTGGTTGTATAATGAAATTCATTACTTTCAGAGAAGATAACTCTGATTAGTTTCCTCTACCTCTTCTGTTCTTAAATGATTCAGTCATTTAATTGGCTGACCATGTGATAAAAAACAGAACTATTTATTTTAGCCCTCCAACGAACAGATTGAGTGAAAATAATTTGACACTCCATCTATCTGTTATGGGTAAATTCAAATCTATAAAAAAATTACGGTAACAAGGACTTTACCACGTTCGTTTCCGAAAATCAGCTGTTAAACAGCTGACTTGCGACGCCAATTTTACCACTAGACCAACCCGGTGGGGTATAGTAATAAATAAATTTTAAAATAATATTGTTATGAAAAATAATCAACGATTTAAATTTTTTTAAACCTGAAATAAAGTGACCTACTCTACATAACATTAATAATAATAAAAAAAACATGACAAGTAGCAAGTTGTCCTTTTTTCAACACATTACACACAAAAGCATAAAGAACAAATAATTATCATGCAAAATCTCAACTTTTTCTTTATCTTTTTGTTATTGCTATCGTTTGTATAAACTTACTTTCGCTTTTCTTAGTTAGGTATTCAAAAAGGGTATGTCTGTTTTGTGAAAAAAATAAAACATAAAAATAATAATATTTCACAAAGTTTTTTTCAAAATAAGCTTGTTATTTATTTTTAAACCGTGTTGATAACTTTACATTAATTATTAATTTTTTTTTATTATTTAAGTTATTTTTTACAAACTCTGTATACAGGGTGGCCCAAAAGTCAGTTAAGGAAAATGCGTTTGGTCCAATAAATAAAACGAAACAAATGAAATTACAACTGCATTATCCACAAACAAATATAAAATTCAATAAATCTGCAAAAGATGCTCAAAGTTTCCATGCTGTTCCAAGCATTGGATCTTTTTAACACTGATTTACAAATTTTATCAACAATCTTCCGGGACCTGTAGGTTTTTAAATTTTTATTAGATCTGTTCCTTCAAATATTCAAAACCACGATACTTGACGGAATAAACCTCATTTTTTAGTATAGAGCGGACGCCAAATAAGCTTATAAGTTTTCTGAAGTGCGCAGAAGTTTTATTTTTTATATGGTGCGTTCGTTTGCCTCAGCGCGTGGTGGTGGTGGTGGTCTGTAATCAGAATCACGTCGCTCTCGCAACATTAAATATCAGCTGACCTGAAAACATTAGTCTGTAATATGTTGTATGTGGTAGCCGTTAATTGTTGTACATAATGTTTACAATTGATTGTTTTTAACGTCGCTAATAGATGATAATTTACATCCTTCAGCGCCTGTGATTTAGTAGGCAGTTCTGTATTAAGACATGAAATCTACCGACTGAATCCGAACTGTTCGCGCAGCTACACAGGCAAGCTTATTTGGCATCCGCTTTTTTTCAGACTTAAAAATCCGTGTGTGTGACATCCGGCGATCGTGGAGGCCATTCAATAGTACCCAGTCTGATTACCCAATAATTTAAATTTAAATTGAGAAAGTCTCTCACAATAATTTTTTAATGTGGAGGTACTTAATCTTGGTATAACAACTTTTCCTTAACTTGCTCAAACTTTTCCAATGCTCAAACTTTGCGCAATGCGCAATTGCTCGATTCAACTGACTTATGGGTACTAAACACTAGTCAAGTTCACAACTGACTGCCACTACGTTAGGTAAAACAAAGTCTAAGGATCGCTTACGTTTCTAACGCTACCTTACATAACGATCTCAACATCTTCTCTCTGGTAACAGAAGTTTTCATTCAACTTTATCAAAACTCTAATGATAGACTTTTCGCTCATTCAAACGAACTATGTTATGTGATGGAAACAACACATAAAACTAAAATGAAACAACTATAGCTGACAGTACGTAAATTACACTGGTTAATTGATAAATACTCACCTTTATCAAACGAATCAAAAATTATTTTATATAAATCCTTTTAAAACCTATGTGGACATTTTATGAGCTTCAATTGCGGGGTACAACCAGCACTTCAAACAAAAATATATTCGAACGTTTTTAGTCAAAATTCTTGTGGCGGGTCCTAAACATTCCGTGGTATATCAAAAACACTTATATCTATGCCGATCTTAATTTTGACTCAGTGAAACAAACTATATCAAAATTCAGCCGTAAATATGAAGAAAGACTCAATCATCATACAAACTTCTTGGCTCTGAATCTGCTAAATAACATTGATACCGGGTTTTCAAGACTGAAAAGACATATAGTGTTTTTGATTTAGGTTATAGGTTTTAAAGAACATTGTTACATTTATTATCATTTTTTTCTAATTAATTTATTACTATTTTCAATTTCTTTAACATTATAATGAAATTGTAATTATGTTAACTAACATTTATAAAAATTTCTGATTGTTCTATTTCGTGTGAACGGATTGTAATGTTGTAGACTTGTTAAAAAAAAAATTCAAACGAACTGATACGTAAACTTTCCTCCTGTCATCTACCAAACAACGTTCAAAGACGATTAAAGAGGAAGTTTTTTTTGCGCCCTGGAGACTCCAGGAGGAGTATAGGACATGTCAGATATAACATCTGAAATACATGTAAGAATCACACAATGTATCACTACTATCAAGAAAGAAATTCTTGTACGATATAAAACGTTTCACCAATCAAGTAATTTTTCAGATTCTATTTAAAGAAATTCAAATCCTCACAACATTTTAAAAATTGGGGTAATTTATTCATGAATTTTATTCCTGCATAAGTAGGTTTTTATTCAAACAATTTTTTGGAGTGATTAGCCACATTATAATCATTCCTGTTTCTCGTGTTATGATTGTGAACATTGAAATTCTGCATAAAATTATTTTACCTAACATACATAATCACCTCAAAAATGTAGAGAGAGGGAACTGTAAGCAATTTAGGCTCCTTAAATAGTAGTGTGGATGAGGTTAGGTGGTTAGCTCACACCATACACCTAATAGCTTTCTTTTGAATTTTAAAAATCCTATTCATATTATTCATGCTAGAATTACCCCATACTAAGATACCATAACGGATAAGTGGAGCAGGGACCTCCTGTTTTAAAAACGAGTAATGTTATTAAAGAATGAATGAATTAAATTAATCGATGACTTAGTAAGAAGTGACTAATATCATGTCGGAGACCTGTCAGTGGATGGTGTTCTCCTAGCACGTCACTCATGTCATTTAATTCATTATTTCATCCACCATCAGATTCACTGGTTGTTTATCTCGTAACAGTTCTGAATTTCATAAATAAAGTTAATAAAATAATAAAAAAAATAAAGGATTGCTTGTGACAACTGACTTATGGGTTACCTAGTATATTTAGTATTATGCATGCATATATATATTTGGTCAAGTCCGTTCGCTACTTTCGCTGTAATACCAATAAAGTTAAACTTGCTTTGCTTTATGACTTCGTATAATAGTATTGAAATAAAACCTCCTTTCCTCTCTTTCCACAACACTACTCACCCCTCATCTATGTACTTCCACTTTACTAATAACATCAGTTACACATCTGGTCAGTTTCTTTTTAACTAGAACTTACTAAAGGCTATGAACTTATTACGTAATAGTTACTGGTACAACCTCTTTAGTTACCGCACAACAGTTCACGTTTTTCATATTATTATTATTATTACTTCAATTTATTATACATTATTTTATTTTTATATCACCTTACTTACCTAGTAACTCATAAAAATATTTAATTAATCAATTAGAAAGTATTTGTCATTGTTTTGTTTTTTTATTAATTCAATTTTATTGCAAAATATTTTTTTTTTCATTTTCTTGAAGTAGTTGTTATAAATATTTTTGACCTTGTTTTACTTATTATATATTTGCTTTTTTTTTACTTTCTCTTGCCTATATGAATATATAGGAAGGAAAGTATTGTTTTCATGTCGATTTTTCGAAATCGAGTTTTCACCGGATCTATACGTTTTCAGACCCCCTAAACCCAAAAAACATGTTTTTAGCGATTGGTCTGTGTGTGTGTCTGTGTGTGTGTCTGTGTGTCTGTGTGTGAACAGAATATCTCAAGAACGGAACATCGTACGAACTTGAAACTTGAAACTTAAGTTACATACCACTACCGGACGCGACACGAACATTTTCATTAAAATCGGTCAACCGGAAGAAGTAGTTTATTCGTATAATTTTTCAGTTTTTTGCGATTTTCTCAAAAACTGGTCCTACGATTTTTTTTAAAATCGCCTATTTTACTTAGTTTTTTATTCTCTACAAGATAGGGTAGGCGCCATGTTTGCTGAAATTATCGGTGAGGCTGTTTTCACGTAAAAACGTTGTTTTTTTAAGATTACGGCTTTAATATAAATTTTAGCGCAAAAACTTATATAACAAAAGTTGTAGAGAATTTAAAAACCTACAACTTCTGTTTCAAACAATTTTTGTATAACGCTTAGTTTAGCGGTAATTTGCAATTTTCTGTTTTTTTTCTCACGAAAACGTGAGAAAAATCGATTTTTTTAACATTTCGGTCTTAGTATGCATTTTACGACAAAAGTGTATATAATTAAATTTATAGAAAATTAAAAGATCTACAACTTTTGTTTAGAGCATTTTTCTCTACAGAGCCTAGTTTAGCGTGAAAGCGTGATTTTCCGTATTTTTAAGCCAAACTGAGTTCGATTGTCATTTTGCGTCATTCACTCATGATTAAAATAAGGTTATGTTTTTGAGGTTAGTTTTTGTTCATTTCTAATGTTTTAATACTAATGTTAGGTTTATTGTTAATTATTTGCATTGGCAAGAGAAAGTTGTGTGAGTGTTTTACACCAGATTTTTATAAATAAATTACTGTTTTTATTAAATAATTAAGTTGTACAGATATGTAGTTTAATTGAGTAATTGATTTTTAATTTATTTAAGAAGTCCTTGATCGATTCCCGATTAATGTTTTTTCTAAAATTACTATTATTATTATTATTATTTACCTAGTTTATTATAGGCTAATATTATTTTATTAATTTACAATTTTTTTTGTAATTTCTTGGCATTGATTTTATTTGTTTCAACAATAAATTAACTCTTTCAGTGCCGAAAAAATATTTAAAAATTTGATCTAAAGTGCCATTTAATTTGAATAAGGATTACAAAAAGTGCCAGCTTTTATTTCGAAAAATTGCAGGTGTAAGCTTGCCATTACCTACCGAAATTTCAACTTTACAGAAAATAAAATGTCCGGTTAAAAATTAATTTTTATTGTGTTCATAAAAAAAAGAAATCGTTCTAACATTAAATATATTCAAAATAGTTTTTTTAGTTTGTTTAAAGTCGCATCGACAGCTTGGTCATTAGCAACTACTGTGGGTTTTGTTACCTTAACGGTGTTAAAATTTTCAGACCCTAGCCGTGAATCGAACCAGGAATCTTTTGCTTCGTATGCTAGCGCGCTAGTCACTACACCACGGAGGCGGTTACAAAATTTAAAATTTAATTTAGAACATTATGTTTTAAAAAAAGTGTTTTAAAATAGAAAATGTAGGCTACACAATTCAACGCTTAAAATTCTAGAAGAAATATTTATCGTTACAACATATAATATTGCATCAGAAGAATGTAAAAAGTAAACGTTAAGAAGCTTTTGAAACAAAAATTTATTACAATTACTTTTAATAAATAATAAAACACGGATATAAAAAATGAACCTACATTTTTCAGTAATTGTTTTTTTTAAATTGATTCCACGACAATATTTTAAATATTAAAAAATAAACTGACCAAAAGTTATTTAAATTAATTAAATAACCTTACATTTTTTATATAGTATTTTTCTTTTAAAATCAAATTACATAATTGAAATTTTGTGGTACGAAGAAATTTATAAATAAGGAAATAAAAAATAAATAAATTTATACACCAAAGGAAGAATTAATTTCTGGTTTTAATTACACTAGTATATTATTTCAATAGTATTATTATATGTATATAATATAAAAAGTAAAGGAAGATAATACTTGTAAATAATATATAAAAATTTCGTGCAGTTACATTATGTGAGTATATTAAATTATAATAATAAACAAAACGAGTTTTTCCTTGTATTGCATTCAAGAAACATCATTGTGTGTAACAATTTTAAAACGTGTATGTTTGTTTTTTATGTAACAGAATTGAGTATAGGAAAGACGTTCGAAGAATTATTATTAGTGGTCTTTAAGAGATTCCTTTTTACCGGTATAGTGAGTTATCTTGGGTTCCGCACAGAAAGTATTATTTGCATCATTCATAAACCAAACAAGTTGTGTATTTATACATTAACGTATACAGAATGATTTTAAATTGTGCGGTAATATCTCGAAATTTGATTCTAAAGTAAAAAATCTGGTGTGAAACACTCACACAACTTACACTTGCCAATTCAAATAATTAACAATATAATCTAACATTCGTAATAAAACATTAGAAATAAACAAAAAACTAACCTCAATAAACATAACCTAATGTTAATCATGGGTGTAGGACGGAAAATGATAATCAACCTCAGTCTAGCTTAAAAATACGGAAAATCACTCTTTCACGCTAAACTAGGTTCTGTAGGGAAAAATGCTCTGAATAAAAGTTGTAGATCATTTAATTTTCTATAAATTTGATTTTTTTCACGTTTGTCGTAAAATGCATACTAAGGCATACTAAGGCCATAATCTTTAAAAAATCATTTTTTCATACGTTCACGTGAGAAAAACAGAAGATCGCTTATTACGGCTAAACTAAGCGTTACACAAAAAAATGTACAAAATAAAAGTTGTAGGATTATAAATTATCTACAACTTTTAGCATATACATTTTTGCGCTAAAATGCATATTAAAGCCGAAATACTAAAAAAAATATGTTTTTTTTCATGAAAACAACCTCACCAAGAATTTCAGCAAACATGACGCCTACCCTACCTTGTAGAGCATAAAAAATTTAGTAAACCAGGTGATTTTTAAAATAATTGTAGGACCCGTTTTTGACGAAATAAAAAAAAGTGAAAAATGACACGAATAAACTACTACTTCCAGTTGACCGATTTTGTTGAAAATGTTTCTGTCGGGTCCGGTAGTGGCATGTAACTTAAGTTTCAAGTTTCAAGTTCGTACGATGTTTCGTTCTTGAGATATTCTGTTCACACAAACACACACACACCAATCGCTAAAAATATGTTTTTTGCATTCAGGGGTCTGAAAACGTGTAGATTCGGTAAAAACTCGATTTCGAAAAATCGACATGAAAACAATACTTTCCTTTCTATATTTTCATATAGGCAAGAGAAAGTGAAAATAAAATAAAAATCTTCATATCTTCACCGAGTATCAAAATCTTCACCTAAGATAATAGCTATATACTATACAGGGTACAAGGACGATAAAAACTGTGCAAGAAAAACGAACGGTTAATGGAAACTAACAGAAAACCAAGATCATATTATACGAAATACGCTCGTATGAAATGAATGACAAACAGCTGACAAAACATATTCTTAACCTAGAGCCGGCAATCGTCAATTTTGAGACGATGTTACCGCTTCTTGAACCGGTCGCGTTGCAAAATCGGATTTGCTTTGTAGCATTGCAATGTTGTCGCTTTAGTTTTAAATTCATCTGCAGACAGCGTTGCGTTTTTTACAATAGCATAGTAATGAATAAAGGAAATTTTTACGTATAATACAAGAGTTTTATTGTATATTTTGTCTATGTTTCTCTGTTGAAACCACGCCATCCTACAGTTGAATTTGGTCATTTCTTGGTTCAAATGATGTGTTTTTGTATTTATATTTTCTTCAGTTTTGAGCATAGAATCGTTTTTTGTTTTTTGGTTTTATTGTGAAATAAACATTATAAGTAACGATTCGTGTATAGTGAATTTTGAAAGTAGAGCATAAAAAAGTCTTTAAAAGTAGTAGGCCTATCATCTGAAATTTTAGAAAAATATTTCTCAAAATATTATTTTCAAATAGCTTCAGTATCCCTAACTGTCAGATTAAAATTTTAATTATATATTTATTCTATTTTATTAAGTTTTCTTGTTATTTTTATGAGCCATGGATAAGGTTTGTGATTTATAGCAAATTTTTAATGATCTCTTTACGTTTCGCTAACTCACATGCTAAAAATTCTCTGCCGGTCTAGAAAAGTGTTATTTCCGGCTATAGAGGTAAACAACTAAACAATGTCAAGATGTCCGATAAATGGTCTTAAAAACATAATGGATTGAAATAAATTCAAAAAATGTATTACTGACGTTAAGGGTTTCTATGAAGAGCAAAAACAGAACACCTTTGGTTGGAAGAAGGAAGAAAAACTTACAGTGAACGAATTATGAGAATGTAGGGTGTAAAAAAATTTCCAGAAATGTATATTTGATTTTACAGGGTTTTTTTTTCAATCACTCTTATTTGTAAAGTAAGGGTGTCTTTGTACTTTAATTTATGTATTTTTAAATAAACTAATTTCTATGATATATTATCTTATTTTAAACTTTCTACTAATAAAGATATGTGATCATTATTAACGAAATTAATAATGCAATTAAATCTAATTAACCAATTAATACAACCTATTGCGTTGCATCTAATCCGATTTCAATAGGACGTAATAAAATTTAATGCATCGCATCACGTAATAGGCTGACTAAAAACACTCCTAGTTATTTATAATTTAAAAACCAATTTTTTATGTTGTATTTTAATTTTTAAGTGTAAATATTTTGTAATTAGTTTTTTAAAAGAGTGTGATTATAAACTTAAAGGAAATATGAGAAAAATTTAAATAATAATGTTCTTATAATGGAAATATAAACCACACCGGCCGGACTGTTGGCTTAGTGGTTAGTGCAATCGATTCAGCATCGAAACGTTTTACAATTTACATATCCTGGATCTTTTGATCTTAATAAAATATCTACAACCGAAATTATTGAAATATTAAAATTATGAAGTAGGCTACAGTACTTACAAGATAATTTTTTTCTAAAATATACAAACGAAAGGATAAAGGTAGTCAGATGAGGTTTTTGATAAACTAATCTACGTATCTGCCCGTAACGGACAGGTGGAGTGTCAAATTATTTACACTCACTCTGTTCGTTGCAGGCCTAAAATAAATAGTTCTGTTTCTTATCACATGGTCAGCCAATTAAATGACTGAATCATTTAAGAACAGAAGAGGTAGAGGTGTAAAAGACACTAATCAGAGTTATCTCCTCTGAAAGTAATGAATTTCATTATACAGCCAGACACTGTGTTGAATAAAGTCAAGGTGTCATTTGCAGAGTGGAAAATATGTGCTTTTCGGAGGGCCTGGCATGCTGATAAGCATACTTTTCCACTCAGTGAGGAAGGCAATGGTAAACCACCTCACTCCTCGTTTTACTTAGTAAAGCCTCTAGAGGTTCAAACCAGCCTTTCAGCTGATGACCTAAACAACACAATCTACGTATAAATGACTTTTATTCTACTTCACACTAATTAAATGCATCAAAATATGGGATTAAATCAATAGAAGTGATCAAAAATATAATATAAAAATTTACTTACATAGCACAAAAAAAAATCAGAACAAAATAATATCATGAGACAAAATGTAGGGAAAGGGGCTTAATAAACAGAATTATCATTGGAAACTCTTTTCTTCTAAGCAAATCTTAAATTACAAAAAAGTTCAATGAATTTTTAGACGTTAATGTTAATTTATCAAGAGTAATATATTAAGAATAATGATAAATTCACTGCATAGTTATTTACTATTTTAATAATTTTACATTTTGTTTTATTTATTTTATTATTTTTCTTAGCTTTTATAAATTTGTTTTCAGGAACTGTACATTATTATTGACAACTACCCAATTTGATCAATGCTTTTTGCTGTATTTTTGAAGTGGGTTAGACATGAGTTTGAACAGGGACCCCCAGTAGAGTTTGTTAATGGATGGCTGTCAGCTGGTCATCATACAAAGTCGCTTGCCCAACCGGTGTTACTTAAGAAATAATAGCGACTTTCTGATTGGGCTGACCCAGATGCCAATTTTACATTTAAAATTAATTCGTAGTAGTGCAATACACTTGATAGTAATAGTGACCCACCAGGTTAGTCTAGAGGTATAGTCAGCTGTTTAAAAGCTGATTTTCGGAGACGAAGTTTCCTGGTTCAAATCCTAGTAAAGGTAGTTACTTTTATACGGATCTGAATACTAGACAATGGTTTCCGGTGTACCTTGATGGTTGGGGTTTAATTAACCATACTCTCCCAGGAATGGTCGGCCTGGGTCTGTACAAGACTACACCTCATTTTACACGTCATACACATATGATCCTCATCTCATTGGGTCATGGGGTTGCTTATTGTTCTGAATTGAACAGATTGCAACGTACACACATTAGGGATAAAAAGAAAAAAAAGTAATAAGAACAGCTGATTTTAAAGTTTTTTATATTTGTTATACAAATGACTTTTAACAACATTTTAGATTAAAAAAAAGTTAGATTCCATAAAATATATTTTTAGTTGTTTTTTATGGAAGGGCTTCATTGAAGCCTTCTCCTTCATGTTATTTTGCCATATAACAACCATCACAGCCATTATTATATTACAGCCATCCATGAACAAACTCTACTGGGGGCCCCTGTTCGAACTCATGCCTAACCCACTTCACAAATACAGCAAAAAGCAGCGATCAAATTGGGTAGTTGTGAACAATGTACAGTTCCCGATAACAAATAAAAGCTAAAAAAAAAAAATTAATAAAACAAAATGTAAAAGTATTAAAATATTAAATAATGCAGAACATTCACTTATAGTAGCTTCTTACTGATTATGTACAGTAATTATTCAATAAAAATAAAATTTTCAAAGTTGTCATGGGAAAACGATAAGATTTTGTTTTGAAATGTAATAGGCCAAGAGATAAATTAATTATAATGGAAACACAGGACATTTTTATGATGAATGTACTGTATTAACATGATTATATTATTGTTTATTTGTCCCACTTTGAGGGCACTTTATGTAGTACCATAATTAGTCAATTAACAATAATAATAATAATCAATTAAATACATTTCAAAATAAAATCTCATCACTTTTCTATGACAACCTTAATTACATAAAAATCTTTAAAATTAGCTGTTATTATTACTAGCAAGTGTATTTCACTGCTACAAGTTATAAACAAATAATTTTAAATAGAACGGACGCCAAATAAGCTTGCCTGTGTAGTTGCGCGAACAGTTCGGATTCAGTCAGTAGATTTCGTGCCTTAGTACCGAACTGCCTTTTAAATCACAGCGCTGAACGATGTAAATTATCATCTATTAGCGACGTTAAAAACATTCAATTGTAAACATTGTATACAACAATTAACGGTTACCACATACAACATATTACAGACTAATGTTTTCAGGTTAGCTGATAAAATAACGTAACGAGAGCAATGTAACTCTGATCACAGCTAATAAAGAACTGACCCCCACTACTCTCTGAGGCAACCGAGCGCGCCATTACCGAAATAAATCTTCTGCGCACTTCAGAAAACAGGCACGCTTAATTGGCGTCCGCTCTAGCACATAAATTATGAATTTTTAAAAATCATTGATAATTTATTTTCTTTATAGGTTTGTACCTTATTGCTGGCGACACTCGCCTTCGCCCAGGAAGAGAAGAAGGAAGTTGTTGAAGCTGATTCAAAACCAGCAGCAGTTGTAGCTGCTGAACCAGCCAAAGATACAAAAACAGAAAAGAGAGGATTAGCCAGTTTAGGTTATGGTGGTTATGGTGCCAGCTACGGTGGTTATAGTGGATTAAGGTAATTATATTTTTTAATCAGGTAAAGTTCACAACTAGGAAGATATTAGGCCTATATAAAAATTTACTAAGGGCATAGCACAATAAATTCTGATCAAATAATACCAAAACACAAAATGTACGAAGGGGAGACTTAATAAACAAAATTATCACTAGAAACTTAAAAATGTTAGTAAAAATTATAATAATTAAAGGGAGACGATTTTGTAACTATTTTTAAACTTTTAAAATATAACCAAGTATAATAACTTTAAAAACATGCATTTACTTTTTTGTACCTAGGAAGATATTACGCCTATATAAAAATTTACTTAGGGCGTACACAATAAATTCTGAACAAATAATGCCAAAACACAAAATGTACGAAGGTGAGACTTAATAAACAAAATTATCACTGGAAACTTAAAAATATTAGTAAAAATTATAATAATTAAAGGGAGACGATTTTGTAACTATTTTTAAACTTTTAAAATATAACCAAGTATAATAACTTTAAAAACATGCACTTACTACATAATAATACTTTACAGCCTGAATTTGGCAGTAAGAAATTTAAAACTTTTGTTAACCTTTCATGATTTTGATGGATTTTGATGAATTTGATGGTAAGATAAAACGGAGCTTAAACTGGAACAAACGAAAAGATGTAAAAACAAAATTTCCATTTCCCCATCTACAAATATGTAACATTAAAATAAAACAGTGCAATTAACGTTTTATTTTCATTTTTTATTATCTAGACAGCAAAATTAGAATCTGTTCTTACATTCAAAGGAAAAGAACAATAAGATATTATACAATAAAAGCAGCAAACAAAATAAGACATAATCATGTATTAAATTAATGCAACCGATCAAATGAAAATAAATAAGTTTAGAAAGAATTTTAAATTAAAAAATTTGTAAATAAAGTTAAAACGTTAATAATTTTCAAATCTGCTACTTAAGTCAGATACATCGTATCTGTTGTTTCCTAAGAGCTGTACGTTAAAATTTTGTTTGAAAACGTCTATTATATCAATATTAAAAATTGTTTTGTTGTCTCCCAGAGTTGTATCCCGTACGTCCAAACAGAATTCAAAATTATCTTGTTTAGTTGATAGGTGTGAGCGTCTGCCAGTTAACCAAACCATGTTTCTCAGTTTTAAGTTCAACTAACTTCTTTTCCTCAGGATGTGTTTCTTTGGCGTCAAAAACTTTTTTTCATATAAAAAATCAATTTTTCCGATAGTAAATGTACAATTGTTCATATAATGATCAAGCATGGTTATTTTTTTAGAAAATGTTAAGGGCATTTCTACGAAATGTTTTAGAACTTTAGGTTTTTAATGATGAAATTAATCACCGAAATGATTACAAATCTAAAGAAACATCTTGAAATGTAAACAAATATAAAAGTACAGACAAACAACTATTAGAGTTATTCTACACAACAAAAAAGGTTAATAAATAAAAAGTCAGTGATTAATAAATACAACTAACGGCCTTTTGAAACAATAGTTTATATTCAAAATTAAGAAAAAACTATTTTTAAAGAAAAAGAAATTAATTAATTGCATATTATAATTACATTATATTATTTACAACAAATTAGCATACAAATAGTATTATCTTTAGAAACAATAATGATATGCAAAATATAATGATTATGCAATAGTTCGTTCACATAAAAAAGAAACGATATCAGATATAAGAGGTAAACAATGAAAAAAAATGTATGATTACCTTTTTGTTTATATAATGTAAGTTTAACGTTGTCTATAATTTATATTAATTTTTTTATTTATTTTTTATTTTTAAATAGCGGATTATCATCAGGATATTCCGGACTTAGCCTTGGTCACGGATACGGAGGTTACGGAGGTTATGCAGCATACCCAAGCGTAGCTGGAAGTTACGGATCTTATGGTCTTGGTCAGGGAAGTTATGCACATGAAGGTTACATCAAAGCCGTGACAATCCACAAGGAAGTTCCAGTACCACAACCATACCCAGTTCCAGTACCTGTTGAGAAACATGTTCCTTACCCAGTCAAGGTTCCAGTTGCTGTACCAGTCGATAGACCATACCCAGTACATGTACCAAAACCATACCCAGTTCCAGTAGAGAAACCAGTGCCATACCCAGTTGAGAAACCAGTTCCATACCCAGTCAAGGTAAGTCAATTATTTTTTCCTTAAATCTTTTACAATATTTGTGTAGATTGTTGTTTCGGTCAACAGGCGAAAGGCTGGTTTAAACCTCTAGAGGTTTTACTAAGTAAAACGAGGAGTGAGGTGGTTTACCAATGCCTTCCTCACTGAGTGGAAAAGTACGCTTATCAGCATGCCGGGCCCTCTGAAAAGCACATATTTTCCACTCTGTAAATGACACCTTCACTTCATTCACCACAGGGTCTGGCTGTACAATGAGATTCATTACTTTCAGAGAAGATAACTCTGATTAATGTCTTTTACACCTCTATCTCTTCTGTACTTAAATGATTCAGTCATTTAATTGGCTGACCATGTAATAAGAAACAGAACTATTTATTTTAGCCCTGCAACGAACAGGTTGAGTGTAAATAATTTGATACTCCACCTGTCTGTTACGGGCAGTTGTGTAGATTATCAAATATTTAAGGCCGGCGCAACCTTCTTTTGAATGATGATGCCAAAAATAAACTTTGGTTTTTCAGTAATTAATGATATTAGGCGATATAAAAATGTTACTATGACATACCTGACCGGGAATTAAACCCTAGACCTTTGATTTAGCAGCTAGTTGATGATTCTACATTAGCTTTGGCTTGTGGGTAGATTAGCTTTTGGAATTAATCAATCTTTTGGCCCACGGCTCCTTTCATTTTTCCCGAATGTTCTTTCTTTATTTCTTTGGACCATTTCTTCGCATTTGTTGGTTTATCCACCAGAAACTCTAGGTTTTTTTTTGTTAAACTCCTGAACGTTTCTCTATTGCAGATGATTTCTGGTGTGATTTTGTAAATTCCCAGTTCTTTATTTATTTCTTAGCGCCGCGGGGTTTTGGCTTTGTGCTTATTTAAAAATGTTGAAGATTTGTTTGGTTAACCTGGACTCGTCCAATCTGTAAATATAATAATCATCATCATCTGTCAAGGATAAGGCTCAATGGCCTGTTCCGGCATCTATCTCTTTTTAGGTCTTCCCAAGCCTCACTTCCCTCTAGGTTTATATTTCCATGCTCGCAGAGGAAGTTTGTGTGCTGGCTTGCGAAGTAAATGGTTAGACCACTTTCTTATATATATATTCTTAACGTGTCACACAGTGACTAAACATTTAACTTTGGAGGGGGGGGAATTCTATAAATATCACCATAAAATTGTAATCTTTTTTTCTGATTGTGTGTGAAAACTTTTCCATGTTTGTGTATTCGATGTTCATCTGTACTCCGGACATATTTTCTTGAGTCCTAAAATCTTCCTTAAGATTTTTCTTTCTATTTTTTCTAGTTTATCCATGGTGTAAATTTAAAATTGTTTTTAAGGTTATAAAATTTCTGGTTTGACTACTGTTTCGTAGTGTCTTATTTTTGTGTTCCAAGACAGCGATTTTATTGTTAAAGGTATTTTTTGTAAGATAGGCTATAGTTTTTCCGAAATTTTATCGCTCTATTTTCTATTGCGTATTTTTCGCTGGCTTTTTTGTGAAAATGTTTTTCTAAAACAATCAAATTTTCTTGTTTTTCAGGTCGCAGTCAAGGTACCAGTTGCTCAACCATACCCAGTTGCTGTGCCAAAACCATACCCAGTTCATGTAGAAAAACCAGTTGCAGTCCCAGTACCTCAACCAGTATATGTACAAAAACCAGTTCCAGTAATCGTCAAGGGCCATGAAAGCTATGGCAGTTATGGAGGTTATGCAGGTTATGGAGGTTACGGAGGTTATGGAGGTTATGACGCAGGAAGTTATGGAGGTTATGGAGGTTACTCAAGTTCAAGTTATGGACATGGTTTAGAAAGCGGATACAGCAGTTACCATCGCTAAGTCAAACATTCCCTTTAACATTTAAATCCCTCCCAGAATCTCAAATCTTCCTGTTTCCCCCAAAAATATCCTCCCCACCCATTTTTACCATTAGTTTTTAAGTGAACAAATTACCATAATTTTTGTACCAATATCTTTCTACTTTTTACCAATGTAATATAATTAATTTTATTTTGTAAATAAACAAGGATCTTAATCCAAAATCACATTGAGTATTTATTTTAAACTTATAAAATTACTTAATTGTTGAACTTTTAGTCTTTATTTTAAAATGCACAAATGTTTTTAAAATGAATGAAATAATGATTAATAATGCTTAACAATCGAGTAAACTTAGAAAAACATTCAAAAACTCAAATTACAACAAGCTATAACAATGAGAAAAAGAAATTAAAAAACAGAGAAGCGTGTAGAAGATTTGGGAGGATGAAGTCGTCCAGGAAAAAACAAAAACCTCATGGCCCCATTCAAGTTCTCTTACACGGGGAGTAATAATAACACTAGAATTATTGGCTTCCTGAACAAAACACGGATTTTTTTCTAATCCTAATATGAGTACATTGCTATCTATTCAATTTCAGAACAATGTGTAATACTCATGACGTAGAGAGATGGTGATGTATATATAACGTGTAAATGAGGTCTTGTAATAGATTTAGAAAATATGGTTAATTGAACTCCCAACGATCAAAGTACACCTCTGACCACAATCTAGTATTCAAATCTGTATAAAAGTAACAACCTTTACTACGATTTAAACCACAAAACCTTCGTCATTAGCAGTTAAACAGCTGACTCGCGGCGATGACTTAATAATTATATAAACCCGGTGGGGTTTATTTATTTTTATTTAGGTTTACCCGGAACTAAGAAAATTGAACATTTTTATCTATCCGGTTTTTCGTACATTATTAAAGTCCAGAGTTTTCTGCATCCAATGATGTATAATTTGTTGGGGTTTTCCAGTTTTTATTCCAAAAAAAAGGAAATAAATATATGCTGAACCCTTACGTTATTTTCTAAACGTTACGTATTAGCATAAACACATCAATTTTTTGAATGACAAATGGTAAATTCATAATTTTTATGTTTTAAAACTTTAGGTTGGCATTAGACCAGCTGTAAATGTAACTGTTCAGCAATTTCCAGATTATGATCTTGGAATGTACTAGAGGTGACTATTTTGCAGTATTTACAACGTGTATTTGTTTTAGTTTTTTCTTGTTTCCCGTAAATAGCAATTTTTGACACATAAGTAACATTCTCTCATTCAACTGTAAAAGGATTTTAATGAAATTTTTGCACAGCCTTTTGTACCATAATTGCAATGTACTGAGTTAATATTACAGTTATATAATGTGTTTTACAATAATAGCTTTTCCACTTAAATAGACAAAAAGTTATGATTTTAAAAAGTGGTAATTTCAAAAAACATTTCCTTACCTTCCTAACAATATATAAAGATGCTACTAATTCTGTAGGTGTAGAATATCCTGAAAAGTAACCACAAAAAAAAATTGGACAGGATAATCTGTAATAGTTTTTGAGAAAATGTTCCTTGCATTAAAATGACGGAGATAGACATTCCGGGTACCTTTAATGATTTTAAAGTTTTTCAGTGTTAATTTAAATTTGAACACACCGGGTTCGTCTATTGGTAATCAGTTAATTAACAGCTGATTTTTGAAGGCAAAGGTTTCGTAGTTCAGATCTTTGTAAAGGTAGTTACTTTTATACGAATTTCAATACTAGACAGTGGTTACAGGTATACTTTGATGGTTGGAGTTCAATTGACCATACTTTCTGAGTCTGTACAAGACTACACCTCATTTAAAAGCCATGTATATTATCCTCATCTCATTGAATCATGGGGTTGCTTATTGTTTTTAAATTGAACAGATTGCAACGTACACGCATTAGAGATAAAACATTAAAATTGATATTTAAAAGGTATTTTGACTCATGTTGTAAACAAAAGAACGCCAGTCAAAATAAAGTAAAATCTAAGTGACTTTTCAATAGTATGTTCTTTACGAATTCGTTCATACCTATCATGGCGTAAATCAAAACAGAAGTTTCATGTAGCCAGGCTTTTAAATTTCTTAAATTAAAGTATATTTTATCACTTTAAATTATTATAAATTTTGTTTTGCGTAGATGGCAATAAGAAGTAAAAATTTCGGATAAAATTATTTTAGTAAATTTCAGTACATAACTCAGTAGGTATCCTTAGTTTAAATAAAGCAGACTATTTTCAATATATTACACATTTTTTCAGCGAATTTTATAAAATATATAGTAATTTCAGATATAGTAATTTCAGATTTTATGAAGAATTATTTCAGTTTAGTGATGTAAGTTTTCTCAGTATGATTTAATATTATTGTTTAATTTCAAGTTGTGAGTTTAAACAGTAATAGCAATTTCAGATTATTTTATATTAACAGTAAAGAGTACACATTCGTCAATTTATGGAAGATATTAGGCCTTCATCAGATATTATTTTTAATTTCTACACTATACCTAAACTTTACTTAATTAAAACATGCAATGCATGATTTATATAATGCATTACAAATTAGATTTCAGCATTTAAACGAATATGATTTTTATTAATAAAAAATGTGGTGACTTTTTCATAAAATGAAAGAGAAATAATATTGTATGTATATCCAGAGCCCGTTTCAGCTATCGTCTGGTCTGGGCGTTCACCAAGCCTCTCAATTTTCTTCTGTCCGTTCACCATTTCTCCTCCTGTATTCGTTCCCAGTTGTATTCCCATCTTCCACAATCCTCTTAACTTCATCGTTCAATCTTTTTCTTGGTCGTCCTCTTGATCTCGTTCCGTTCACCCTTCTTTCTTCTATCCTTTTAGCCAACCTTTCACCCCCATTCTCTTCACATGGCCATATCATCTGATCCTCATTTTCTGCACCCTCTTCCTCATACCTTCCACGTTTAGCTCCGCTCTAATCGCGATATTTTTTATTTTATCTTTCCTTGTCCTACCCATTATTGCTCTTAAGAACTTCAACTCCCCTCCCTGTACTCTGCTACAATTCTTTTTATTCATCTCCTACGTTTTCGCGCCATATAGCACTGCTGGTGCATATAATATAAAGTATAAATCATTAATTTGGCCTTCTCTAGTATCTATCTTTCTTTTCCATAATAAGAAATAATATTACTGTTCAAAAAATATACTTTTAAGAAAAATAAACATAAAACATGATTGTACAGTATAATATGTGTCATTATAAATTTCGAACAATAACTTTTTAAAAGGTTATAAATAATATCTGATATATTTGTTGATTTATTATTAAGGCTTGTAAACTCTAAGTTTCACTCAGGGATTCGAATCTAGGATATTTTTAGTCAAATGCATTCTCTACTAATTCTCCTAGATAATCGGTTTGTAGAAAAGATTATGTACTATCAAATGTACTAATCAATAATGTAATATTATTTAAAGTAATTAAAAATATTAAAATTAATAAGCGATCAACCCTTGGAGTACACCTATCATACAGAACTTTCTTTTAATCCATAATGTATGCATTTCAATCTGTTCAATTGAGAACAATAAACAACTCCATGACCCAATGAGATGAGGGTGATGTCTATGACGTGTAAATGAGGTGCAGTCTTGTTGTGCAAACTCAGACTGACTATTCCTGAGATATTATAGTTAATTAAACCCGAAACATCAAAGTACACCAGTAATCACTGTTTAGTATTCAAATTCGTATAAAAGTAATTACCTTAACTAGGATTTGAAACAGGAACTTTCATCTCCGAAAATAAGCTGTTAAACAGCTGACTCATGGTAACTACAATACCACTAAACCATTCGGTGGGTTTATAATTTAAAAAAAATATTTTAACAGAAAAATTACAATCTGTTCGTGCAACCAAAAAAAAAGAACAATAAGTAATAAGAGCTAACGCTGAAAACACAAAAAAACATTGTCATCTATTGTTTATAAATGTTACAAATGAAATGAAAATAAATTTACGTGATAAAGTTTAAAGGTTAATTGTTATCAAATCTGCCACCTAAGTCTTACATATCATTTATATATTAATTTTGTAAAAGTACAGTCTTATTGTCCATTACGTTTATCAAGAAAAGATTGGGATTTCCGTTCAGTATTTCTTCATATGTTCTACTAAATTGTTTAATTTCTTGTCTTACTGATTTAGCCCTATGCAGTTATAAATTTTATAATGTTAAATATTATTATATTGTTGAACATAAAATGTTTCGTATGTACAATAGGCATACTAAAAGCTCTACGTAAAAACTTTGCCCAAAAAAGTTCTGTTATATAAATTTTTTGTTGTCTTCTAGAATTGTATCCCGTACGTCCAAGTAGGCTTCAAAATTGTTTTATTTAGCACCAGTTTTGAGTCAGTTGATAGTTTTGTAGGCTATATAGTTCATATTGTTAACTAAAACATGTTTATCACTTTCAAGTCGAAAAAATTAATTTTTAAACAACTAAACAATTAAAATATTAAAAACTAAATTTTTTAAATTGAAAAATTGCTACAAATTAAAATAGCATCGAATTGGTAAAAAAAACAATTACAGCGGTTAATAAAATATAAAAAAATCAGCGTTTCCAATCAAAGCTTTTACGGAGGATAGTTAACGCTCCCTATTATGTAACCAATAAAACGCTACACTCAGACCTAAACGTACCCTACATAAATGATGTTTTCTTAAAACTCTATACAAAATTTAGGAAGAAACTCGTGAACCACCATAACCTATTGATCTCAAATCTGACTACGCAGACTTTCCCAAACAATCCAATAAGATGTCTAAAAAGTCAATGGAGCCGGGGACCTCATCAATTAACGTAGTACTGTAATTTACTATCCATTACAGTGTTCTGAATGCTACACTTATCTATTCACGTCGGAGTTCTGCCACTAGATTGTGTCTACTCATATTTATTTATCATGTTATTTTTTTCCAAATTTTGTGTTATCGCATTCACTGATTGTTTCCAACAGATTGTGAATTTCCTAAATAGAGAAAAAAACTAGACAAAACGCAAGAGAAAAAATAAAAATACTGTTACTGTTTAAATCAATGTTAAAGTTAATGTTTATATTTTTATTTACTAATTCATTTATCTTTTAAGTTAATTAGTGAAATTTATGATTGTCACATTTTAAAGAACCAGTAAATATGATAGTAGGTGAAACAATGAGTGACGTGCATGAAGAGTAAAATCCAATAACAGATCTCCGGAATTTTATTTATTTATATTCCACTAATTTATTTATTTATTTATTAGTGACATATAATAGTTTCAAAAACAGTAGAGCCCTGATTCACTTCTTCCTACTTAATCACCTTTGAAAGTTGTATTGTAAATGACGGGAAAATATTTTATGCACAGTTGGTTTGGATAATCAAAAAGTCTGTTGCGGAAGTTTCTATAAAGTTCAATGAAAACTCTTAGTACCAGAGGAATATTGAGGTCGTTATGTAAAGTTATGTTAAAAACGTTAGATGATGGTGCATTGTCAATCAATCAATCAATTGAACAATAAATCTAATTGATTAATTTTCTTGAAAGAATGTATGATATAACGTAAAGAGCGCGCCATGAAAAAAGTAAACAAATTATAATCTTCGAACGAAAATGTAACTTCTAAAATGTTGTATTTACTATAAAAATATAAAAACTGAACATCTTATTTAATAGAGAATGTTATACATTTGAAAAATCCATTTAATTTCTCATTAATTAATTAATTAATTATATTAATTAGTAATACAATTTACTAATTACATTAAAATTTACATCATGTACATTTAACAACGACCTTCATTCGATTACTTTAGAAGAAACTATGTCAAAGTAAAAAATACACTAAATTCATTTTAAAATATGTACAAAAAAGTAGACAAACATTTAGAAAGGTTAGAAAACAAAATTAGGTGGACGTTAAGTTAAGAAATCGAACGAACTTAATTATCAAGTTGAGCCACGTAAAACCTATAAATAACTGCATGTTTTTACTTCATTAAGTGACTTACTTTGAAACTTATTACAAAATACTTTAAATAGCTTCTCAATGAATCTACACAATTTTTGTCTCTATTTAAGGTTATTCAACATAAGTGTAATAACAATTACAAAAAGTATCAGCTGCAATAGTTATTAGACATTTCAAAATACTTGTTCAAAGGATGTTGTTGTTTAGGTCATCAGCCGAAAAGCTGGTTTAAATCTCTAGAAACTTTACTAAGTAAAACAAGGAGTGAGGTGATTCACCAAGCCTTCCTCGCTGAGTGGAAAAGTATTCTTTGCAGCATACCTGGCCCTCTAAACCACTACTTCCACTCCTTACCCACCCACTATTTTCTACCCTAAAAATGACACATTCACTACATCCTTCACAGGGTCTGGGTGTATGATGAAATTCATTACTCTCTAAGGAGATAACAACGTGACTAGTGTCTTTTACACCTATACCTTTTTGTTGTTAAAAATGTTTCAGTCTAATAATTGGTTAAGATCATATGATCAGAAACAAAACTATTTTTGTAGCCCTGAAACTAGCAGATTGAGTGCAAATAATGTAACACTCCATTTGCCTGTTAAGCGTAAGTACATAAAATTTTTATAATTGTTACATTGTTCTCTTGGCTTTTATAAATACAGAGTGATTCAATAAGATGGAAACAATTTCAATAAGCTGTATTTCCTGAAGTACATGTTATATTTTAATTCTGTAAATTACATTTGAAAGAGAAAGTTTTAAATTTTAATTTACATACATGAAAGTTCATAGATGTTCAATGTGTCCTCCTCAGGCTGCACGTACAACATCTAGACGGTAACTGAACTCATCCCAAACTCTCTGACGCATGTCTTGGGTCACTGAGTTGACTGCAGCTGTGATACGATTCCTTAGTTCATTCAAATTGGTGGGAAGAGGTGGTATGTAAACTGCACTTTTCACGAACCCCCACAAGAAAAAGTCACAGGGTGTGAAATCTGGAGACCTCGGTGGCCAAAACTGAAGTGCAGAATCGTCATTCGCCATGCGACCTATCCATCGTTGACGTATGGATTCATTTAGGAAACGCCAAACATTGCGATGCCAATGGGGTGGAGCTCCGTCCTGCTGGAAAATGTAATCTCCTGAATCTTCATTCATTTGAGAAAATCCACCCCATTGGCATCGCAATGTTCGGCGTTTCCTAAATGAATCCATACGTCAACGATGGATAGGTCGCATGGCGAATGACGACTCTGCACTTCAGTTTTGGCCACCGAGGTCTCCAGATTTCACACCCTGTGACTTTTTCTTGTGGGGGTTTGTGAAAAGTGCAGTTTACTTACCACCTCTTCCCACCAATTTGAATGAACTAAGGAATCGTATCACAACTGCAGTCAACTCAGTGACCCAAGACATGCGTCAGAGAGTTTGGTATGAGTTCAGTTACCGTCTAGATGTTGTACGTGCAGCCTGAGGAGGACACATTGAACATCTATGAACTTTCATGTATGTAAATTAAAATTTAAAACTTTCTCTTTCAAATGTAATTTACAGAATTAAAATATAACATGTAGTTCAGAAAATACAGCTTATTGAAATTGTTTCCATCTTATTGAATCACTCTGTACATAAAAATGAAAATATCGTTTTCACGTAGATTTTTCAAAATCAATTTTTCACCGGATATACGTTTCCAGGCCCTCTGAACCCAAAACCCGTGTTTTTAGCGATTGGTTTGTGCGTCTGTGTGTGTATATCTCAATGTGTAATATCTCAAGAACGGAATATAGAACAAAACTGAAACTTGGAACTTAAATACCGCTATTGGACTAGACATGAAAATTTTAATCAAACTCGGATAACCGGAAGTATTAGTTTATTCGTGTGTTTGTTCACGTTTAGCGATATTATCAGAAACGGTTCGTACGATTGTTTTTAAAAATTCCATCGTTTACTACATTTTTATGCTCTACAAGGCAGGGTAAGCACTATGACAGCTGAAACTCTTAGAGGTGGGGGCTCTTCTTTCGTATGCAAATACTTTTTTTCTTAAGATTGTGGCCTTAATATGAATTTTGGGGTAAAACATAAACAAAAGTTGTAGAACTTTTAGAAACCTTAAACTTTTATTTTAAACTTTTTTTGTTCAATTTAATTTAGCGTTAATTAGGATTTCCGGTATATTTTAAGTCTAAGAGAGGTTGATTTTCATTTTGCATCATTCACTCATGATTAATATCAGGTTATGTTTCATATTTTACATTATTTACTAATGATTAAGCATAAGTTATATATATTTCATTAGTTACATTGGCAAGCGAAAGTTGTGTGAGTATTTCACACCAACTTTTAAACTTTAAGGGGAGACTGTATGATGGTTTTGATGGAAAATTAATATTTTGGTTTTTTTATGTTTTTCAATAGTTTATACCTGGATCTACCAAAATGCATTATGCCAAACAATTTTTTAATGAAATAAATTGACCTTTTTATCAGGTTTACCCAGAAAAATTATCGTCACCAAAAACGAATATTCTCCATTATTTTTTATACTGCTCTTTTCAGTGCAAAGGGAATTTTTTTTTAATATCTGCATCACTGTGTTTAATATTCTCAGCTGTTAGTTCAGCTTTCTACTAACTATTGATGGGTAATTTACTATTTGTACAATTTATTTTTGATTTGCGCATTTTTGTTTTTTGGATTTTCCCGTAAATTTAACTTTTTAACACTTAGGTACATTTTTCTCATAAACCATTAAACCTATCGGGCTAAAATTTTTACCAGTTATTTACCTTGTACGTGCTCATATAACGACATTTTTATGACTTCCTTAGGTGCTTCAAAAATTAGTAATAAACAAAACCTTAGAAAAATATTTTATAAAAATGTTATGTTGTTTGTTATTTTTTTAAAAATTTTATGGTCCAACAGATGAAATTTAAAAAAATGTCAGTAGCTAGAGAAACTCAACAACTATACGGATGTAAAGTTTTAGTTTCCTATCTTTTACCAATTCTGTGAAAAATGTACCTATAAGTAGCAAATTTAACATTAGCGGGATACAAAGTACAGACTCTCCTTTAGAGATTTTCTGATTCTTAAGTATTTTACTTATTCCGAAAGCACACTGCACTAATCTTACGCACCTCTCTATCTGAGGTCTTTTATTTTAGTCCTCTTATATCTCATGTTACTGAGATTATTTAATATGTATCCTAAGCTAATTTGAAGCATCAAGTAATCAGATATTATTTTTTGTCAAGAAGATAACACGACAAGAATTGTCACATAATAGTTTTTTCTCTAACTTATGTAGGTATTACTTTCCCTTACGTTAAACTACTGTGATAAAATTAAACTTAACAATCTGACATTTAATATTTTAGTTAAGAGATGACTAAGACAGACCTAGTTGTGACAGTTAAATGTAAAAATATTATGTAATTAAATAAATATAACATTATTACCCACTGTTTTGACCCACTCAGAAGTCACTTTAGTTATGATTATGAAACGAATGGATTGAAGTTGGTTGGCTTTTGTAAAAATATAAAATTAATACTATACTTTATCATAATACAAGAAATATAAACAAGTTGATTAACAAGATAGACGTTTGAAAAGAAATCACTCATCTGTGCGAAAAGAAGTTTTTATAAAATCTTGATTGGTATACTGGGTGTCTGGAAAAGAATTTCGGGATTCCAAGTCACTTTTGTAGTCAATAGGAAGAATTTTAAATATTAAGAATCAGTACAAGAAAATTTATTTCACAAGCTGCAGGAAAGGTATACATTATAATAACACAAAAATAAAACATAAACCATAAAAATAATATGAGATATTTTATTGTAAACAATAAAACAATCTAATAATTAGTCCTAGATAAGAAAATAAATAAGACTACAAACTGATTCCACAACTAGGAAATAATAGGGCCTCCAAAGTAATGCCTGTTTAGAGGTTCCATCAGTAATATTACCAGTCTGCAGCTGATACAGTCAAATACAGTTGTACGTGCATTTAAATCTACAAACAATATTTGTTTACAATTAAGTATTAACTAAAACAAAACAAAAATAACTAATTCATTAAATTACTAAATTCTACACATATTACATTTAGTAAAGAGCATTTTAGTAAAGAGCATTCATTGTAAGATAATTTAAGAACTCCTGATCAGAATAAAATGCATGTTTTGTAAATAACAGTGTTCCTTTTCGCGAATTTTAAAATTTCATGTTTATAAAGAGACGGTAGGGGGAAAATATTGTATTTAATAAACAATCCTTTGCAAGAGTAATGCCTTTGAATATTTGCAATAATTCTAATTGCGTATTTTTGTATGCGAAAATAAATGACACCTTCACTTCGTTCACCACAGGGTCTGGCTGTAAAATTATAATAATTACTTTGAGAGGAGATAACACTGACCAAGTGTCTTTTACACTTCTACCTCTTCTATTCTAAAATGATTCAGTAATTTAATTGGCTGACCATGTGATAAGAAACAGAACTACTTTTTGTAGCCCAGGAACTAACAGATTGAGTGTAAATGATTTAACGCTCCACCTGTCTGTTATGGGCAGTGTCTTGTGGTATATAAAAAACCTGGTGTGAAACACATAACTTTCACTTGCTAATGTTAATATTGTGACAATATCGAATAAGAATATTTAAGAATATAAGAATATAAGAATAAGAATATAAGAATGTGGTCTAGAGGCTTCTAAATGAGTCTCTATTCATAAAGTGTTGAACAGAAAATAATAGGATGAAAACGTAACAATAGGGCTAATTATTAAAGGTTATTTAAAAAGGACCGCGCTATTGTGTATGATAAGGTAGGGTCGTTTGTTGCACAACTATTTGTGAAAGAGTCGGTAGGTCACCTGTAACACCCTTTAATTCAATTATTACTTGTTTACATTAGTTAAGATTTCTCCAGAAAGAACTTTTGTATAAAATCTCGGTGTCTTTTGAGAAAAATCTTTGATATACCTATATAAATAGAGCTTCAATTGCGATCAGAGAGTTAGTATTCGTTTGATCTTTGACGAGTGTTTACGGCGAGTGCTATCGGGCGTTAGAGAAGGTCAACGTTCCCGGCATTTTGTTGGTCAACTATTATTTTCAGTTTTATTGTATGTGCATTGTGTATTCAGTTTCATTGTATATGTGCATTCTATATAATTGTTGTAAGTAGTATTAAGTAAATTATTAAGTTATTTATTGTATTACTCCATTATAATTAGTTTATTATTTATTTTGTAAAATTTTTAGTTGTAATAAATACTTGTAATTGTAAACTTTAGTGTATTAATTATTTAATTACCTAGATCCCGAAACGGACCTTAGCGATAAGTGTCACAATATTAAGCGGACGATGATGAATGATAAACAACCTCTATTGGACTTCAATTTTGATTAAAAAAATATGAAAAATCACTAAGTGAACTAAAAGCACTAAGTAAGTGATAAAGTACTGTACTTCAAATACTGAGTTCTTTTTTAATCATCCAGTAGATTACAATATGCTAATATACATACTAGTAATGGTGCCTAAAGTTATGATTATGCACATATCAAAATGGCAGTTAGTCAAACGGACAAGGGAGAAAAATAGGGTATTGAAAAGATAAATAGATGCACTTAAAATTTATCTATACTCTTAATCGATCATGGCACTAAGTAAGTGATAAAGTACTGTACTTCAAATACTGAGTTCTTTTTTAATCATCCAGTAGATTACAATATGCTAATATACATACTAGTAATGGTGCCTAAAGTTATGATTATGCACATATCAAAATGGCAGTTAGTCAAACGGACAAGGGAGAAAAATAGGGTATTGAAAAGATAAATAGATGCACTTAAAATTTATCTATACTCTTAATCGATCATGGCACTAAGTAAGTGATAAAGTACTGTACTTCAAATACTGAGTTCTTTTTTAATCATCCAGTAGATTACAATATGCTAATATACATACTAGTAATGGTGCCTAAAGTTATGATTATGCACATATCAAAATGGCAGTTAGTCAAACGGACAAGGGAGAAAAATAGGGTATTGAAAAGATAAATAGATGCACTTAAAATTTATCTATACTCTTAATCGATCATGGCACTAAGTAAGTAATAAAGTACTGTACTTCAAATACTGAGTTCTTTTTTAATCATCCAGTAGATTACAATATGCTAATATACATACTAGTAATGGTGCCTAAAGTTATGATTATGCACATATCAAAATGGCAGTTAGTCAAACGGACAAGGGAGAAAAATAGGGTATTGAAAAGATAAATAGATGCACTTAAAATTTATCTATACTCTTAACCGATCATGGTACAAAGAATGTTTTATATTAATAATTTATTTGGTTTTATCGAGAATTATAATCGAGCTGCAATTTGTAATGATTAAGTTATAAAAAATGAAATACATTTTTATCGATTGAACACTTTTTAACAATTGTATGATTAATAATTTATAGCATTACGCTCACAATATACCAGTAAATCCCAGCTACTTACTTATAAGTATAAAAACTGCCATTGACGTGACACTATTCAATTTTCTCAGTTTGTTGATTGAACATGTTTGTCTTCAACCAAGATTCCTTCTCCCTTCTAGTTGGTGCAGTTGTCAGCGATTCTCGGTTATAAATAAGGGGTCGATTCGATCCTCGATCAGGTCTGGTCTTATTTTCATAGTTTATTTAAAATTTTATCGTCTTCTTAATCATTAGCGACTATTTTGAGTTAAGAAATGGTTGGTTTGAACATGTGATAATTTTCCTGACCCTAGTTGAGAATCTAATCCAGATCCTCCACTTTCCAGTGTAGTACGCTAAAGGTCTGGTGTTTCATCAATATTAATTTTCATTAATTTAATTTTCTCATTCATTAAATTTGAATGCCGCGACCTATTCTGATGTCACGGCAATTCTTGTAAAGGACCTCGAATGAAGCTTTTAGGTTGGCCCGATATCTTTTAACGATGTTTTTACTAATACAGAACAGGCTTACAATTTGGCATATTAAGGTAAACACAAATAAACCAACACAAGTACGTTCACCTTACGACGTCAAACTTACCCATCTGTGATGGTGAACAATGTTAACGTCTCCCAGGCGAGCATGGTGCGATATCTTAGATTGCGGCTTGAGAGGTGACTAACTTGAAAGCATCATCTGAACACAAAACGTTTAAAATATAAGCTACTTTTTTGCTTAATTAATACTTAATCAAAATTGAACTTTCGTATAAAATTTTAATTTACAAAACCCTTTTGAAACTAATCTGAACTTATAAATTATAAATTTATTTATTTTTTTGGAGCAGCGGCAGAAAGTAACTTGATCCAGTCCTTTCAGTCAAAGTTTTAAGACTTGTTTCTGGCTCGCATTTTTAAGTAAGCAAGAAAACCCTTCATGACGACTTCAAAATTCAGGAAATAAAGGAAGTAACCGCGTTCTTTTGTACTAAACTTCACGAATGACTAAATGACCATCACAACAAACTAGCCTTTGACCTAGCTACAAGGAACTTTCAAACTGTATGGCGTCTAAAGCAAGAATGGAGTAGAAACCTCTTGGTTCATTGTATAGTACTGTAATAAAAATTTAAGACAAAATAAAATTTCAATCTTATCACCCTTCATTGGCTGCACTAGACTTATAAAATTAAAAAGAAAAAAAATTCTCTTCAATTTTTTTACCCACTGGGTTGGTCTAGAGGTAAAGTCGTCGCCAAAATCAGCTGTTAAACAGCTGATTTTCAGAGCCGAAGTTTCCTGGTTCAAATACTAGTAAAGATAGTTACTTTTATACGGATTTGAATACTAGGCACTGGTTACCGGTGTACTTTGATGGTTGGGGTTTAATTAACCATACTCTCTCAGGAATGGTCGGCCTAGGTCTGTACAAGACTACACATCATTTAAACGTCATACACATCATCCTCATCTCATTGGGTCATGGGGTTGCTTATTGTTCTAAATTGAACAGATTGCAACGTACACAAATTAGGAGTAAAAAAAATTTTTTTCTTGCACCGCTAATCTCAATAACTTATACTTTTCCTCTCAGGTTCTTTATCGTATAGGGCCAAAATCTAGGACATAAATCACGTGAGGTAATTTCAAATATTTCTAGAAGCTCTTTTTGCAGCCCAAATTCTCAGCATTCGCTTACTGTTGGCTTTTCTTTTTTTTTCTGTCCACCCGGTGCTCTGTTGTTTCTCTTCACGATAGCCCTTAAAGTCCGTAAGAGTTTTATGAATTTGGTTGGTTCATTACGTTTTCTTGGTTTATTTCGGTTTTCTTAATATCCTTTCTATTTTCTATATCATTTATCTGACACTTTATTGTTTATTGTTTTAAAAATTTGTTTCATCAACCAGTTGTCATTCATTTAATACAGGTTTCCGTAAATTTTAGCTATCTTTTTGTAATAGTTTCCTTGTTCGCAGAAAGAGGCAAAATGAACATATAGACCCGAAAAGTGTTTGGAGCGATTAAAACCGGCATTTTCTTCAGCTTGGGATGGTCGGTACCGTCCAGATTTTGAGGTACGTAGTGACCTTGGGTAGGTAGAACATCTGCCCTACTGAATTGAAAAGGAAAAACTATGGCTTACAGCCGTAGTGCTAAATTCGATAGAGCTAGTAGGTAACTCTATCCCACCATTTTTACTCTTCAGGTGATTCTAGACCATATTATGATAGAACGTTTTTTAACGACTCTTCTCTCAGTTAAAATATTAGATTTGTAATTTATTCTTGCATTTATAACTTCTTGAGCTTTTATTAAGCTACTAAGAAATTCATCAAACCCTCCGCGTGAGAACATGGAGGGCTTTGGGGTAATTTAAATTTGGGGTAATGTCAGATTCCTTAACCCTTTCTAACCCAGTGTGACATATAAGGCATATTGGAGTGAAATAACAAACCTCAACATTTTAGATGTTAGAGACAACTTTGGATTAAAGAATGCTGTGTGTGAAGTGTAATAATTTTCTGTACCCTAGCCAGGATTCGAACCTGATACCTCCGCTTTGCAGAGTAGTATGCTGTCCATTGCGCCACGGAGGCAACCATTAATTTATTTTTAAATTTCTTTTTAATTTTGGTTTCAGAAGTTTGTTTCATTGACTAAAATAAAGTAACATTTTTTTGAATATATTGTACAAGTATATTTTTTAAACTGTTACTAAATAGTGATTTTATCCATTTTACCAATATTTTTTTATTGTAAAATTTTTGAAGTTTTAAATAATATTAAAATCATACTTAGTTTTTTTTACTATAAATCTAAGTAAGAGAATATTGTTTTGTTTAGGAAGTCTGAAAATGATTTGACTTATTCTTATTAGTGGGACCTTTGATACCATAAAGTCCTAATGTGACGTACATGTCACACTTTTTTGTCAGTTCATCCAAAGGGTTAAAGGTGTAAAAGTGATTTTTTTACACTTAAATATTAGTAAAATGTTTGAAACAATGTACACATTATTCTTTTGTACACAGTTTAAACATTTGGGATTGAAAGGGTTAAACGGCTGAATGATTTATCACTTTTTGGTATTTAAAACAGAGGTGTTAGGTTTTACACTACATGAAGTCAAGTATATTTTTAATTTTTAATAGTAGCAGATTATACAGCTTGCGTACTATGTCGCAGAAGTGCCTTATATTTAATATAACATCTTAGACAAATTATTCCATAAAATTATTATGATAGAAAAGATAAGTTGGGAATTAAAATGGTACTTCATTTTATTTGTCGAACACACTACCGATCGTACTTTACAAAGAATCGATATAATCTTTGTTATGTTTTACTTGAACTAAATTACATAACTTATTTGACCAAACATATGGTTGCACAGCAGCATAACATAATCTCATTTTTACGCAACGTTAAACGGCCAGAGCTACCTATAGTCTACCTTAGTTAAATGACACGGTCATGAACACCTTATTTGGTCATCATCACCCGTAATAAATAATATTTATTGTTTCATTTTCCATATTTAGTCTAAAAATAAATCAATGAATTTATTATACGTTGTAATTTTTATTTATTAACACGCGATAAAGTTTATGAAAAATCATTGTTATATAGATATTTTTAGGCCAATAACAGGCAAATGGAGTGTTAAATTATTTGCATTCAATGGGCTAGTTCCAGGGCTACATAAAATAGTTCTCTCTCTTATCACATGGTCAGCCAATTATATGACTGAAGTATTTAAAAACAGAAGAGGTAGAGGTGTAAAAGATACCAGTAAGTATCTCCTCTGAGGGTAGGGAAGAGGAACCAAATATGGAAAATTATTTGAACTTTTTGATTTTTCTGGGTTTCTATGACTTTTTTGAAGTTACTTGAATTTTATATCAATAGTAGAAATAGTTTATATCACAACTAGAAAATACTAAATCTTAAATTTACAAATATAATTTTTGTTTTTAAATTTTCTCTAGTGATATGATTTTTACAATTCACAAAATAAGATCTTAATATGGAATACATTGGGTTATAATTTGGAATACTTGAAGTAGATACATAATTTGCGTACATAGTTTTTAAAACACCAAAGTATTGGTCCAATCAGTTTATTCACAGTAATCGCAGACAAAATACAACCTTTCAGCACTTGTGCATTGTTCATGATATCAATGAATCCACTCGAGCATTGAATCCACTTTTCACCTTTTTTATCTTCATTATAATCACCTTGACAAAACACGCAGTATTTTGGTCTGTTTGAATCAGGTAGTTGTTTGTATCGGTATATTCAATGGTGCGAGAAGATCAGGATTTCCAATGACCTGTCTAGAAAAACACTAGTATTCCATAATAAGACCCTATTCCATTTATGGCTCCCTACCCCAATTGAATGTAATTATGCTGATAGGCCCTGTGGTGAATGAAGTGAAGGGGTTATTCGCAGGGTTGAAAGTAGATGCTTTTCAGAGGGTCTGGAATGCTGATTAGCATACTTTTCCACTCAATGAGGAAGGCATTGTGAACCACCTCATTTCTTCGTTTTACTTAGTAAATGCTCTAGAGGTTCAAACCAGCCTTTCAGCTGATAACCTGAACAACAAAAAACATGAAAAACATAACCTAATCTTAATCATAAGTAAACGACACAAACTGAAGAATCAACCTGTTTGACTTGAAAATACGAAAAATCACTAATTATTTACACTCTAAACTAATCCCTGTAGAAAATTCTTTAAAAGAAAGTTGTAGATATTTTAATTTTTTATAATTATGATCATATTTCTTTAATTACTGTTTTTTATAACTACCTTTTCTTTTTTTAACATGATTCAGTCATTTAATTCGCTGACTATGTGATAAAAAACAGAACTATTTTTTTGTAGCCCTGGAACTAACATATTTTTAATATTCCACCGGTCTGTTACAGACATTTACTATAAATAATTTTCTTTCCTATATATTAATATAGGGCTAAGGAAAGTATAGAAATTATATAACTATCTTCAGGAACATCTGAAATTTATAAACACAACATAATTATTTATAATCGATTGCATTAATTTACGTGATAATAATATCGATATGTTTGTGTCGATATAAGTCGAAGAAAAGTTACAGAAGATTCTAAAAGAAGACGAAGTCTAAGGAGCAAAAAGAAACGAGAATTCTCATTATTATAACGACCCAGATTGTAAAAAATGTAGATTAGTCTCTCTCTGCACCGGATTTCATCCTTAATACTCTATAAGTGTAGTTGTATTACACTGCATTCCAAAGCACACTTATTTCACTTAATGGTAGTCACTCATTACATAATCAGTCCAGACATGAAAGAAATATACCGATCAGTAACATTATAATGTCCTACATCGTTTTTGCAAAAATATACTACAAAAAAATAAATTCAGTAAAAACACATTATCAGTATAAATTATTAATAAATTAAATTGAAATGCATCTTCTAAAGGATTGCATTATAAATTAGGCCACTTCCTTAGCGTAGTGGTTAGCGAGCTGATCTACAACGCGGAGGTCCCGGGTTTGATTCCCGGCTAGGGTTTGGGCACTTTCACAAGTCAAAACCCACTCTTCCAGTTGTATAACCCGCTATAGTTACTAATAACTAACATGTTAATGCGATTTTAAATAAACTAAACACAACAGCCGAAGGGATGGTTTGAACCTCTAGAGGTTTTACTATGTAGAACAAAGAGTGAGGTGGTTTGTCTTCCTCACCGAGTTGAATGAGTACGGTTATAAGCATTTTAGGCCCTTCGAAAAGCATCTACTTTCCACCCTGCAAATGACACCTTAACTTCATTCACCACGGGGTCTGTGGAAGTTAGTCGCTCAGCTTACGAAGAGGGCGGTCGGGAGACTGCGGAGGAAGAAGACATATGGAGATCAGAGGGGTCGCTCTCTCCCCCAGTGAATCAATCCTGTCCCGATCTCAGTAGGTAAGGTAGCTACACTAATTTCCTGAGCTGGTGATGAAAGAGATGAATTAAAGTGAGAGGGTGAGTGTTAGTCGGTGACAGGGAGAGGGGAATTAGGCTACGGTTACCTTCCACGCCCCACTGACAGTAAGTACATTTTTTTTAACCCGACTTTTCTCTTGTAGTATTATATGAACAGTTCCAAGGGAGATGGAGGGTTGTTTGCTGGTGTCGGATCAAGTGGCCAGGCAGCGGGTTTTTGGTTGGTAAGGTGGTTGCGAAGGACCTTGTGGCTGGACGAGGACGCCTCAATTGAGTCAACTCCCTTAATCGTAAGGGAAAGAACATTTAGAACTTCTGTTCTAAAATCCTTCATTAATATACTGACAATGTGATAACAAACAAAATTATTTGTTGTAGCCCTGGAACTAGCAGATCGAATGAAAATAATTTTTAACACTCCACCTACCTGTTATGGGTATTAATTTTTATGTAACTTGCTTTAATTCAAAAAGTGAATTGTTATTTTTTAAGTTACTAGTTAGCATCATAGGAGCAGAATAAATATTAATTTTTTTATGTGTGTTAGGCCTATATATAATATCTACATATGTATATATAACCTTTTTTATATTTACCTTTTACTACTTTTTATAGTTCATTTTTACACGTATTTTCGCGTTGAGCACCGCTTCTTCAGGTAATAAAAAATAGCTTCTAGAAAATGTTTATGAAGATTGCATCTTCCTTTGTAAACGGTTTGAATCAAACTTAAAAGTCAAAGTCTTTTTTCAAATGTCTGATTCAAACCTTTGACAAAGAAAGATTCAATCTACATAAGTATTTATCATAATAGAACCTGTTTGTTATCAAGTGTAGAAGCGGTGCGTATCGCGAAAGTACTTGTAAAAAAGCGAAGTATAATAAGCAGTAAAAGATAAATATATAAAGTTCTTTAATATACACATAAAAAACAATAAATTATTATTGTCTGAAAACAGAAGTAGAACATTGTGTAGATATAATTCGATTAATAGTAGAATGATTCACCTAGGTAACAGGTTTTTAACTTCTTATCAGCACAATATTCTTAATAAAGTCCAGTATGGTGTTAGAAATAAGATATCAATTGTATGAATATTTGATGTCAATCAACATTTTTTTATTGTCGATTTACTGCAACTAGTTACTAACGAACAGTTTTTCCTTAGCGATATTATCTATTATTTCTTTTGTTGTGATCTTGAAGACGATCTTCATGTTCTTTGGCACACTTACACGATTCTTCTGCTACTGTATTCACTTGTAAGTCACGATGGATGTCGCTGTTGCGGGCATACCACGGAGCGTTTCCAATGTTCCTGAGCACTCTATTTTGGAACCTTTGGATAGCGTTTATGTTGCTTGTTTTGGTGCAGCCGTTGTTCTGCAGGTCGTAAAAATGTCTATACCGGTTTTAGCACTTATATAGAAGCAATTTGTTGAAGATTGACAGTTCAGAGATCTACCGAGCAGCCGATACATCTTTCTTTACTTAATTTTGTAATTCTTTCTTTTTCTTCTTAACATGTTCCTTCCATCTCAGCTTTGCATCCAGGGTAATCCCAAGATCCTTTGTTGTGTTTGCAAAAGGTACTGGATTACCGTAGGTTATGGGAATGTTAATACTTTCTCGTTTGTAAAATTTACATGCACTGACTTATTTTCATTGAGTCTGATCTTCCACAATCAAATTGAATACTTTTATTTAATTTTAGTTTAGCAGTTCACTTTTATTTATACCATTAATATTGATCCTAATACCTTCCTAGTAACACCATTGTTTATTTATTATTTTTCTTTGTTACTTTCACTCGTATCCCTCTGTAGTAAATGATTCAGTGTAATCACTGTAATTTTCATATTATATTGTATTAATTTCGTAGGTTTTTCTGTGCAATATTTTGTTTACGACTGTAAAATTGTACAACAAGTAAATGTGATGGTTATGTCTAATTGTGTAAATTATATGATACTCATGAATGGGGTAGGGCCCCCATTGGTACCTCTCCAAGAAAAACATGTTTTGGTAAATTATCAGGTCTCTACTCCAGCGTCTTTTAAGGTGTCTCGCGGAATTACTAAGTAGATGTAAGATAGATTGAACGTACCAGTGGGTTATCGTGTTCTCGTGATATGTTATGGTATCTTAGTATGGGGTAATTCTAGCATAGGTAATATGAGTAGGGTTTTTAAAATTCAAAAAAAAGCTATTAGGTTTATGGTGAGAGCTAACCCTCATGCAGGCCACTATTTAAGGAGCTTAAATTGCTTACAGTTCCCTCTCTCTACATTTTTGAGGTGATTATGTATGTTAGGCAAAATAATTTTATGCAGAATTTCAATGTTCACAATCATAACACGAGAAACAGAAATTATAATTATGTGGCTAATCACTCCACAAAATTGTTTGAACAAAACCCTACATAAATGCAGGGAAAAAATTCATGAATAAATAACCCCAATTTTTAAATGTGATAATATGCATTCCTTTAAAAAAAAATTGAAAAATTACTTGATCGGTGAAACTTTTTATAGCGTACAAGAATTCTTTTCTTGATAGAAGTGATACATTGTGTGATTCTTATATGTATTTCAGGTGTTATAACTGACATGTCCTATACTCCTCCTGGAGTCTCCAGGACGGAAAAAAATGTTGTAAAAGCGTTTGTATAGGTGTTCGATGAAATTTTGGACAAAAGATATTATCAAATCTGTATGTAAGGTTTTGTTGATAACGTTAAGGGTAATTTATATGTAAGGAGTGATACGTAAATTGTAGATTTAAAAAATATAATAATGATATGTTAGATAGTCTTCATGTTATTATATTTTTCCAGATGCGTGACATATTTACCTGAAATGGTTATGTATATATACTCAACAAAAATATGAAGGACAACATATTTTAAGTGCATTACATAGACATAGCATACTTTTTAGATTACAGAAGCCAATAAATCTAGCTATACAAGACTGGTTTTATATATGGACCGGAAATTGAATGTACGGTATTCGCAAGTTGTTGTTGTTGTCGTTAGAGAGTAACGTAAAGTTGCATCACAAATTAATAAAATAGCGGTCAATATAATAAACAAATTAATAGCTTCAATTTATACAGTAACTAAAAATTATTATGTTTTTTTATAATAATTAATTATAAATTTCAATTTATTAATTTATAGTTTAAAAATCGTTGTTGATGTTACATAATAGAGAATAGAGAGATTCATAGAGAGAGTAATAGAGAAAGAAGGGAGGAGAGAGATAATAGGGAGGGATAAAAGAAAGGGTTTGAGCGAGGGGGAAATGAGTTAGATTTAGGAAGAGAGAGAGACAGAAAGAGAGAGTATGGTGGGAAAAAGAGAAGGTTGGGAGTGATTTAATGAGTGAGTTAGAGAAAAAAAGAAAAAGAGATAAAAGAGAGAGATAATAGTGGGGGAGAAGAAAAGGTTGGGAGCGAAGGGGGAGAAATGAGTGAGGGAGAGTGACAGAGAGTAGAGAAACCCTTAAATGTATTGCAATATTTATTTAAAAAATTAAAAATTACAATTAATTTAAACCTAGCTTTCTAAAAAATACAATTAGATTACTTAAATTAATTACTAAACTCAAAAGCTTAAAACAACTTAACTAACAAAAACAGTGATTTTATAAATTAATAATAACCTCTTACTTACAAACTAATTGCAAAACGAAGACCTTTTTCTAACGTACTTCGATCAGAATTTAAAAAATTAAGAAAGCATATACAGTAATATATAAATCAAGTAAGGTGAAAACCCAAAGCTTGTTTTATTGTAAAATGATGATTTTGTCAGAGAAATACACTTAAATATTTTAAAAGAATTTCGATATGTTACTTAAGTATGTCACTACGCGTATATGAAGAATTCGGTTCCTCATATTTCAAAGACCAATAGTAAAATTACAATTTTTTGTTTTACATAATTGAAAAGAGTTATTAGAATTCATAACTGGTCCATTGTAAAAAATTGACATTATTTTTTATGAAAATTCCAGAGTACTTGACTACACAATAATTTATTTTAACTTAAAATATAAGGTGGTTAAAAATTCAACAACAGTCTCTCGAGAGCTAAAAACATTTGGTATGAAACACTCACAAGAATTTATTTTCCTCTTTCAAATGAAAACTATACTTTATGTTTAATCGTGAGTAAAAATTAAAAATTAAAAACATATTCTAATTATATTCACGAGTGAATGATGAAAAATTAAAATTAACTTCTGTGTGACTTAAAAATATGAATAAATCACTACTGACACCAAACTAAGCCCTGTAGAAAAACATGTTTAAAATAAAAATTACTGGTTTTTTTAAATTCCTACACATTTTATTATATATACTCTTTTCCATTAAAATACATACTTTAGCCTATGTCGTAATTTAAAAAAAAATTATTTACCACAAGATCACAACCTCCTTGAAAAGTTTAGCAGATATCCCGCCTAACCTATCTTTTAGAGAACAAAAAACGTAGTAAAATTAATGTGATTTTTTAAAAAATCGTGAGCCGTTTTAAAAAAAATCGGGAAAAAGTGAATTTTTCAGGAATACACTACTACGGTAGACCGTTATAACGAATGACGTTAACGTTTTTGACCTGAAAATTTAAAAAAAAAACAGGCCCCAGAATTGTTTTTCTCAATTTTAGAATAAAAATAAGAAAAAGAAAATTTATTTCCATGTTGTAGGCAGATACATAAATACATAATAATATAACCTAGAACATAAAAATAATAAAAGATAATTATTCTCACAGTAAGCAATAAAACAATCATACCTAATTCTAAATAAAACAGTTTTAATTCTAAAACAAACTAGTTCTACAACTAGGAAAAATAGGGCCTCTGAAGCAATGCCTATTTGAAGGTTCGATCAGTAATATGTAAAAATTATAAAAAGAAACTAGCCTGCGGCTGACGAATAAAAAAGATATACAAAAAACACAACTAATTCAGGAGAATGTAAAAATACAAATAATACTAGAAATTATATCAAAATCCTACAATTATTAGTACAAAATATATAAAAAATACAAATAATACAAAACAATCTATAAATATATTAATACAAAAATATATAAAAAATACAAATAATACAAGAAAATACATAAAAAATATATTTAATATATATGCTTAATATATTTTAAAGATGATAATAATATGACAAAACACATTAGAGTAGAAAATAACAGTTTTTTAGATTTAACGTGAAATAACGTTGCTAAATTCTATCTAAATTAGGTCATTATTTTTTTAAGGCTATCGTGTAGAAAAATAAATTGTAAGAAAATTGATGTAAATTTATTAAGTAACAAATAAGTAGAAGTTGGTTAAATCTCACTTTTTTAGTTTACTTTAAAAACACATCATGATAAATTTTGTTGTGCTTTAGTAATCAATTTTTTTTCCAAAGTAATCGTTATGAAGTTCTGTCGTTAATGACATCATTGTTGATGCGACCTTATTATAAAATAATAATACAAAAAACTGACTAAAATGTGAAGAACATATTTTTTTAAAAGATTTCGTACAATTTTCTCAAAAACGGCTCCTTATATATTTTTTAACATTCGCTTTATTTACTACATTTTTGTATTATACAAGCTTGGCATGATACTATGACTATACTATTTTTCAACGTTGATGAACTTTGAGCTTAAGGGGGCATGGCCCCCTACCCACTTCATACTTAGCTAATGACTTGTCAGCAAAATTGCCATTAACTTACTTACTCTCGTAGCTCTGTTATATAGGGTGATTCAAAAAGAGCGCCGGTTTTTAAACGGCTGGTAAATTTTTGTTTATCGGTTGGCAACATTGTTTGACCTCATTTCTATTTCGGAGAACATTCCGATTGACGATTCAGTTGTAGTTTCTCTTGTTCGCAGTGTAGTACTCTCGCAGACTGTGTCTAACCACGGAGAAGTTTACTATTGCGCAACGAGTGTTAATCGTCAAAACATTTTACCAGAGTGGAGAGAGTTATGCGGCTACTGTCAGGCGACTTCGCGGTACTCTAGGACGTAATGAAGCACCGAATGAATCAACAGTTCGCAGGCTCATGAAAAAGTTTTTTGAGACGGGTTCAACAGTCGACCTTAAAAGTTCTGGACGTCGTCGTTCTGGCCAAACTGAGCAGAACGTTGCGTTGGTTCGTGACAGTGTGGCTGTTAACCCAGCAAATTAGGGAGTTTTTGTGGCGTCATTTGGATGGAATGGACATTGACGAGTTGTGGTTTCAGCAGGATGGTGCCACCTGTCACGCTGCACGAGAAACAATGTTGTTGCTCCGTGAACGGTTCCAGGATCGCATCATTTCTCATAATTCCGACCATCAATGGCTACCAAGGTCGTGTGACTTGACGCCTTGTGACTTTCCTCTTTGGGGTCATCTGAAGTCATTGGTGTATGCCAATAAACCCCGAAACATCAATGACTTGAAGGAGGAAATTCGACGGGTTATCGGGCAAATGGAAGTCGAAACTTGTCGTGCAGTGATATCCAATTTCATGGACAGAGTTGATGCGTGCCAGCGCAGTAGAGGAGGACACATGCATGACATCATTTTTCATACATAAAATCGGAAGGAAAGATGAACTTGTTGATGTATTTATTTTCAGTTTTTCAATAAAATAAATCTCTTAATTTGATATATCAAAATTGGCGCTCTTTTTGAATCACCCTATATTTCGTCAGTTAATTTTTTGGTCTTTCAATAAAAATTATAAACTATGAACATACAACCAGCTGATTACATTATAAAGTATTGCATGTTAACGCGCTCTATAATCAATGAAAACAGTACGAGATGTAAGACAAGAGTGAACTACTGCGGCTCTTATACGCATGCGCGCGTAATGTTTGTCTAGTTGATAATATTCGTACAATCTGAAAACGCTAGCAAACGTTCTGATTGGTCTAAACGCGTGGAACAGCAGAGCTCATCAATCGTGAAAAGCATTTTAGTCATAGAATCATGCATGATAGGGTAAGCGCCATGCCTGCTGAAATGCTTGAGGGTCTGTGATGTCGTAGAAAAAATTGTTATTTTCTTTTAAAAGATTGAAGCCGTAATATGCATTTTTGGGCAAAAGCGTAGCTTACATAACTAAAGTTGTAGTAAATTAAAACTCATCCAACTTTTACTTTTTAAATTGTATTCTACAATCCGTAAAATACATTGCGTCAGTCAGTAATTTTGAGTATTTTGTTTATTAAATTCTGTAAAAAAATCGATTTTTTTAAAATATTGCAGCCTTAGTATGCACTTTACAACAAAAGAGTATGGACTAAATTTATAAAAAGTGAAGAAACTACAAGTTCATTCTAAACATTTTTGTAAAGATTTTACTTTAGTATCAATAATTGATTTTCCATATTTTCCATGTTTTGTTCAATAGGAGGTTGATTTTTATTTAGCGTCATTTACTCATATGTAAAATTTGGTTATATTTAATAATTTTACATAATTTACTATTTGGATTTTGAAAAATCTCTTTAATTGTTCACAATCTCATTCCCCAGTTCTTCGTGGCGTTGAATATTGGGTGATGGCAGATGGGTGGAATGGAAACAACAGGACTAGAGTAGACTACTCCAAGTGATGTTACATATAGGTAACCCTACAACCTACTTCTATTATATACAAGTAATGCCCAAAACCAGAGCAGAGGTTTATTTTTCTTAAATTGCAATATTTTTACTGGTTGTATTTATAGTAGCAAAAAAGTGAGAAAAAACATTGTTTATTCATGATTAAACATAGGTTATATTTTTCATTATTAACATTGATAAGAAAAAGTCGTGTGAGTGTTTTATACAAGATTTTTAGCTACAGAATCAGCTTTCGGGAGATTGACTTAATATTGAACCACCCTGTATATTTTTGTATCACATTATAGAAGTTATTTCTACAACGTTGATTATCATAAAATTTAGAAAAAATAAAATGCATTCATTGTGGTTCATCTCATGTCCAGACTGATTTAATTCTGTTAAGGTGAAGTCGATACGTTACCAATGACTGGTTTCCCGTCAACTGACCAGTATCGGTTCAAATTCAATGTAAAAAGAACTTGTTTCATTATTAACAGACGATGTGTTATGACTTTTTAAATACCGGACAATTAAATTTAGAATTGCATGTTGTCTTTCAAACACATCATTCACTTTCTAAATAAAGTTAAATGTTATTTCACAATATTTAACTAATTTAAATAACTGTGCAAGGACGTTTTGTTTGTGATTTTATGTTATTTTAATTTATAACCCATATTATATGAAGGAAGACACAAAAAATAATATGAAACGGTAATGAATTGCATGCTAATTTAATTAAAATTCTGTCCTTATTACCTAAAAAGTTCAAGTGATAAATTACTACAACATAAAATTGGTGCAGTGGTCAGTAAAACTCACTTTTATGCCAGAGTTGAAGGGTTTAATTTCCGGTCATTTTTCAAAACTCATTATTGACTAATATCTTCACTGTTGGGTTTAGTTTTGACAAGCAAAACTGTCTTTGTTTTGTTTCCTTTTGTTCTGTGTGTGTTTTATTGCTTGTAACAGGCAGGTGGAGTGTTAAATTATTTGCACTCTATCTGCAAGTTCTAGGGCTGCAAAAATAGTTCTGTTTCTTATCACATGGTCAGCGAATTAAATAACTGAAGCATTTAAAAACAGAAGAGGTAAAGATGTAAAAGACACTAGTCAGAGTTATCTCCTCTGGAAGTAATTTCTATATACAGCCAGACACCGTGGTGAATAAAGTAAAGGTATAATTTGCAGGGTGGAAACTATACGCTTTTCAAAGGCTTGTCATGCTGATAAGCATATTACCTATAAGCACCTACAACCTATTTAACAATATTTAAAGTACGGAGGTCGTTTTGTTAACATAGCTATCTGTTACAAAAAAATAACAATCACGTCGAAACGGCACTCACTCATTAACTTGTGGCAACTTCAACTGGACTGAACTCAATGAAATAGCCAATAACGGGGCTCTCGGCGTTACAAACTTGAGAAAAATTCATTTCCAGAATGGCAAAGCTTTTACATAATATAACAAAATAGAGATCGTTGTAAAGCGACGGTTGATAAGAACAATGAAATTTTTTGTGCTCTACACGATAGCGAACGCGCCATGTATGCTATATTTTTAGGTACGGTCTGTGCTATCGTGGTAAGAAAGGTGTTTTTTATTTTTTTAATTGCGGTCTTCAATTACACTATAGAGCAAAAGTGTTTATAAATTACACTTGTAGAAAATTTTAAAAATAAAACTTTTTTTTCAAAAACTTTTTTCTTTAACGCTTTTTTGATTTTTTAAAAATATTATGGCATTTTACGAAAAAAATCTGTATAATAAAAGTTATAGAAAATTTTTTAAAAAATCTACAACTTTTATTTCAAGCACTTTCTCTATAGAGCCTATCGTGTAGCGTCAATCGGTGACTTGCCGTGTTTTTAATTCGAATAAAGGTTGATTTTCATTTTGCATCATTCCCTTATGATTAAAATTAGGTTATTTTGTTTTTTATACGACACTGTTTACTTGTCATTGTTTAAGTCATCAGTTGAAAGGCTGGTTTGAACCACTAAAGGCTTTACTATGTAGAACGAAGAGTCTGGTGGTTTACTATGCCTTCCTCAGTGAGTGAAAATCTATGCTTATCAGCATGCCGGGCCTTCTGAAAAGCATCTATTTTACCACCCTGCAAATGACATCTTCACTTCATTCATCACAGAGTCTGGCTGTATTATGAAAATCTGTACCCTCAGCGGAGTCTTTTACACCTCTACCTCTTCTATTTTTAAATGCGTCAGTCATATTATTGACTTACCATGTGAGAAGAAACAGAACTATTGTTTGTAGCTTTGGTCTGAAAATAATTTAACACTCCACCTGCCTGATGCGGGCAAATTGTTTGCTTATGATTACCATAAGGTTACGTTTTTTATTATTCACTTTGGCAAGATAAAGTCGTGGGAGTGTTTCACAAACAAATTTTTAGTAATAACCTACTATATATTAGACTAAAATTAGCCAAACTACGTATATACGCTTTAACAACTAAAAAATCCAATTGTGAAAAAACAATAGTGAAGTTAAATATTACTTCATAACATGGTTGAAAAGTAATTCATTACTTTACAAAGATGAATAAGTAGACTTAAGTAACATTACTAGAATTTTAATGATTTAAAATAATAGTAAATTTGAGTGAACTACTGTTAAAAATTCAATAGAGAATACATGTTTCGGTTTTAAAGAAATACCGTTGTCTGAGATAAATAGTTTTGTTAAAGAAATTACATCATATACCTTAAATACGTACACATGTATTAACGTAATGTGTGTCTAGTCTTTAGTAAAATATGTGGGCTAATAATAATTTTCCAGACTGTATCGTTCCTAAAAATGAAAGTATTTCTGATTAGTGTGTAAAGATAACCTATGGTTTTCTATTTTTGCAATATATTTATTTTGTAGTTCAAATAAAAATTCAAAAAAATAACTAGCGACGTAAAACAGTATTTCTTCAGTGAATCAATTCTAATTTAGAAATCAAATAGAACGAGAAAGCCATTTACGCAGTTAAACGCACAACAACAAGCTCCAACAGAATAAATAAATCTTCCTATCGAAACTTACAGAAGATGAACAAAAAACAAGTAAAATTTAATTTTCAAAGATCAATGGAAACATTTAAATGCTAACCTACACATAGTACGGTCGAAAACTAATGAACTACATCCAGAAATTTTTTATAACAAAATAGACCAAGTAATATAGGGTGATTCAAAAAGAGCGACGGTTTTGATATAATTATCAAATTAAGAGATTTATTTTATTGAAAAACTGAAAATAAATACATCAACAAGTTCATCTTTCCTTCCGATTTTATGTATGAAAAATGATGTCATGCATGTGTCCTCCTCTACTGCGCTGGCACGCATCAACTCTGTCCATGAAACTGGATATTACTGCACGACAAGTTTCGACTTCCATTTGCCCGATAACCCGTCGAATTTCCTCCTTCAAGTCATTGATGTTTCGGGGTTTATTGGCATACACCAATGACTTCAGATGACCCCAAAGAGGAAAGTCACAAGGCGTCAAGTCACACGACCTTGGTAGCCATTGATGGTCGGAATTACGAGAAATGATGCGATCCTGGAACCGTTCACGGAGCAACAACATTGTTTCTCGTGCAGCGTGACAGGTGGCACCATCCTGCTGAAACCACAACTCGTCAATGTCCATTCCATCCAAATGTCGCCACAAAAACTTCCTAATCATCGTACGGTATCGGTCTCCATTTACTGTCACGGCTTGTCCTTCTTGATTTTCAAAAAAGTAAGGGCCGATGACACCGCCCGACCAAAAGCCGCACCAAACTGTCACTCGCTGTGCATACATTTCCCTTTCATTAACCACGCGAGGGTTTTCTAAACCCCATATACGGCAGTTCTGTTTATTAACAAAACCGTTTAAGTGGAAGTGCGCCTCATCACTGAAAATGATTTTGTTTGCGAAGGTGTCATCATCCTGCCGTTTTCTCAATACCCAGTCAACAAACTGTCGTCTCTTCTGGTGGTCTGCCACTTTCAAATGTTGCGTCAACTGAATTTTATACGGGTGATATTGGAGATCGTACCGAAGAATTCTCCGTACAGAAGAACATCTTAAACCCAATTGTTGAGAACGGCGACGTATTCATTTTGCTGGGCTAACAGCCACACTGTCACGAACCAACGCAACGTTCTGCTCAGTTCGGCCAGAACGACGACGTCCAGAACTTTTAAGGTCGACTGTTGAACCCGTCTCAAAAAACTTTTTCATTAGCCTGCGAACTGTTGATTCATTCGGTGCTTCATTACGTCCTAGAGTACCGCGAAGTCGCCTGACAGTAGCCGCATAACTCTCTCCACTCTGGTAAAATGTTTTGACGATTAACACTCGTTGTGCAATAGTAAACTTCTCCATGGTTAGACACAGACTGCGAGAGTACTACACTGCGAACAAGAGAAACTATAACTGAATCGTCAATCGGAATGTTCTCCAAAATAGAAATGTGGTCAAAAAATGTTGCCAACCGATAAACAAAAATTTACCAGCCGTTTGAAAACCGGCGCTCTTTTTGAATCACCCTTTACTTATAAGACTACGAATTGGTCACACTAAACTGACATACAATCACTTTGTTGTTGTTTAGGTCATCAACCGTAAGGCTGAGTGAAAAAGTATGGTTATCACCATGCCAGGCCCTCTGAAAAGCCACCTTGCTTTCCACCTTGCAAATGATACTTTCACTTCATTCACCACAGGGTCTGGCTGTATGATGAAATTCATTATTTTTACAGGAGATAACTCTGACTAGTGTATCTTACACCTCTACCTATTTTATTCTTTAGACAGATCGAAAAAATCTTGTGCAAAACATTCTGACGACTTTCTCTTGCCAATGTAAATATAAAACATAACCTATGTTAAATCATGACTGATATAGGTTTATTAATTGATTTTTTAAGTCGCATCAACAGCTTGGTTATTAGCGACTACCGTGAGTTGTATATTTAGAACAGTAGGTTATGGATTGTGAATTTTTCTAGACTCTAGCTGGAAATGGAACCTGGGAACTCCGCGATGTAGGCTAGCGCGTCTTGGCGATACAGAACCGTAGTGGTTATCGTAATGGAAAAAATCTTCCACAATATTTTTTTGGGTAGCATCACTGGGAATTTTGCTCAGTTGAGCGCGCTACCTAGTGATATAATGAGGAAGTTACATAGCCTATTATTTTCTTTATGTATTAAAAACTCTGAAGGTTTGTTGATATTGTAAAAATTCAAAATTCTAAAGTTAGTTAAAATATAACTAATCTATTCTACAATAGAATTATGTTTGTAAAACCACACTTGGAATATAATGTGGGGGTTATAGAACTAATATCTTAAGTAAAGGTACGGAGGTATCAAGAAATAAAATTTGTAGAAAAACGATTTCGGTTTCGGACCCAATATGTTCTCTGTATTTGCATTCAAATTTAATAAAATAAATTAATATAATATGTTTACAAAAATATATACTAGTTGATATTATTGCGTAACACTTTACATTTTCTTATCATAACGTGTTAAACAAGTGACGCCTTCAATATTGTGTTATGCAACTAACAAAACATATTTGCATTGTGGACAGTATATACATAAAAATTGAAGGCACACTATCATGAGAGCAGTTTATTTCCATCAACTTATTTATCAGTTTATTACCACTGTGAAACACAAGTGCGTAGAGACGAAATTACTTTTTCCATTATCTGTAAAAAATGCTACAAGTTTTTGATAAAAATTTTAACCTACAACAATCATTGAAGTCGGCAGGACTCTCCGTGTGTACAAACTTCTCTGCGTTTACAATTAACCTCGTACAGGTCTCTGTTGGCCATCGGCTCCGTTACTCCTTTCGTCCATTGGTCTACTGGCTATCCTTTCTTTCTCTTCTTGAGATCTCAATTCATATTTTGCTAGAATACCAGTCTTCATTCATCCTACTTGGTGTTCAAACCGCAACAGTGTTTTCTATAACTTTATCTTCCCCTTTATAAAAAAATTATTGTTTTCATGTCGATTTTTCACCGGAAATACACGTTTTCCGGTCCCTAAACCCAAAAAACATGTTTTACCGATTCGTCTGTATGTACATGAATAAGATATTTTAAAAACGGAATATTGTCCGAAAACGAAATTTGGAAATTAAGTTACGTACCATGAGAGAGAATCCGATACGCAAATTTTCATAAAGATCGATCGACAGGAGTTAGGGTTATTATTCATGCGATTTCTTCAAAACGGCACCTACGATTTTCTTTAAAATTGCTTCAATTTCAGTCGTCAATTCTGTTGCATATCATTGAAGCTTGAAATTTGAGCAGTGATGACATGAAACGCCTTGACACGTTTTTGGTGTGCTGTTACTGAACGATGTAGAAGGATTCTTGAGTAATTTAAAGAAACTTTGTCATCTAAATAAGTGCATTGAAATTATTAAAGGCGCCATTCAAAAAGTAAATTAGAGTAGTTCGAAAGTTTATTAAAAGTCATGTCGGTACACAGATGAATTCAGGAAATTATGCAAAGTGTGTAAGGTCGTGCAACATAATGGGTAAACATTCTTCAGGTCAAAGAAATGCTTCGTCAGAGAAAAATCTATGCGACAGTAGGAAGAAAAGAAGAAGGAGGAAAAGAACAAGAAGGAGGAGAAAAAGAAGGAGGAGGAGAATGAGAAAACGAAAAGAATGAGGAGAAACAGGAGCTGAAGGATGAGCAGAAGGAGCAGAAGAAGCAGGAAGATATGGGGAGGAAAATGAAAAGAAGGAGAAGAAAGAGAAGACGAAAGAGAAACAAAAGAAGGAGGAGGATGAAGGAAACGAGAAACATGAGAAGAGACAGAAGACAAAGGAGGAGCAGAAGGAGAAGAAGAAACAGAAGAAGCAGAAAGAGATGGAGATGAAGGAGAAGGAGGAGAAAAAAGGAAACGAATGAGGAGAAACAGAAGACAAAAGAAGAACAAAAGGAGGAGGAAGAGAAAACGAGAAGAATAAGAAGAAACAAGAGATGAAGGAGGAGCAGAAGGAGAAGAAGGAGCAGAAGAAGTAGGAGAAGATGGGGAGGAAAATGAAAAGAAGGAGGAGAAACAGAAGATGAAAGAGAAACAAAAGAAGGAGAATGAAAGAAACGCGAAAAATGAGAAGAAACAGAAGACGAAGGAGGAAAAGAAGGAACAGAAGAAGCAGAAGGAGATAGGGGGGGAATGAAAAGAAGGCGGAGAAACAGGAAACGAAAGAGAAACAAAAGAAGGAGGAGGATGAAGGAAACGAGAAGAAACAGGAGAAGAAGGAGAAGGGGAGAAAAAGGAAACAAATGAGGAGAAACAGGAGACGAAAGAAGAACAAAAGGAGGAGGAGGAGGAAAACGAGAAGAATGAGAAGTAACAGGAGACGGTGGAGGAGTAGGAGAAGGAGAAGGAGAAGGAGGAGGAGAAGGAGAAGGAGTAGGAGAAAGAGTAGAAGGAGAATGTAGAGAAACAGAAGCTGAAGGAGGAGCATGGGGAGAAGAAGAAAGAGAAGAAGGAGAAAAAGAGGGAGAAGCAGGAATAGGAGGAGAAGGTGAGGATAAAATGAAGAAGAAGGCGGTGAGGAGGAGGAAAGAAGTATTGACGTCGGTTAGTTGATTTTTGAAACAAGTTTGGAATGGAGTTACTTTTGTAGTAAAGCTCTATACACTATTTTGTCGTTGGTACAACATAAAAATTTGACAATAGTTTCAAATAAAATACTGGTATAATATTAGCGAGAAAGTTGGTACGGCTTTCCTAACTGAAGTATGTATTTCTTCTTCAGTTATTCAGATACTTCCGTAACAACATCAACATTTTATTTTGTATTAATATTCATATATGCTGTAAAACGTGTACTTAAACAATTCATTGTTAATTTCTGAATGCTTATTCCTGTTTATAATCATCTTGATAAACAAGTTAAGTCACTTTTAATGGATCACTGAGTTAGATAAACATACCATAAATCATTCAGACATTTAAATTTATCCAATATTTTAAAAAAGGATAACATTAAAAATGTATGACTTGTTATTGAGGTTAGGTTTGCCTATTCTTATACAATACATAATGCTTTTTTATTATGTAATGAATTTACATACAAATATGGATTATTGGAATTTTAATTTTTTATTGTTTCTTTTAATTCTAAGAATTTTTTTGATGAGTTTCCTAATCGAATACTTTTTTAGTTTTATTTAACGGGAGAGACTGCGTTTAAAAACTCAAAAAAACTCTATTTAACATATTTCGTTTTTTGGGTGAATACTCGTATATGTAGTCAAAATTGTTCTGAATGGAACGGTATAATGTTATAGGAACATTTTATTATGTTCCTGCGTTATCCGGAAAAACGTTTAACGAATTGATAATCTTAAGTGTTAGTAAGGTAAGTTCCGTGAATTTCTTCTCAAAAATCTGCTGGATTCAAACTAAATCAATCATTTCAGAAACCCCATAAGTGAAGTTTTTCCTTTTTCTATTTAGTGCAATTTTGGACTAATAGAATGTAAACACAAATTACCTACAAAAATTGCATATGTCTGGTTTTCCCGCACTAATATTTTTACCATATTAAAATTATATTCATTTTAGAGACACCGTAAGTCAGTGACTATTGTAAGAGAAAATGTTAATGTTCTGTAAGACCACATCTTATAAGTACGAAACAGCAGTTCGACTTATATTTGAAAAGGCTTTTTCAAATTATGAAAATGATATATTTTAAGTTTAAGCCTTTCATTTCAGAAAAGGAAAACATAGAAAGTTTAAGTGCAAAACTCCGTTTTTGGGAGAAAAGTAATGCATCATAAAAAAATATATCTATACCTTGTCATTTTGTTCAAACATTTGATCATTATTGTAATGCAGCCTAAACTTGAATTTCTTGACTACCAAAAAGAGAAATTTTCGTTTTCTGAAATATTCACGTTTATCGTTGTCACAAAGAACACTACTTGTTTACTATAAAAAGGTTTTTGCAAAGAAACTTTATCTGATCTCCTGCTCTAAAAATTCGGAATGATCTTATACCTCTGAAAGTAATAAAATGCGTGATATCTGGAAGGTTTAATGTACAACGGCCAAAAAAACAATGGTAAACCTTGTAAAATTCGAACCGGCAAAAGTTTAATTCCTACTGGAAAAAGACGAAGAAGAAGGCAAAGAGGAAAAAGAAGAGCACGAAAAAAAAGAGTAGGAAGAAGAAGAAAAAGGGGAGGAAAAAGAAAAAGAAGAGGAGGGAAAAGTAGATGATGAAGTGTAGGAGCAAATAGAAGAAGAAGAAGAAGAGGAAGGAGCGGAGGACGAAGAAAGAAGAGAAGAAGGAGGAGGAGGGGAAAGAGGGGGAAGGGGAGAAAAAGTGTTCATCGACAGAGCTTTAATATTCAGAGAAATGAGAAAGAAAAATTAGTACTATTTAGAAACAAACTTTTATGAAACATTCTATGAAAAAGAATATGCACAATACAACTTTTGAAGAACAATTTTGTATTGAAAGATCATATTTTGAAGCTATTTTTTTAATCTTCTTTTTACGAATCTTTCTGCACGAATGTCTTAAATTAACGGATTTTAATCATGTTGTCATTAATTTTGTTGTAGAGCTTAATCTATTTGTGTGAAAAAATCAACTCTTCCAATCTAGATGTCTTCGTGCTCGCCTCTCATCATGCGGTCTTGGGTTCGAATCCCATTCAGGCACGGCATATTTTCATACGTTACAAAAAATCATTTCATCCTTCACTATCTGCATTAGCAGTAATTGCAGAACAGTTGGATGTTAAGCCAAAAAAAAAAAAAAAAAAATAGATATCTTCTTAAACACCAAAATGCACCCAGTTTAAAATAAAATAATTAAGAGTATTTAATCGACAATAAAAAAATCTGAGTATTCCTAAGTTTTTATTTTTATTTTATTTTTTTTATTCCTAATATGTGTACGTTGCAATCTGTTCAATTCAGAACAATAAGCAACCCCATGACCCAATGAGATGAGGATGATGTGTATGTCGTGTAAATGAGGTGTAGTCTTGTACAGACCCAGGTCGACCACTCCTGAGACATTATGGTTAATTGAACCTCAATCATCAAAGTACACCGGCAACCACTGTCTAGAATTCAAATCCGTATAAAAGTAACTACCTTTACTGGGACTTGAACCAGGAACCTTCGTCTCGGAAAATCAGTTGTTAAACAGCTGATTTTGGCAAAGACTTTACCTCTAGACCAACTCGGTGGGTATTCCTAAGTACACATGCAAATTAGTTTCAAATACATAAACAACGTGTTTATAAACAAATACAAACAGATGGAGGTTTGTGAGAACAACTACACACTACAGTACACTAAATTGATAAACGCAGTTGGAAACAGTTCAAATTGTAAACAAACACGAAATAATTATAATAAATTTCGTAAAGTAATTATAAGATTTGTCATTAATTATTATCTTTAAGTACACGTAAGTTAAATAACATTAAATTCATCCTAAGTACAATACTTAAACATAGTTTGTAATTTTAAATTTAAATGTACATAAAAAGTACTTAGCATATTGCAACATAACCTATGTAACTTAGTTTTTAACCTACTTTAGTTTCTTTGATAAGGTATAGAAACACACGACTAGTTAACTATCTCACGATGTTCATTTATATAAATGTTTGTGTAAATAGTATAGCAAAGAAAATAATAGCAGGTGAGCTTTTTACATTTATATTTTACTTTCTTGCGTTCTATAATAGGATGAAGTACTGCGATGGTAAAAAAATGTGATACTCTGATTTCAACCGTTCATCAAAATTAATCATTCTGAAAAGTGAGAGATGAAAAATGGATATCCAATATAATCGCCTTTTTATACGAGTTAATGTTCTCTATCAATCCCGAAACGGTTTTTAAATATAAATAAACAGCTCCAAAATTGAGGTGACATTATTACGATGTATATGATAACACTAGAATAAAAGTCAACCCGGGTGAATAAATTCACACAATGTTCTTGAACTTCAAACTCCTATCATTAAATAAATGACTTAAGTTAGCTAACTTAACCGTTCTTAGAAGAGCAGTGAGTAACGACTAAAGCACCGTAGTACGATTACTTCGTCCTGAAAAGAAGAGTTTTTTTTTTTAAAAGAGATTTTATAAAACAATAAGAGTGCTGAGCCTACTCTATGGCAGTGAAACTTGGATGCTATCAAAACGAGAGGAGAGTAGATTGCAAGTATCTGAAATGAAATTTCTTCGACATACATATGGTTGTATTAGAGAAGATTGTTACAAAAATACTGAGATAAGGAAAGAAATCAAAATTTTCTCTATAAATGACAAGGTATCTCAGAACAAGAGCAGAATGCACTGGTTAGAGCATGGGAACAGAATGAGGGAGAATAGGATACCTAAGCAGACACTGGGCTACACTGGGCCACAGTGCAGGAGAGAATGAGGACACCCGAGAATGAGATGGGGAGATTTAAAAAGCTTGGAACAAGCAGAGATGCCTAATCCTTAAACGAAAAAAAGAAAAAGGAGAAAAAGACAGTTTTAAACTGAAAATTTAAATAAAACAACTTTAACACAAAGTCTATTACCAACTAATTGTGATGTGAGATGAAAATCGAGATGCCACAAATCCTGTTTCCTTACGGAATACGGCTATGAAGAGGGTGAATGTGGCATAATCGCATTACATTACCCAGTATTACCGCTAAATTGTGAATGAAATTGACTCTTTTTCATTTTGTAAAATGAAGCTTATATTAACATGAATTACAAGGTTAGAACATTTGGGCAAATCAAGAAAGAATCTCTTTAAAACCCTGTAACAAATTATGAAAATAGTTTTCCAACACTTGCTTCTATGTTTATTTATTTAAAAAATAAATTATTTGATAGAATTTTCGTGTGTTGTTTAGGTCTTCAGTCGAAAGGCTGGTTTGAACCTGTAGAGGTTTTACTAAGTAAAACGAGGAATGAGGTGTTTTACAATTCCCTTCCTCACTGAGTGGGAAAGTACTCTTATCAGCATGCCGGGCCCTCTGAAAAGCACATATTTTCCACTCTACAAATGACACTTTCACTTCATTCACCACAGGGTCTGGCTGTATAATAAAATTCATTACTTTCAGAGGAAACAACTCTGATTAGTGTCTTTTACACCTCTACCTCTTCTCTTTTTAAATGATTCAGTCATTTTTAATTGGCTGACCATGTGATAAGAAACAGAACTATTTATTTTAGCACTAAAACGAACGGATTGAGTGTAAATAATTTGGCACTCCACCTGCCTGTTATGGGCAGAGAATTTCATGTAAACTGTAAAATGTCACAACGATCAAGTAATTTTTTACTTTTATTAATTACGTTCAAGTAAGTACAACTTTTCAAACGAAAATTACCTTTGGCATAATCGTTGAAAGGGCCGAATACGTATCTTTTCTGTAGCACCTATTAAAAAGAATTGTTGCTTCGGTAATAAACAATTTATTTAATTAACAATACTAATTATTTGCTATGTAACTCTATTAAAAAATATGGTTGCGAACAAAATTATTCAGATTTGTTTTAACTAGCTTGATAGTTCAGCTTAATTATTAAAATCAAACGTAATCATGAACTTACCAAGAACCTTGAAACTGATCGGCTAGTGTTTACAGTTCAATCGTTTAAACTTTAACCTCTAATTTAAAATTCAGTTTTAAATTGTAGACTAATCCTTTAAAAAACATAGGAAAAACTGAAGTTAAGGTTAAATGAAATTATATTGCCATTTGCAATTTCAAAATAGTTGAGGAAGGTTTAAATTGAATAATTTGTTTTTTTTAAAGTGCATCAGCTACTTGCCTATTAGTCACTACGGTGGATTCGAATTTCCAGGTCCTGACCAGGAATCCAACCCGCGCCTCCACGTGGTAGTCTAGCACTCTAACCACTACGCTAAAGATGCGGACAAAATTGAATAATTTTGAATACTCAATTTTTCCGTGATTATTAAAGAATGTAAAATGATATTAACCTACAATGTCACTACAGTAAAATTGACTTTTACTTTTGTATTGCTTATTTTCTCTTGCCTTATATGAATATGGAAGGAAGGAATATATTGTTTTCATGTCTATTTTTCAAAATCAAGTTTCGGCCTAAAATAAACGTTTAAGGCTTCCTGAAAACTAAAAAAAACATATTATTAGCTATTGGTCTGTGTGTGAGCAAAATATCTCAAGAACGGAATAAGTTACGAAGTTTAAACTTGGAACTTGAGTTAGGACTCATAACATGGGAGTGAAAAATGGGTGTCATTACAGAGGAATTAATCTCGTATCCAGGGTGCTGAAATGAGATTTTTGTGGGAAGTCAACGGCTGTACCCAGTTAGATAGAGTACGTAACGAAGGTCTACGTGCCGAGTTAAATGTTCAGTCACTGTCGGAAACGTTAAGAATATATAAGAGAAACTGGCTAACCTTTTACTTCGCATGCAAGCACACAGACTTCCTCTGCTAGTATGGAAATATAAACCGAGAGGGAAGCGAAACTTGGGAAGACCTAAAAAGAGGTAGATGCCGGAACAGGCCATTGAGCCTAATCCTTGACAGATGATGATGATGATGATGGCTTAAGTTAGGTACCATAAGAGGACTCGACAGGAACATTTTTATTAAAATCGGTCAACCGAAAGTAGAGTTTATTCGTGTAATTTTTCACTTTTTTGTAATTATCTCAAAAAACGGCTGTTACGATTCTTTTTAAAAATCACCTTATTCACTACTTGTTTTCTTGCTCTACAAGATCAGGTAAGCGCCATTATGATGAAATTCTTGAGAGGCTATGCTCTCGTGATAAAAAATGGTTCTTTTCTAAAACTGCGGCCTTAATATGCATTATTTGCCAAAAGTAGGATATTATCGAGGTTATAGAAAATTTAAAAAAATACAACTTTTGTTTGAAAACATTTTTTCCATAATAATTCTTAGTTTACCGTGAATTTGTGATTTTCTGTAGTTTGTTCATTAAAATCGGTAAAAAATTATGCTTTTAAGATCGCCACCTTAGCATACACTTACAGACAAAAGTGTATAATCAAAGTTACAGAAAATTAAAATTTACAACTTTTATTTGAAAATTTTCTTGCCATAGTGCCTAGTTTCACAAAATTAATAGTAAATTTTCGTATTTTTAAATCTACCGAGATTGATTTTATCGTCATTCAATCATGATTTAAATTAGTCTGTTTTAAATATTGCATTGTATACTCATAATTAAAGGTAGGTTATATGGCCAATTATTTACATTGGTAAAATAAAGTTTTGTGAGTATTTCACACAAGAATAGTTTTGTTTCACTTTATGGAGATTTATCTACCGGGTGAATGCTCATAATATATATCTATTTTCCTATTTAAAAAGAGCTGGTAAAACTACGTAAGTAAACCATTTCCACTGCATTTATTTTCTACTCACATCTGTCCTCTTTTGGGATCAGTCAAGTCTCTGGATCTTCCAGTAGAATCCTCTGATTTAGTCTCTGATACAGCTGAACTTTTTTGATATTTTTGATACTTCTTGACCAGAGAAAGGAATCTAGTCTTTATATCATTTGTCTGGCCTGCGCAACTTTGGAAATGTTCTTTCAAGAATTTCCCCGCAGATATCAAGAAGAATTTACAAAACCTCCCAGATATCTGTATTCCTTACATTTATAGCCAAACGTTTCTTCTAATTTGATTATCCCTTGACTCACCTTTAACCACTAGATATATTATCTTTCTAAAATCTTCACCATACTCATACCATATTTATTTTATTTTTGATAAGAAAAAATTGAAGAAGGATATTATTTAAATTATGCCCAAAATAGCTAAGTGCACAGTTAAATTATTTGCACTCGATTTGCTAACACCAGGGTTAAAAAAATGGTTCTGTTTCTAATTACTTGGTCAGCCAGTTGTGTGAGTGAAACATTTAAGAACTGAGGAGGTAAAAGACATTAGTGAGGGTAATCTCTTCTGTGAATAATGCATTTCATTATACAGCCAGACCCTTTGGCGAATGAAGTGAACGTGTTATTTGCAGGGTGGAAAGTAGATGACTTTTGAGGGCCTGGCATGCTGATTAACATATTTTTTCCACTCAGTGAGGAAGGCATGGTAAACCACCTCACTCTTCGTTATAGTTAGTAAAGCCTCTAAGGGTTCAAAGCCTCTAAAGTTGCTCGCCTCTCATCATGCGGTCTTGGGTTCGAATCCCATTCAGGCACGGCATATTTTCATACGTTATATAAATATCTATTCATCCATCATCCTTTGCATTAGCAGTAATTGCAAAACAGTCGGACGTTAAGGGGGTAGTCAACTCAAGAAGATGATTTTTTTTTAATTTCGATTGTTTTTTGCATTTATTTGAAGTTTAAAATTTTCTGAATTACATTTGTTTACTTTGTTTTTACGTTGAAAAAAAGTTATAAAAAAAATTTTTTTTAATAAAGCTCACTAACAAGACGAGTGAAATTATTCCTTTAACTTTAAGTTTTCCGGAAATGTGGTTTTTGCATGATTGTACATTTTTTTTGGGAATTAAATATTTTGGTTTGTATTGGAGATATTTGGACAATGTTTTTTTTTCAAATGTTCAGAATTTCTTGCTCTATTATCTGTTGAATGATTATTACAAAAACCTTAATAGAGATTTAGTTAAAAAATAATTTGTGAATACATAAAATAAATATTTTTGAAAATATAGTTTTTTTCAATAAATCTCTGGCAAGAAAAACTACATACAAGCGCATACAACAGATAATAGACAGCAATTTTCTGTATTTTAAAGCATAAGAATCATGTTGATATCTTTCTTGGTTCCTGAGATATTTGATTCCCCGTAAAAGCCCGCTTTTCCAACCTCACCCTTATATTTGGGGCTGTAATTAATTTTTTGGCTTGGTTAAAATGGTAGAACATTACTAGTAAATTACTCTTTCATTTAAAATAAATAATGATAAATTATAGCCAGAAGCTTTGATTTTCATTTTCTGGGTAGACTACTTCCTTAAACCAAAAAAAAAAAAAAACAAAATAAAGGTTCAAACCAGCCTTTCGGCTGATGACCTTAACAACATTAAATACACGTTTACGTAAATAATATTGGAATAGGTACCATTAAAAATGCACAAAATGCCTTCCAGTTTTGTAACTAATGGATCAATTTCTCTATAAAAATATGAAAATATATATGTATAATAAAAAATAATCTACATATTTAATACTTTTTAATAGAAAACTTGTTTTATTAGCTAGTTAAAAATATTATCGCATACATAAATTACTTGTACTTGTATTACATTTTTCAATTATGTAATCGTCGCATATATTGTTACATAAATTTGAGTAACGCGTTCTGTAATGTACAGTAATGTTGTAAAGATATACACTGATTACTTAAATTAAGTGACACCGTTATTCTTGTCGCACGTTAATAATACAAAAAACTTTCGTTTATTCGAGTTTAGTTAATCCAATATACGTTTCCATTTACTTCAGTGGATTTTTATAATGCTAGAAATTGAACTCAAATTCAAAGTTATACCAGTCAGATGAATTGGTGTGTAAAACCATCGGTATTAGAAAAAATTAAGCGTTTTCAATCAAAGTTTTTTTTTAAATAATAGGTAACGTCCACTTATTACATAACCGATGAAATCTACACTCAGACTTAAATGTAACTTTACATGAATAAACATAATAAAAGTTTACATAGGATTTTAATTTTGAATAATTTTCATTATCTACAATTTTGTAGTGAAACACATCTAATATGGCCGCAATCTTAAAAATCCGAATTTTTTACCAAACTTATAAGCAAACTACAGAAATTTCCAAATTTGAAGAAAACTAAGCGTGGTGGAAAAAATGTTTGTAATTAAAGTTGTGTGTGTTTTAATTTCCTTCGACTTTACCTTTGTACATATACTTTTCCGCTAAAATACACATTAAGGCTGAATTCAAAATAAAGACTTGTTTTACCACGAATGTACAGTGCTCCTAGAATTTCTGCAGTCACGCCAATTATTTTATCTTGAAGAGCACAAAAAGCATGTAAATGAGGAAATTAAAATAAAACCCGTAGAAACCGTTTTATGATAAAATTGCAGAAAAGTGGAAATTGCATGAATTACCTACTGCTTTTGGTTGACCAATATATATGAAAATGTTCTCTTTTGGTTCTTCAAAGTTCCTTTGGTTATGGTACCTAACACTTTTCCAATACCAATTTGACACACACACACACACACACACACACACACAAACACATTTTTTGGGGTTAAAGGGGTCTAAAAACGTGTATTTCTTGTGCAAATTTAACGCATATTAACTAAATTGCAAATTTACCTAAATTTTGAAAAATAAACATGAAAAAATTACTTTTCTTTCTGATATATGCATAGCCTTTAGGGTGAGAGAAAGTAAAAATCATGATTTAAGAATTTTTGAAAATGGAAGGTAAGGGTTGGCCCATAAAGCAGTTATGAGATTGAACCTCCAGTATGTCTAACCGAAAAAAATATATAGTATTTTAGTTTATAATCAGATACAATTTTTAGATAAATATCAGAATAACGTAATCTTCATGATAATAAATTAATTATCTCGAATAATCTTGGCTTTACTTTTTACTTTTGGTTTCTCTATCAATATAACAAAAGAAGTATTATGATTTTAACTGATATACGAATATAATCTGATATACGAATAAAATCTGCCCATAACAGACAGGTGGAGTGTCAAATTATTTACACTCGATCTGTTAGTTGCAGGGCTAAAATAAATAGTTCTGTTTCTTATCACATGGTCAGCCAATTAAATGACTGAATCATTTAAGAACAGAAGAGGTAGAGGTGTAAAAGACACTAATCAGAGTTATCTTATCTGAAAGTAATGAATTTCATTATACAGCCAGACCCTGTGGTGAATGAAGTGAAGGTGTCATTTGCGGAGTGGAAAATATGTGCTTTTCAGAGGGCTCGGCATGCTGATAAGCGTACTTTTCCACTCAGTGAGGAAGGCAATGGTAAACCACCTCACTCCTCGTTTTACTTAGTAAAACCTCTACAGGTTCAAACCAGCCTTTTGGCTGATGACCTAAACAACAACATCTCAAAAAATTAAATAACAAATTTATACTTCCTAGGTAAATATTCAGAGCAACCTATGTTAATATCATGCGCATTTACATAAAAATGGATAAAGAGGAAGAAAAACTAACGGGTGATTACATTCAAAAAAGTATCACGCTAAGGTATTTTATCTGTCAAATATTCAATTAGAAAGTTATTTTTATTTAATTTAAAAATGTTAAATTATGAACTTTTAAAGATAAAATCACAACATGTAAATATATATTTTTATTCAAGTTATTCCGTTAGCTGATTAGAGATGTCATTCAGTGTCAGATAATAACGCTAAGAAAAACGTATAATTATTATGAATGGTCAAGCTACAGTGCGCGCCACGAAAGAAATCCGTTGTGTTTGAAGAGCTATATCTCTAAAACAAAAAGGTTACTAACTTTACGTACACTATCACTTCAAAGATGTACAAAGAAGGAATTAAAGAGCTGAGTGGATGAAAGTGACATTTGTTTAAAATGTAGTTTTCATGATTGATGAATATTACTATCATTTTATATAGTTACTTAGGTGGCATAGAATGGTCTATTTCAACAGGGGGCTGAACCATATAATTTTGTGTTTTGAATTGAATAAAGGGGTAAAGATCACCTTGTTCCTCTAGAATAGAAGACATTATCATTTTAGAGTAACAGTTAACTCTAGTAAGAAACATTAAACGTCATCACTAAAATCTACTATTAAGAATTCTTTTTAAAAGATTCTATAATGAAAAACTTCGTCTTGTAAAATTTAAATGGCCTACTGATCACCCATTCTCAAAGTAAACAGAATTTTTGTGTATGCAGAGGAAAGCTATAAGAATACTGATACAGAAGAATAATGTTGAAAAGTAAAATTTGAAGAATTTTTAAATTCATATATAGTTTTTTGTAAAGGTACAATAAGTAGGTACCAACATAAAATCAATCAGTTTGTTTACAAACTCATAAAAACTTGGGAGCCTTAGAGTTTTGATCGCATTTTCCTCAAAATTATAATTTTGTCACATAACACCTTCATCCGCTAAGGTCTTCAATTGTAAGATATTGAAGCTTTTTAAATAATCATCTGCATGAGGTTAAGTAGTCGATTCCAACATACAATTAATAGCTTTTTACTGAAGTTTAAAATTTTTTATTGACGAATAACCCCATTTTATATGGAATACCGGATATGTGATAAAATTATACCATGGTACATTGCTATCATCAATTTTTATCATTTACCCTGGTGATTTATCTTAATACAAATATCTCAGATGATATTTTACCACAGATTCGGTATAATAAAAATACGAAAAAGTTCTATTTAGTGACACTCCTAGAAACTTCACTGGTTGCATATATTCTAGATTTGTTTTGTAAAAAAGACATCCTATTTCTCTGTTTTCCCTTAAAATGTTGGTTTTGTAGGATAACACAAATTTCTATATTTTCGATGCCACGTTAGACATGTTATGGTTAGCGTCCTTTTTCAAACACTCTGTACAAGGCATTATAACACAATGAACATACAACTGTTCTTTTGCAGTTGTAACATTTGATAATGCCCAAAACGGGCAGGTGGAGTGTTATTTTAATTGCACTCTATCTGTTTGGTCCAGGGCTAAAAAAAATAGTTCTGTTTCTTATCACATAGTCAGCCACTTATATGACTGAACTATTTAAGAACAGAAGAGGTAGAGGTGTAGAAGACACTAGTCAGAGTTATCTCCTCTGAGAGTAATGAATTTCACTATGCAGCCAGACCCTGTTGTGAATGAAGTGAAGGTGTGATTTGCAGGGTGAAAAGTGAGTGCTTTTCGGAGGGCCTGGCATGCTGATAAGCATACTCTTTCAACTCAGTAAGGAAGGCAACGGTAAACCACCTCGTTTTTTTACTTAGTAAAACCTCTAGAGGTTCAAACCAGCCTTTCGGCTGTTGACCTAAACAACACAACATTTGATAAAAAGAAGTGGTTACTAATCAAGTTATTCTTAAAGAATAACAACTGATAAAAATCGGAACAAATTTTAATAAAGGAAATAGAAGTTAATTGTTGAAAATGAAATATTATACTAAACTTATCTATAATTTTATAAGAGAACTCGAACTAATATCAGGAAGTAAAGAAAGTGAACCACAGGTTAACTTAGTTAATGACATTGGTTATTTATTGTGCTGAACAAGATTTAAAAACAATAACATGTTAATTTACTATAATAGTATTATGAATCGAAAAATAGTTAAGTAATATTTACTTAACCATACACTAGGGCATAAAATACAATAGAATTATTTAGTGTGACAATATAATAGACAATAATACAAGGTGTTTAAAAATTTATTCATCCTTCTTTAATTTTTTTTATTCTTTATTTTGAATCTTTAACTGTACTATATAGAACAACCAAAGGATGAGTTAACATTGATATGAAATTACAAATAACAAGAACAGACATGACATAAAATTCAATATTCAGCAGTGTTAAATTTGGAATAATAATGAACGTAAATTATACAAAAAGTTCATATTGTCACAGAAAAGTTAATATTTATAGTAATAAAACATACTATTTAAAACAAAACATAAAATAACATCTAATATTTCACATTATTTTATCTTTTTTTTGACATAAACATGGAGAAAGAATTAAATAAGATCTCTGCTCTATCTTCTTTTTAATCTTCTAATGAAGCCTGGCGGATTTGCCATATCACTGATAAGTGGATTATTATGGATTGGTAGTTTTGAGGTAGAATTTAATATTTAATTTAATATTTATATTTAGAATTTAATATTTATAAATTTAATTTATAACTACTTTTGACGATGTCGCAAACTTTCATAGTAATATAATAATTTTAAATAATATTTTTAATGTAACGGGTTCAGATGTTAAGATTTTCATTGCGTATTTCATAAAAAAGAAAGGATACAGTCTTTTCTGTTTTGAGTTTTCTGCACCTAGTTCCTAGTCATTCTCTTGACGTTGTCAGTTTAATGTGTAGCAAGTCTTTCTTCACACGCTTACCTAAGTATCCATTCAAGAAATCTCATTACACAATGTTACTCTTGAACAAAAACGAGACATCTAAGATGTAATGTCTTTTTTGTGGCTCTGTAAGGTGTAGAATCCTGGATCATGGATGGATTTTTTTTGAATTTTTTGGTTTTACGTCTGACTGTTTTCAAATTCCTGCAAATGTAGACGGTGGAGAATGTTGGATATGAAAATGATTGATGAAAAAATGCCAAACCTGATCGGGAATCGAAACCGGCCATAACAAGGAAGCAGTGCGCAATTGAGATGTGGCTGTATAGATGAATATTGAAAGACTCATGTATTGCTCGGATGAAAAATATATAGGTTCTCAGGACATTGAAGAAAACCGTGGGAATCATTTGCACCATCAATATTGTAGGAAGATTCAACACCTGGGGCATATTATGTGGAATAAATCAAGATTTATTCATTACTAAAAGTCATTGTAGTTGTTTAGATTATCAGCTGAAAGACTTGTTTGAATCTGTAGAGGCTTTCTTCTTCTTCTCCCAATTAAGGATTTGGATCCACCTGTTCCGACTCACAACAGCAAAAACTATTGAATTATTGCCATCTTTTGCGTGGCCTCCCAACATCTCTCCTACCCAGCGATCTGTATTACAAAACACTGAGGGGGATTCTTCCCTCAGGAATTCTCTCTACGTCCTTCCTTCATCGATTACGATATTCTGCATTCTTCTCATTCAGGTTGTAAACATCCAGTTCCGTTCTTTACTAGAGTTCTTATTAGAGGCTTTACTATGTAAAGCCAGGAGTGAGTTGGTTTACCATTGCCTTGGAGTTGAACATGATGCTTATCAGGCCCTCTGAAAAACATCTAACCTCCACCCTGCAAACGATAACTTCACTTCATTCACCAAAGGGCTGTATAACGAAATCCATTACCCTCAGAGGAGATAACTCTTGACTAGTAACTTTTACACCTTTTCCTCTTCTGTTGTTAAATGTTTCAATCGTATAATTGGCTCACCACGTGATAAGAAACAGAACTATTTTTTGTAGCCCTGGACTTTGCAGATTGAGTGTAAATAATTTAACACACTATCTGCTTGTTATTGTTAATACTTATTGTTATTGTTATCGTTATTGTTAATACATTATACATGGAAATTATTTGAAAAAAGAGAACTTGGCTAAGAAAAATCTGAAATGAGCTATTCCACTTTGGAACGAACAAATTGATAATTGGTAAAATGAAAAAAGTAAATTATTACAGGAAAAATAAATACAAAGATTATGATATCATATAAAAGCTCTTAGGTACAATATATGTGTGAAGTTACTTCACGATTTCGATAATGACAAATTATTTATTAAAAAGATAAAAGGATATAGAATGTTATGGAACACCCTGTATTTAACATGTACTAATTTATTTAATATAACTAATTAGGACTTACCTATTTCTTATTTATGAATTCTGTTCTTTTCAGTTTATCTTATTTATTATTTTATTCGTTTTTATTTTGTTATTTATTTGTATTATTATCTTCAGGTGGTATTCGTTAATTTGTTTTTATTGTTATTTTATTAATTTATTTTTTTATTTAGAAGTTAGTTACGTAAATTTTCTTTCTTTTTTATATTTCCTTAAGTGAACTACCATACATGTTAATTATTTATATTATCGTTTAGATTATTTTTATTTTATAAAAAACTGTATATACAATTACGCAATGTCATTCTTAAAAACTGTGCCAGTATTTTATAAATTTTAATTATTAAATTGGCCTACATTTTAAATTTATATAGAAAATATTAAGAAATTTAATAAAATAAATTTATTGTTCCTTTTTATATAAATAATGAAGATAATATTTTATTTTATGAATGATGACCTATTTTATATAATTATATAATTTTAGTATAGGTTTTCTTTTTGATGAACTGTTTGATCAAGAGATTATCACCTCAATATTATTATTATTATTCCTTTGAATATCTTTTGCGTGGAAATTCTTTCACCACACAATGACTTTGTCAGGGCAACTGTAGGGCTTCAATATCATTTTATACTTTGTAAAAGATAGGCCGAGAAAAGGGCTTTTAAAAAGAAACGAAAAATAAAGCCACAAATATTTATATACAGAATGTCATGAATTATGCACAATGTATTTCAAAAATATATTCCACTGACATGTCTTGGCTGTGTTTGAAAATGCTGTATCTTGAATTACTACACCTACTATTCGCTTTGAATATTGGCGATCATCATGGCTAATTTAACCTTATTGACCTCTATACGGCGGAAAAACTCTGCAGAACTCTTCCCGAACAAGGCCCTCAAATTGGTAAGCCAGGAAAATCTTTTTCGGCCAGGTCTCTTTCTTTTGACTTAATTAGATAAAATAATTACCTTCTGCAGCCGGCCGCATTGGCGCAGTTGGTAACGTGCTCGCCTCTCACCATGCGGTCCTGGGTTCGAATCCCACTCAGGCACGGCATATTTTCATACGTTACAAAAAATCATTTCATCCCTCATTGTACTATAGTTACACCCCATCATCGTTGCTAATGACCATAGTAGTTGATGCGACGTTAAATGAATAAATTTAAAAAATTTACCTTCTGCAATATACTACTACGTAGGCTATATAGACGCCTAAATTGAGGCGCACACATTAAGCAGAAACGAAAACGCCTAAATTTTAAATTTTAGCGGTTCTTTAAGGTACCTACTCAAATAGTAATCGAAACTTTCACTTCAAAAAATATTTTTATAGCATTAAAGAAGTTTGGAACGGAATTCTTGTATTCAATTATGGGGTTTATTCAGGAGCACTAGACATATTAAATTACTCAAACTATTAAATAAAAAAACCAACTAGCTCTAAAATATGCGCCTGGGTACTTGCCAAATCACTACGTACATAAAGATCCACTTCGTTTTCAACAGTTAGAAAAATATATTTAAATTTTTATTGTGAACTTCATTTCGGAGAGTCTGGAAAGTAAGGATTATACGCTACTAGTGTTTTATTGAATGTCAGTTCAGCTACAAAATTACAAGTTACAGTTTATTATTAAGAGTAGATTAGTATTAAATCACAAATACTTTAATTTAATTGATTACAAAACTTAAAACTAAACTTAACCTTAAGTATAATATTAAGATACTGACACATAACATCTTAAAAAATGTTACCTGTCCACAACCACTTGCTACCACTCACACTCTGACGCATTATTAACGTAATTTAGAACCGGTTCCGTAACGACACTAATTCCGAACATCCCGACGAAAATAATCCCGTTCGCAGCCAAGTACTGTCTAAAAATATCCTAACTGTTTCTACAAACGGTTTCCCCAACAGTCGATACCCTTCTAAAGAATTCTCCACTAATAGAAGATGGTAGAAGGAATAAAAATATAAATAAACATTTCAACTTATTTCTATTTCCGATAATTCCTCTTAAAAAACGTTTTATTCATCGGTATCCATTATCTTTGTTTAATGAACTCCACTCCATAAAATACACAATTTCTCACAATACATAATCTATTCAATCAACTATTTCTAAAATATAATTACTATCACTGTACAATAATACAGTATATTATATTTTTTAAGAGAAGCATTACGTGAAAGATATGATGGAATATCAATATCCGGATTTTCAACCTTGTTTGTAGTTTGAAATCTCCGTTCAAAAATGGTGACATAAACTTGAAAATCGGATAACTTGAAGTGTTTTTACTTAGTTGTTTTCGTGGGAACTATCGTAGTGAAAGCTGTATTGGGAAGTGCTTAGTGTTGAAGGAATTAGGACTAGATTCACTCAAAAATTTCTTAAAAAAATGACACTAAAGTTAGATTTATAGCGCATATCAAAAAATGAAAAATTGTTAGGAAAAATTATATTACAAAAAACATCAGAAGGGAAAATACAAATTGATAAAAGGAAGTTAGAGGACTTATACCAAGATGAGGAGATTCTAGATAATCCTTCCTATGCGATAAGGGATGAATTTATTTTTCTGTTTTCCGTAAATTCTATTTATCAAGGGTTAAGTATTTTTTGCTTAGGTTATACTTTATATATATATTTATAGGGTATATTTCTAACACCAACTTCTGCAATCTACCTGAAAATTATTTCATTATTTTAAAGTTTCTGGGAAAAAATCTTAAACACAGTTTCTTGTGGAGGTTTACAATGGGGATTTTATTTATTTATTTATTTCAATTAGCTAAATATACATTACAATTTATTACTAAACTAAACTAAGTAGTACAAGTACACAATATTTTTAACTAAATATACTTATACGCAAAAACTGTATTTTACAAAGAGTTCTGTTCGCGCAAAGGCGTACACAGAAAATCATTTGAATTACTTAAATACTTATAACTGCTTAAAAATTACTAAGTTATTATACAGTTGAGTAGGGTACAAGGATTACGTTAAAAAGATTAAAAAAGCAAAAAAAAGATAAATTCTATTGCATTTACCTAAATATCAATAATAATATAATTTTAATAACAATAGAAATTAAAAAAATACTTAAAGTTTATGTACATTTGTATTATAAAGAAAAATTAAAGAAAACTTTTATTGTATTACTATAAATATTTTACAATATATTAAAACTAATACAATGTGGATATTTTTACGTTATGGGAATTAATTCAATAAACAAGCATAAAAAACAGGTAAACTATTGAAAAGAGAAAAGTAAAACCTAACCAGAAAACAGTTATTTTAAAACTTGGAAAAGTTTCTTAAGTTCTTGCTCGTAGATCGATAGGATATGATATCTAAATTTATATTTTCATTGATGTGGTGACATAATACGGTATATTATGATGTAGAAGTACGTTAACAAATCGGCCCTCAAGATAGAGAAATTGCTTCTGAAAAATGTACAATTTGATATTTTAGTCTTAATTTTTCCAGCGTTCTTAGTAACATAATTGGTTTTATTGAAATCAATTAATACTTCACGGTTACCACAAGCCCAAAAGAACTGTAACAGTACCATATAAACAAATAAATGCCACTCTTTTTGCATCCGTTAATAGCGCACAGAAAATCATTTTTTTAATAACTTTAAAAGACAGTAAATAAATTGTTACACATTATTTTGTAAAATGCATCTGACAAATAGTGTGAGAAGTTCTGAATTTTTATATACAAATGAAAACAGAATGAAGGTATCATTACTTGTTGCTTAGAAAAAAGTACAAACATAAACATGAAGGGTAGGGCGCACTGTTCCCTTTAATTAAAAAAAAAGTGAAAATTATAATGCAGTGAAAATTCAATTATGCCAAACTCAATTATTTTTCACAGACAATTATTACCAATAAATAATCAATGGTATTATAATTGTTATATATATGGCTTGTTAATAATAAAGTCTTGTTTATTAATTAAATTCCTTGAGGTAATTAAATCAGTTCAGATAGAAATTATTTAGCCTATGAAATCATGTACAAAAAAAATTATTCTTTTGTACATGATTTCATTGGCTAAATAATTTCAAACTGAACTGATTTTATAGAAACGTATTATGTAACTGATGAACTACATAGGATATAAAGGAATACCAGACAAAGAGGTTTGAACTGCAACCGGAAGATCAACGACCGGATAGTTAAAGGAAAAAAATATATTAGATATAAGTTAAAAAAATAAATATTTATTAATAGCTAGTTAAGAGTAACAGTAATCCTAAAAATATTGTTAATAACACGTTACAATAAAGTAATAAAAATGTGTGATTTCCTAATTACGGAACGATTTAGAAGATATGTATTACGTATAATTATTACATAAATAATTGTATTAATATATTTTTAAACAAGTTAGTAAAACTATGTTTAATATAATCAGTAAAGTAATTTATTTTTATATATTATTTACTAAAAAGTTGGTTTACTTTATTATATAGGGAGTTTAAAAAGTTTTAGATCATTCTTGACTCTTCGTGGACGGTTAACTCTTCATACTGTCTGTCTATAACTTGATGGCCTCCCACAGAGAGGAGAAGAATCGGCCCGCTTCCGCTACTAGCCTTCTCAATAAAATGTGGCTGTTTAGGTCAACAGCCACATGAGGCTGGTTTGAACCTCTAGAGGTTTTACTAAGTAAAAACGAGGAGTGAGGTGGTTTACCGTTGCCTTCCTCACTGAGTTGAAAGAGTATGCTAATCAGCATACCAGACCCTCCAAAAAGCACTCACTTTCCACCCTGCAAATGACACCTTCACTTCATTCACCACAGGCTCTGGCTGCATAGTGAAATTCATTACTCTCAGAGGAGATAACTCTGACTTGTGTCTTCTACACCTCTACCTCTTCTGTTCTTAAATAGTTCAGTCGTATAAGTGGCTGCATATGTGATAAGAAACAGAACTATTTTTTTTAGCCCTGGACCAAAGAGATAGAGTGCAATTAAAATAACACTCCACCTGCCCGTTTTGGGCATGTACTACTACTAGTACTACTGATATATTGTAATGATGAGATGAACCCGGGACTCAGTGTGGGCAATGCGCTGTTGCTAGCGTAGTACGTACATTTTTATAAAAACATGTAACTGTGTAGTATTATATAGTTTATTTTTACTTCTTATTTAAAACACTTATTAACATTTAAAATAACATTCCGTTCCGCACTTGGAATTGTTTTACCCTGATTTCGAGCGGTCGAGATGATAACCTAATAATACACGGATAGATAACTAATTTATAACAACACTACAAAATAACGAATAAAATGAGAAGAATTAAAATGAAAAGAAATGGAATGAGTTTTAACGAATTAAAATACTTTTATTTGTATAAATGTAGCCTAAAACGTAAAAACAGAATAGCCAAATCAAGACAACATTTCCTGTACCACTTGTCGAGTAATAAAATGACGACTGTGTATTCCAATGAACTACGAGTGTCAGTAGGTTTCAGGATTGTAATAGAGAAACAGGGCTTAACATCAAAACAAAGTAATAGCCTACTGTTCTAGAACTAGAAATACATTATTCAAGTCTCTGCAACGCAAAATTTAACATTTCACAACATATGTATTTTCCCGTAGCACTGCTCTATAAAGGGTTAACAGATAATTTCTTTCTCACCATTCGTTTCGCGGATATTCGCATACGGTTTTGAATGGTTATGGTCTTTAAACGGATACATCCGTACATTTACACCTTTATTTTGTCTTTAAGCAGGGGTCTTACAGGTTCTGCCCCATTTCACACCTCGGTCTGTTCCATCAGATCTCGTCCTCAAGCCCTCTCTGCTGCATAGCCTCTCTCACCCCGTATTCCCAAGTTCCACAGGGTCTGCCTCTCATCCTCCGAACGGCTAGCTGGTAGTCGAAGATCCTTTTTGGCCACATTTTCTCTTCCATTCGACGGACATGACCATACCAAACCAATGGTTTTTTCTCTATTTTTTCTACAAATTGTATCGCGAACCTCCACTCGAGCCTTTACTTCTTCATTTGTCATATTTTCCAGGTAGTCTTCAAGGTAGAAATGCTTAAAGAGCATTTCTCAAATAATCCGTCTTCACAGCATTTATCTTATTCCTTCTACTAATTTTGCATCATTCCACCACATAAATCATAATTGTATCCACCACTACTTGGTAGAATATCTTCATCATTTTAGTTTTAATTTTAATTTTAGATGGCCAACAGTACTGAATTTATTTTATTCGCAGCAACCCTCCCTTGAGCAGCCCTAGACCGGATTTCTCAAATTTGATATTCATCAAAATATCTAAATATTCCAGGAAATTTAAACTTGGGTTCACATCGGTGCCCAGTGTTTCATGGCTGCCACGAGGTCGGTGTTCCATTCAGTCATACTTCCTACGTTTGTCAATAAGTTACGTGTGTATCGTTTATATAAACTTTATACTTTTAGATTGGTTTCCTCTTTTTATTCTGCAATTCACAATACAAATTTTAGTCAGTTCTATACACAGATATATCTGCAAAAGTTACGTCATTCAGGACTAAAAGACGGCTATATCCGCATTCATTATTATTGATTTACTGTTAGATTGTCGCCTTATATGGAAAATATATAAATTAAATATATAAATGTATAACGGTCAAAAGAAAACTATTAGTCCTAAATTTTTGAAAAATGTTTTGACATTTGGGCAACAAAAAATCATTTTTGATCATATCTAACAAATTTCTAACAAATTTACTGTTACCGGATTGTTGACATTAAGTAACGTGGGGAAATCTTGAATGTTTCGGGTCCTGTAAAGTGGAGTTTAACCGGTGGTGGCCATCTCGACGTGAAGAGTCGGTCGTAGTCATCGTGACGGTCGAGGAGGTGGGTGGCACGGCGTCTCGTCATCCAGCGGAGAAAGTTTTTTTCTTGACTTACCTATCACCCAAATTTAAAAATTATTGAGTAAAACCAAAATTATTCCCTGGTAAATCCGAGAAAGAAGTTTTAAATAAAAATTAAAAGATGATATTTTTATGTAACAATAGCATAAACCAATGCAGTTTATATAATAATACATTTTATGCCATTTTGAACACGTACTTAATTAACTTCTGAATCAATCAAAATCTTAGTTCAAAAATGTCTTTGTGTTTAACAGATTTTAAACTGTTCCACCCTAATAAATTTATTTAAAGGGAGACTGTACTTTGTATCCCGCCAATATAAAATTTGCTACTTTTAGGTACATTTTTCATAGGATTGGTAAAAGATAGGGAAATAAAACTTTAAACACTAAAGGTGTCTAGTTTCTTCTCGAGCTACTGACATTTTTTCAATTTAATCTTTGGACCGTACCATTTTTTTTTTAATTACGAATAAAATAAAATTTTTACAAATTGATTTCGACTTTTTTGCGTATTACTAATTGTTTGAGCACCTGCGGAAGTCTTAAAAATGTCGGTATATGTGGATATACAAGATAATTAACTGGTAAACATGTCAGCCTGGTAGGATTATAGGTTTCTGAGAAAAATGTACCTAGGGTTAAAAATCTAAATTTACGGTAAAACGCAAAAAACAAGAAGGCACAAATCAAAAAAAAATTTACACAAGTAAATTTACCATCGACAGTTGTTTAGAAAGCGGAAGCAACGGCTGAGAATACAAAAAACAGTGATGCAGATATTTTAAAAACTAAAATTCTCTTTGCACTAAAACGAGTAGTAAAAAATTGTGAAAAATATTCGTTTTTGGTAGCATATCATTTTTTACTTTCTCTTGCCTATATAAATATATAGGAAGGAAAGTATTGTTTTCATGTCGATTTTTCGAAATCGAGTTTTCACCGGATCTATACGTTTTCAGACCCCCTGAACCCAAAAAACATGTTTTTAGCGATTGGTCTGTGTGTGTGTGTGTGTGTGTGTGTGTGTGTGTGTGTGTGTGTGTACACAGAACAGAATATCTCAAGAACGGAACATCGTACGAACTTGAAACTTGAAACTTAAGTTACATACCACTACCGGACGCGACACGAACATTTTCATCAAAATCGGTCAACCGGAAGTAGTAGTTTATTCGTATAATTTTTCAGTTTTTTGCGATTTTCTCAAAAACTGGTCCTACGTTTTTTTTTTAAATCGCCTATTTTACTCAATTTTTTATTCTCTACAAGATAGGGTAGGCGCCATGTTTGCTGAAATTCTCGGTGAGGCTGTTTTCACGTAAAAACGTTGTTTTTTTAAGATTACGGCTTTAATATAAATTTTAGCGCAAAAACTTATATAATAAAAGTTGTAGAGAATTTTAAAACCTACAACTTCTGTTTCAAACATTTTTTTGTATAACGCTTAGTTTAGCGGTAATTTGCGATTTTCTGTTTTTTTCTCACGAAAACGTGAGAAAAATCGATTTTTTTAACATTTCGGTCTTAGTATGCATTTTACGACAAAAGTGTATATAATTAAATTTATAGAAAATTAAAAGATCTACAACTTTTGTTTAGAGCATTTTTCTCTACAGAGCCTAGTTTAGCGTGAAAACGTGATTTTCCGTATTTTTAAGCCAAACTGAGTTCGATTGTCATTTTGCGTCATTCACTCATGATTAAAATAAGGTTATGTTTTTGAGGTTAGTTTTTGTTCATTTCTAATGTTTTAATACTAATGTTAGGTTTATTGTTAATTATTTGCATTGGCAAGAGAAAGTTGTGTGAGTGTTTCACACCAGATTTTTTGTGTAAACTTGATAAAAACTTAATTTTTCCTAAAAAAAAAAATTATTTTTTGACGTAATTTAATGTTTTTCTTGTAGATGTAGGCCTAAACTATTGAAAAACATAAGAAACCAAAAATAAAAATTTTGAGTTTAAATCATCGTGCCATCTCCCCTTAAGATCAATGTTGTTTCAAAATCTTCTGTTAGGTTTAAAGAAACAATTATTTATTTCTCATCAAAATTTAAATCTTCAACATAACTAAAACGAATTCATACTTTTCAACATCCTATATTGGCTGTTATAATGTGCAAAGAATCTCATAAAATAATATATCGGAAGACCGGATTTTATGTAAAACACCCAGAAGCAACAACAAAACACTTCTATTTCACACCATTATTATAACCTTTTTTTAAGAAACTAGTTTTTTTAAAGAATAGTAATATACTGAACGCGTGTATCAATAAAAATATATTAAACTATAAAATTTTATAACAGATTAGGCGTACTACATATCTTTTATCACCTATTAAATCAAAATATATATAATTTATTCATAAAAATTTATTAAATTATTTCTCTGACATTTAAAAAATAATAATTTTTAATATTTACTTTCACGTGAATTTATGAGTGTCAGTGTATTGTGTTCGTTAATAATAACATTGATATATTCCATTTTTCAGCTTCTACTGCTTTTCAAACCACTACAAGAAAAAAAAGTTTACGCTATATATTTTTCTTTATTTAGAAAATTCACAATTTGTTGGAAACATTCAGTGAATGTGATAACACAAAATTTGGAAAAAATTAACATGGTAAATAAACATGAGTGGAGACACAGTCCAGTGACAGAACTCCGACGTGAATAGATAAGTGTAGCATTAAGTGTAGCATTTAGAACACTGTAATGAATGACAATTACAGTACTACGTTAATTACGTTAATTAATGAGGTCCCGGTTCCATCGACGTTTAAACATCTTATTGGATTGTTTGGAAGAGTCTGCATAGCCAGATTTGAGATCAATGGGTTATGGTAGTTCACGAGTTTCTTCCTAAATTTTGTATATAATTTTAAGAAATCGTCATTTATGTAGGAAACGTTTAGGTCTGAGTGTAGCGTATTATTGGTTACATAATAAGGGGTGTTAACTATCCTATATGCTTTATATTTTAACTATACTCTATATTTTGATGTTGTCTATTTAATTAAGCGTTTGTTCATCCTAGAACGAAAAGTGTTTATAAACTGGATTAAAATTTAAAATACATGCCTTTATCATCATCATCTCTATCAAAACGATGGTGGATAAAAACTCAAATTTATCTACTTATCCCAGAAATTAGGGATGTCTTCCTGATAACTCGAATTAGAGTAAAATTTAAATGATAAGAATCTATGACAAACATATTAATACAATAATACATTCTCCAATATGAAGGATGAAATTTTAAGTATAGGAACAGCTTTATACTGCTTATCTATGTGTATTTGGAGAAAAAAGAAATATAGTTTGATATATTTTAAAAATCTGGTGTAGAAAACTCACATGACTTTCTCTTACCAATTTAAATAATAAAACTATCATCCATGTTTAATCTCAGTAAACAGTATAAAATTAAAAACATAATATAATTATTATCATGAATGAATGACGGAAAATGAAAATCAATGTATGTTTGCATTAAAAATACGGGAAATCACTAATGGACGCTTAACTTAGCTCTTCTTATTTTATGTTTGGCGCGTCTTTTTATGTAAACAATAAAATCCTCCACGACGTTTTAAAAACTACGATAGTTAAGGAGCTAACCGCGACCTTCTACATTAAATTTCACGTACGACTAGATTATCATCCAAACCAACTAGCCATGATCTAGTTACAAAAAACGTCTCAACTGTGCGACGTCTAAAGCGAAAATGGAGTAGAGACCTCTTGGTCTGAATAACAGAAAATACCCGTAGATATAAACGAAGAATGTAACAAAGGGTAGTCTTCTCCTTAAATTAATATTTCCCATCACCATTTAATTATCATATGCAGAAATTGCGCAACTCAATGTACTGTACCGCAGTAAAAATTACACAAAAATCTAAGCTCTGTAGAAGAAAATGCTTAATACGAGATAAATTACAATTTTTTTTTATTTCAATCATAATGCATCCAGGAACAGCTGTAAACATAACTTTAATGATTTTTCTCAAATAAATCTAAAACATGGGTTCTTTTTAATCTTCTTATAGTATTAAAATTTTTTAACAAGTTTATAGTTAATGGATTATAATGGTTGTAAAGATAATTTCATGCCCATAACAGGTAGGTGCAGTTTTAAATATTATTTGCACTCGTTCTGCTAGTTCCAGGGCTACAAAAAATGTCCTGTTTCTCATCACATGGTCAGCCAGTCAAATGACTGAAGCATTTTAGAACAGAAGAGGTACAGGTGTAAAAGACACTAGTCATAGTTATCTCTTTTTAGAGTAATGAGTTCCATTATCAAGACAGAACCTATTGTGAATGAAGTGAAGGTGTCATTTACAGGATGAAAAGTAGATGCTTTTCAGAGGAACTGACATACTGTTATGCAAACGTTTTCACTCAGTGAGAAAGACAATGGCAAACTACCTTACTCCTTTTTTTACTTAGCTTCTAGAGGTTCAAACCAGCATTTCGGTTGATGACCTAAACTGCAACAAAGATGATTTTGATAACTTGATTAGACCTTCTGATATCTTTTTTGATTACAATTTCGTATTAAAAGTAAAATTCTCATAAAAGATAGACTTCCCTTTTAAGTTTCAGTTTAAAACTTTCAAGTTAATTCAATATTTATAAAAAGAAAACACGCCCATAACAGGCAGGTGGCTTGCTTAATTATTTTGTACTCGATCTGCTAGTTCCAGAGCTAACAAAAATTGTTCTGTTTCTTATCACGTGGTCAGTCAATTATATGACTGAACTATTTAAGAACAGAAGAGGTAGAAGTGTAAAAGAAACTAGTCAGGATTATACCCTCTAAAAGTAATGGATTTCATTATACAGTCAGACCCTGTGGTGAATGTAGTGAAGGTGTCATTTGCAGGGTAAAAAGAAGATGCTTTTCAAAGGGCCTGGCATCCTGAAAGCATAGCCTACGTTTGTGCTCAGTGATGAAAGGATGGTAAACCACCTCACTTCTCGTTTAACTTAGTAAAACCTCTAGAGATTCAAACCAGCCTTTCGGTTGTTGACCTAAACAACAAGAAGAAAACAGTGAAAATTGTAAAATTTTTACTTTTTGTACTTAAAGTAGAGATTTAGTGGGAATATTAGTGAAGTTTTCCGCATATATTAATATATCATTTAACTGTTTTAATAATAGGGTATCATGTTACGTAAAAATGTATTGTATAAAGCATCAATTTGTACCACAATATACACGAAATGTTTAACTTCCTGTTTATAGCAGTTTAATAAAAATAATCATCTTGAATTTAATAACTGAAGTAATTGAAATTCAAAATTTAAAATCAATCCAGGTTTTGTGTTTAAAGCTTAAAGGCATTTATAAAAACAGTTTTCCTGCTTATCTTGTATGATCACATTTTGAATAAAAGTATTCTTATTTTGGATCAAGTAGCCTGATTTAATTTTTAAATAATTAGTATGTAATTATGTCAACTTTATGTACTAAAGATTTCAATATGATGTAATAAAAAGAAGAAATAATAATGGTAATATTATGCTAATTATGCTTGCAAATAATGAAAACAAAGTAAAATAATATGCAGGTCTACTAAATTGATTCTGTGGTTCGATTTCCAGTTTTACTAATTAATTAATTAACAATTAATATTATGGTCATATTAACCCCTTCGGACTTGGTGGTCATAAAAATGACCATGACTTATTACCATAAATATATTTGCTGCAAAAAACTATCTTATTTAATATTTCACAATAATTATAAATACATTTACATCTGTTATAGTGATACACTCATTGACCTCTGAGAAATTTGAGAATTAAACATTTATACAAGAGAGATTGATTCCTTGCCTTAAAAATATCCGTTCTAAAGGGATTAAACCGTTTCAGAAGTGTAGAAAAAGGAGTCAGAGAAATCAGAACTTTGAAGTGTTAGAGAAAAATACTAACCTCAGTATGCACAAGGGGTACTTAATTATAATAAAACATGTACAATAAAAAATATAATATGGAAACATATCTTTCAATTTTTGTTACGGTCCTGTACATTAAGCTGCTCGTCAATGATAATTCAATATTATATGACAATTTTTCGTAAGTATATTTGTATGTCCAACTGTTTTCGAAAACGGCTCTAACGATTCGTCTACAAATCGATTGCGCTAGGTCTCATATTTGCAAAAATTTTTTTAACTTGCTAAATTAAGAAATATATTAGAACAAAAGACTGGCTAAAGAGGCGCTAAAGACCCCACTGAGAGATAAACATCTCTCATCTCATACAGATTTCAGGAGACATTTGCACAACCAAATCAAACAACACTGGAACCAAATCTGGTCTCGACATCCTCCAACGAAACTTCACCACATCAGAAAAAACATTTTTGAAAACCCTCAGCCTCACTTGGAGCTTCGAAGGCATCAAGTTCTTCTTACGCGACTACGTATTGGACACTCTACGCTCACGCACAAACACTTTCTGAAGAAAGAACAACAACAAATTTGTACACATTGCAACACGCCATTTACAATCAAACACATCATCACAGACTGCCAAACTACACAATTCACACGAACAGTATTCAAAATTAACATTTTAGCACTTAATTTAGTAGACAAAGTAGCGGTTCAAAACACATTAATTTTTTTAAATTTAACAAAATTTCAGATTTGTTATAGTTGTAAAATCGCATTCGTTATTTTTCATTGTGTTTCTATTTTTTAGTTTTTATTTCTCTGTTTTAATTGAACTTAACTAATTTTTCACTATGTATTTATATACTGTATCATGTATTTATATGAAACGTGGTCGCTAATGACCTCGTAGTCGATGCGACCTTAAATAAATAATAAAAAAAAGACTGGCTATAGATGTAATAAACAATAACAGATGACTTAGTAAACAGTATTTTTACTTTAACGGTATTTTAACCATTAAACGTAAAGCATTAGATGGTAGGCGAAAACAGCAATACAGTCTTCTATCTCGTCAATCAAAATTGCCTATTCCTCTAAAATTACTGTTATACATTTACTGTATAAGACTTTACTTAAGCCAGTATGGTTGTACGGTTGTCAGATCTATGGTTCATCAAAACCATCAGTCATAGCTAAACTTCAACGGTGTTAATCAAAATTGGTTCGTACACTAGTTAACGCTCCATTTTTTGTGGCAAATCAGACACTTCACTCGGACCTAAAAATTCCATTTATTAATGTAATTATACACAAAATGTATCAACGCTTTAGATTAAAATTACTTAAGAACTTCAACTTATTGATTTGTGTATTAAGTTTTCCACATTTGCCAGGTAATCCATTTCGTCGGCTCAGCAGGAGTTGGAGCAGACACTTGGGTTAACCTCAATTAATACAGTTTAAATTTAACTTCGCTTGACAAAAAATCAATCATCCAACTTACTATTATTAATTTGTTGTTTAGGTCATCAGCCGAAGGGCTGGTTTGAACCTGTAGAGGTTTTACTAAGTAAAACGAGGAGTGAGGTGGTTTACTACTGCCTTCCTCACTGAATGGAAAAGTACGCTTATCAGCATGCCGGGCCCTCTGAAAAGCACATATTTTCCACTCTGCAAATGACACCTTCATTTTATTCACCACAGGGTCTGGCTGTATAATGAAATTCATTACTTTCAGAGACGATAACTCTGATTAGTGTCTTTTACACCTCTACCTCTTCTGTTCTTAAATGATTCAGTCATTTAAATGGCTGACCATGTAATAAGTAACAGAACTATTTATTTTAGCCCTGCAACGAATAAACTGAGTGTAAATAATTTGACACTCCACCTGTCTGTTATGGGCAATATTATTAATTATAATCTGAATAATTAACTCGTGAAAAGGCTTACTGTAGCAATTAATTTGGGAGTCCTACTAATGAGTGGGTCCTCCTTTAACCCTTTCAGTACCGACGTCCGGAAAACAGGACGTCGATATATTTTACTTAGGCACAACATCCGGTTTACCAGACGTCCGTGGTTTATGCACATTATGCATAAAATGCCAACATCTGGATAACCGAACATTTACAAAAAAAATAAATAAAAACGATAAAACAAAAGTTAATGGAATAATGTATTTTGAAACCGCCTCCGTGGCGTAGTGACTAGTGTGCTAGCCTGTAAAGCGGAAGGTCCCGGATTCAATTCCCGGCTAGGGACTGGAAATTTTAACACGTTAAAACCACAGTTAAGGTACCAAAACCCGCAGTAATTATTAATGACCAAGCTGCCGATGCGACTTTAAATAAATTAAAAAAAACTATTTTGAACATTTTTAGTGTTAAAACGATTTTTTTATGAACATAATACAAATAAATTTTTATCAGGAAATTTTATTTTTCTGTAACGTTGAAATTTTGGTTGGCAACGGCAGACAAAACATGGCCTACAGTTGTCAAAATTGTCAAAAAAGAAAAAAATAGGAAATTGAATAAATGACATAATATAGTATTTTCTTTTTTTTAAAAATCCTTTGAAACCAAATTTTATTGACGGCTTGTGAAATGATAAGAAAATCTATTAAGAATCATTTTGATTTTCTCAAATATTATTAATATGTGATCAACTTTCGACCATGTGAAGTGACCTTAGATATTTCTGGTTTTCCATCTTGCAGCCCACATTCTCAGAAGTATTTAACTATAGATTTTTCTATTTTCTCCCGTCCTCCCGTTGTTCTGTTTTAAGGGGAGACTGCACTTTGTACCCCGCCAATGTTAAATTTGCTATTTTTAGGTATATTTTTCATACGATTGGTGAAAGATAAAAAAATCAAATTTTACACACTTATAGTTGTAGTGGTTTTTAGGTACTGATATTTTTTCAATTTAATCTGTAGGACCATAAAGTTTTTAAAAAAATAACGAATAACATAAAAATTTTACCATTTCTTTTTAATGGTTTTTACATAAATTACTAATTTTTTGAGCACCTGAGACAGTAAAAACAATGTCGGTGAATGTGCAGGTACATGATAATTAACTGGTAAAAATTTCAACTGGTAGGTCAAATGGTTTTTGAGAAAAACGTACCTAAGTGTTAAAAATCTAAATTTACAGAAAAAGGCACAAATAAAAAAGAACATATACATAAACAAGTTTAATGTCCCATCAACAGTTAGTTAGAAAGTTGCACTACAGCGGAGAATATTAAAAATAGTGAAACAGATGTTTAAAAAAAACTAAAATTCTGTTTGCACTGAAACAAGCAATATAAAAATATGAAAAATATTTGTTTTTGGCGACATGTTAATTTTTTAGGATGAACCTGATAAAAGCTTAAATTTTTCTTTAAAATAATTTCTTTGAGGTAATTTAATGTTTATGTGGTAGATCTAGGTCTAAACTATTGAAAAACTTAAAAAACCGAAAATCAAAATTTTCAGTCAAAACCATCATACAGTCTCCCCTTAATTCTTTACCTTTTAGTTCTTAGAGTCACTCAGTTGACTAAATTTTTTCGATCCATTATGTTTTTTTCAATTTATTTCAGTTTTCTCAATATTCTTTTTCACTTCTTTAAACCGCTTATCTGACAACTTAAGCCTATTGTCAAGTGACTTAAAAATGTATTTTGTCATCCATTTTATACAAGTTTCTATTAAATTTTAGTGTTTTCTTTCTAATCATACTTCAAACAAAAATGTAAATGAATAAAATATATTTTAATATTATCATTTGGATGGACTTAGACTTTCTAACCTGTTAAAGCATACGTTACAATTAACTTATAAAAAAATGTAACGTGATACACATTTATGTTATTAACATAATAAAGAATGTGAAAAAAAATTATTAGAGAAATGGAAAGAGATAAAAAATAAGTTGCTTTATTTTTCAGACTACCCTGGTCACTTTTGTGTAATATATAATAATAATAATAATAATAATAATAATAATAATAACAACGATATAATTTAATCTAGTCAATTTAGAAAAGAAAAATAAACGGGTTACTTTAAAACGGAAGATATTACAGTATTTATATCCTGTCTTAAAACTTGTTTACACTTTTTAATTTCACTGTTATATATGTTTCTTAACACATATATTCATTCTTAAATTTAAATCCCCTCCATTTAAATTTGACCCTTATAATTATCAAGTTAACTGCCCAACCGTTGAAGTTTAAACCCCCCACAATGTTCAAGGAAACTTAGCGGGGGAGACAAGGTCGCATACTATTTTCTTACCGTCAGTAACATTCTCCGGAGTAATTGATACAAGCCTATTTCTTAACTTGCTTTGAACTTAATACTGGAAGCCTGTTATCATATTGCTACGCCTTTATCACTTGTAAAACCCCCCCTCGATTCGTTATGCTATAAAATCTAGTATCGTTCACGGTTATTCAGTCACATCTTTTTTTGATTTCATTGTAATAGCATCAACATATTTTAATTTTATTCGCAAATATGAATCCTATGTATTATCAGGTATGTTTTATTTTAATTATTTAATATAGTTTATTATAATTAAAATAGTAATTATTCAATTATGGTTCATTTTAATTAAAATAGTTTAACTGTTATTTACTTTATAATAATTTATTCTTCTATTTCCCCGGTTTCTATGTAATAAATAATTTTTCTAAATCTTCTCTTATTATTTTAAAGCTTCTTTTCAGTTTTTTCTTGTATTATATGGTAAGAAATTATTGTTTACACATCGATTTTTTAAATTTTAGTTTTCACCGGAAGTACATTGTGTATGTAAACAAAATACGAGTATCTTAGGAACGTAATATTGTACGAAGTTGAAATTTGAAATTTAAGTTTAGTACTGTCATGGGTCTTGATACAAAAATTTTCATCGAAATTTGCCAACCGGAAGTAGTGTTTTATTCGTGAAATGTTTCATTTTATTTGTATTTCCCCAAAAATTGATTTTAAGTTTTTCTTTAAAATCACGCCATATATCTACTAAAATGTTTGGGTTCTACAAGATAGGGCAAGCAGAATGTCAGCTGACATTTGTAAGGTTGTATTGTTTTTGTAGTAAAACAAGATTTTTTTAAAGGTTGAGACTTTTGTACACATTTAAGGTCAAATGTACATAGACTCAAAGCCTACAACATTAAAATATCTGCAATTATATGAACCATTTTTGTTAAGATACACGTTTAGTTTAGCATCAATTAGTAATATATTTATAATTACAACAATGATTGATTTTGATTTACCATTATCTACTAGTGATTAAAATTAGGTTATGTTTTAATTTTACATTATTTACTCATGGTTAAATAAGTTGTTTAAACCCTCATGTGTGCACGTTGAAATCTCTTCAATCTAAAAAACATTTAAGCAACCCTATGACCCAGTTAGATGAGGATGATATATTTTTGATGTGTAAACAAGGTGTAGTCTTGCACAGACTCAGTATGACCATTTCTGAGAGAGTATCGTTAATTGAACTCTAATTATTAAAGTACACCGATAACCTATGTCTAGAATATTCAAATCCGTACAAAAATAACTACTTTTACTAGGATTTGAACCTTGAACAGTTCGTCTTATCAGCTTTTAAACAGCTGACTCAAGGCGGTGACTTTACCATTGGACCAACCTGGTGCCTTTGATTAAACATAGGTTATATTTTTTATTATTTACATTGGCAAGATGAAATCGTAAGAGTGTTTCACACCTTATTTTCCGTTTCCATTAACTTTCAAACAGTTAATTTATTTCACTTAATCAGTTTTTTGTCCAGCCACTTTTACAAATACAGTAGACTACATCGTCTTAAACGAGAATTAAATTCTTCAAAAATTAAACGGTTGTTTAAATTCTTTTGATCTCTTACTTTGTACAGATTATTATGAAACAGTATTTATTTTCTTTGTGATTATATGTAAGTTATGTAATTTGAGTCAAATTACCAGGTTTACTTCCTCAGAATACGAGTACTTGAGAGAAATTATTGTAATTTCAAAATATAATCAATAATTCTTTTGAACTGTTGAAGAAATAACAAGACATGAGGAGATAAATACAGTGACATTCAAAAAGTTTTTAATTTCTATTGCCTTATGTCTATTGTGTTATATCTATTGTCTATGTGTGTATATGTGAAAATAATTTTTTTCGTCATCAGTCTCTCGATTGGTTTGATGCAGTTCTCCAAGCTGTTCTATCTTGCGCTAGTCGTTTCATACCTACATACCTGTAACACCCTACATCATTTGTGATTTGCTTTATAAACTCTAACCTTTGCCTCTCCCTACAATTCACTCCCTCATTATTACCCTCGATTATTGATAGATCAATACCTAGATGTCTTAAGATATGCCCCACTAGCCTATCCCTTCTTCTGGTCAGATGCTTCCATATACTTCTTTTTTCATCCACTCGACTAAGAACCTCTAAATTACTTATCTTGTTCACCCACCTAATCTTTAACATTTTCCTATAACACCACATTTCAAAAGCTTCTATCCTCTTCTTTTCTACAGCCCCTATCACCCATGTTTCGCTCCCGTATAATGCTACACTCCAAACATAGTGTTTTAAGAAATTTTTCCTAATCTGTAAATCAATGTTTGTAGTCAGTAAGCTTAGTAGTAGTAGTCAAAAGATAATAATACCTGTAGAACGGAATATTGCACGAAGGGTAAAAATGGAAGGTACCTCAGGGAAACCCGACACGAATATTTTCATCAGTATTAGTCAATTGGAAGTAGTAGTTTATTCGTACAATTTTTATTTTATTTAATCCAAGGCGGTGAGAAAAACTTATGTTCACTCCCTCACGATGGGGGAAGTAGTGTTGGACTCAATTGAGACGTCCTCGTCCAGCCCTAAGGAGGCCGCAACCCCCTACCAACCAAAAACCCGCCGCCTGGCCACACTCCTCTTAATCATTGCTGCTCTTTTCTCCCGCACGCCACTAGATCCCATGGAGGCATCCCGAAATTACCAGGGCTGCCTCCGTATATACAGTTCTGTAAGCACTACATATTTTAAGAGCCAGTTTTCACTACGTTCTTAGAAGCCTACCTCTGTAACTTTTAAATCTTAGGGCTCTGCTCTACACAGTTACACCATACAATACCACTGATGTTGCCATTGCCGCCAACATCAATCTCTTTGCTTGCCTTGGGCCCCCAATATTAGACATCAATCTATTTTAAGGTGCTGCAGATACTTTCGGTTTTATTTTGTTTGCAATTTTTTTAAATACGGCTCGTAAGAATTTTCTTTTAAATCACTTTATTTACTAAATTTTTTATGGACTAAAGTATATGAAGTTTAAGGAAACACTTATACAATTAAAAACCTATAATTTTATTTAGAGTGTTCTTTAACTGCAACACTTAGTTAAGCATCAATTAGTGATTTCTTTGTATTTTTTTAATCAAAATCAGTAAAATATTAGTTTGCGGCCGTAGTATGCATTTCATAACTAACGTGTATATAATTAAACTAATAGAAAATTAAACCTACAACTTTTATTTCAAGCATTTTTATCTATAGAGCTTAGTTTACTGTCAAAATTAATGGTTTTCTGTGTTTTTGAGTTCTACGGAGGTTGAAGTTGTACTGTACTATGTTTGCATAACTGGATCACAGGTTAATGTTTCTTTTTATTTTTAGCGGTTAATTAGTTGACCGGAAAATTTACACAATAGTTTGAATAATAAAAAATATTTCGTTTCAAAATTTTATTTGATTTAAGGGGTCACGGATCCCTATAATTTCCCAAGTTTAACGTTTGTACTTTTTCTCAGGAAGTACACAAGGTAAACATGCATTTTTTTAATATTATATTCTGTTGTTCAAATTTTGAGCGTAAAAACCGTTTAAATTAATCAAGTGAAAAGTTTTACTATTTTCTTTTAAAAAATACCTTTTCGTGAAAACTTTAACGTTGAATAAAACAAACAATTTTAAACATATTTGTATTTTTAAACGCTCAGAATAAGCAGACAGAATGGATCTTTCAAACAAACTAAAAATTACTTTATTCTCTTTGGTAGGTCCTGAGAAAAAATTACAGATGTGGTAAAAATCCCTAATTTTCATAAACAGCAATAAAAATTATATAATTCGGTACTTACTTTTAGGAGTACTGTAGTTATCACATACAGTGACATCGGATACAAAGACCTATCGATTAGTGTGACCAATATTCGATGGAAAAGTTGGTCAGCTATTACAACCCAATATAAAATATATCGTTTACAGTGAAATCGGTTAAAATCTTGAAATTTGTAATTTAGTGACAACTGAATGAATTTTAAAATATACCCGTTGTCTGTCAACAGTATGAGTCAGTGTGTTACTCATTGTTTTGTCTAGTGTTTAAGTGTTTTTTTTCTTAAAAGGGTTAGTCTCAACGTGTATTTACAGTATTTCGTATCGGAAGTTTGATTACTAATAGGCCTATACTTTCTTCTTGTGTCTTAAATACAGTACTCATCTATGATTTTATTGTCCTGTTTACTCAGGTTTAGTTAATATCTTTTGTGTAAACCTGTCCGTTATTTTTGTGTTTTATACAAACTTAAGATTGCTGTCATCGCATAGACATTTTACAGTGATGGAAAAAGCGCACATTATTTGGTTTTTGGAAAACGGTGGAACAAACGGTTATATTGCAAGAAAGTTCAACGTTGAATACTTTATAATATCCGCAATTTGGAAAAACAAGGGAAAATTCAAAATAGTTTTTATGGAGGTAAAAATAAATCGAAGAGACTTCGACTTAGTCAAAAAACGACGTAGGAGAAGCTCTTTTTGTGGTTTACTTAGCAATGGGTAAACAACATGACCGTAACTGGACTTTTGCTACAATAAAAGGTCATCGGTTACAATGACTATCGCATACAGTGGCCGAAACTAACCGGTTCCTTGGAAGTCACTGTATCCGATGACTACTGTAGTTGCACCGGTTGTAGAGGTTAACAAAAAAAATATTTTAAAATAATTATTGTAAAAATATAATACTGAAACAATATTTAACAAAAAATTTCCAACGATTATGCAACAAAAACAAAAAAAAGATAATTTTTTAATTTTTTCGATCCGTGATCCCCTTAATATGACTCGGAATGTTGGTCAATAAAAAAAGAGATATTATGAATCTTCGTAGCTTAGAGGTTAGATATAGATATTTGAGAAACGTAAAAATCTCTGTTATAGTCACTTGAGTTACTAGTTTGCCCTTGTTTGCAACTAGGGGAAAAGGGGGAAAGCATCAGTGCTCATGTGCGACTGCTTTAATTTCAGTACGACAAACATAACAAATTATACTATACCCAGAGCATATACAGTATGTCGCGGAATCTTTTGTAGGTTAACGGTACGAATATAACTGTTTGTTACCGTTAACAGAAATGTCGGTTTTTCGGAAACGTGGTTAAACTATGCACAGTGCTGAACAAAATATAATAAAATGTTGTGAAAATGAAGCTAAACAAAAATGCCTATCCATGCTTCTTAACTAAAGCCGTGAGCGAGCGGCTAACTACTCTGATGTTTCTCTTCCCACGACTAGAAAAATAAAGAAGAAAATTAAGGACGTGAAGAAGCTATTCTTGAACAGTTTTGTTGACACCTGGTAAAACAAGAAACCGGTTAGGTAGATGCTAGTGAGACTGATAAATGAAAACGCCGATGACAGCAATAGTAATGAAGGAGATTCATTCGTAATTACTGTATATCAAAATATTTTAGTCATGTAATTAAGCTACAGGCAATATTACATATTATATTTTTTTCTTATAAGGTTTATGATGAAAAAAAATTTTTAAAACAAAACCACACCTTACAAAATGTATGTAGAAAGTAAACGGTAGTGAAATTTACGAGTAGTGTCTCATTGTTGACGTTGGCAGCATTGCAAATATTTCACTTTCCTTTCTCACAGCCAATACATACGCAAAAGGCAATCTCATGACTTCAGTATCTATGTATTTTTGGATCCATTTTTATAAGTTCAGAATAGTATTACCACATTATGCATATGACGAACAGCCGAATCCCGTAAACTGGAAAAGAGTATCAAATTTTAGAACGGTTAGGATGGTTATGAAGTAAGAAGATCGAGGAATTTATTGGACCGAAACAAGATGCCGTCTAATACTTGCTAGAAAAACAATAACATGTGATAAAACTATTAAGAGATTTTTGTATTAGTATATAAATCAACCAGTGAACTTTGTAATATTATTTTCAAGAAAAAATTAAAAACACATTTCCGGTATGCAGTAAATCAATCTAGTTTACTGTAAAGCAAAATTATTAAACACAATTTTTAAAACAACTTGTGATATAACATATCTTGATATAGTTACCCTTTGGTCGTTTGACTAGACAAGAAGAAAATCAAGTAAAAAAAAACTTATTTCCGAAAGAAAAAGATAAATGGATTTAAAAAGAATAAACTTCCTTAACATAAAAATGTGATTACATAAGGTATTTATGTTAATTTAATAATACATCCAAGTGTTTTTATCATCCTATTGAAAACCGAAACCTGTAATTTAAACTTTCATAATTTGATTTTTAAGACATATTTAAATTGCTGTAAATATCCTACTGACCAATTTTGGGCAGGAGTTTAAAAATATTTAATCAAAAAACAAAACATGTTAATTATATAATAACCTAATAAATTGTTAATTTAAATTGATTTCATTCGAGTTGGCTACAGTTTATATTTTTTGCTATTCAAGAATCTGGTCACGCGACCAAAAATGTAAAAAACTAGATAAGTTTTTTTGAATGTAAATATAACTGGTTTTACATGTTTTTATAATTATATACTACAAATTTTATTAGAATAATTTCTTTGTAAAAATGTTAATTTCATTAGATTCATTTAATTCTTTCGTTAAATTTATGTACATCTTGTTTTATTTGTAATCTGAGTTACAGAAATGCGTTTTACATATTTTAAATTTTAATTTTTCACACATTTTTATAATATACATGCCTATATATTTTAGTTATTTCCTCTGAGAGTAACGAATTTCATTCTACAGCCAGACCATGTGGTGAATGAAGTGACGGTGTCATTTGCATGGTGGAAAGTATATGATTTTCAGAGAGCCTGGGATACTCATAAGCATACTTTTTTACTCATTGAGGAAAGGAATGATAAACCACCTCACTACTCGTTTTGCTTAGTAAAGCCTCTAGTGAGTGACATATATTTTACAATTATTTTGTAATGTATTTTAACTATTAGAAAAATAATTTTAAGATTTTACGGACACCTGTATAAAATGGATGACATCCGGTTGACAAAACAAATTTATAAGACACTAAACAATAGACCTCAGGTGCCGTAAATACGGTTTAAAGAAGTCAAAAAAAATATTAAGGAAACCAGAATAAACCGAGAAAACTTAATAAACCGAACCGAATTTAGAAAGCTTACGAACATTAAGGGTTTCCAAGAAAAGCACAAACAAAACACTGGGTGGACAAACGAAAGGAGAAAAGCGTACAGTGATTATAGACTGAGATCGTGGATCGCAAAACAAGCTTCCAAAAACGTCTAAACGCCGACTCACGTGGTCTAAAAATGGCCCTTTTTCTTTAAAGAACAATAAAATATATTTTTAAAACAAAAATTTTACAAGAAAAGGTAATTTCCAACGGCGTTACCATTATAATAGATCAATAATCGGGTGTGAAACACTCACAAAATCTTTCCTTGCTAATTTTAAATGAAAAACATAATCTAATTATGAGTGATTGAGCACATATATGAATGTTAAACTCTGTAGGACTTAAAAATACATTAAATCACTATATTTGATCAAACAATATATATTTTTCAAGTTTAAAATTTATATCAAATGGTTAAATAAAATTGATATAGAGGCGTCCGTCGGTACTGTTTTCTTTGAACCAGTAGTATCATTATCTAAACAAGTATTATAAAAACAAAGCGTGTTTTTTTTGTGCAGGCTAATTTCCAAAACTACTGAACGGATGTTCATTAAATTTTTGACAGCGTATTCGTATTTATATTCACATTTTATTTTTAAATTTTCAAAATTTTTAAATTTTACCAGGAAATCCGCAGCGCAGGTTGAAACGTCAATGGGCCAGAGATCTTCTATAAAGTGATTTATTTTATTTTTCTTTCTTCTTTTTTTTCTTATGTTGTTATTTATCATTCATGTATCATGAACTTTATTTCATAGAACATATACCAATGGGTATCACTGTTCTTTTTCATTTATTTATTTTTATTTATTTTTTTTTTATTTTTTTTCCTTGTCATCCTTTGTTTACTGTCACCTAATTTGCTCGTTGTATCGTAGTATATAGTTGCAAATAAAGTTATTAAAGTTAAAAAAAAAAAAAAAAAAAAAATTTCAAAAGGCCTTTGGGCCAGCCCAGTCAGTCAGCTGGTAGAAAGTCACTATTATTTGTTAAGTAACACCGGTTGGGCAAGCGACTTTGTATGGTGACCAGTTGACAGCCATCCATGAACAAACTCTACTGGGGGTCCCTGTTCAAAGTCATGTCTAATCAACGTCAAAAAAAACAGCGATCAAATTGGGTAGTTGTCAACAATGTACAGTTCCCGATAACAAATAGAAGCTAAAAAAAAAAATTCAAAAATGATAACCCTAAGGACGCTAATTAAGATTTACATAAATATATACTTATAATGTTATAAATATTATATGTAAACACATATGTACTTATAATGTGAGTACGTATTGCTGTTGAAGCAGATGAAGGGGTTTGATGATGATGAGAAACGTACGCAGGGGAATTTATCAAAATGCTGTGTGTGTGGGTGTGTATGCGCGCGCGCGCGCGTGTGTGTGTACATGGAGTATTTATATAGCTACAGTCGATCTAGCAGCTAGACAATTTCTGTTACATATTTTTTTAAAAATTGATTATGTCCTACACATGTTTCGCGTGCGAAGCCGCGCGGGCCATGCTAGTAATAATATACGCGGTTTCAAACGCAGGCTTTATCTTTCATTTTACGTACTGTAGTTTTTTTGTTTATTTACCTTTTCTGTTTTTAAATGCTTTACACATATAACTGGATGACCATCTGATAAGAAACAGAACTATGCTTTGTAGCCTAGGAACTAGCAGATCGAATTCAAATTAAGTTCATGTAAATTAGAAATATCACTAAAATTATAATGTAAATTAAATAAATTAACAGAATTAATATAGGTTTTGTGAAAAATTTAAGTGAAAGTTTTTACTACAATTTACTGTACAATTAATAAATTTTACCGTAAAATAAATATATTTTTATTCCATTGATAAAACTAGTAGAAAAACAGTTAAATACATAATAACATACTTGAAAATAATATACAGTCCTAAGTTCTTACAATGTCCAGTGTTACGTGAAAAAAAATTCTGATCTTCGCACCATGACGTCCATTTAATCTTTACAGTTTTATAATATTATTTTTTATCGTTTCCGTATCATATAATTATAATGATACTGGGTGAAAGGAAACAATAACGACGCCTCTGTATCAATTTAAACATATGTTATAAATTTTAACTTGCCAAATATGTGTTGTTCGATCAAATATATATTCATATGCATTCATCAATTATTTTAATAATAAATGATGACAAAATAAAATTTTATATTACTTACAGTTATCTAAAAAAGTTAATCAAGTAAAACATCTCTATGAGAATTCTGTTTATTAAAAACAATAGTTTCTTTTAACGCATCTGTGGCGTTGTGAGAGCGTGCTAGATATTTATTTATACAATTTTTTGTACACTTTTTTCAGTTTAACAGAATACATAATTTATTATAACATATTAATCAATGCTGCATTGTAGGCAACCAGCAGAAGCGAGACTTGGGCTCTGCTTTGAGTTCATTCACACACTATGCGACATAACCATTATGTTGTACTAATAATAATATGAAACCAAATAAAGTGAAAGGTAAAAGATGAAAAGAAACCAACAAATAGGGGTTGATTTTAATAAAATCTTTTTTAAGTTTTTATATTTTTTTACGATTAAGTTTTTATTTTTAAGAAGGCCGGTCTAGAAAATTTAAATTAAAATATAAATTTTCTAGTAGCCTTTTTTAATAATTTGATGAGTAAGTTACTTTGTGGGATCGGATTTGTTGGAGATTTGATCAGTGCACTTGTTGATTCAGTTTATCTTCTTATTCTTCTTCTTCTTACTATCAAGGATTAGGCATAAGCCTGTTCCCAACTCATAAACCATCCTGTACGTCTACACAAACACCGTACATCTAGACTACTGCCATCTTCTTCGAGTTCTTCCCAACTTCCTTCTTCCGACTGGAACATAATCCATCACTTTAAGAGGTATTCTCTTTTCTGGCATCCGTTCCAAATGTTGCCTTCATTGATTCCGGTACTCCACTTTTTCATTCAAGTTAAATACACCCAACTCGGGTCTAATTTTCTCGTTAAGTATTAGATCCAGCCTCGAGCAGCCCTTCACCCTTCTTAAAAACCTCATTTCAGCTAGATTCCACTTTCTTTGCGTTTTGTGGTAACCCATGACTCGATTCAGTTTATAAGCAGCGTATTCATATTGTCTAGTAGCTAATGTTAAGGGGACCCGGAATGCTTACCTCCATAATGTTAATGTAAGGAACATTTTCTCAAAAACTATTACAGTTATCGTGTTAAATTTTCTTGTGGTTACTTTTCAGGCTATTCTACATCCACTGAATTATTAGAATTTTGATATATTGATAGGATGATAATAAATTTTTTTTTTGAAATGACCACTTTTGAAAATCATAACTTTTTGCCTATATTTCAACACATTATTTTACTGTAATATTAACTCAGTACATTGAAATATGGTATGAAAGGCTGTCCAAAAATTTCATTTAGGCTAAATCCATTCGCAGCTGGCTGAGAAAGTGTTCCTTTTGTTTCAAAATTACTATTTGTGGGAAGCCAGAAAGAACTAGTAAACTCATTATAACGTTAAAAAATTCAAAATGTTATTTTTACAGTTCAGAAGTTATGGATATATTACATAAATTTACATATTACATGTAAATATTACATTCACATGTGGTTTGGTGCTACTTAAGTTTTAAAACGAAAAATGTCACACAAATGTTTTTTCTCTTTAATTCTTTATTTACAACTGTAAAATTTTACAACAAGCAATTGTGATGATTATGATAATAATGTAAATGACATGATAGGCATGAGAAGGGTAGGGCCCCCATTGGTGCTTCCCCAAGAATGAAATTTGTATATCAAATTAGCAGGTCTCAACTCCAGTGTCTTTGGCTCCGGGCGGCTAGGGGGATTATCAGGTAAATGGAAGGTGGAAAGTGAACGCACCAGGGGGTTCTCGTGTTCGTGTGACTTGTCTTGAAAGCGTTTGTATAGATATTCAATGGAATTTTGTGAAAGTGGTGTTTTAAAATCTGTATGTAAGGTTTTGTTGCTAACGTAAAGAGGTGTTTTTGCTATAAGGCGTAATGTTTTTGACTGGAATGCTTGAATTCGTTGCAAGTTTATTCGTCACACAAAATAAAAAAATTATGAAATTATCTGTTGTCATTCAAAAAAATAGAGATGTCATGCAAATGGGTAACGTTTAAACAATAACCTAAGGTTTAAATATATTTTTAATTAAAAAAAAAACTGCAAACCCCTAAAAATGTATAACTATATGGTTGGATGCAGAAAACTCTGAATTTAAATAATTTTCAAAAACCCGGAAATGTGAAAATTTTAAATTTCTTTCGTTCCGGGTACCCTTAAAGTTACTTTAGGATTTTTATATCTGCTGAATGAAGTATCGCGTAGTTTGTGGTCATTAGTACTGGTTTCAAAATTTTGTAAGTTATTGTATACATCAATTAATAGCTTAATCTTTTGACGTAAAGCTGTCTAATGGAATTTTATATAAAACCGCAAACCCGGATTTCATTCCCGGTAGTCTGAAAACCATCTACCTTTCAGCTTGCAAACGACACCACTTCATTTACCACAAAGTTTAACAGTACAATGAAATTCATTACTCTCTGAGGAGATAAATCTGACTAGTTTCTTCTACCTCTCTTGTTCTTAAAAGCTTCAGTCATATAATTGACTGACCATATTTTATGATAAGAAACAGAACAATATTTTGTAACTCTGGAACTTTTAGATCGATTGCAAATAACTAAAAACTCCAACTGCATGTTATGGTCAAACTTTTACATATGTTAACGGAAATCCTCCAAAAATAGAAACTTTGACTTCAAGGAATCTTAAAAAATATATTTTAAGATTTGGGTATGCTAAAAAAAAAAGGAAACGAGGAACACTAGAAAAAAGTATTTGGAAATATTTTAATTTATATAACTTATGTACAATACATAAAGTTACAAAGCAACAACAGTTTATAGGTATGGGGGGACATTTACACCTAATATAGATAATATTTTTATCTATTATACGCAGTTACGTAGCGCATGCGTAATGCACATTTATTATGTAATTGTTTTATATAGTATGTTGTAACTATAAAAATATATAATAGTGAAATTACCTAAACAAAGGTTTTGGTACTATATTTTGTCTGAATTTGTATCTGTCATTACTACTATTCGTATATTATTTATTTTATCTTTATAAATTTATAATGCACTAGATTTTTATATAGAATGTAGATTAAATTAGCTAATTTTCTTTTTTAAATTAAGGTGGTATTTATGTCTCAGTATTTATGCCCAAACCATTTTGAAGTCAACAACTTAGTATTAAGATTTAGCATGATTGTCATATCTAAATTTGCACAGTAGGCAAGCAGGTCTAAGTAAAATTTGGGCCGGATCGTAGCAGTCTCATAAAATTTTAAAACAGACTTTGATCAGAAAATTTAGTTGATCCCTGACATACAGTTAATAGTAAAATATAAATTGATGCCGCAATCTTTAAAAATACATTTTTACCACTAGAGCCCATCACTCAAAAATTTCATCAGACATTGGACTTACCATATCTTGTAGAGCATCAACCATTTAGCGAACAAAACGATTCTAAAATAAAATTGCAAAAGCCATTTTTGAGAAAATTATAAAATAATTAAAAGTCTTACGATTAAACTACTACTTCTGGTTGACAAAATTTGATAAAAATGTTCGTGTTGGAATTTCTTATATTATTTAATTTAATTTCCATGTTTCAAAATTATACGATATTCCATTCTTGAGATTTTCTGTTCACACATATACACAGACCAATCGTTAAAAATATGTTTTTTTCTTTAGGTTCAGGGGTCTGAAAACGTGTATTTCCGATAAAAACTTGATTTTAAAAAATTGTCACAAAAATAATAGAATTTCTCTATATATTTACATAGGGCAAGAGAGTGTAAGTAAACGTGGCTATCGTACTACATCCTTTTATGATTGATTAATAAACATTTCATTTAATAAGGCTTTCCCTTTGTCAGTTTTAATGACAGTGTTTTAGAATAAACTTTGAATAACTTTTGGTAATTATAATAAAATTAACTGCCCATAACAGACAGGCGGAGTGTCAAATTATTTACACTTAATTTGTTCGTTGGAGGGCTAAAATAAACAGTTCTGTTTCTTATCACATGGTCAGTCAATTAAATGACTGAATCATTTAAGAACAGAAGAGGTAGAGGTGTAAAAGACACTAATCAAAGTTATTTCCTCTGAAAGTAATGAATTTCATTTATACAGCCAGACCTTGTGGTGAATGAAGTGAAGGTGTCGTTTACAGAGTGGAAAATATGTGCTTTTCAGAGGGCCCGGCATGCTGATAAGCGTACTTTTCCACTCAGTGAGGAAGGCAATGGTAAATCACCTCACTCCTCGTTTTACTTAGTAAAACCTCTAGAGGTTCAAACCAGCCTTTCGGCTGTTGACCTAAACTACAACAACAATAAAATTAATAATATAATGTTGTTCCAGGTACTCTGCGTACTTCTTGCTGCGTTGGTTGTAACAGCCAGGGAAGATGACGCAGAAGTAGAAGGAAGTCAAAAACAAAAAAGAGGATTATTCGGGTTAGGTTATGGAACAGATTTAGGATATGGTGGATATGGTGGTCTCTACGGTGGCTATGGATTACTTGGAGGTTATCATGGATTACTTGGTGGCGGTTATGGATTCGATCATGGACATCTTGAACATGGCCATGTCAAAACTGTAACAGTTACAAAGGAGGTCGCAGTACCACACCCATATCCAGTCCCAGTACCTGTTGAGAAACATGTTCCTTACCCAGTCAAGGTACCAGTTGCTGTACCAGTCGATAGGCCTTACCCAGTTCATGTACCAAGACCATACCCAGTACCAGTCGAAAAACCAGTTCCTGTACCAGTTGAGAAACCAGTTCCAGTACCATATAAGGTAATTTTAAAAATCTGAAATTTTTATATCTTTGAACAATATCATTCACTTTCAGACATTCCAGGAACTTTTTTAACAGTGTAATTGAAGGGTGCAGGGGAAAACCAACTAAGTCACAAAACAGGAATTTTTCAGGAGAGCAAAAACAAAGTTTAAAACGATCTGAGAGAAAAAGAAATTTAGAAATTAGAAGGCCAGCGCCTATGTCACTAGCATTGGACTCGGTTGGTTATTCCCCTGATCCGAATGGACTGAGTTGGTTTTTCCCCTGTGTTGCAATATGTCAAATGGCTATATCTTGTGATTAAATTAGTTTTTCCCCTGTAGCTTTCAACACGTGAAAATATTTACCAAAGAGCATCAAATGGCATTATAATCTAAGTTTCGAATTTTTTGGACTAAGTTGCTTTTTCCCCTGTACCCTTCAATTCTTTTACAATAGTTTGTTATAAAGGTAATTATAAACTTGAAGCAAAGATGAGAAAAATTTGAGTAATGTTTTTAGAATGAAAATATAACCATACTTTGAAGTGTGTTTCAAAAGTGACTAAATTGTGAAGAAGAAAATCAAAGAAAACTAAACTTGATGTATTATCTAGAAGTAATATCTTGAAACATGAAGTTTAAGATGACAATGATGCGGATTTTAAAGTGATGATGATTAGTAGGAGAATTTTATAAATAAATTAAATTATTTCAAAAAATTAATTTAAACCACTAAGCATTAAATTTAATTGTAATAGGATCAATCTGGATTTAGTATAGGTCGAAATTAATAGGCTACTAAAACAATGAGTCGATGACGCTTGCAGTAGTGACACATGAGAAATGTTAGAGGCTTTCGAGATGTGACTGCATACAAGAATGTTGAGGATCTATTGGGTGAATTGCGTAACAAACAGAGAGATGCCGAACCGGGTGAAAAAGGATATGGAGGTTGTGAATGGATGCAAAATATTTAACACTCCACCTACCTGATAAAATACCTTAATGATTAAAATTTCTTAAAACACTGTTTGGAGTGTAGCATTATGCGGGAGTGAAACGAGGGTAATAGGGGCTGTAGAAAGGAAGAGAATAAAGTCTTTTGAAATATAGTGTTATAGGAAACTGTTAAAGATTAGGTGGGTGGACAAAATAAGTAATTTAGAAATTCTTAGACGAGTGGATGAAAGAAAAAGTATATGAAGATATCTTATCAGAAGAAGGGATGTGCTAGTGGAGCATATTTAAGACATCCAGTTAATTTTCTATCAATAATGGAGGGTAATTTTGAGGGAGTGAATTGTAGGGGGAGGCAAAGGTTAGAATATTTTAAGCAAATTACGAAAAAGTAAGGTGTTACAAATATGAAGATGTGAAACGGCTTACGCAAGATAGAACAGTTTGAAGAACTGCAACAAACCAATCGAGAGACATATGACAAAAGAAACATATTCATATCCTAAAACTATTTTTAATTTTTTTTCAGGTTGCAGTTAAGGTACCAGTAGCTCAACCTTACCCAGTTGCAGTACCAAAACCGTACCCAGTACATGTAGAAAAACCAGTTGCAGTTCCAGTACCTCAACCTGTGTATGTACAGAAACCTGTTCCAGTAGCAGTATACAAGGGGCATGACCCACACGCTTACCCAGTATACGAACATCCTCAAGCTTACGAACCATAGGAATTTTAATAAAATTTAAATTTTCAAATTTTGATAACCAAATGACCTCATCTCATTGATTTATTGTTCATAAATGTCATTCATCAATCATTGTAATTTTAGTAGACCTATTAAGTATTATTAAATTTTTAAGTTTTATAAAAAAAATTGTTTTCATTTATTTTGTTCCTTACTAATAAACCCGATCGTTTTTTTCACATTGATATAATAATATTATACAGAAAAAATGTTAAACAAATTTGGTCAAATGTATTATTATTTTTACTTTTATATTTAAGGTCGCACCGACTTCTAAGTCATTAGTGACCATAAAATAAAAGTTATTAGTGAGTTATTGGTGAAATAAAAATGAAAATACCAAAAATATAATATAATGAAAACGATATGTTTTTTTTTGTAATTATATAAAACTGAAATTTTGTGAAGGTTCAAATATTTATTATGTTTTAACTTCTTCTTTCTGTAACAAAATAATTCTAAAAATATTGTTAATTACTTTCTCTTGCCTATATGAATATATAGGAAGGAAAGTATTGTTTTCATGACGATTTTTCGAAATCGAGTTTTCACCGGATCTATACGTTTTCAGACCCCCTGAACCCAAAAAAACATGTTTTTAGCGATTGGTCTGTGTGTGTGTGTGTGAACAGAATATCTCAAGAACGGAACATCGTACGAACTTGAAACTTAAAACTTAAGTTACGTACCACTACCGGACTCGACACGAACATTTTCATCAAAATCGGTCAACCGAAAGTGGTAGTTTATTCGTGTAATTTTTCACTTTTTTGCGATTTTCTCAAAAACTGGTCCTACGATTTTTTTAAAAATCGCCTGGTTTACTCAATTTTTTATTCTCTACAAGATAGGGTAGGCGTCATGTTTGCTGAAATTCTGGGTGAGGCTGTTTTCACGTAAAAACGTTGTTTTTTTAAGATTACAGCTTTAATATGCATTTTAGCGCAAAACGTTATATAATAAAAGTTGTAGAGAATTAAAAATTCTACAACTTTTATTTCAAACAATTTTTTGTATAACGCTTAGTTTAGCGGTAATTTGCGATTTTCTGTTTTTTTTCTCACGAAAATGTGTAAAAAATTGATTTTTTTAAGATTTCGGCCTTAGTATGCATTTTACGACAAAAGTGTATATTATTTAATTTATAGAAAATTAAAAGATCTACAACTTTTATTTAAAGCATTTTTCTCTACAGAGCCTAGTTTAGAGAGAAAGAGTGATTTTCCGTATTTCTAAGCCAAACTGAGGTTGATTTTCATTTTGCATCATTCACTCATGATTAAAATAAGGTTATGTTTTTGAGGTTAGTTTTTTGTTTATTTCTAATATTTTATTAATAATGTTAGGTTTATTGTTAATTATTTGCATTGGCAAGAGAAAGTTGTGTGAGTGTTTCACACCAGATTTTTTTAAGTAATGTTCGTATGGAATGTATATTTTGGCAGTCTATAACGATGGGTGTTACAATGTGTACTATGGTGTGCTACTTCTTGTTTACTTTCTTTTGCCCTATATGAATACATAGGGAAGGAAAAAATTGTTTTCATGTTAATTTTTCATCGGAAATACTTGTTTTGAACCCCAGTAAGCTCAAACATGTTTTTAGCGATTGGTCTGTGCGTGTGTGTGAACAAAATAAATCGCAAAAAGTGAATATCATAAAACGTTAAAACTTGGAACTAAAGTTAACTACCACTACGGAAACTGATACGAACATTTTCATCAAAATTGGTCAATCGGAAGTAGTAGATTAGTAGTTCAATTTTTAACGTTTCTGCGATTTTTCTTAAGTTTTTTTATTTTTAAATCGCCTCATTAACTTTATTTTTTCATCCTCTGCAAGACATGGTAAGGTAAGAGTCATGTCTGCTGAAATTCTTGGAGAGGTTGTGTTCTCGTGATGAAAAACGTTTTTTTTATTAAGATTGCGGCCTTAATATTATTTATATTAGGGAAAACATGTATAAAGTTGTAGGAATTTAACAGAAGTACAACTTTGGTACTAAACATATTTTTACAATGCTTAGTTTAGCATTAATTAGTGATTTTCTGTATTTTGTTCTTCAAAATCGGTAAATAATTGGCATTATTTTTTAAGACTGCGGCCTTAGTATGCATTTTGGCCCACCGGGTAAATCAATCCTAGTAAAGGTAATTACTTTTATACGGATTTAAATACTAGACAGTGGTTACCGGTGTATTTGGATGGTTGAGGTTCAAAATTAACCATACTCTATCAGGAATGGTGGGCCTGAGTCTGCACAATACTACACTTTATTTACACGCTACAGTCATCATTCTTATCTCATTGAGCCATAGAGTTGTTTATTGTTCTTAAATTGAACAGATTGCAACGTACGTTCATTAGGGGTTTAAAAATAATAAATAATTTTAAACTTTCCTTTCTTAAATATTCATGTAGAACTGGGAAAAGTATAATAATGTCTGACCTTAACCGGGAATCAAACAAGAACTTTTTTCATAGTTTAGTAACTTAGTTCACTTACCTACTGCACTACAGTGATTATTTAGAAATATTTTTTTTAAAGTAAAGTCTTTCTAAAGGTACGTTCAATCATTTGAAACACGTTTCCTTCTTCCTTCTACTCATCAAGACATAAAACCTAAGCACAAAGTAAACTATTTAAAAGACATTCTTAAAACATTATAAAACTTGACACATGCCAACTTACATAATACTATCGTATAAAATACTTAATACTTTATTTAACGGAAAGAAAATACAATCTAAGTACATTATTCGATAAATCATGTCTTGATTTGTTACACCGTTTAAAGCGTCAACTGGATGTAGAAACAGTAAATAATGGCTAAATGATTAACACTCGACAAATCTATCTTGACCAAACAATTTATTATAAATTTAAATGCTGATTTCAATTTTAAATTTAATCAAGTAAGAAACCAAATTAGGTCAATAATTTTTTTTCTTGTTTGTAATTTATCATCTGTCGTAAGTAATCAGGGCGAAAAAAGTTAAAATTATTTAATCTTTACTTTCTCTTGCTGTACATGAGTAATATAAAGGTAAGGAAAGCATTGTTTTCATATATTTTTTTCTAAATCGATTTTCTAATGAAAATATACAATTTCAGTCCTCCTGAACACAAAAAACATGTTTTTAAAACAATTGGTCTATATGTGTGTGAGTATGTTAACAAAATATCTCAAGAAATGAAATCGTATAAAAATAAAATTTCGTACGGTACCAAAAGGACACCGTACACGAACTTATCAAAATCGTTTAACCGGTAGTTACCGAGTCGTTCGTGAAATTCACTATAGAAGAACGCGGTTAGTTTCTTTATTGTGGGAATTTTGAAACGGTCGTGGGGGGTTTTATTACTTACATAAAAAAGAGTGCCAGAAGCAAGTCTTAAGAATTTGGACTGTAAGGCCTGGATTGACGTTAAGTTTTTCTATTTTGTTTCCCCGAAGTTCTGGACCCCAAAAGTCCAGATTGGTCTCAAAAAGTTTGGTATATTAAATTTTGGAACGGAAGTTCAATTTTGATCGGGGGTTAATTAAGCAAAAGAGTAGCTTTTTGTAATGGTTAAGTTAAGATTAAGTTAAGTTAGGTTAACATTTTGTAACTATTTAATTTGTTGTTATTTAGGTCATCAGCCGAAAGGCTGATTTGAACTTCTAGAGGCTTTACTAAGTAAAGCTAGGAGTGATGTGTCTTCCTCACTGAGTAGAAAAGTATGCTGATCAGCCTGCCAAGCCCTCTGAAAAGAATCTATTTTAACCCCTGCTAATGACACCTTCACTTCATTCACCAAATGGTCTGGCTGTATAATGAAATTCATTAAATTTGGCTAACCCAGGGTAAAGAAAGAGAACTACTTTTTGTAGACCTGGGAACTAACAGATCGAGTGTAAATAATTTAGTTTAATTTAATTTACGTAACAAAAATATTTTACCCTTATTTACGCTGATAAGTTTCATTTTGATGTGTCCTATATACTTCATCCATAGCATCCTAAATGCAGCTATCAAAAACACATCTGAAGAATCGTATATTCCTTCCCCGTAAATTTCATGAAGGTTAATCATCCTAACTTAAAAACTACAGTAGTTTTACATCCGAAAATTTATTGATCTGGCCAACTTATAAAATCAATTAGTCTGGCTTCATGAAATCTCGGTATAATGCCAGTTATATAACGGAACGACACAAGTGTGTGTAGCTCACGCAATTTTACGTAGAGATAAAAATAGTTGAATCAGAATGATTGTCGGGACTAACAGATTAAGATGTCAATTCTATTCTCCATCCGTTACTGTACACTCTAACAGAACTTTAATCTACGTCTCAAACGAACACATTCGTGAAAATGAATAACTCAGATTATTTCGGTACAGTTAAACAAAATAACGATATTATCTGGTCCTTTAAATCATTCAATAGAACATTTTTATGTAGTAATATGTTATTGAATAACTTCTAACACTTTCACACGCAATTTATATATAAATAATAATAAGAACCAAAAATGACACGTGCATTCTGTAATATTTTAGGAAGTTCTCATTTTTTAGTTACTTTATATTTCTGTCAAACGTTTGTTTCTTTATTAAATGTTTCAATAATTTACTGATTGATTTCCGTCAAGTTGTATTGTTGTTGTTTAGGACATCAACCGAAAGGCTGGTTTGAACCAGTTTAGGTTTATTAAGGAAAACAAGGAGTGAGGTGGTTTACAATTGCCTTCCTCTCTGAGTAAAAAAGTACACTTATTAGCATGCCGGGCCCTCTAAAAAGTATTTCCTTTCCATCCTACAAATGACACTTTCACTTCATTCACCCAGGGTCTGGCTGTATAATGAAATTCATTACTGTCAGAGGAGATAACTCTGATTAGTGTCTTTTACACCTCTACCTCTTCTGTTCTTAAATGATTTAGTCATTTAATTGGGTAACTATGTGATAAGAAATAGAACTATTTATTTTAGCCCTGAAACGAACAGATTGAGTGTTTCTACTCACTCTTTATTACGAGGATAAAATGCTATACTTTTTGGTGAAACATGGGTAAAGATCTACATTACACAATTGAAGATTCAGGTTTTAATTATAGCTTGTTAATTGTTGTTGTGGTTGGTTTGAATCTTTAGACGCTTTACTAAATAAATCGAGGACTGAGGTGGTTTACCATTGCCTTTCTCAGTGAGTAGAAAAGTATGCTTATCAGCATGCCAGGCTCTCTGCAAAGTATCTACTTTCCTGAAATTGACACCTTCACTTCATTCACCACAGGGTCTAGCATGAAGCAAGGCTCCAAAAACCCGTAAACATCGAAGCTATTCAACTTCTCGACAACTCGGATGCAGTGCACCACCTCGGAGACCCTTTGAGTTAGTGTACAATTATAGTTAAAAATAGCGTCGTGCACAATATAGAAGTGTACATATTGGGAACAAAAAAATAGTAGTTGACATTGTAAACTGTTAATTTTAGGTTAGAAAAAAATTCACATTATTCTAAGACCAGATTATTGTTGTTTAATTGATCAACCAGAAACCTACTTTGAATCTCTTGAGGCTTTACTAAGTAAAGCAAAGAGTGAGGTGTTTTATAATTGCTTTCCTCACTGAATGGAAGAGTATGCTTATCAGCATCCCAGAACCTGTGAGAAGCATCTACTTTCCACCCTGCAAATGAAACCTTCACTTCATTAATCACAGGGTCTGGCTGTATATTGATGAAATTTATTACTCTGAGAGAAGATAACTGTAACTAGTGTCTTTTACACCTGTCTTTTCTGTGCTTAAATACTTCAGTCATATATTTGGCCGACCATGGGATAAGAAAGAGGACTAACTTTTGTAGCCCTGGAACTAGCAGATGAAGTTCAAATTATTTAACACTCCAACTGTCTGTTATAACCAGTTAAATAATATTTAACTGATTGTAAATCGCATTCTTAGAATTTAAATGACAAAATCATAAACATCAGAAATAATTTTTATACCAACAAATGTTTAAAATAAATTTTGAATTACATGTACTTTTAAATTAATTAAGAAAGCCCTTTCAATATTCCTCGTGAATGGAGCAGTTTCGTGTGTCTATTAGGTATGCACATATAAAAAAGTAAAAAAAAATATGAGTTCAAAAAGTTTCGAAATAAACTATTTACAATGTTTGAAAAAACTTTTTAAATCTTAAAATTTTCCTTCTATTTTCAAAAAAAATATGGGCCCATTAAGTAAAATCTTTTTGAAGCAGAACTTTTATCTTGGTGAAAGGGTGTGAAAATATCTTCATGGGAACGTAGAGTTTTCACTAAAATATTATCAAACGCCTGACCAGTGTCTCCAGTAACAGAGGCAAGAAGGGAAAGGTAGAAGTTCTGAAAGCACAATAGAATAAATAAATTTTGGGACATAGTGGAAAAATGTTAAGGAAATATAATTTAAGAAATCTGGTTTGAAGCACTCACGCTACATGCTCCTGCAAATGTAAATAACGAACAATATAACCTATGATTTTTCTTAAGTAAATAGTGGAAAATTAAAAACAAAACCTAATTTCGCCGGCCGCATTGGCACAGTTGGTAACGTGCTCGCCTATCATCATGCGGTCCTGGGTTCGAATCCCACTTAGGCATGGCATGTTTTCATACGTTACAAAACATAATTTCATCCTCCATTGTATACACTTACACCCCAACGTCGTCGCTAATGACCGTTGTAGTTGATGCGACGTTAAAAAAATAAATTAAAAAAAAACCTAATTTCAATCATGAGTGAATGACCTAGAATGAAAATCAACCTCTGTATGACTTTAGATGCCACAAGGAGACCTAGCACGAAAATTTTCATCAAAATTATTTACTAGATTTTTCGTTCTACAAGATAGATTAAACGGCATCTCTACTGAAATCCGTGTGGGGGAGGGGTGCTCTCCTAATAATTTTTTAAAGATTTCAGCCTTAATATGGATTTCAGGACAAAAGTGTGTTTGTTTAGGTCTTCAGCCAAAAGGCTGGTTTGTATCTCTAGAGACGTTACTAAGTAAAACTAGGTACCTGTGAAAAGCATCAACTTCCCACCCTGCAAATGACATCTTCACTTCATTCACAACAGGATCTATCTGTATAATGATGAAATTCATTACTCTCAGAGGAGATAATCATGGCTAGTGACTTTTACATCTCTACCTCTTCTGTTCTTAAATACTTCGTTAATATAATAATTGACTGACCACGTGATAAAAAATAGAATTATTTTTTGTAACCCTGGAATTAATAATCTACCACTTAATTTGCACTTGGACTTCAATTTACAACTTCACCTTCCTGTTATAGGCATAGGAAAAACGTACATTATCACAATTTTTCCTAAAGAGCTTAGTTTAGCGTAAAATCAGTGATTTTCCAAATTTTAAAATTAAACAGAAGTTGATTTTCGTTTATCGTCATTTAATCATGATTAAAATTAGATTTATATATCTCATATTACGTTATTCATTCAAAACAAAACATATGTTATTTTCTTTACTATTTAAATTAGCAAGAGAATTTTGTATGATTCTCTCACATAAGATTTTTCTATTTCATTTACTTTGTGAATAAACATTCGGAGTGACTATTCATATCATGTAATTTTATTAGAAAATGCAATTACGATTTATAACCAGATAAATTAATATCATTCCTTTGAATAACATTTCATAATATTGAATTACATTAACGCATATTTGACTGACAATTGTTATACTCAAAAGAAAACAGTAAAATTATTAGGACATATCTCTCTCCAAGTTGATGATTATTACACTACTTATTAATGAATAACGCAGATTACATACATTTGTATTATGATACAGTTTTATTAAATAGCAATAATAATAAATGATCTCATGAATGACTGGGTGAATAGATAACTATAACAATAAAACTGAGCATTAAAAAGGGGATACAATCATAATAAATTTATATAATACGTTCCGCTGTTTCCGATTCTTATTGTTATCCGATTGTCGTAGAGAAAAAGGGGAAAGTGGGAAATCAGTATAAAAATATCCCCACTTAAGAATCGTAATCCATTTCACCGGGACAGTTGTATTTGCACAGCCATGAGATATCATTTATTACTATTATTGGTATGATTATTATTTTTTATTATTTAATTATATTAGTTTATTGTAATTAATTTAATTAAGTTGTTTATTAATTTTTTTAATTAGCTTTTTTTTAATTAAATATGTCCTATTTAATTTTTTGATTATTAAAAATATTGACTATAAATGAGTGAATTTAGTCACACATTTATATACTAATTTAATTACTAATCTTTAATTTATTTACTAATTCCATCGTGTCATCACTATCAGTAATATAAATTTTTGCTCTTTTAATCATGATTACCCGAAAGGTTAGACTGGTGGTAAAGTCTCCTCGAGTCAGCAGCTTAACCCTTTATAGGGCAGTACTACGGGAAAAAATATGTAAGTTGTAAAATGTTAAATTTTGTTTTATAGGGACTTGAATAATGTATTTCTAGTGCCAGAACAGTAAAATATTTCTTTTTTTTTATGTCAAGCCCTGGTAAGAATACTTACCAAGGAATGTTTATTGAAATGGGAATCACATAATAGTTAGTTGTAAGAATGCCTATTAAAACAAATTGTAGTTCTATATAACAGAAAAATGTGTCGAATAACTTATCTTAACTTTATATTAGCATAAATGCTTGCTTTTTCGTAAAACCCTCGAATTTTCTAAGCACTGTACAAAAGTAAAAACAAAACAACACAATAGCGTACGCTGGGTATGAATTCTTACCACATTTGTGTAACTCACAAAGCAAATGGTCACTCTGCACTAATTTTGATATGTGGATAGCCCACTGACCAGAGAACATCTATAAAACCATAAAATGCCAATGGGGTTCAACTGCATAGCTTATTCTTCAAAAATTCACCTTATTGCCACTGGTAAGTATACCTACCACAGACCTTTAAAGGGTTAACAACTGATTTTCGAAGATGAAGGTTACTGATTCAAATCCTAGCAGAGGTAGTTTACTTTCATGCAGATTTTGATACTAGATTGTGGTTGCCGGTGTACTTAAATGGTTGAGGTTCCACTAACCATACTCTTTCAGGAATGATCAGTCAAGATCATTCAAGATTTACAAGGTTTACAAGATTAGGCCTACCCCTCATTTAAATGTCATACACATTATCCACATCTCATTGGGTCATGAGAGGTTGCTTATTGTTTTTAAAGTTAACAGATAACAACGTACACATATTACGGATTTAAAAAAATAAAAATTTACATTATGTCTACAAATTTTTTTTATTTATAAATTTTTCTTTAGTATTTAATTTACTTTCACATAACGAAAAGGTGGAGTGTTAAATTAGTTGCGTCTGTTGGTTCCAGGACTACAAAAATCAGTTCTGTTTCTTATCATTTGCAGGGTGGAAAGTGAGTGCTTTTAGATGTCTTGGTATGCTAATAAGCATACTCTTTCAACTCAGTGAAGAAGGCAATTTTAATCCACCTCACTCCTCGTTTTTACTTAATAAAACCTCTAGAGGTTCAAACTAGCCTTTCGGCTGTTGACCTAAACAACACAGTTAATTTATAACATAAAAAATGTTTCAAAATTTAAATGCGATTGTGTTAAAATGGCATGTTAGTTGAATCGCTCGATGTTAAAAAAGCATAATTAACATTTTTAACCTTTTCCAACACCAGTGGGCACTATAATCAAAGACGCATTGTTTCGTGTTAAAAGGGCATTTATGTAAGGATAAAACATTCAATTAAATCGTAATTCACATATCTTCGACACATATCTAAAACTGTACCGCAGTTTCAGAGACAATTTTCAAAATCATAACAATCTCCTAATATAGCCTACAATATGAATTTTGCGGACCTACCAGGAGTCGCTCAAAGATGACTGAAACGCCGATGGAGTAGAGACATGATACGTTAACGCAACTGTAACATTATCACTTACACAAAAATATAACTTAAACGAACACATTTTTCGTTATCTAGAGAGCTATCGCTGGGTGGTGTCCTCCTCAAAGTCATTAACGCGGTTGGATTTATTTTTAAATTTTTTTTGGTAATTTCGTTGTGAACGTTTTTGTTAGTTGTTCTTCTTGTTACAGTTACGAAATAAATAACGTAACAAAAAAAAATCGTAATTCAAAATATTCAATTCATGTTAAAATGGCATAATTCCCATTATTAACACGAATCTCATTTGCCACGCAAAACAACAGCTGATTCCCTACTCGGTGATTTTGTACAAAACTTTAGGCTAACAAGTTAGTGAACTGCGTGTTTTTCGTTGCGTTTAAATTGATTTTGATTGTATTAGTTAACTAATTATGTCAGACAATAATAATAATGGAACGGGACAAAATAGAGACAAAATCCAGTAGCGTATAAAAGAAACATAACAAAGAAATCACAATTAAAAGAATTGAAGTGTACAAATCATTCTGGAAAAATCCTTGCGAGGGGTTAATTCCCAATTGGTGCTTCCCAAAGAACTGTGGTACAAAAAATAAAACTTCAGAGTAATTTTTAATATTGTTAATTTAATCGAATTTACATTTCTTTACTTTGACTTGTTTTTAAGAGTCTTGAAAGGATTTTTAGGTAGATGTAAGATGGAAACTGAACGTATAAGCTGGTTATTATGTTTTTGTTACTTTGTAAAAAGTTTGTGCATGAGTTCGATAACATTTTAGACAAAATGTTTTTGCAAATCTGTATGAAAGGTATTGTTATTAACGTAAAGTTTGTGCAATGAGGCGTGGTGTTTTTGACCGAAATTCCTGAATGCATTGTAAATTAATATTGTACGTGAATCCATAAATAGTTTTTAAAAGATATCAGAAGTATTTGTGCCACTGGCCATTTTGATTGTTTATTAACTAGGGAATAAAAAAGTTTAAACCAATAAATTTTAAACTTGATAATTATATTTTGGTAACAAAGCTGAAATTTTTAAGGCATGATGGTCTTTAGCCGTGACAATTGGTGGCCACCTAAGGCAGTAAAAAATACGAGGCACTCACGTATAATAAAATCGTTTCTTCAAAATATTTATCATAAATAGGGATGATTGCTGAATATAAGGGGTCGTTGAGAAAAACTTGACTTTTTTCGATTACATGTTGGCTACTTAGTAGGAATTGGGAACAGGTTGTTTGACAAATTGAAATTTGTAATGTTACCATCAGAGAAACACCATCAAATAAAATCTATAGTTAAATTTTTGTTTTGGACTTCAATAGCTTTAATTAAAACATTAAAATTACAATAATTTTTTTTATTAAACAAAGAAGATTAATATTTGAAGTAGATCAGTGACACCCAGAAATGTGTCGTATGTTCTAGAGTAAAAATGTTAATTATAGGCTACGATATTAAATTTTGTAAGAAAAACTATTTTTGCATTTTATTTTTATTACTGTTCTGTACACTGAGTTGCACAATTTCCTTGTATGATATTTTAAACGCGCGGTGTGAAATTTTACTTTTAGGAGAAGAGGTACCCAGTGGTACGTTCTCCATTTAGACCTACGGGTACTGTTCGATATTTAGATTAAGAGGTCACTGCTTTATTTTTGCTTTAGACGTCGCAAAGTTGGGACCACGTAGCTAGGTCACGGGCTAATAGGTTTGAATAAATCATTTAGTCGTTCGCGAAATTTACTATAAAAGGATGTGGTTGTTTCTGTATTGTCCGTTTTTTGAAATTGAAATGGAGGGTTTTATTACTTATAAAAAAGGAGTGCCAGGAGCAAGTTACAAGAATTGTGATTGAAAGGCCTGTATTATTTTACGTTACTCTCTGCTGCAACTCCAAACAGCTGGACACTTCAAGTTCAGATTAATCTCAAGAGGGTTGAATATGTTAAAATTTTGGAACGGAGCTTCAATTTCAATCAAGGTTTAATTAAGCAGAAGAGTAGCTTCTGGCGGCGGATAAATTCTAAATGTTTTGAACGGAGATGATGTTTCTAAATTAGTCGCTTGTCAAGCCATAAGCCAAGATATCGCACCACTCTCGCCAAGGGAATATGAACGTTGTTCAACATCACAGGAGGTAAAGTTTAAAGTCAACCTGTTTGTTAGAAAAACAAACATGAGCAAAAAAATCATTCTGAACTTAATTTTTTAATTCATTAATTTAAAAAAATTAATATACGAGGAATCGCAATTAAATAACGAGACTAACGTTGTAAAAAATTTAATTTTAATTTTATACATAATCACTTATTGTCACCTTCAATATACACTCCTTCTCTATACCTACAACGCTCCATGCGAACTTTCCATTGTATGAAACAGTGCTGGAAGTTATCTTCTGCCAGCTTCTTCAGGACACGTGCCGCTTTCTCTTTTACAGCTTCCACAGACTCAAATCTTGTCCCTTTTAATGCAGATTTCACCTTAAGAATTAGATAGAAGTCACATAGTACAAGATCTGGTGATAAGGTGGATGTTCTAACACTGAGATGCTGTCCTTGGCTAGGAACCTCTTGACAGATAACCCGGAATGAGCTGGTGCATTGTCTTGGTGGCGAACCCGTGATTTGTCCTTTCACTCTGATTTTTTCCTTACTCTTTTTGACGTAGTTTAGAAAGTACCTCAAGGTAGTAATATTAATTAATTTTTTGACCTTCAGGAACCCAGTAAAGTTACACAATCCCATGGGTATACAAAAAAAAAACAATCACCATTGCTTTAAATTTTGATTTGCTCATTCGAGGTTCTATTGGCTCTCGGTGAAGTTCGGCTCTTCCAGTGGATGGATTGGCGCTTCCTTTCCTGATCACAAGTAAAAAAATCCACGTTTCATTATAATATTATTACATTCCAAAAAAATTTGGGTCATTTTCAATCGGGTACAAATTGTCAGTACAAACATTTTTGCGAGCTTTATTTCAAACATTTTTGAGCGGTACGTGTCCTGAAGGAGCTGACAGAAGATGACTTCCAGCACTGTTTCCAACAATGGAAAATTTGAATTGAGCGTTGTAGGGATAGAGAAGGAGTGAGCATTGACGGTGACAATAAGTGATTATGTATAAAATTAAAATTAAATTGTTTACAACGTCAGTCTCGTTATTTAATAGCCACACCTCATATTGTATCACTTCAGGCTTCTATTCTACAATCTTTACAGTCGTTTTGGTGGATCCACAGGAAGATGTAATCTTGAAATAGTTCGTATTAAGTAGTAAAATAGTACTGAATGTACATCGTGGGATTGGTTGTACTTGTACGTTAAGACAAATCTTTGACTGGAATGCTTAAAAAGGTTAAAAATTAAAATTTTAAATTGAAGCGTAAATTTGGCAGCCGTTAACCAATATACGTTTCAAAAGAAAACTATTTATACAATTAATCAAATTTACATATATAATATTTTTAGCAGTTACGTCATCAAAATTAATCAAAAATTCATAAATTTTAGTTTTTATAGCAGTTACGTTATCAAAATTAATCAAAAATTCGTTAATTTTAGTTTTGTTAGGGTATTTGCGACAAAATCAGTACATCTTACCGTCAACTTATTTCATTAATATTTTTTACTTAATTATGCTGCCAAGTACACATTACAAAATACCGGTAAATTTCAATAGCAGGCCTTAACTCTATTTTACAATTTCTAATTTTCTTAATAATTAATATTGCATGTAAAAATATTTCCAATTAACTCACGCCGTCAACCAACCATAACCTTGTTCCTATTGTCATTTTCTATTAGATAAATTTCTTCAATAATTTTGAAAGTAAGTTTAATCGAAATGGAAACAGAATTATAGGACTTAATTAAATGATTAACAAATATGTCCTTGAATTAATTACGAAGTATTTTATAAAATTAAATTACTGAAGGAAATTAATTAGTGATTATTTTAAGTTTACTTTATTTATCAACAATTGGTATTATCTAATTTAACTTAAAGATTTAAATTCTATAAAATGTTCTTTATCATTTTGTTATGGATGATGGATAACTGAGCAGGTGCCTTCCAAGATTTTCATACGTATGTTCCACAAAATGTTTAAAGTGTACTTCATATTACAATATAGGCCCATAGTTGGATAAATTGCCCCAAATATTTTTACTCTTCTACCACAATTTACAGTTTATTTATTGTGGTATTATAACAGTGTACTATTCAATAGTACAGCCCATTCTAACCTACAGAATCTTAAGCTGGGGTGAGATCTATTATGTTGCATAGGGCTACCTGTTGTTGTTTAGGTCATCACCCGAAAGGCTGGTTTGAACCTGCAGAGGTTTTACTAATTATAACGAGGAATGAGAGGTTTACATTTGCCTTCCTCACTGAATGGAAAAGTATGCTTATCAGCATGCCTGGCCCTCTGAAAAGCACATATTTTCCACTCTGTAAATGACACCTTCACTTCATTCACCACAAACAATGTCTATAGAATGAAATTCATTACTTTCAGAGGAGATAACTCTGACAAGAGTCTTTTACACCTCTACCTCTTTTGTTCTTATATGATTCAGTCAATTTTGGCTGACTATGTGATAAGAAACAGAACTATTTATTTTAGCCCTGCTACGAATAAATTTTGTGTAAATAATTTGACACTCTACTTACCTGTTATGGGCAAAAAATATAGGTGTATACAAAAGGTATAGGTATGGGCAGAAGGACCTGTTTGTTATAGGTTGTAGGTATATGCATACCTACAACCGCTAATGAAAGTGAAAAAATTATTTTATCAACGTTATATAAATTACTTTGATAAGCGTAGCTTTTCATTGATTTTCTAGTGACGGATATAAGGCAACTCAAATAAAATAAATTCTATTTAGGAGACATAAAAGCAGATTACATGAATAGAGCAGAGATCATCACTGGATCATTAGAAATAGGTACCTAATGCGTTCGCAATTGGCAAAAAAGGCTCTTAATCAGCATTTTTATGGTTATTTCAAACCCAAAATATTGAATTTTGCTTGTAAAAACTTAAACGATAGGTCTTTTAAAAGTAGTGCCCATGAGTAGATAATTAGTGTAGGAAGAGGCAATACAGAAATGTCAACAATCAAAATAAATGTTTTTGGTTCACTGACCTCCTCCGTGGCTTAGTGACTAGCGAGCTAGCCTACAAATCGAAAGATCCTATATTCGATTCTCGGCTAGGGTCCGGAAATTTTAACACGCTAAAAGTCACCGTCACATTACAAAAAACCCCTAGAGTCTAATTGCCAAACTGACGATACGACTTTACATAAACTAAATGAAAATTTCTTGGCTTGCTAATTCATATACCTATAAATAAATTACATTTTTGCTCATAACAGGCAGGTGGAGTGTTAAATTATTTGCACTCGATCTGCTAGTTCCAGGGCTAAAAAAAATAGTTCCTTTTCTTATCACATGGTCAGTTAATTAAATGACTGAGTCATTTAAGAAAAGAAGACGTAGAAGTGTAAAAGGCACTAATCAGAGTTATCTCCTCTGAAAGTAATGAATTTTATTATACAGCCAGACCCTGTGATGAATGCAGTGAAGGTATCTTGGCAAAATGAAAAATTATCTGCTTTTCAGAGGGTCTGGCATGCTGATAACCATACTTTTCGACACAGTGAGGAAGGCAATTGTAAACCAACCTACTTCTCATTTTGCTTAGTGAAGCCTCTAGGCGTTCAAACCAGCCTTTCGGTTGGTAATTTAAACGAAACAACAATATATTTATTTTAATTTTAGAAGGAAACAAAATACCAACAAACATTTTTACTATATTTAATTTCTTAGAATTCCTATTCAAAATATTTTATTCATCGCAATTCACTGTACTTGCTCAATGCACAACCCCTTGCAATAAAAATGAGGTTTTTACAAAAAAGAACTTGTCCCATTGACCGATTGTAGAATAATGTTACATACTTATTGTTTCAGATGTGTACAACCATTACAAAAATAAGTTCCGAAGATAAAAAAGAAGATGTAAAGAAAACAATAGAAAAACGTAACAACAAAAATATAGAAAAGAAAACATCAAAAACAGAGAAAAGAGAATTATTGGATGAGGAATATCAAATAGGTTTCCCCAGAAATTTACCAAAAGGAAGTGCGTTCAGTTACACACATGTTGTTCAAAGTCATGGACCTGTACAAAAAGTCGTACATATACCAAACAGTCTGACGTCATATTCTGAGGATTATAATCCAGAACAAATAATACCATCTTCATATTCTGACGATTTTGATTATAATCATCATCCACCTACATTATCTTCACCGATTTCTAATGAACATAATGAATACGAGAATAATAATCATTATTTTGTTCCGACTGCTGAACCTTATCATGGGCCAATATACGTAACAGCTAAACCAGTGTTGCCAACTAAAGATTTTTATGGCAAATCTACTGCTACGGTTCAATCAGATGATAATCCTGCGTTGCAATATCCGTTGTTTCGACCTGCTTATCGAAATCTTGTGACAGATCAGTACACTGTGCCTATTCAGGTGAGTTAAAATTATTTTTATTTCTTTATTTTTTAAAATTTTTATTCAGGAAATTCGTAATATGTTGGAAACAATCAGTGAATGTGATAACAAACAATTTGGAAAAATTAACATGGTAAATAAACGTTGACCCACCGGGTTGGTCTAGAGGTAAAGTCGGCGCCAAAATCAGCTGTTTAACAGCTGATTTTCGGAGACGAAGGTTCCTGGTTCAAATCCTAGTAAAGGTAGTTACTTTTATACGGATTTGAATGCTAGACAGTGGTTACGGGTGTACTTTGATGGTTGGGGTTCAATTAACCATACTCTCTCAAGAATGGTCGGCCTGGGTCTGCACAAGACTACGCCTCATTTACACGTCATACACATCATCCTCATCTCATTGGGTCATGGGGTTGCTTATTGTTCTAAATTGAACAGATTGCAACGTACACAAAACTTAGGAATACAAAAAAAAAATAAAATAAACGTGAGTGGAGACACAGTCGAGTGACAGAAGTCCGACGTGGAGGGATAAGTGTAGGATTAAGTGCAGCATTTAGAACACTGTAATGAATAGCCAATTACAGTACTACGTTAATAAATGAGGTCCCGGCTCCATCGACGTTTTAGACGTCTTGATGGATTGTCTTGGAGAGTCTGAGTAGCCAGATTTGAGATCAATGGGTTATAGTGGTTCACGAGTTTCTTCCTAAATTTTGTATATAGTTTTAAGAAAACGTCAAAATTATAGCTTTCAAAAATTAATAATTACTGAGATAAGGGGTCTCAAAGTTAGCTAGTTTAACAATAGCGGGATGCACGGTATGAGCTTCTATGAAATATAATTAACTTACCGGGTTGGTCTAAGGGTAAAGTCGTCTCCGCTAGTCAAGTGTTTAACAGCTGATTTTTGGAAACGAAGGATCCTGGTTCATATCCTAGTATAAGTTAAAATCCTAGTAAAACTTTTATACGAATTTGAATATTAGACAGTCGTTACCGGTGTACTTTGATGGTTCTGGTTAAGGTAGCCATAATCTCTCAGGAATGGTCGGCCTGAGCCTGTACGCATCATGCAATTATCATACATATTATTCTCATCTCATTGGGTTGTGGGGTTGTTCACTGTTCTCAATTGAACAGATTACAGCATACACAAATTAGGAAAAAAATAAAATACATTAGTATGAATAAAGTAATCTTACGGAAACCTTTTTTAGAATATTAGTTAAAATTTAATTTTTTGTAATTTAGTGAAGCTAAATTTTTTTTTTAAATTAATATTTATTATTACAGTCAGTATAAATACTATGACTAAATATTTTATAGTAATGGTTAGAAATATTGATACAATCCAATGTCGGTGTTCCGTCACACATCTTCTTGAATAACATTAAGTTTCATCAATGATTTTTTTCAAACAGTCTATTAGTATGTTACAGACAAAACAGTTATTTCGATAAATAAGAAAAAATACAGAAGCGAATTAAGAAACAATGAAATAGGATCAAAAATTAATACGATTTTAATGAGAAAATACAAAAGAAAATTAAGACAAAAACAAAAATTAAAAACATTAATTTAAGTAAGTTTTTATGCAGTAGAAAAGACTTTAATAATAACAAACATCTGGTGTGAAAGACTCACACGACGTTCTCCTGACAATGTAAATAAGTAACAAAATAACGTATGATCATGAGTAAATTTTGTAATTTAAAAACATAACCTAATTTTAATCATGAGTAAATGACGCTAAATAAAAATCAACCTTTGCTGGACTTAAAATCACGGAAAATCACTAATTAACGCTAAACTAGGCTCTGTAAAAAAATGCTTGAAATAAAAGTTGTAGATTTTTAAATTACTCTGAAACTTTTGTCGTAAGATGCATCTTAAGGTCTTAATCTTAAAAAAATTTCATTTTTAACAGATTTTGATAAGTAAAATACAGAAAATCACTGTCTTAAAACTAAGCGTAATAGGAAAAAATGTTGAAATAAAAATTGTAGGTTTGTTTAATTTTAAACCGTATTAATATGCATTTTAGGGCAAAAGCGGATACACGCTTTTGCCCTAAAGCATATTTTTTTGAAAGCGTATTAAGGGCGCAATTTAAAAAAATATTATTACGAGACCGCAACCCTCTCCAGAATTTCAGCAAACATGCCGCTAACCCTATCTTGTAGAACATAATATTGTAGTAGTCTAAATGAGGTGAAACAAAACGTAGAAGTCGTTTTTCAAAAAATCGTCAAAGTGAAAAATTGCACTAATTAACTAAACCGATTACTGAAATTTCTATAAATTTATTTCAATTGAAATTAATTGTTCTTGTATTGCTACAGACAGAAGGAAAAGAACGTTCTTAAAAACATGATCTAAAGTATTTTTTTAAAAAGTCTGTTCTTGTTTAGGTCATCAACCGAAAGCCTGATTTGAACTTCTAAAAGGTTTACTGAGTAAAACGAGAAGTAATGTAGTTAAAATTACCTTCCTTACTAAATGGAAGAGTATGCTTTTCAGCTACCAGGCCCTCTAAAAACCACTTACTTTCCACTCTGCAAATGCCATCTTCACTTCATTCACCACCGGGTCTGGTTGTATAATGAAATTTATTACTCTCGGAGGAGACAACTGTGACTAGTGTCTTTTACACCTCTACCTCTTCTGCTCTTAAATGCTTCCCTCATATAATTGGCTTACGATGTAATAAGAAAGAGAACTATTCAGTAGCCCTCGAACTACTAGATCGAGTGCAAATAATTTAAAACTCCAACTGCCTCTTAAAGGCATTTAACAATTCAAAGGATATAAAATAAACCTTATATAGTTGGAGAAAACTGGATGGAAATATTTCATTACTCGATATTGCTTACACAATTTGAAAACTATAAAAACATTACATATGAACTATGTCTCAATTAAAATTAACTGTTTTCTTACATAGTATTAGAGAAAGCTATTAGCTCTTAAATTTACAGAACCAAATTACTGATAATGACGTTTCAAATTAACCAATTAAACGTTTATGCTAAACTATCCCTTTATTTGGAATACATCCGTCAAATTTAATTAAAATTTAATACGAAATTACTAAATATTTGAGTGATTATTTTAACATGTAAAACTCTAAATTTTTTCCCAATAAAGCGTTGTTAATTTACATAACCGGAAGTGCAGCAATAGGATATTATGGATATTTTAACATAGGTAAATAAAGTTAAAATGTTAAAAGTGCAATTGCCTGAAGGTAAATGTGATAATCCAACTGGTTTTATAAATAATATGCGACCGTAAAACAAAAAAAAAAACAATACTATGCTAAAGCTTGCTCTTGGATAGATTGTTAAACTGGAACACCGAAACAACAGAAAGAAACAAGACACAAAATTAAATCGTGGTTTAATTTGAAAGGTTATTTAATACAGGGTGATTCACGAAGATATGAAGAAACTTTAGGAACTCATTGTACATGTAAAAATAATAAAAAACGTTTATATAAACATGGGTCCGGAAATGCTTCGTTTCCGAGTTATGGCTAGTGAAAGTTTCGCCCGGATTTCAGCTCACCAGGTGAAATGAGGTCTTCCCAAAATTCTGGTAAGGTAGGTTAAGGACAAAATTCAATCGTTTCTTATAGTTTTTGACCTGATAAATTGAATAAAATAGGTTCCAGAACTGTAAGTTTAATAATTTTTAAGAAAACCAGTGTTAAATGCAAAAAATGGAGTGAAAACACATTTTTTTATCTTTGGGCAAGAACAACTTTGTTATTTCACCTAGAAACAGTTAAAATTTTTGAAAAAAAAACATGTAGAAAATTTTATTCTGAACAAACCGGTGTATATAAAGTACACAGAAAGCGAATAGCTGTTTGATTAAATGAATTTTTATTCATAACAGTACAGGGTAAAATTAACCGGAAAAACAAAGATGAAAACATGTGTTTTTTCACTCCATTTTATGCATTTGACACTGGTTTTCTCAAAAAATATTCAACTTTTAGTTCTTGGACCTGTTTTGTTCAATTTATCAGGTTAAAAACCATAAGAAAAGATTGAATTCTCCCCTTAATCTACCTTACCAGAATTTCAGGAAGACTTCATTTCACGTGGTGAGCTGAAATCCGGGGAGAAATCTTTCGCTAGCCGTAACTCGGTAACGAAGCATTTTTGGACCCATGTTTTTATAAACTTTTTTCATTAGTTTTACATGTACAATGGGCTCCCAAAGTTTCTGCATATTCTCTTGAATCACCCTGTATAGATTTTAAACTTAGTATCTCTAATAAATTTATGATTTACGAAGCAAACATAAACCCAGTGTGGATCTATGGGATTTAATTTAATTGTTGTCTTGCCCCTTTAAGGGGACACGGGAGTCCTGTACTTTGCAATACTTACTTAACGAACATTTTAATAGCTTGTACTGATTAAACATTATGATTTTTTCCTTACAGCATTATTATGCTTTTATATACATTCAATATAACACTTTTGTAATATTTTCATTTTTAACAAAGAACAAAACTAAATTCGGCTCACCTTCAGACCTATGAAATTTTGAAATATTTATAGCTCTAAAATGATCTCTCTCAACAATATTGACCAGTACGCTTACCATCGTTCCACAGAAAACACAGAAATATAATGTAAAACATAAGGTATTAAAACAGACGCCGTTGCATTTAATAGCTGAAATAAATCTTAAATTGTATCCGTATTGAGTTTTTGTAAAGGCCTAAACAACCTTTTTTTCTAATAACTCCTAAGTCTTCATTTGTTCTTGGAAAGAAAATAATAACAAACTAACAAAAATCAATGTTATTCATGAATAACGGGAAAATGACATAAATATAATTTAAAAAATTGTTAAGGTAAGAACAATATTTTAACACATTTCAATCTAAGTATATTTTCACAGTTGTTGAGGAAGTTGATTGCGAAAAAGTTTTAATTTTTTTCAAACTTTTTTATAGGGAGTCTTCAACCCTATTCTAGTTAATGTAACGTCCTCGCCACTCATAATGTGCGGTCTTGGGTTCGACTCCCATTCAGGCATGGCATCTTTTCATACGTTACAAGAAACCATTTCATCCTTCACCGTCTGCATTAGCAGTAGTTGCAGAACAGTCGGACGTTAAACAAAAACAAAATGGTTAATTTTGACATTTTATAGCTTTCTTTCTGAAAATACAAGTAGACTTAATTTTTATCTATATAAATATAAAAATATAAAAGAAGAATACAGAGATACAGAACCTCTAGCAGACCAGATGAGGAAAAAGATAATTTCCTTCTTTGGACATCTCTTGAGGACCGACTCTTCCAGAATCTCAAAACAAATCATCAACTTTTTCCTTAACAGAAAAACTCAGCCCCACTGGATCAGGAAAATTAAGGAGGACTTGGACGGGCTCCAAATCTCACTTGAAGAAATCAAAACAAAAGCCAGAAATTACCACAGGCTTAAAACCACAAGACTTGAACAGCAGAAACCGAAGAAACGACAGAACGTTGTGTATTCTGAGAAGGAACGGCAGAGAAGATCGGATGGATTGAGGGAATACTGGAGAAAGTTCAAGGAAGGAAACATCAGGAAAGGACTCCAAAAACTGAAAAATTAAACCGCAAAAATTGAAATGAGCTTTTTTTGGTTTGATGAACTTAAGTAGTCCTATGTGGATTTAAAAAACAATATATATAAAAATTAATGTTTGTTTGTCCTTTGTGCATTCCTAAAGTGTTCAACAGATTTAAATTTAATTTTACCTACAGATTATTCAGTTTCTGGAGCAAATTTAAAATGTTTTAAAACCTCGATCTGATCATTAAAAAGAAAGTTAAGGGTTCAAAAATACGGTTTTTGTGCTTTCGAAAAGTCAGATATTCGACTTTTTAAGCTTTTGAAAATTTCGATGTGATCAGTTGAAATAATGTTAGGGGGTTCCTTAAACAATTTTATGTTGTTAAAAAATTACATATTATTATTGTTTTTGTGCTTTCAGAAAAGTCAGATGTTAAAAGTTTAAATACTTTTTTTCTAGTTTGAACACTAGACAGTGGTTACCGGTGTACTTTGATGGTTGGGGTTTAATTAACCATACTCTAGCAGGAATGGTCGGCCTGAGTCTTTACAAGACTACACCTCATTTACACGTCATACACATCATCCTCATCTCATTGGGTCATGGGGTAGCTTATTGTTCTAAATTGAACATAGACAATGAACCTCTCACAAAAACAGATACGGTCAAGTATCTCGGTCTGACTTTTGATAAACGACTAACTTGGAGCACACATATCAAACGGAAACGTTTATTACTGAATTCCCGACTTAAAATTCTATTATTCCCTACTTCACAAACGATCAAAATTACCAATGGCACAAAAATTACGCATATATTGTTCTCTTTTGAAACCTATGTGGACCTACGGGTCCCAAATTTACGGTTCAAACAAACCCTCTAACTTGCAACGAATTCAAGCATTCCAGTCAAAAAATTACGCCTTATAGCAAATGCACCTCTTTACGTTAGCAACAAAACCTTACATACAGATTTGAAAATACCACTTGTACAAAATTCCATCGAATACCTATACAAACGCTTCCACGACAAGTCACACGAACACGAAAGCCCGCTAGTGCGTTCACTTTCCTCCGTCCATTTACCTGATAATTCCCCTAGACGCCTTAAAAGACGCTGGAGTAGAGACCTGCTAATTTGATATACAAATTTCATTCTTGGGGAGGCACCAATGGGGACCCTACCCCTCTCATGCCTATCATGTCATTTACATTATTATGATAATCATCACATTTGCTTGTTGTAACATTTTACAGTTGTAAATAACGAATTAAAGAGAAAAAAAAATCGAACAGATTGCAACGTACACAAATTAGGAATAAAAAAATAAGTTTAAAACAAAGAACAAATAAAAACAGATGTTTTTGTTTTACAAATGGCATGAATGTATCATCATTAGAAGTAGTATTATGAATGCTAATTACTTTCTCTTGCCTATATGAATTATGAATAGGCCTTTAAAGGAAGGAAAGTATTGTTTTCATGTCGATTTTTCGAAATCGAGTTTTCACCGGATCTATACGTTTTCAGACCCCGTGAACCCAAAAAACATGTTTTTAGCGATTGGTCTGTGTGTGTGTATGTGTGTGAGTGTGTGTGTGTGTGTGTGAACAGAATATCTCAAGAACGGAACATCGTACGAACTTGAAACTTGAAACTTAAGTTACATACTACCACTACCGGATGCGACACGAACATTTTCATCAAAATCGGTCAAACGGAAGTAGTAGTTTATTCGTATAATTTTTCACTTTTTTGCGATTTTCTCAAAAACTGGTCCTACGATTTTTTTTAAAATCGCCTCATTTACTCAATTTTTTATTCTCTACACGATAGGGTAGGCGTCATGTTTGCTGAAATTCTGAGTGATGCTGTTTTCACGTAAAAACAAAGTTTTTTTAAGATTACGGCTTTAAAATGCAATTTAGAGCAAAAATTTATATAATAAAAGTTGTAGAGAATTTAAAATCCTACAACTTTTATTTCAAACATTTTTTTGTATAACGCTTAGTTTAGCGGTAATTTGCAATTTTCTGTTTTTTTTCTCACGAAAACGCGAGAAAAATCGATTCTTTTAACATTTCGGCTTTAGTATGCATTTTACGACAAAAGTGTATATAATAAAATTTATAGAAAATTAAGAGATCTACAACTTTTATTTAGAGAATTTTTCTCTACAGAGCCTAGTTTAGCGTGAAAGTGTGATTTTCCGTTTTTTTTAAGCCAAACTGAGTTCGATTTTCATTTTCCGTCTTCCACTCATGATTAAAATAAGGTTATGTTTTTGAGGTTAGTTTTTGTTTATTTCTAATATTTTATTAATAATATTAGGTTTATTATTAATTATTTGCATTGGCAAGAGAAAGTTGTGTGAGTGTTTCACACCAATTTTTTTTTAAATTTTTTTTCAGCGATTTTCCAAGTAGTTTCTATGCAGTTATGCCTCTGAAGGCGTAGAAGCGCGCGTCGGGTGCAGCTAATTTAAATAAAAGTTTGTTTGGTACATAATTTTATTAATGTTATAAGGAAATAATGTTTAATAAAATAATAATTTTATTGTGTAGCTTTTAATGAGAGTAGTGTTAAGTTTTTGATTTCTGTTTCAGTTTGTTTACAGAGTACCGTACCAAAGAAATTATGATTATCAACCCGTAGAACGATCAACATATCCAATTACCGTAAACGGACAAATCGCTTACACTGTAGCTACACCATTACCATACGGACTAGAAAAATCTTATTTAAATCCATCTCCATCACCGGAAATACCTTATTCATTTTATTTAAACAGCCATAATAATTATTTAAGTTATACAAAACCGGATGTCAATTCGGAAGAATTAAGTACAAATACTTATTCTGATGAACAACAAAGGTAAAAGTACTAAAAGATAAGAAAAGAAAGGTAAATATGAACCTATATTTTCATATTTTTTAAATTTTATTTCGTTTAATTTAAACAACAAATTCAATCGAACACATATTCAAACGCTTTCATGACAAGTCACAAGAAAACGAAATGATTGAATCATATAATCATTGAAATCATTGAATAAAATCATTACACACATTTACATCATAATAATTCATAAATTACATTGTTGTTGTTTAGGTCATCAGCCTAAAGGCTGGTTTGAACCTGTAGAGATTTTACTAAGTAAAACAAAGAGTGAGGTAATTTACCATGACTTCCTCACCGAGTGGAAAAGTACGCTTATCAGCATGCCGGGCCCTCTGAAAAGCACATATTTTGCACTCTGCAAATGACACCTTCACTTCATGCACCACAGGGTCTGGCTGTATAATGGAATTCATTACTTTCAAAGGAGATAACTCTGATTAGTGTATTTTACACCTCTACCTTTTCTGTTCTTAAATGATTCAGTCATTTAATTGGCTGACCATGTGATAAGAAACAGAACTATTTTTATATATTACATTATTTAATAATTACATTATTCAATTAATAATTTATATTATAATAATTTAAACCTTATTAAACATTAACTACTGATTCTAAACTTCTGTTTTCAGGTCTAAATAATTGGTTCAGTTTGTACGTAGATAATAATATAATACAATGAGAAAGTAATTCATTGAATGGTTCAGAGATAGCGCAAGCGCTCCAGTTAGTACTACAAATCTGAATTTTCTGTATTTTTATTATGTAAAATCTTGTAATTATATTATGATAATTTGTGTACCAAAAAGTAAATAAATTTGTAATCAATATTGTATGTGTCATAAATTGTAATACGTAATGTATGTAAATAGAAATGCTTATTAAATATATAGTTTTTTAAAAAATCATTTTATTTTACCTTTTATATTTTAGTTTTGTTTTTTGTATTTACCATTAGTGTTCCTTTACAGTGTCGATTAGAAATTAACAGATGTGTACCATAAAAAATCATATTTCTTATGGGTTTGTGGTTACTCTTGATGAATGACAATGGAACTTTTGTTCTACAAAAACAAAATAAATATATTATTTAATTTTCTTACCAGATTTTCTGTTTTTTTGTTGTATTTCTTTTACTTTTCTTGCCCTATATGAATATCTAGCAAATGAAAGTAATGTTTTCATGTAGATATTTTTAAAACGAATTTTCCCCGGAAATACACTTTTCTGGACGCCTAAAAAACCATATTTTTACTGATTAGTGTGTGTGTGTGTGTGTGTGAAAAAAATATCTCAAAAACTAAACATCGTACAAAGTTGAAACTTGGAACTTAATTTAGGCACTACAAGACAACTTGACAGAAATATTTACAACAAAATCGGTCAACCAGAAGTAGCAGTTTACTCGTGAATTTTTTTCTTTCTTCTGTGATTTTCTCAAAAATGACTTCTAGGATTTCTTTAAAAATCACCTCATTTACTTAATTTTTTATGCCCTAGAGATAAAATAAAAAACGTGTTTGATGAAATTATTGGAGAGACGTGCTCTCGTGATAAAAATATGTTTTCTTTCAGATATCAAGGTTAATATGCATTTTAGGGCAAACGTGATTTAAGTTGTAGGAAATTAAAAACCTTATTACTTTCAGTATAATTTATTTTATTTTAATTTTGTTGTTTTATTACTCCATACAATTTGACTTTAAGACAATATGTTGAAAATGATATATTATTTAGTTGTGGCAATTCCGAGGTGGACCGCTTGGAAACACTGAAAGTTGGTGCTCTGTGTTCTTTAGTATGTGATACGCAGCGTTATCTAGCACGATTGCCGATTTCTATGTATTCGACTTTTGTAGATATTTTAATATTTAATCGTATATTTTATTGTATTTTGTATTTTTATCTATTTGTTCCTTCTAATCTTCCTTCTTAAATGGATTTTTAATATTCATCTAATATTCCTTAGTATATTTATACAATAAATGCTTTCAATTATCTAAAATATTGAATATGTACACAATTCAAACGAATTACTAAGTTTCTTCTTATACCAGAAAGTGCGTGCATCTGGTTCAGGGGTCTTCCACCAACAAATCTACATTTCATTGTTATGTACGAAATTGATTTAGAATTATTTCATAACTGTTATATTTTTAAATTCAATTTATGTGCAGCGAATATGAATTGGTGCTGAAACATTTGAAATGTAGCTTTAAAATATACGTAAATAAACGTAGCTTTATTGTAGAGGAATGCTTTGTGTTCCACAGACAGTAGCCTACGAATAACAAAAATGAGGAGTTACAGAATGCTTTTTAATAGTTAGAATATTAAAAGTAAGCTAGCCTTACTCAGAAAATGCTTACTCGAAAAATGTTCTTTAAGGCGATCATTACCAACTGCTCAAAAAAAAACAATCACTTAAGTTTTACTTAACCGATGAAAACTTTTATAGGTATAGTATTTACTAAAGTTGCTAAATATTTTTTTGTTTTAAAAATATATCAGAAATCGGAGTGAAAAGTATTTAATCAAGTTTTCGGTTAACCTGATCAAAAATGTTTAACCGTCCTTTCAAACACATAATTATATTACGAATGATTAACTCTAATTTCTTAATAAACTTAATAACACTCATTTATCTAAAAACTCAATAATCAAAGTATTATTCAATCATCATTTAAACACACCTTCATTTTTTTTACGTATCAAGTCTTCATTTTTTACACCTTCATTCATCCATCAATTTCAAAATAGAATTACGTCGTTCTCCGTGTTTAAAAAAAGTTATAAATCGTGAGGACCCAAGGAGAAAGCCTTTATCGCTTGTAACCGTGAGATTACACGGAAGCATTGCTGCTGAGTGCTGTCTTCTTTATGATAATCTATCATCTTTAAAAACGATTACTGAAAGTTTTTGTTAATTTTTTTGAAAATAATTCTTAAATGTTAAAAAATTAAAATATATGCCTCAATGAAAGACACATATGGCAAGAAAATATTAATACACTCAAGTAATCTCTGGTAACCACTCAAAACATGTAAAACAAGAAATTTCAGTCAACCAAAACAAAACTAAGACACTACCGAAAAGTGGTTCTCCCAGAAATCTACTATTCCAGCGAAACGTTATTCGAGCCATATCGCTTTGAAGACACCGATAGAATTAAGAAAAATAGAAAGAAAATTACTTAGGAAGTGCATGAACAAAAGGCACATGGTGGAAGGACAGTGGCGGTTAATCCCAAACAAAAAAATCTACAAACTAATCCCCCCCACTAACAAAAAACTTTAGAAAGAAAAGAATATCATTCCTAGGACACATACTCAGAGCCGAAAATCCCAGACTTGTGAACCCTGCTGATCAACTATTTTTGGTATAAGGTGTCGAGAACTAGGTGGCTGAAGGAGGTACAGCGGGATGTCGAGGAACTTGTAATCACTAAATAAGACCTGCTAACAAAATCAGCAAAGTACAACCAACTATTCAAGACTAATGTGGTAACATTCAAACCAAAAACCAGAAGAGTGTACAACAGGGTGTTTACCGACAAAGACCAGAACGTTTTAAGAAAATGTGGGCCAAACGAAAGGAAACCACGCTTAGGAGAGCGCGCTTTTCAAAGAAACCTAACACTGGAACAGATCTAAACTTGAACTAGAGTGATCCTATGAGGTCTCAAAAGTAAAACAAAAAAAATTGTAAGTACTCCAACGCAAAAGTAACGTGTAAGCCCTATCATTAGTAAAAATTATTAGATGACATAATTATTGAAATAAACATGTAAATTTGTTTCCAAGGCTGGTTGTGAGTAGACCACGCAAGAGTTGGCAATAGCGCTGACAAATTAAAGAGAAAAATACAATAATAAAAATTGTGAGTCGGAATAGGAAAAGAAGGCCTAATCCTTGTGAGTAAGAAGAAGAAGAACATGCAAATTTGTTACTCGTTACTTTGTGGTAAATGAATAGTTAACAACTGGCTTATCCGCTGGCCCATTAAAGTGACCGCTAGCAAACCAACAGAAGTTATGTTCATCTTACAACCCCAAATATTTCTACCTATAATACTAAAGAAGGTCCACTTTCCTTCGGGAAAAATTTGGTTGGGGATTGTAAAAAGATAGGTAACTTACCATTAAGCATCATTTGTGTACAAAATTTTTAGACCGTCGTCATACGAGGTGTGGCTAATAAATAACGAGACTGATGTTGTAAAAATTGTTATTTTAATTTTATACATAGTCACTTATTGTCACCTTCAATATATACTCCTTCTCTATACCTACAACGCTCCATGCGAATTTTCCATCGTCGAGAACAGTGCTGGAAGTTATCTTCCGTCAGCTTCTTCAGGACACGTGCCGCTTTCTTTTTACAGCTTCCACAGACTGAAATCTTGTCCCTTTTAATGCAGATTTCACCTTAAGAATTAGATAGAAGTCACATAGTACAAGATCTGGTGATAAGGTGGATGCTCTAACACTGAGATGCTGTACTTGGCAAAGAACCTCTTGATAGATAACGCAGAATGAGCTGGCGCATTGTCTTGGTGGAGAACCCATGATTTGTCCTTCCACATTTCGGGGCGTTTTTTCCTTATCCCTTGACGTAGTTTAGAAAGTACCTCAAAGTAGTAATATTGAATATTTGTTTGACTTTCAAGAACCCAGTGAAGATACACAATCCCAATGATATAAAAAATAAGATAATAACATGTGATGAAACGTGGTTTTCCACTTATGATCCGGAAACAAAGTGCCAATCCATGCACCAGAAGAGCCAAACTTCACCGAGAGCCAAAAAAGCTCGAATGAGCAAGTCAAAATTTAAACTAATGATGATTTTTTTTCTTTTATATCCATAGGATTGTGTACCTTCACTGGGTTCCTGATGATCAAACAATTAACCAATATTACTACCTTGAGGTACTTTCTATACTACGTCAAAGAGTAAGGAAAAAACGCCCCGAGATGTGGAAGGGCAAATCATGGGTTCTCCACCAAGACAATGCGCCAGCTCATTCCGCATTATCTGTCAAGAGGTTCCTAGCCAAGTACAGCATCTCAGTGTTAGAACATCCACCTTATTCACCAGATCTTGCACCATGTGACTTCTACCTGTTCCCTAAGGTGAAATCTGCATTAAAAGGGACAAGATTTCAGTCTCTGGAAGCTGTAAAAGAGAAAGCGGCAAGTGTCCTAAAAGAGCTGACAGAAGATGACTTCCCGCACTGTTTCCAACAATTGAAAATTTACATGGAGCGTTGTAGGGATAGAGAAGGAGTGTATATTGAAGGTGTCAATAAGTGATTATGTATAAAATAAAAAAATAAAATGTTTTACAACGTCAGTTTACTTATTTAATAGCCACACCTCGTATGTAGGTAATAAAACCCTCCAAGATGATTTCGAAGTTCAGATAGTAAAAGGGCTTATTTCATGATCGACTACATAACCGTCCAAACAAATTAGTCCATTATAAGAACCTTTATAAATGCACGACGTCGAAAGTGAAAATGGAGAAGAGATAATTTTTTATATGAAGCTGTTAACACCCATAGTTCCCACCTGGGAATCTACCACTGGGTGCCATTACTTCTACCAGTAAGATTCTCTACTGCTCGTTAAATAATTTGGTTTGATGACAGCATCAGAGAAGAACATCTACGTGGGTCACTGATACATTATATTTTTATTAAAAAATTTTCAGATAAATAAATAATTAATTTTAATTTTAAAATTTAAATTTTTATTTATCGGTAAAGTCAAAAGTGTCAAACTTTCTGACACAATTTCAAAACAAAATAAATTCAAAAATTCAATTTTTTTGTAAAAGTGTCTATTATATTATAAAATAAGTATAATTATATTAGTTAAATAAAATATTTACAAATATATTTTGTGTTTATTCATTTGTGAGTTGCTACAAGGTACAATAGTACATAAAATGGGCTTAGATTGATCATTTCAGTGGGAAAAGCTTAAAACTAATGCTACCCACAAATGTTATGATTTGTTTGAAAAAAAAACAAAGTGAAAACAAACAAAACAATAAAAGAAAACCAAATAAATGTAATTAAAATTAAATTTTATTACCTTTATAAATTTATTAATTTTTTATTATTAATACAATTAATCAAAACTAATTAGTAAAAATACAATTTATTATTAATTATTTTATTTTACTTCAGTCGTTTCTTTGCTTTCTTTACTTTTTTCTTTTTCACCACTTTCTCTCTTATAATTTGCATCATGGTAATCTAAATACGGTTCATAACCATGAATTCCATGAATTCCATGAATTCCATGGATCCCATGGTACCCATGGTACCCATGATGAGGCCCTAAAATTGGTGTTGCTTTAATATAAACAGGTACCGGGACTGGGGTTGGTACTGGAACAGGTACTGGATGGGCGACAGGTACTTTAATTGGTACTTTAACCGGATATGGTACCGGATTTTCAATATGTACAGGATATGGTTTTGGTACATGTACAGCTATTGGTCTATCCACTGGTACTGGGATGGCTACTTTAACTGGAATTCCTATATGTTTTTCAACAGTCACTGGATAAGGGTGTGGTACTGGAACTGGAATTTCTTTCGTCACTGTTATTGTTTTGTAAGGACTGTGTCCAAAATATCCTGAGTGTCCATAAAATCTTGGTCCACCATGTGCTGGTACAACTACTGGTACTTGTTGATCTCCATGGTAAACATGTGTAAAACTAGTTGCTCCTCTTTTACCGACATCTGTTTTACTAGACGTTGATAGATCTATCACAATCTGTAAAAAATAAATACATAAATAATTAATAAAAATAAATTTATAAATTAATACATAAATCAAAACATATAAAACAAAAAATCCGTATCGAAAAAACTAAAATCAGACAATACCAGACACTAATTTTCCTTCAGGCTATATAAAGTTGGAAAATTAGAAAGGTTTGAGAAAAATAAAGAAGGATAGTCAGAAATTGCTTAAACAAGAAAAGCATAGCAGAAGGACGGTGGAGGATAATCCTAAATGAAGAAGTGTGTAGGATAATAACCTCAGTGACAATTTCTTCAGGAAAAAGAATTTCATTCTTAGGGCACCTACTTAGACCAGAAATTGCTAACCAAATTATTAACTTTTACTGGGAAAGAACAACGAAACCGAAATGGATTAAGGAAGTCCAACAGGACATGGAAGAGTTGAGAATTTCAAGAGAGGATCTGACTACAAAATCTGGAAAATACAATGAGCTAATTAAAACTAATATGGTCATATTTGAGCCTAAAACTAGAAAAGAATCAAACAGGTTGTAATCGGACGAGAGCAAATGCCAAAAATCGAAACGCCTAGAAAAGATGTTGGCGAAAACGAAATAAGCAAGAATAAAACAACTTAAACGCTTCGGGAATAAGAAGAACCGATTACAGATTGGACTGGCCCAGAAATTGGACTAAAGTAATCCTATGAGCTCATAAAATTAAAAAATAAATAACATTGATATTTTTAAAAACAATTATATTTGATATTTTTTACCGTTAAGCTCATCTCAAATAAAAATTCACACCATACAACGTTGAACTTACAACATCGTCCCTTTATAGCTCCTTTTTTCATTGTTGAACAATGACTGGAAAATTAAAGTAACCCCAACAAAGACAATTTACGTCACCTTCACGTTTCATAGAAACACATTCTTTTATGTTTTTGAATAGATCATCTCTACTCCAGACGAACAAAGCTTGCTATTTAGGGTTCCGTATTGACAAAAAACTGACTTGGAACAGTCATAGATTTGAAGTAAAAGTTACTGGAAGTTAGATGAAAAAGCTCTTCTCGTTGCTCTCTAGGAAGTCAAAACTCCCTCTTAGCTAAAAACAGTTATACAAATCTCTACTTCGACCTATTTGGACTTAGATATTTGGCTTCAGAAAGCCTTAAGTATTCATGAAATTACAATATTCTTTCAGTTTAAGTGCATAACGGATTTCTGCAGCCAAACCCTGGTATGTAACTAACGGAACGTTACATAACGACTTACACGAACCGTTCGTTAATTTACAATTTTATAGATCTTACAGAAGTTTTGAACATAAACTTCCTGAATAAGAATACGGACTCTTAAAAAAACTACTGCAATATTTCCCCCGAAATCTCCCATGTAGGCTTGATAGATGACGGAGTAAACGAAGTTTTGTAACAAATAAAATAACTCTTGAGAGTCTTAACACCATCGCAAAAATCAATCCTTAAATCAGTTGAATGTACATACAGTTGTAAAAATCATTAACAAAGGAAAAAAATAACCCTATCTGTCAAAATATGAGAAAAATCTGAGACGAAAAAAACACAATGTACCTTCCAAAGAACAACACAACTGCGAATACATTTACCAAAATAATAATATTTATAATATTGTTACATTGTTTTAGATTGTATTTTTTCATAATAATAATAATAATAATAATAATAATAATAATAATAATAATAATAATAATAATAATAATAATAATAATAATAATAATAATAATAATAATAATAATAATAATAATAATAATAATATATATTATATATTATATAATATTATATTTATATATAATATTACAATACCTATAATTCAATAATATAATATGCTACAATAGGCGCCGGCCGCATTGGCGTAGTTGGTAACGTGCTTGCCTCTCACCATGCCGTCTTGGGTTCGAATCCCACTCAGGCACGGCATTTTCATACGTTACAAAAATCATTTTCATCATTCACAGTTACAACCCAACGTCGTCGCTAATGACCACAGTAGTTGATCCGACGTTAAAAAACAAAGAAAAAAAATTTTATTGGTATTTTTAAATTTCAGTTTGTTAATGTTTTAGCCGATAGTTTTTGCGTAAATTAGTGTTATTTAAATAATTAGTTTGAGTTAAAAATTTAGTATATAAAACATTTACTGTCTTTACATTACCACCCCGACAAACAGTTTGTCACAGTGGATTGTCGTATTTAAAGGAAATTTTAATCTGTACCTACATAGATTACTTCTTGTAAAAGTTGTTTGAGGTACGTTTTATATACTATACTACTCTGATCGACGCATTCGTTCATATATTTGTGTTCAGAAAACTATTACAATATTATTATTAATAGCTAATTAAAATTTTTTGTGTACATTGTGACATTATTAATAGTAATAGTTTGTGGTATTCTAGATAGAAATGGAATAAATTGTTTTTTGACGGTAAATGTGGATTGTATGAGGTAGAATGTAGGCCTATTGAATAAAAATAATGGATTGCAATGAATGATATGTTTTGTACAGAAGTTCTCAGAAATGTTTAAGAAAAAGTTTCAAAGTCAAAAAAATGTAAAAACAGTAACGAATCTATGAATTTCGGAAATCTATAAGTACCAATTTTACTATGTCAGGGTCTAAATTTTTAATAAAAACTTAAAAATGCGAAATTTATTTATGGTCTCCATAAATTTAATTTATTTAGGGTCTCCTGCAAGTAGTTATTTTAGTTTTTTTGTCATCCGTCTCTCGACTGGTTTGATGCAGTTCTCCAAGCTGTTCTATCTTGCGCAAGTTGTTTCATATCTGCATACCTGTAACACCCCACATCTTTTGTAATTTGCTTTACATATTCTAATCTTTGCCTCCCTCTACAATTTACTCCCTCAATATTACCCTCCATTATTGATAGCCCAATACCTGGATGTCTTAAGATATGCCCCACTAGCCTTTCTTTTATTTCAGTATGTACTAGAATTTTCTATTCACTCATGAAAAATTGATCCTTTGTTTTGAAAATAACAGAACTTGACATTTGATTTCAGATTTTCAATTTTTATTAAGCTGGATTGTACCATAAAAATTACACAAATCATAGGACTAATTTCTAATTACAAATTTAATTTTCTGAGAACAATCAAAAATAATATTTTATAATGTTATTATAATGCAACATTCGTAATGAGTATTTCAGATGTAAGTTAATACGTCTGATGTAATATTTTTATTTAAATCTTCATGTGCGAAATTAATTTCATGTTACAGACCCTTTCAATAATGGGTTAGGGGTAAAGTTTTTGTTTAAAAAAATATGTTTTACTCAATATAATAATATTTTAAAGGCTCAGAACCTACGCAAATTTCGTAAATATTTTATTTTCAGCATCGACTTTAAACATCGAGATTTTGCTCGGTTTTGCAACGGTTTCAATCAAAAGCTCTGCAAACCATACTAAATGCACCGTGGTATATTATAAACGCTGATATACATCGTGATATGGATGTGCAGACGGTACGAGAAGAAATACGAAGTTCCAGTTGTAAATACATCAAACGTCCGAACAACCACGTATATCACTTAGCACTGAATCTTTTAGACAACAGCAATGTTGTTCATAGACTAAAACGTACTAAAATTTTTTATACGTAATTTTTTTTTTTTAATAGTACTGGTTTCCCAAGTCGATTCTAATAGTGTAATTTTACATTGTAAATAATATAATGTTTTTCATTCATTCACCAGTTAAGTTCGGTGTACACATATTTTGGAATCATGTGCTTATTAATTATTACTTCTCATTCTGTTTATTTTCGTTTTAAAGGAAGTTTTGGTTATTTTATTTTAATTTAATTTTTATTTGTTTTTTTAAATTATATAATTTTGATTGTAAATAATAATTAAGAGCAGTATAATATATTTTAATGTTATAATTTATTAATTACACCAGTGGGATGTAATATGTTTATGTGTTGATTCTAATTGATAAGTTGCATTTATTGTTATAAAACAGATTATGCATTAAAAAAATTTATATGAAAAAAAATTTATTTTCACTTTAACTCAATAGTGATGGATACGTCTGTCTTTAGTCCTGAGTGACGTGACTTATGCGGATAAATCTGTCATTAAAACTGACTACAAAAGATTTTTAGGTTGAATTGCAATAGGAGAAAAGCTATCTACAAGTACAAACTTTGTTTAAAAAATTATTATGATTAAAATACGATGAACGTAACAAACGCAAGTTATAATTAACAGCAGGATCATCTGATATGGAACACCGTCCTCGTGGCAACCAGGAAAACTAGTGGCCAATACTATCAACCTAGCTTTTGCAGGTGCAAATTTCCTGGAATATTTAGATATTTTGGAGTCAATTTGAAGACTATTAAGACAAATTTCAGTTAAAATCTTTTTTGATTTAATTTGAAAATGGGCGGATTAATGATCATAACTAATCAACACCGTGTGTCGATATATTTGCAAAATGACCTTGGAAAAACTTTTTTTGTGCATGTATACCAAACAATAGTCAGCGAAGGGTAAAGTTTAGTATATTACTAATTTTTTATGGTCAACAAATTGTAAAAAAGTAATAAATAATAAAATTACCCGAACGATTGAAAACATTAAATTAATTGATAAAATTAAATTAATTTAAAAGTTCTTTAGGATCTGTAAGTTAACCATTTACAGCTCCTACCTTCAACCAATATGGAGCTATGCCAGTCACCTTTACTGCTGTGCAAAACCATCGGTATTAGCAAAATTTCAGTGTTTCCAATTAAAGCTTTTACGGAGGATAGTTAACGCCCCTATTATGTAACCAATAAAACACTACACTCAGACTTAAACGTAACCTACATAAAAGACGCTTTCTTAAAATTCTATACAAAATTTAGGAAACTCGTGAACTACCATAACACATTGATCTCAAATCTGACTACGCAGACTCTCCTAAACAATCCAATAAGACGTCTAAAACGTCGATGGAGCCGGGACCTCATCAATTAACGTAGTACTGTAATTGTTATCCATTACAGTGTTCTAAATGCTGCACTTAATGCTACACTTATCTATTCACGTTGGAGTTCTGTTACTGGACTGTGTCTCCACTCACGTTTATTTATAATGCTAATTTTTTCCATATTTTGTGTTATCACATTCACTGATTGTTTCCAACAGATTATGAATTATCTAAATAGAGAGAGAAAAAACATCATTTACTTTTTTTTTATCTAATCAACAAAATTACAATCTGTTCTTTTATAATATAAAAAACAAGAAAAATAATAATAAAATGAAGTTAAAATAGAATGTTAAACACACAAAATTATTGTACATTGGGACAATATGGGATACAACTTTGGGGCACAGCAAGTCACAGTAACATTGAAATAATTCAACGGTTTCAGTCAAAAATACTTCGAAACATCATGGACTCACCTTGGTATATATCCAACACTATATTGCACAGAGACACGAACACTCCCACGGTACACGAAGCTATACAGAAATTTTGTACCAGTTACCAAACAAGACTTGAAAATCATCAGAATCCAGAAGCCATCAATCTCCTAGACAACAGTGGAACACACAGAAGACTATGCAGACTACACCCTACAGATTTATTTTAATATGTGATTGTGTAATTTATTTTACATTCGTGGCAAGATCACTTCAACAAAATGAGAAATTTTATAGAGTAATACCAAGGGGTATTACTTACTCAAGATTTATACTTACAACACATCTACTCATTGTTCTATGAGAGCAGATCGTAGATTTACAGTTATTCAAAAAAAAAAATAATAATATGTTACAGATAGGGTTCCTTTAGACTTTATAATAAATCAATTTTAAAATGATTGAAAATTGAAACGAAAAAATAATTTATAGTCTATGTATGTTGTAAAAGTAAAGTTAATTATGTTCAAATCTTTCACTTAATTCTGATTCACTGTATCTGTAAGGTTTTGTAAAAGTATAGTCGGTGTTGTCCAGAAATTTTATTACAAAATAATTCAGATATCCCTTCAGTCTTTGTTTGTATATTCTGCTAAATCGTGCAATATCTTGTCTTGCTGTGTTAAGCCAATCTCTTTGTAGATACCTAGACCTATATCAGTATCGCATTTACCATGGTATCCCAACAGTCGTTCATAACAAATTTTGTTTGAAAACGTTCTAATATAATGTGAAAATTTTAAGTTTATTTTTGTTATCCTCAGTGTTGTATCCTGTACGTCCAAACAGGCGTTAAAATTTTCTTGTATAGCTTCAAATTGTTCTTTTATATAAAATACGATTTTTTGTAAGCAATACAGTTTAAAAAATATTGATAAAATTTTTTCTCTGTTTAGAAAATTCACAATCTGTTGAAAACAATCAGTGAATTTGATAAGACAAAATTTGGAAAAATTAACTTTGTAAATAAACGTGAATGAAGACACAATCCAGTGACAGAAATACGGCGTAAATAGATAAGTGTAGCGTTAAAGGCAGCATTTAGAACACTTTAATGGATAGCCAATTACAGTACTGCGTTAATTGTGAAGTCCCGGCTCTGTCGACGTTTTCGACGTCTTATTGGATTGTGTGGGAGAGTCTGCGTAGCCAGATTTGAGTTCAATGGGTTATGGTGTTCACGAGTTTCTTCCTAAATTTTGTATAGTTTTAAGAAAACATCATTTATGTAGGGTACGTTTAGGTCTGAGTGTAGCGTTTTATTGGTTACATAATAGGGGGCGTTAACTATTTTCCGTAAAAGTTTTGATTGGAAACTCTGAACTTTTGCTAATAACAATAAAAATTGTTTTTCGGTTATTTTATATTTACAGATTTATCTAAAATCTGTTGTTATTTGTAAAATAAATACATTTGTTACACAGAAGATTATCATGAAAATGTATCTACCAGTTGATATAACTTTAAAAAATTATTAATAAACTTTTTTCACAATTTGTTGTACTTATATTAAAATATTTATATTGAAGCTACATTTTGAAAGAAAAATAGTAATAACATAGGTTGTGTTGTTTAGGTCATCAGCCAAAAGGCTGGTTTGAAATTCTAAAGGATATTACTAAGTAAAACGAGAAGTCAGGTGGTTTACCGCTGTATACCTCACTAAGTTTAAAACTTTGCTTATCAGCATGCCAGGCCATACAAAAAGCAAGTTTTTTCCACCCTGCAAATGACAGGGTGTCATTTGCACTCGATGGAAACTCAGAACAAAAACTTCAATGGTCAAAAATATTTTTACATGGTATTGAAACCTATTAAAATATTTCCTTCAGAGAATTAAAACATAAAAAATTGTAAGACTATTTCTATAAATTTTAGTAAAATAATTATTTAGACACTAAATTATAATTGGCAGAGAAATTGATATGGGTGAGCCCATAAAGTTCTGAAATTTAGGTAGACGTTATGAAAAACGAAACAAATAGTACAGTTTCAAAATTATTATAAATGAGTAATAGGGTATAAATGGTAAAAATATACACCCGTAATTATAATACCTCCATTAAATTGAGGGTAACCAATGATTGCAAAACATATACTTTAATGAACAAGTTTTTTAGAGATTTATGTATTCAAGTGTAATCTTATGTTTAACTGAAGTATTGTATTTCGCTTTTATTTTTATTGTAGGCCTAATTGTATAATGTATTTAATATTTTATTTAATTAAGATATTGTATTTTGTATTTTATTTATATTTTAAGTACATGTATTCAAATGTAATTTTGTATTTAATTGAAATAATGTATTTTGTTTGTTATTTATATTGCAATTGTATTATATTCAAGTGTAATCTTATATTTAATTCAAGTAATGTGTTTTTTATTTATATTGTAATTTGTAATATTGTATTTTGTTTTTATTTATATTGTAATTGTATATGAAATCAAAAATTTGTATTCTTTATGAGCCAACTCCGTGCTTTAAGTTTTATTTTTGTAACAATAAAGTGATTCTATTCTATTCTACTTATAGTTAAATAATTAACAAAATGTAAATAGTATTCATAGAAAATAAAATATCCATTAATTGTAATCAATTAAAAAACTGAATAGATTCATATATTATATTAATACTTACGGGAAAGATGAATAAATAAGATAATTTCCACATTTTGTACGATGAACACTAGGTAAATATAGGAGAGGGAGAGAGAAGAGATCAATAAGAAAGATCAACACCGAACCGTCCGGTACCGAGAACAAATCACAACTTACATCACTTAACGGTTCCATTCTAGTTATAAAGGTTTCGCAAAAGTTATTATTTGCGAATCGGATCAAAAATTCATTGTCGTCGTATTGTGTTGTATAGCTATTTAGTTGACTACGTAATTTTTTTTATAAAAAATAGGACGTGTATATTAAGGAGGCATAGATTACTTTGTACTGTGATAGTATTAGTAGTAATGGAAATATAATAGTAGTGGACAAAGTATAATAGAGAGAGGTGTAGTAGACTGGATGACGGTAGCCGCAGTTAAGACGGTTAAACTTGCCATAGCATTTTTCTTAAAATAATGAATAACTACAATACAGTTGTTCATTGTGTCACGCAGAAATAACCATAATCTTATACTTTAGTATCTACTATAAAAATAATAACTATCATAAATAACACAAGGTGTGTAAAAAATAACTTGGATAATGATAAATTTTATAAAACTGAAAACTAATATTTTTATTGGCTACCTCCATAGCGTAGCGGTAGCACGCTAGCCTACAACGCGTAGGTCCCACGTTCGATTCCCTGCTTTACAAAACATTTAAAAGTGGTAAAAAATAAAAATGAAGCAAGATTGTAAAGATTGTAAGATTGAGTCTGGACCTGAGATTCAGGATGGTGGGATCTTCTCAACAGTGTTATAACACTGCGCCTTATAAAGCGCAGAAGCTTGAACGTTAAAGAAAATGAATATCAGAAGAATAGATACGTTTGAGCTTTGGTTGTACAGACGAATGCTAAAAATACCCTGGACAGATAAAGTACCCGACGAGATAATCTTGCGGAGAATGGAAACAGAAAACGAGCTTGTTTACACCATCCAAAAAAGAAAAATGGTAAATATCTGGGTTATATTATGCGTGGACCAAAATAATAAATGCTTTGCTTGATAATACAAGACAAGAATCAGGGAAAGATAGATGTGGGAAGAAGAATAAATTCTTGGTTAAAGAAGATAAATATCATGAGAATAGATGCGTTTGAGCTTTGGTTGTACAGGCGCATGACAAAAATACCCTGGACAGATAAAGAACCCAACGAGACAGTCTTGCGGAGAATAATTTTTTTTTGGTTAACGTCCAACTGTTCTGCAATTACTGCTAATGCAGACGGTGAAGAATGAAATGATTTTTTTGAATTTATGAAAATATCCCGTGCCTGAATGGGATTCGAACCCAAGACCACATGATGAAAGGCGAGCACGTTACCAACTACGCCAAAGCGGTCGGTGGAGAATAGGAACAGAAAAAGAGGTAGTTTACACTATCCAAAAAAGAAAAATTGTAAATATATATTTTTTTTTATCCGAGGTGGCGAGAAAAACTCATGTTCACTCCCTCACGATGGGGGAAGTAATGTTGGACTCAATTGAGGCGTCCTCGTCCAGCCCGAAGGAGGCCGCAACCACCTTACCAACCAAACCCCCCCGTGAACATTTGATCCGACATCAGCAAACAACGCTCCACCTTCCTCGGAACTATTTATAATATAATACTAAACGGGAAATGTCGGGTTAAAAAAAATTACATATTGTCAGCAGGGAGTGGAAGGGAACAGTAACCTAATTTCCCTCTCGCAGTCACTGACCAACAAATTGTAAATATCTAGGTCATATTATTCGTGGATCAAAATATTAAATGCTTCGCTTGATAATACAAGGCAAGATTCAGGAGAAGAGAGATGTGGGAAGAAGAATAAATTCTTGGTTGCGGAATCTTCGCGACTAGTTTCGTTGTACCTCAGCGGAGCTGTTCAGAGTTGCGGTGTCCAAAATCCGAATAGCCATCATGATTGCTAACCTCCGGTCGGATAGGGCACGTTAAGGAGAAGAAGACTGTAAAAATATTTCTGACCTCACTTAAAATAGTTCTGTGTCTTATCACCTGATCAACCAATTAAATTACTGTATTGGTGAATTACTGAAGTTATTTAAGAACAGCAGAGGTATAGGTGTAAAAGTCACAAATCGGAATTATTTCCTCTGAAAGAAATTAATTTTATTATAGGTATAGAGAGACCCTGTGGTGAATGACGTGAAGGTGTCATTTGCAAGGTGGAAGGTAGATAGATGTAGAAGGGTCTAGCATGCTGATAAGCAGACATTTTCACTCAGTGAGGAAGGAAATGGTTAACCACCTCACTTTTCTTTTTACTTAAAGATACCTCTTGAGGTTCAAACAAGCCTTTCGGGTGATGATCTTAACAACGTTTGGGGTTAAACAGAAAATGGAATATAATTTTTTACGAAATGTTTCGACATTATTCTACTTAATTCCTATGCTGAGGCATTGCAATTGATTTTTAATAGGATCGTGTTATGATGAAAGGAGATGGGTCTCTATATCAATATTAGAAAAAACTATAATATTGGTGATTGGCAAGCAATAAAGGGTGATAGGAGATGAAGGCTCATATTAAAATTCAGGATACCGTTTTGGAAGTAGTAGTCAGACTCAGGGATCTGGAATGTCGAATGAACAAATATTGAGGTAATACGGAGAACATCAGATCACGTGTTGAGTATGCTTGTACTGCATTTAGAAAGATAAACAGAATTTTGTGTAGTAGACATCTTGGGCTCCAATTTAGGATTAAATTGGTCTGTTATTACGTGTTCTCGGTGTTGTTATACGAGGTGGAAATTTGGATTCTGAAACAAAATGAGATAAAACGACTCGAGTCCTTCGAGATGCGAAGTGGTGATTTCTGTGGCCATTGCTACACCATACTGTTAATTTCCTGCGAGTTGTGCCAATCCATATTCACAAGAGTGCCAAGGTACGTCCCTTTTTTATCCGAGGCGGCGAGGAAAACTCGTGTTAACTCCCTCACGATGGGAGCAAGTAGTGTTGGACTCAGTTGAGGCGTCCTTGTCCAGCCCCAAGGAGACCGCAACCACTTACCAACCAAAAACCCGCCACCTGGCCATTTGATCCGACATCAGCAAAAGATCCTCCACCTCCCTCGGAACTGTTAAAGGTACTTCTTTTCCTCCACTCTTTCTATCGGTTGGTTATGGACGTACAGGTTTAACTTTGCTAATGTTGCCTCTACTAATGACCAGGGACTTGGTTTTGTTGTTGGTGATTTTCAGCCCAAAGCGATCACTAGCTGTTACAATTTCTTTTTCAGTCTCTGAAATCTTCAAAAATTGTCCAAGTGACTAATTTTGGAGGATTTCAGAGATCAATGGTTTTGGTACCCACAGCGTAATGCATTTTTTTTGATATAATAAAATATAAAATAATAAATTTTATGTTATTCACCAACATATTTTTTTTGAAATAATAAAAACATTAAAATTAAAATAGATGTTACGATATATTTCAAACTAATTGGAAAATTTAATTTTCCTAATTATATTTTTGGCCGGCCAGTGGCGTAATGGTTAGCGCAACTCGCTTCTACGCTGGATTCCCGGGTACGATTCCCGATCAGGTCTGGCATTTTTCATCACTCATTTTTATATATGACCATTCTCGCCGTCTGCATTAGCACTAATTGCAAAACAGTCGTTTGTAAAAAAAAGGAAACTATATTCTCAAATATATTGTTGTTTACGTTATTAGCCAAAAGGCTGGTTCAAACCTCTAGAGGCTTTACTGAGTAAAACGAGGAGTTAGGTGGTTTACCATTGGCAACACTCACTCAATGGGAAAGTATGCTTATCAGCATACCAGGCTTTTTAAAAAGCATCTAATTTACACCGAGCAAATGAAACCTTCACTTTATTCACCACAGGGTCTGGCTGTATAGTAAAATTCATTCATCTCAGAGGAGATAACGGTAACTAGTGTCTTTACACCTCTACCTCTTCTGTTGTTTAATGCTTCAGTCATATAATTGGCTGAACATGTGAAACAGAACTATTTTTTGTAGCCCTGAAACTAGCAGATCGAGTGCAAATGATTTAACATTCCACCTGTATGTTCGAAGAATCTGATATATATTCGACAGTCTATCAATTTTTTTAAATTTATGAATTATAACAATATTTTCTAGACAACGTGTACCACAATTGAATCATCTATTCAATGATTTACAATTCCTTGTTTTCGTTTTCTTTTCTTCTACATTTTTATTTATTTTTCATCTTTTTTCTCAGCAGTATATCTTTCACATAATCGTTATCTAACACAATACATTGGTATGTAATATTTTTTTTGTAAAGCATAACAACTGATGTCTGTAACAAAAGTCAATTACATTTTATATATATATATATATATATATATATATATATATATACACATATTTTTTTGTAATTTTTCCGTTCTCTTATGTATATAAAAATAAATAAATAAAATTATATTTATTTATTTATTTGCAGTTGGTAGACCTATAATATGTAATTTGTAATTTACGAGTATATTCAACAAATAAATACAATTATTTTAAATTATTTATTCCAATAGATAAATAAATAAATATATTAGATTGACAAAATCTGAAAATTATATAATAGTAATGTATTCATATATAATTTTAAATTTAGGTTAAGGTTGTTTTGTATGGCTTTGGAATCTGAAAATTGTATTGTATTGTTAATTACATTATGTGTAATTCGATTACGTTATTTGTTAAGAATTTCTTTTGAATTATTCTAAAACACAATTATATCGGCATACTGTTCAGTATTTTTGTCAAAATTCAAATTTCCCGCTTTGTTCTGAATCGTTAGTAATGGATTAGTTTATTATTGTTCTTTGCACTGTGCATAGCTGGGCCCGCATAGCTTCTTTTTCTGTTTCCTCCCAACAATAGAAATGTGTGCATACATTTGTCTTTCTTGGATAGTAGTTTCTAAACTCTTATAAACTTTTCATTAATAAATTATGTTTACGAGGGGGTACCCAAAAGAAACCGGAATTATTTTTTAAAACTATTTATTTTTAATTTTTTTACAAAAGAACCTTATACCCTTCAAAATACTCTCCATTACAACTAATACATTTGTCCCACCGGTGCTTCCACTGTTCAAAACATTTTTTGTACTCCTCTTCAGTGATGGCTGCCAGCTCATCCGTCGTTTTTTTCTTGACATCATCAACGTTGTTAAATCGGAGACCTTTCATGCCCCTTTTCATGCGTGGGAACAAGAAAAAATCACACGGAGCCAGATCGGGTGATTACGGTGCGTGTGGTAGCAAAACCATGCCGTTTTTCGCCTAAAACTGGGTAACCGAGATTGCCGTGTGTGCAGGCGCGTTGTCGTGGTGGAAAAACCAGTCCCCTGTCTGCCACAAATTAGGTCTTTTACGACGAATGCTGTTTCGTAGTCTTCTTAACACTTCAAGATAAAAAGCTTGATTTACCGTCTGGCCTGGTGGAACGAACTCTGAATGGACAATTCCCCTCACATCAAAAAAACAAATCAGCATTGTTTTGATGTTTGATCTGACTTGACGACTTTTTTTTGGTCGGGGTGATAATGAAGTCTTCCATTGACTGGATTGTTGTTTGGTATCTGGGTCGTACCCATAGCACCAAGACTCGTCACCCGTAATGATCTTTGACATGAAATCTGGATCAGTTTCAAGCTGTTGTTTCAAATCACTACACGTTTCAATTCGACGTTCCTTTTGAGTGTCTGTCAGAACCCGAGGCACAAACTTGGCAGCGACTCTTTTCATTGTCAAGTCTTCTGTTAAAATTCGTTGGACTGAGCTCCAAGATAACCCACTTACCTGTGATATTTGGTCAATGGTCTGTCGTCGGTCTGTTCGTACAATTTTTTTCACTTTCACAACATTTTCGTCTGTTCGGGAAGTCGACGGTCGTCCAGAACGAGGTTTGTTCTCAATCGACATGTCGCCATTTTTAAAGCGCAAAAACCACGCGTACACTTGGGCTTTTCCAATAGCGTCGTCTTTGTAAGCTGTGTTCAACATTACAACTGTTTCCGCGGCGTTTTTACCGAGCAAGAAGCAAAATTTCACAGCCGCACGCTGTTCATTAAAACTTGCCATCATGAAAAACGACACGAGCACAAAACAGCACTAGCGAGAACAATCACTGCACGAGAACAGAACAAGCTAGATCAACGAACAAAATGGCATTGAACTGACAATGAGTAGCGCTACAAGCAGCCTAGTGGCGGGAATTTGTACTGCACAAGCTCCGCCCACAGCAGAGCTATTCCGGATACTTTTGGGTACCCCCTCATATATGTACGATTCAATCAATCATGCAGTTCAGATTCATTTTCCCATAATGATGGGCTTAACTCTTGCATCACCTCTTGTATACTTACTCTGATTTATATTACAATCCGAGTATTTAATTATTCATTTTTCAGTTGTTTCAAATTTTAAAGATAGTAACGTTTCCCCTGTATGAAACCTTTCCCTATTTGAAATTAGAAATTCCCTCTACAATTTTTTAATTGTTTTTTACAAGTTTTAAGTTATTTATATTGTTGCATTTATAGAATAATGTTACATTAAATTTATTAATACAAAGTTTATTTACCTCACGGTTTTACATTATTATTATTTATTTAAGAGTAACGTTTCCAGAACGAAAGAAGTTAAACCTTTCAGTGCCGAAACAATTACAAAAGTTTGATCTTAAGTCCCAATTAATTTGAATAAGGGTATACAAAAAGTGCCAGCCCTTATTTTGAAAACTAGCAGACGGGAGCCTGCCATTACCGACCAAAATTTTAACGTTACAACAAAATAAAATGTCGTGTTAAAAATTAATTTTTATTATTGTTCATAAAAAAAGAATTCGTGACAGCTTGGTCATTAGCAACTATTGTTTTGGTACCTTAATGGTGGTTTAACGTGTTAAAATTTCCAGACCCTCGCCGGGAATCGAACGCGGGACCTTTTACTTTGTAAGGTAGTGCGCTAGTCACTACGCCACAGAGGCGGTTTCAAAATACATTATTCCATTAATTTTTGTTTAAAGATTTTTTTGTAAATGTTCGGTTATTGGGACGTTAGCACTACATGCATAACTTACGGACATCCGGTAAACTGGATTTTATTACTACGTAAAATATATCGACATCCTGTTTTCCGGACGTAAGTACTGAAAGGATTAAACTATATTTACAATGGTAATTAAAAATTCTTCTAATACGCGGTATAAATAAATTGATTACTACTTTAAACAGCTGATATGGTAACTTACAATATTATGAAAAAATCCTTCGTTAACCACTTCATACGTTCTTTATTTAAACAACACTGTCGTAATAAAAATTGAACCTACTGTATAAATTTATTATGTGCTATTTTTCGGAGACGTGGTTTAAATCCTAGTAAATGTAGTTTACTTGCATACGAAATTGAAAACATGAAAACGGATATACGAGTAACTTTGTAGTTACTTTTAAACGGATTTGAAAACTAGATGCTTTTTAGAAGGCCTGCAATGCACTCAGTAAGGAATGCATGGTAAACCTCCTCACTTTTCGTTTTACTCAGTAAAAACTCTAGAGGTTCAAACCAGCCTTTCGGCTGATGACCCAAACAACATCAATATATTATTAAATAGGATGAGAAAGTAAACATTACTAACGGAACTATTCGAGGTGTGGCTATTAAATAATGAGACTGACGTAAAAACATTTATTCTTATTTTATACGCAATCATTTATTGTCACCTTCAATATACACTCCTTCTCTATCTTTACAACGCTCCATGCAAATTTTCCATTGTTGGAAACAGTACTGGAAGTCATCTTCTGTCAGCTCCTTCAGGACACGTGCCGCTTTCTCTTTTACAGCTTCCACAGACTCAAATTTTGTCCCTTTTAATGCAGATTTCACCTTGGGGAACAGGTAGAAGATAATAACATGTGAGGAAACGTGGTTTTTTTACTTATGATAAGAAAACGAAGTGCCAATCCATGAACTGTAAGAGCCAAACTTCACCGAGAGCCAAGAATGCTCGAATGAGCAAGTCAAAATTTAAAGCAATGATGATTGTTTTTTTTTGATATCGATGGGATTGTGTACCTTCACTGGGTTCCTGAAGGTCAAACAATTAATCAATATTACTACCTTAAGGTACTTTCTAAACTACGTCAAAGAGTAAGGAAAAAACGCTCCGAAATGTGGAAGGACAAATTACGGGTTCTCCACCAAGACAATGCGCCAGCTCATTCCACATTATCTGTCAAGAGGTTCCTAGCCAAGTACAGCATCTCAATGTTACAATACCCACCTTATTCACCAGATATTGCACCATGTGACTTCTACCTGTTCCCTAAGGTGAAATCTGCATCAAAAGGGACAATATTTGAGTCTGTGGAAGTTGTAAAAGAGAAAGCGGCACGTGTCCTAAAAGAGCTGACAGAAGATGACTTCCCGCACTGTTTCCAACACTGGAAAATTCGCATGGAGCATTGTATGGATAGAGAAGGAGTGTATATTGAAGGTGACAATAAGTGATTATGTATAAAATTAAAATAAAATTTTTTACAACGTCAGTCTCGTTATTTAATTGCCACACCTCGTAGATCTATTACTGCTGAAGATCGAACCAATGACCTTTATTATTACATTGAAATATTCAACAATACAATGGGAGAAAAAACAGGTAAGTATTGCGAAAGAATCGGGCATCATTTTATCTACACTTATTTTCTGAACTACTCACGCATTTACGCGTGAAATTATACCTGAAGAAAAAAGTGAGACAGTAATTCCATTGTAAATTAGGACACTGCGGCGCTATCCGCGTCGCGGCTGTAGTAATGCGTACAAAACAAAATTTAAAATTTATAACACCAACAAAATTAAATGACCACCGTGTCCGAATACTTTAATATAGACGTAGACAATTCTGTTGTTTAACATCTATTAGATTTATTTTTTCTTTTTGTTGTTACTAAGAATTGTCGCTCTACTTTGAATACCGCCTATTTCATCACCGGACTAATATCACTAGGGCTTTTCAAACAAATAATGACATTCATTTAACCACAGAATTTCATTAATAAGAAGATAAATAATACAAAAATACGCAACTTATTAATCCGTAACCACTCCAAGATTATTTTTTTATATTAAACAAATTTTTTGAATTTCAATACTCTTTGATACGAATTCTTTACTGTGAAATAAGTATTTTTATAATTTTAATCATGAGTGAATGAAGCAAAATGAAAACCAACTTACGTAGTAAAAAAATACGAAAGATCACAAATAAATGTTTCTAAACATAGCGGTTTAAAAATATTATTTTAACCCTTTTTAGGTGTTTGTTAATTATACTTACCACTGGCAATAAGGTCGATTCTTTTTTAAGAATAAGCTATGCAGTTGAATTCTATTGAAAAAATGTTATGGTTTTATAGATGTTCTCTGGTAAATAGGCTATCCAAATTTTAAAATTAGTGCGCAGCGACCATTTGCTTCATGAGCTGAACGAATGTGGTAAGGATTCATACCAGCGTACGCAACTGTGTCGTTTTGTTGTTACTTTTGTACAGTGCTTAGAAAATTCGAGGTTTTTACGGCAAAACAACCATTCATGCAAATGTAAAGTTGATATAAGGTTATTCTACCCATGTTTCTGTTATATACGACTACAAGTTGTTTAAATACGCATTCTTATCATTAAACATTATGTGATTCTCATTTCAATAAACGTTCCTTGGTAAGTGTACTTACCAGGGTTTAACATAAACAAAATATCTTGCTGTTCTGGCACTAGAAATAAATTATTCAAGTCCGTACAACGCTTTTTACTTTTGTTGTTAAATGCATAGAAAGGCCGCAATCTTAATCCTTCATAGACAGAATTATTTTTGTCAAAGAAGCATGTAACCATAAGTCAGGGTAAAAACTTTTTTTCAGGATAATGTGTTTTCCTGAACAGAGACCTGTTTCTAGCGGTTTAGAATCCACGCAAATTTCATTACATATTTTTTCTTTACTTTTACTCAGAATTAAAGAATGCGGATTAACCGTCTTTAGTGACTTGACTTATGCGGATATATCCGTAAATAGAATTGACTAAAAATCAAATTATTTACACGTTTGATTGGAGAATAAAAGAAGAAATAAAAACTACGAGTACAAAAATTGTACGAACATAAGACACGTAAGTATTAACGAACAGAGGCAGTACGACTGATATGCAACACCGACCTCGTGGCAGTCAGGAAACACTGACGGGCAATGCCGTCAATCCAGCTTTTACAGATGAAAATTTCCTGGAATATCTTTAGCGTAAATTTGATGACTATCAAGACAAAAAATTAAATTATAAATTTGCAGATAACTCCGCTATAAAACCATAACCGTTTAAAAACGTGTCCGGTTATATCCGCAAAACGATATGTGGGAAAGATTTGTTGGCTGATTATATCCTTCAGTAGTCCACGAACAGTTAGAAACCCCATTTTTTACCAAATTTAATGAGAAAACTACAGACAATTAATAAACGACGGTATACAAAATATTGTAAAAAATTTTTAAATAAATTTTGTAAGTTTTTTAATTTCCTACAACTTTTGATGTGAACACTTTTGTTCTAAAATACATATTAAGGATCCAATCATATGAAAAGCCTTACCACGAGAGCACAACCCCAAAAAATTTCTATAAAAATGGTCCTTACCTTATCTTGTAGTGCATAAAAATGTAGTGAATGAGTTTTTGAGAAAATCGTAAAAAAGTGAAAGATTATATGAGTAAACTATGGTACTACTTTCAATTGACTGATTTTGATGAAAAAATTAATAACGAATCCCCTAGTGGTATTTAACTTATGTTCCAAGTTCAAATACACACATAAACTAAACTGTGTTTGACACACATACACATAAGCCTAGACATACATAATTCGGCAAAAAAATGCTTGTTCGGTCCGGAGGGGCGTAAAACCTTATATTTTCGGTAAAAAATTCATTTCATATACGCCAAGAGTAAGTAAAAACAGCAAACCGTTAAGAAATGAGAGAAAAAACGTGGTTGAAGCATTAATTTGATCTTACACAAATTAATTACAAATATAATTTTAATAAAACTTAACAATATTTAATTAAACAATAACAGTTTACAATAAAACTAAAACTTCAAAATTGAACACATTAAAATATATAAATTACAATGTAATAAATACAAACCATTGTAGGATCACTTAATAAACTAAAAAAAAAACAATTAAAACTCACAATAAATTTTTATAGCTTTGTGGTATATTTTACAGGTAAAATGTAAATCCTGGTCAGTTATTTGTTAATCTTTTTACAGTTTATATGATTTTCACGAAAACTACAGACCACTTCTTTGGATTAATTTATTTAATCTCTTTAAATCCACAATTACCTTATTTACCCGAATATAAAGCGAGGTTTTCCCGAGAATTCTCCTTAAAAATTAGAGGTCACCTTATATTCGAATATTTACATAAGCCATAATGAAGATTTAAAAATGTTTTATATACCTAAAGTAAAAGTAGTAGGTATCTAATGGTTGTACTTGGAATGGACATATACGACAAACTAAATGATATCTATTGAAACAATGTTTTAGAATAAAATTACCTGTCTTTTGGGTAGAATGGGCTATAGGATTGCCTAGAACTCAATTTATTCAAAGATGAGAATGTCATTTACGTTGATGCACAGAAAATTTCTAAGAAAAACGTAATGAAACGTAGACCTGTCTTGTTTGTAGAATGGGCTATAGGCGATTCTAGAGCCCATGGCTGCCCACACTCACCACTGGGTAACCTTCCGCATTGGCCTACCGTGTTAGTAGCCTAGTCTAGTTTAAGTAGTGAAGACGATGAGAATGGAGTTGAAAATATTTTTGAAGCTTAAAAGAAGTTAGCAAATTTGAAGTGTGTTTTGTGTATAGCGTTTCGTTTATATAATGTTGTGTTAGATTCATTTTTAATTACACAATTATTAACAATAAAAAATTTGTTTTTTTTCTAGAATTTTAATTAAAGTTTTTAGGGTCGCCTTATATTCGGATCACCTTATATTCGGGTAAATGCGGTATATTAAAATATTAACACTATCGTAATATAATATAATTATTACAATAATGACATTAAGATAATTTATTAATTGAAAAGCTAATTGGATGTAGGTGTTATGTAACATATTTTCAAAACGTTTTTTGCGAAACCTTGCTAATTTTCAGTTGCAACGTGAACGAGTAACTCGTCTTCGTTTACGACACTTTTGTTGCAGTAAGGCATCCGATTACTAGTCAACCAGTTATTCAACATTGATCGTCATGATGCTATCTAATCTCCCCCAAAATTACTATAATTTTGAACAATTTCAGAACGAATGAAACTGTGAGACCGGAAGTAGCTCAGGGTGTTACTCAGATCGTTAAAATATTAGGAAAAAATAGAAATAATTTTATTTAGATATCAATCAGCGTTTACCATTCACCAGTATGACTGATAGAACAGGTTGCCTAATTTTGCAATTAGTCCTCAACATTCATCCGTACAATATTACGGTCGTTCATGAACTGAAGGAAAATTAATGATATATTGTTTAAATTTGAAGAAATGATGAGATACCTTGCTAAAATTACAGTAAATGAACTTGGAAACTGGATGTCATAAAAAAATCTCACGTCTCCTACTTTACCATTCCTGCTGAAATGGCTTTTAGTGTACCGGGTCATCAAGAAAAGTTGACCCATTTTAAAAACTACAGGTGGTAAAGTCATGATGTTTTTGTTGTGAACAGAAAACAGTAAAGTTTTTCCGTTGGTACGACTGTACCGTAATTTAGCAAGAAGACGGCGCGCCTCCTAATTTCAGTCTTCCAGTACACCACGCACTCATTGAAGGGTTCTCTGACCGATGAATCGGTAGGGCCAGTTCTATGCTTTGACCTCCGTGGAGTCCAGAATTAACCCCACATTATTTTTTATGACTATGTTAAAAACCATGTCTATAGTGAGAAGAATATTGAAATGTGAATCATTTACGACATCATCCACCGGGTTGGTCTAGAGGTAAAGTCGTCACCACGAGTCATTGTTTAACAGCTGATTTTCGGTGACGAAGGTTCCTGGTTCAAATCCTAGTGAAGGTAGTTACTTTTTTACGGTTTTTAATACTAGGCAGTGGTTACCGGTGTACTTTGATGGTTGGGGTTCAATTAACCATACTCCCTGAGTCTGTACAAGACTACACTTCATTTTCACGTCATACACATCATCCTCATCTCATGGGGTCATGTGGTTGCTTATTGTTCTGAATTGAACAGATTGCAACGTACACACATTAGGGATTAAAAATAAATTACGACATCAAATTGCTTTTTTTGCTTCGGTCACGCTCGATATGACACAGCGCACCTGGACAGGGGTCGAATATTGCTTAGATGTGTGCAGAACAACCAACGGTCCTCGTATAGAAACTTTTTATATTGTAAAAAACTTTAATATTTTCTATTTATAACAAAAAAAATATGACTAACTCCAGTAGTTTTTGAACTGTAATTTTCTTTAATGGATGCAACCTTTCTCGATGACCTGGTATTTAAACCAATTATTTACATATGCTATTTTCTTCACCCAAAACGTAAAAACATTATTAAATAGTACATAACACTTCACTGTTGGATACTGTATAATTTTGTTACATTATCACCTTTATCCATTAAGCTCTATAAATGACATCAATTGATAAACGTTAATGAGCAAATGATGAATTTATATCGTCTTCGCTTCGCATACTTTCATCACTATCTTGATAAAAAGCATTATCAGAATTCTGTTGAGAATTAATTACTTCTTGATTATTATTTCCATTATTTTCATTTTCAATAGAAGCAGAAGATTCCAATTCTTGAGAATTCTGTTGATTTAAATTATGGGTTGGTGTATACGCGTGTAGATTTAAATTGTAATTTTGTAATTGTTCGTTGTAGCTCTGATTGTATGGTAAATCTTCTTGTTGATTTGCATTAGCATATAATTGAGAATCTTCATCAGGTTCACTATTTGCATTATTTTCCGAATTACCAGTTTGATGAGCATTCGAAATTGATTGTCCATGTAAAATCGGATTACCATTATATCCATAATAATTTAGATAAGGGTTCTTTGAATTTAAAAGATGTGATGTTAATAATGAACTCGATGATGGTCCAGATTGATAAAGTGGTTGTGGTAATGCAAATGGTTTCACAACAGGAACTGGTATAGCTTGTCTAATCAAAATTGGTTTTGTTATATGAATTGGTACTGGATGTGGTACGGGATATGGTACCGGTTTTGTTACAGTTACAGGATATGGTACTTTTTTAGTTACATGAACTGGATATGGTACTGGAACTGCAACTGTGTTTGTAACTTTAACTAATTTTACTGGAAATGGGTAATCTTTTATTCCTGGTGATAATATTGATGATGACGATGATGATTTTGGAAAGAATACTCCTCCTTCAGATAGTCTAAATATGATTGCAGCTACCAATAAATGTACAATCTGAAATATAAGAAAAAATAGTTAAAATTACAAAAGTTTCATACTAATAAATTTCATTAATGTTTTGTGTTTATATGTATATAAAAAAGTTTTTTTATATTTACCTTATACTATTTCTTAACTTTTTACCTTACAAGCACTTTCGCAGTGCGCACCGCTTCTTAAAACGTTGACTGCTATGTGACCCAGATATGTGTCACATTTGTCTTTAAAAATGGGCCACGTGCATCAAAAATGAGTCACAGTATATGACTCAATTTTAAACCGTGTAATTTGGTTTCAAAAGCTATGATTTCAGAGAGTGACATTTTACACTTGGACTGTTCAAATAGTTGGGCTTTTTAAAATAATAGGATACTGCGTATACAGGTAGTTTTCCTTGTTGTCCTGTACTAGAATGGTGCTATTATTTTGAATTTTATTATTTTGGTTGATTGAAATAGTCTAGAACTTTGTAAATTAACCCAGTTGTTCATTATATTTTTTATTGTGACAATAATGGGTCACATGGCTCTAAAATGTAAAATCATTTCAGCAGGCCATGTGACTCAAAAGTGTGTTACAAGTTTATTTTACAAAAAAAGTAGTTTTTATTAAATAAATTAAGTAAAACAAAACAAAATTAATAAAATGTGAAAAAAATATAAAAACGCACGATGGCCCCACTGTAAGTGTCACAAAATTTAGTGCGGCAGTCAACGTGTTAAGGTAATAAGGATAGTTTCTAGAAATTATTTTACGAAGATTTCATCTTTTTTTGTCAATGATTTGAACCAAATTTTACAATAATGTAAAAATGAAAAAAATTTTCATACATACATAAAAAGCAAAACATTAATATGGATTCTGGTGTTATTATGCTAACTACTAACTGAAATAATTGTAATAAACTTCATTTGTTGTTGTTAGGGTATCAAACGAAAGGCTAAATTGATTCACAAGTGCGGTTCTCAAGTGGTGTGCCGCGAAACTTCTGAGACTTTGTAATATTTATGTGGTAAAAAATTGTTTTAATAATTTCACTCAATATTAATTTTTATTTAAAAAAAAACAAGAAAACAATATTCAAGAACATAAACTTATTTTATAGGAAATTTATTGGCTTACGTCTTAGAAAAAAGATTAGTTAAATGTTATTAATGAGAACTTAAGCTTGTCCCTTCTTACATAAAATTTCAATTCGTGGTAGAATTGAAAATAAACACACACGATTTTCCTGTTTGACAGAGAAGTTTCTTACGCTTCGTGTTTTTTTTTTGTTCGTGTCGAAAAGCCCAGCTGGGTTAAAAAGGTAGTTGAAAAATTAACTGGGTATAAATTGCTTCCATTGCTATTACTGGTTATTCTTTCTTTCTCACTCGTACGATAGTTTACCGCAGGATCTCTCTACATATTTATGATAGTGCTGTGACCAAAAAAGCTTGAGAAATACTGCCTAGAAGTTTTACAAAGCAAAATGAGGAATGATGTGGTTTACCATGTCTCCCTCACTGAGTGGAAATATATGGTTATCAGCACGCCAGGTCTTCCGAAAAAGTACCTTCTTTCCACCCTTTAAATTACATTTTGACTTCATTAATCAAAGGGTCTGACTGTATAATGAAATTCATTACTCTTAGAGGATATAAAACTGACTATTGTCTTTAATATGCCCAAAACTGAATATGTCTTTAGATGCCCAAAACGGGCAGGTGGAGTGTAATTTTAATTGCACTCTATCTGTTTGGTCCAGGGCTAAAAAAAATAGTTCTGTTTCTTATCACATAGTCAGTCACTTATATGACTGAACTATTAAGAACAGAAGAGGTAGAGGTGTAAAAGACACTAGTCAGAGTTATCTCCTCTGAGAGTAATGAATTTCACTATGCAGCCAGACCCTGTGGTGAATGAAGTGAAGGTGTCATTTGCAGGGTGGAAAGTGAGTGCTTTTCGGAGGGCCTGGCATGCTGATAAGCATACTCTTTCAACTCAGTAAGGAAGGCAATGGTAAACCACCTTACTCCTCGTTTTACTTAGTAAAACCTCTAGAGGTTCAAACCAGCCTTTCGGCTGTTGACCTAAACAACATATTGTCTTTTATACATTTACCTGTTCTGTGCTTAAATGTGCTTTAGTCATATAATTGGCTGACCATGTGATAAGAAACAGAACTATTTTTTGTAACCCTGTAACTACCAGATCGAATACAAATAAATTTAATACTCCACCTACCTATTATCAGCAAACAAAAATGTTATGTTCCTTAAAATTCTGCAAACTATTTATAATTTACATGAAAATGATGCTTTCCTTCTCTCATGTTTAGATCATCAGCCGAAAAGCTAGTTTGAACCTCTATAGATTTTAATAAGTAAAACGAGGTGTAAGGTGGTTTACAATTGCCTTCATTACTGAGTGAAAAAGTATGCTTATCAACATGCCAGGCTTTCTGCAAAGCATCTACTCTCCACCCTACAAATGACACCTTCACTTTATTCACGACAGGGTCTAAAACTATATAATGAAATTCATTACTCTTAGAGGAATGAACTCTAAATAAATAATGTTTTTTAAACCTCTACATCATCTGTTCATAAATACTTAACTCATATAATTGGCTGGCCATAATTATGATATGAAACAGAACTATTTTTGTAGCCCTGGAACTAACAGATCGAGTATAAATAATTTAACACTTCACCTGCTAGTTATGGGCAGAAAAATTATCAGAACAATTAGTTTAAAATGTAAAAAACAAATATTTATAACTTTTACTCCTTAACATTATTACTTTCTCTTGCCTATATGAATATATAGGAAGGAAAGTAATGTTTTCATGTCGATTTTTCGAAATCGAGTTTTCACCGGATCTATACGTTTTCAGACCCCCTGAATCCAAAAAACATGTTTTTAGCGATTGGTCTGTGTGTGTGTCTGTGTGTCTGTGTGTCTGTGTGTCTGTGTGTCTGTGTGTCTGTGTGTGTGTGTGAACAGAATATCTCAAGAACGGAACATCGTACGAACTTGAAACTTGAAACTTAAGTTACATACCACTACCGGACGCGACACAAAAATTTTCATCAAAATCGGTCAACCGGAAGTAGTAGTTTATTCGTATAATTTTTCAGTTTTTTGCGATTTTCTCAAAAACTGGTCCTACGATTTTTTTTAAAATCGCCTATTTTACTCAATTTTTTATTCTCTACAAGATAGGGTAGGCGCCATGTCTGCTGAAATTCTCGGTGAGGCTCTTTTCACGTAAAAACGTTGTTTTTTTAAGATTACGGCTTTAATATAAATTTTAGCGCAAAAACTTATATAATAAAAGTTGTAGAGAATTTAAAAACCTACAACTTATGTTTCAAACATTTTTTTGTATGACGCTTAGTTTAGCGGTAATTTGCGATTTTCTGTTTTTTTTCTCACGAAAACGTGAGAAAAATCGATTTTTTTAACATTTCGGTCTTAGTATGCATTTTACGACAAAAGTGTATATAATAAAAGTTATAGAAAATTAAAAGATCTACAACTTTTGTTTAGAGAATTTTTCTCTACAGAGCCTAGTTTAGCGTGAAAGTGTGATTTTCCGTTTTTTTTAAGCCAAATTGAGTTCGATTTTCATTTTGCGTCTTCCACTCATGATTAAAATAAGGTTATGTTTTTGAGGTTAGTTTTTGTTCATTTCTAATGTTTTAATACTAATGTTAGGTTTATTGTTAATTATTTGCATTGGCAAGAGAAAGTTGTGTGAGTGTTTCACACCAGATTTTTTAATAATACTGAAATGTGTAAGACTATTTCCTAAATTGGTTTAACATTAAACTGTTACCGCTTCAAATGTCGTCTAGTCTTATACGGGCAATAGTTTAATTAATTACTAATTCTTCAAGATGTAAATTTTTTTATGTAGTACCTATTTCATTCCAGATACTGTTTCTAAATTAATAATTATTTCCTCCTCAACATGATTTCCTGTTTCCTTTTTGATATCAATTTATTGATTAATAAAAGAATACTATGCTTCAACGGACTTAAATAAGTAAACATTGTTGTTTCGAAGTACAATAACGTTTACTTATTCTATAACTAAAATTTCATTATGTAATTTAATGACTTCTTTTAAATAACATCAATTACTACTGCTTCTTTTCATTTTTAGTTGAATTACAACAAATCAATGATTGATATAAAAGATACAACAATGGTTTTATTCTGGGCAGACATATTAAAAATTATTTCTCTATAAAGTTATGGAGGTTACTTTTATCAAAATTTTCTTGAAAAATTTACATATTTAATAAAGAATAGCACTGTAACATAATCGACTAGACGGATCACGAATGTTCCAGAATTCCATTCATGGAGATAATTAGGGAATAATAAAAATATCAATTGTGAATGACAGTTTTACAATGATGACCATAAAGGTGTGTCTATTCACAAAAGTTGTAAAAACTCGTGTAGTACGCCTATTATAAAAGTTCAGGTATACTATTGTGTACAGCTATTTTTATGAAGTGTTTATGAGGTTGTTTACGTTTCTATTTACAATAGGTAGTTGACTTGTTAACAAAGGGATTTTTCTAGTATTCATTAATAAATATCTTTGTACTTTATGATTTTTCTACTTTATTCTGGAACAATCTTTATGAATGAGTAGGTAATAAAAGGAGGCCCCCGGGCGCGGTCGAGTCAGTATTCGTGTGATCTTTGCCGTTTGATTGTCGAGGTGCGTAAACAGATTACGTATCCGAGTAAGATTGTTATACCGTCTCTTTGTTGTGTGTGTATGTTTTGTGAATTCAGTTTGTGTTGTATGTTAGTGTAATCTATAAAAGTGATTGTAAGTAGGCTAAGTAAGTTATTAAGTTATTTATTGTTTGTTATTTATTTTAGGTAAATTATTAAATCATTTATTGTGTTATTTAATTATAATTAGTTTAATCATTTATTTTGTAATCTTTTAGTCTAATAAATATTTGTAATTTGTAAACTTTAGTGTATTAATTATTCAATAACCTAGATCCCGAAACGGACCTTAGCAATAAGTATCACAGTACAATATTAGTATTTTCTAATTTGAATCTGAGGTATAGGTGTAAAATAACTAATCACGGTTATCTCTTCTGAGAGTAATGCATTTCATTATACAGCTGGACCCTATGGTGAATGAAGTGAAGGTGCCAATTGCAGGGTGGAAAGTAGGTGCTTTTCAGAGGGTTGAAAATCACACCTTTTTACTCTGTGAGGAAGGCAAATGTAAACTTCCTCTTTTCCTGTTTTATTTAGTAAAGCCTCTTCGAGAGGTTCAAACTTGCCTCTCGCCTGATGAGCTTAACAACAATTTATATCTGAAAGACCGTGATATTTTTTTCTATAAAGGGAATTTTTAATTTACAGAGGTAAAATATTGAAATACAAATTTTTTTTCAATATTGTACGTTTTAATAAACATTTATATTATTAATTCATAAGTAGTAGTACATTACAAAGATCAGAAATATTATTAGACTATCAATGTAATTGAAAAACGATTACTACAAAATATATTTTACTCAATACTGTGACTACAGGAATTCCGTAAATGAGTTCGTATTACATGCAGTATAATTACATATAAGTATATAAATAATAGTCTACTTATAAAAAATGTTAAAGTATAAAAAAGAAGACAAATAATATGGTGTGAAACACTCACTCGACTTTATCCTGCCAATGTATATGTATATAATAAAACATATAACATTATATTTTATTATAAATCACAATACAAATGAAATAATATCACTTTTACTCGTACCTTTTCTTTGGTTGCCCTTTATTTTAAAACAACTTACATACGTTTCGGTGGTACCACCTTTTTCAGAGTAATATTAAATTAAAAATTAAAATGCAGAATGCTGTTTCCAATTTTAGTCACATAAAATTAAGTACATATATGAAAACTGAATGGAAACACCACTTTGGATTTTAATTTTTAAGTTTTATTTAATAATACTTTGAAGACGGTGGCACCACCGAAACGTACGTAAGTTGTTTTTAACAAAAATAAAGGGTAACTAAAGAAAAGGTAGAGATACATTGGATAATAAAATAATTTTATTACGTCACAAAAAAGATAATTAGAGAAGTTAACGACCATAAATATCGTTACATCGGAAAACGGACATGAAACAATTAATGAAAATAGGCCTAAAGATGCAATCATAAAATTGTGATAAAAAATGGACTGTTCGACAATTTAATCATTACGAAAATTTCTTAAGTCAATCAATATTACATAATTTAAATCTTTCCAAAACATTAAAAAAACCAAAAAGGGAATTTTTATGAAATAAGGAAAGAATATAAAAAGATGTTTACGGAAACAGGACAAAAAACTGATTGATGAGTCCAGGTCATGTCTAATGAATAAAATAAACTAAAAATCAGTTCCACTAATTTAATAAAAAGTAGTCGGCTAGCTTTCTCTCCTTTAAACAAAAAGAATGAATTAAGTAATCGACAATTATAAGTAATTACTTATTATCTACTTATAGGTATAGAGAAACGATTGGCCGAACTTTGAAGTTAATAACCGCAAGAATTGCGGCAGATCGCACAAACTTTAACTACCACAATACCTTATTTGGTGAATTTTATCCGTAACAGTTGTACAACTGGACTTTACATAACTTTTTTGTAATTTTTACGACCTCATAGGATCACTTAGGTCCAAAATCTGGGCTAGTCCATTCTGTAATTGGTTCTTTTTATTCCAGCGTGTAAGTTGTTTTATTCTTGCTTATTTCCTTTTTACCAATATCGTTTTAGGCTTCCCGAGTTTTGGTGCCTGTCCTTATCCGAATACACCCTATTTGATTCCTTCCTAGTTTACGCTTAAATATTATCATGTTTGTTTTAATTAGCTCAACCTATTTTCTAGATTTTGTAATCCTTTGAAATTCTCAAATCGTCCACGTCCTGTTGGACTTCCTTTCCCAGGAAAAGTTGATTTTTTTGGTTAATATGTCTGGTGTTTTCTGTTCTAAGTTGGTGCCCCAAAAATGAAATTCTTTTTTCCTGAAGACATTTGGTACCGGGGTTATTAACTTAAATGTTTATTTATTAAATTTTATGAACAATTATTTTAATCAAACAACATTTATAATAATTTAAATTATTTTATTAAAAATTTTTTGTTTCGTAGTTTACTTATAATTAATTATAATGTTTGTTTATTTATTTTTAAATAATCATTGTTTAAAATTGTTGATTTATGAAGAAGTAGAACTACGTTGGGTGTCTAAATATTGGATTATTTAATTATATCAAGAAAATCAGGCGGAGTGTTAAATTATTTGCCCTCGACCTGTTAGTTCCAGGGGTAAAAAAACTTATCTTTCTAATCACATAGCCAGCCAATTACATTACAGAAGCAATTAACAACAGAAGATTTTGAGGTGTAAAATGCACTATTCAGAGTTACCTCTTCTGAGAGTAATAAATTTCATCACACATTCAAACTCTGTGGTGAATAAAGTGAAGGTGTCATTTGCAGTGTGGAAAGTAGATGATTTTCAGAAGGCCTGGTGGCATGCTAATAAAAATACTTTTCTACTAAGTGATAAAGGTAATGGTAAACCACCATACTCCTCATTTCAGTACTTAGTAAAGCATTTAGAGATTCAAACCAGCCTTTCGGCTGATGACTTAAACAACAGAACAACGTTAGGAATGAACTTAATATTAATCATGAGTGATATTAACCATTCAAATATACAGCCAGACACTATTATTAATTTTGATTATTGATGATCGGACAGCCAATCAAGTGTTCACTTGCAAGTTAACCCATAAGTTAAGTTTCATATCATAATTTTTGTTTTATCATCTAATTAATGTGCTCAGTGGTGTATTAGTCACAGAATCTGCCTTCTAAGCTAGGATTTCTGGCCAAATCTGTCATTTTATCATCTCTCTGAATCTGTAGTAGTTGCCAATGAAATCGCTGTTGGTGAGATTTTTTTGTTTTTTGTCTTTAATTTTTATTACGGTACTGTACATTGAGCTACAAAACTTCCGTATTTGATTTTTAAATGGTGGTGGGGAATTTCACTTAACGGAGAAGAGGTACCCATTGATACATTCTCCGTTCAAAACTTCAGGTATTGTCCGATATTCAGACCAAGAGGTCTCTACTCCATTTTTGCTTTAAACGACGCACAGTTGAGAGGTTCCTTGTAGCTAGATCACGGGCTAGTTGGTTTGGATGGTCATCTAGTCATTCGTGAAAATGTACTATACAAGGACGCGGTTAGCTCTGTTACTGTCGGAATTTTAAAATCGTCGAGGAGGGTTTTATTGCTTACATAAAAAGGAGCGCCGGAAGCAAGTCTTCAGAATTTTGATTAAAAGGCTTGGATCGACTTATAATTACTTTCAGCCGCTATTCTAAAGAGCTGGACACCATAAGAGATTTTAAATAAAAATTTCACAAATCGTAATACGTTTTAAAGTTACATTGTTATATACAACCGAGAAAGTAAAAACAGTTTCAAACAAATTTTACTTTACCTAAATTAAAATTATTAATCCTAAACTATAAATGAAAGTTTTTATAATTGTTTAATTACTAAACCATAAGAGAATAATGTAGTTTAAAAAGACAAGAGAAATCCAGCAACACTAATTAAAAATAAAATATTAGCACGCTAAAAATGTCTGCCATATTTCACTAGTTGACTAGATTTAATTTATTTTAACATGGTTAAAATTAATTAAAAATTTAATATCAAAAGTGAAAGACCATTAATTTATTGGTTAAAATTTTTAAAAATCCGTTAAAAAACTACTTTCGCCGATACAGTCCAATAAATGAAGATTTTTTTTGAACACGAGAATATGATATTTTAATGTTAGGTAGGATTTAAATGATGAATTTCATTGTTGAATTATTGAACGTTTATTGGACAATAAACAGGTACAACACTTTTTTAAACATTTTTTTTATTCTCTTTCTACCAGACTCCAACGTGCATGCGATCAAATATGTCACTGGACTAAAACGTGGAGAATAACACTGATTTATATTAAATTTTTTCATATGAATTTCACCAATAAAAATATTGTAGATCCTTTAGCAGTCACCATAAATGAAAACTTTGTATCATATTCGAACCTAAAGTTTCGCATAAAACTGAAATAAAAGTAGCATATTTAAATAAAAAATGCTGATCTGGGCCTTAGATATAGAAAACTATATTGGTTACTTGGACGTCAATCGCAGTTGCATCTTCAAAATAAAGTAAAAATCTGTAATCAAATTTTAAAATCCATCTGCATTTATGGTATACAACTTTGGGGTTGCGCCAGAGAGAGTCAGATAAGGATTATAGAGGCGTTTCAGAACAAAGTACTAAATGCTATGGTCACTGCTCCTTGGTACGTTAGGGATAGTGATCTGCATACAGATCTTGACATCCCTTTTGTTTCCACCGAGATAAGAATATTTGGTATGAAACTTAAAGCTCGTCTACACAGCCACATCAAACCTGAAGCAATTGAACTACTTGATAATAAAAATGTTCAGAGAAGGCTTAAGAGGAAGAAGTCCTTCGATCTAGTGTAATAATGGAGTATGATGTGTTAAAGTTAAGCAGTACGAATAGTTATATATTTTAGTGTTAAGTTGTAAAACATTGTTGAATGGATTATATAATTTAAGCATTTAGTTTATAAGATATTATGAACGAATAATATTAATGGTTGGTCTTTTAGACCAGTTTTAATCTTCATACTCATAAAAAAATCTTTACTTCACAATCGCCTAAAGTTAGCTATTTGTAAGTTAAGTAAGTTATTATTCACCTTCTTAGCATAGTGACTACCGAACTAGTCTATATAGCGAAAAGTCTGGGTTAGATTCCCGGTTATGGTCTAGAAATTTACGTTAAAACCTACTACAGTATTACAGTACCAAAACCTACAGTTGTCGGTAATGACCAGGCTGTCGATGCGACTTATAAATATAAACTAAATAAATAAGTTATTGTTGTAAATTAAATAACTTTATCAGAGTGTAAGTCTACTCAAAATTGCTTTACTTTTCTAGAGAATAACAAAAAAAAAATAGGCCTTTTGTAACATGGATAGTGGATGGCCGATGAATGCTTTTATTTGAAATTCTCAGAATATCGCTCAAAATAATTTGAATTGTTGTTTGAAATTCATTAAAAAGGTTTTGTAATGCCTTTTGTTAATTTTTATTTTGTTCTATTATTCTGTAGAGTGTTCTAGCAAAAGTGAAAAATTTCACGAATAAACTACTACTTCCGGGTAACATATTTTGTTAGAAATGTTCGTGTTACGTTCTCTAATGGCAATATAAATTCCAAGTTTCAACTTCTACGACATTGCGTTCTAGGTGTATACTCAAAGCAATCACACCAATCAGTAAAAAGTTGTGTTCTTGGAACCAGAAACGTTCATTAATGTTGAAAACAGTATTTTAATCACCATGAAAACAATACCTTCCTTCCGTATTCATTTAGGGAATCCTGAATCCTGAATCCTGGTTGAGAGGGCTAAGAAGCCCTATGATGGCGACATCGTGTTAAGGAACACCTGGTCGCTCGGGGAACAATATAACAGAATAATTGCAACCTCAAGAAATTTAGGGGGAATTTTATAGTTTAAATAGGAAATAGGATTCTGGTTCGTGGGACATTGGAACTGGGACTTGAAAGGAGGTAATTTATTTTTAGAAGTTATTTGTGGAAAATTTAAATTAAGGGACAAGTGGGTTTAAGAGCGGCTCTTTTATTTTATTTTATTTTTCAGTGGCCTTTTTTCAGTTTTGTGGGAGTCCTATTATTTTGGGGAGGGGAAGGCATGCATTTTACTGAACGTGGACTAAAGGTATAATTTAAGGTAGGGGTTAGTTTATGATTTCAGGGGAGACGGAAAGGGTAGAGTTTGGCATAATCACCGGCCTTTTTATGTTCTGAGTGTTTATCAATTTAAAATGGCGGCTCTTTTCACCGTAGTGGAGTGATTATGCATAGGAACATGGGGACAACTACCAACTGGGGGGAGTGAGTCATACAAGTAGAAGGGGCATGGGCAAATAAGAGGAATACAGGGCAGAATAAAAATGTGGCAACTCTAAATTTTGTTAAGTGAATCATACTGGAATTTAGATAAAGTCGTGGAATGGTAATGGCATAGAGACTTCAGGTGGGTGTGGACGTCGGTACATGTCCTGAATGATCTGGGGTCCGTCAGTTTTCCCAGCGTCGTGTAGCCGTTTCGAGGTATTGTAAATAAAGTCCTCCATAGAAGGGAAGAGAAGGTGTTCGTGTATGATGCGATTGGATATAAGATAGTGGAACTGTGTGATGCACCGGAGGACTTTGTTCTGGTATGCTGAAGTACGTCTTTTGTTGGACTTGGAGAGAAAGGGCCACCATACCGATGACCCGTACAAAAGGAAAGGACGTAGGATAGAGGAGTACATCAGAAGTTTCAGTTTTGAGGAGTATGCAGGAGAGAGGAACAAAGGGATGAGTAAAGCGAACAAGGCCCTACCCTTGCTAAGCTTGCTGTCAATGTGCTGTCGAAGTGTCAATCGTTTATCTAGGTCAACCCCTAGATATTTCACGCTGTTCTTCCATGGGAGGAGTTCCCCTTCCAATCGTAGAGGCGGAGGAACATTGCGTTTTAGTGTAAAGTGGATTGCTTCGCATTTTGTGGGGTTAAGTGATAGTCTCCAGACACGACACCAGCTAGTGATGTCTAGAAGCTGAGTTTGAAGCGCGCGGCAATTGAGGCGGAGGCATCTGCCGTGACGGTACAGGATAGCATCATCGGCAAACAGTCCGAATTGGATTGAATCACGGACAGGAAAATCGAAGGTGTACATAAGATAGAGGATGGGCCCAAGGACCGAGCCCTGAGGTACACCCGCGGATGAAGGGGTGAGTGGGGACATGGCCATGTGGAACTGAGGAATAGTGACAGAGACTTGGAATTGTCTTCCAGTAAGATAGGAATGGAGTAATCGGACAGTTGAGGGAGGAAAGAATTGTGCCAGTTTGTAAAGGAGGCCCATATGCCAGACGCGGTCAAATGCAGCCCGGTCATTTAGGGCAAGAGTAAGTACAAAAATAATTGATATTAATCAATTACACGACTCTCTTTTGCCTATGTAAATAATGAAACGTATAGCCTATGTTAATCATATTTTCCCAGTAGTACTGCCTTTCAAAGGGTTTAGGAGCTACAGGATCTTACAGCCTTCTTTGTAGTGATAATTTACGTAAAATAACATTTCTTTTTACAGAATTCAAATGTCCACAACCATTACACAAGAAAAAAATTGATGTAACTAATCACAACATTAAATCATTTGAACAAAAACTTAATTATACAGGTAGAAAATACATCAATAAATTACCACAGGCTTCAAAAATCAGTTTTAAAAAATGCTAAAAATTAGTTGATTAATGAAACATTTTACAGTGTCTATACAGGAATGTTTTTCTAAATAGTTTTTGGTTGAAAAATATCTAATATTTTAATTAAAGAGTGAGTCAAATTGTGTATTAATGATGCAAATGATTGGATGACGCGCTTACTAAAGTAAGCAAGTTATTAGTGGTAATAAACAATTGGTAAGTAACGAATTTAATATATGGTCAAAAATTAGAAATTATCGATTTTAATTTAACAAGTCCTATACTCCCTTTTGGAATCTTTTAGATCCACTTATAAAAAAATAAATAAATAAATTATCACCTATGGATATAATTGTTTAAATTGATCAGTTATTACGTGTAAAATTTAGAGATGAATGAAATTGTGATTTAAAAAAAATGAAAACAGTTGTCGGTTACAAATTTAAGGTTAGAATATGTATTATTTTTTAACGGTACTGATATTAACCCTTTCAGTGCTGATGTCTAGTTTCCCGGACGTTTACAAAGTATGCCTAAAGTTCTGATATCCTTAAATTCGGATGTTTGTTGTTTATTCAGAAAATTCTAACGTCCGGTTTTCAGGATGTCGAGTATGTCCTAGTTTTAAAATCACATAAAATGTGTACTTTAAGGTTTAGCAAGATATTATATCGGAATAAACCGACCTGTCAATGGTATAATTCGACATTGGTATCGATATTTTCGAATAATTTCAAAACTTTCGATATTTTCGATAATTTCCTGAAACATCGATAGTAAGTTTACACTAAACAGCATGCGTTGTTCGATTAACAACTACGGTGGGTTATGCCACTAGAAGAGTGGGTTTTGAGGTGTGAAAATTTCCAGACCCTAGCCAGGAATCGAATTTGGGATTTCTGCGTTGAAGGCTAATACGCTAAACATTACACTACGAGGGTGGCCAGGGATTATAGTTATATATATTAACTAGCATGCCCTGTCGCGGCTTTGCACGCGAAAAATGATGTAATCAGTTATTTTAAAAATATGTAGCAGAAACAAAAATTAAAGAAACACGGAACTTTACTTTTATAAAATACTCAACAATACAAAATTGTATCTACATAATAAAATACAATAAAATTATCGTGTGATGTTGTCACCAGCTGATCCTCAGCACCACGTCGCTATTTGCTAAATTATATGACTCTATGACAAATCTTTATTTGAATCACATCAGCTGGTTTAAAAGCAGCAGATTATCTAACCTCATAAAAGCCTTAATGTAGGACATAAACATTATTTTCAACCCTTTAGGGCTAACTTTTAAAGGATTTTAATTGCCTAAAATCTGTACCGGAATCTTAGTTACAACATGAAAAACCTGCATGAAAATTGGTTCAGTAATTTAGGAGATAAAGGGGAACATATACACACACATATATCGAATTTTACATATATAGATTTACATGTTTGTTTGTTTTCTGTGGTTAATTTTTTTGATATATATAGTGTAGTAATTAATTTGAATTGTACCGATTTTTACAACATAAATTTTGAAATAAAACGATAAAAAAATCATGGAATTTAGTTTAAAAATAAATAAGTTATGATTATTTTTCTGGAAAACTGTTATCTAACCAATAATTGCTTAGCACATTAGAAATAGGTAACACGCAAAATGCATAACTTATCGAATACTTTTCTAAAAAATCGGATGGCACTGAAAGGGTTAAATAGACATAAATACAATAAATATATTATAAAAATAATTACTGTTTGATACTAATTTAGGTTAGATTTAATTAAAATGTAATAAAATTGAAACAAACCTGACGATTGGTATACGTCATGACGTCTTCAAAGTGATTGTCGATATCATGAACGTAGTAACATAGATTTAGAAGACAAACTAAACCGGAAGGATGGAGAGAGTGAACTAAAAATAGTAGGCAACGGTAAAGTAAATAATAATGTACAGTAACAGAGAATGGTGGGTGGACGTAAGTTGTAGGGAGTCTTATATCAGAAGTTCCGTTCGTTTAAGATTCGTCTTCACTTTCTACAGCATTGGCGTAGGTCAGTGACAAATGCTGTATGGACATCAGAGGAGGTAGAAGGTCTTTCTTACGTTCTTTTTTAACGGGATATAAAACTGTATAAGTAGTGGGAGTTGGAAGGTAGCCTAAAATTGGAGAGGATGCTTCAGTTAGTTTACTGTAAAGGTACTCATGTCGTTAACCTAGGTTGCGTGACCTTGACATCGGTAAAACCAGTTTATATTACTCTTATTTTACATCTTCTCCGAGATTTACTGTTACTTTCTTTCTATTCAATTACAGTAAAATCTCGTTCATCAGGCTCTCGTTGATCCAAATCAAACACTTCTTCCTTTAAGGGGAGAAATGGCACGATGGTTTTAACTCAAAATTTCGATTTTTAGTTTATTATGTTTTTCAATAGTTTAGGCCTAGATCTACCAGAAAAAAAACATTAAATTACGTCAAAAAATATTTTTTTTATGAAAAAAATAAGTTTTTGTCAAGTTTACACAGAAAAATTATTATGTTACCAAGAACGAATATTTTCATAATTTTATACTGCTCGTTTTAGTGCAAAGAGATTTTAGTTTTCAACATACTTGCATCACTGTATTTTGTATTCTCAGCTGTTGGTTCAGCTGTCTAAACAACTATTGATGGGAAATTTACTTGTTTTTGTACATTTTGTTTTCGATTTGTGCCTTCTTGTTTCTTGCATTTCCCCGTAAATTTAGAATTTTAAACACTTGGTACATTTTCCAGGCTGAAAGTTTTACCAGTTAATTATCTTGTATACCCACATGTACCAACATTTTTATGACTTGCTCAGGTGCTCCAAAAAATTAGTAATACGCAAAAAACGTGGAAAACAATTTGTAAAAATTTTATATTATTCCTAATATTTTTAAAAAATTGTATGGTCCAAATATTAAATTGAAAAATGTCAGTAGCTCGAGAAGAAACCCGACACCTATGTAGTGTTAAGTTTAATTTCCCTATCTTTTACCAATCCTATGAAAAATGTACCTAAAATTAGCAAATTTATTTTTGGCGGGATACAAAGTTTAGTACAGTCTCCCCTTTTAATATTCACATAAGTAATCATTTTTAACTATGATAGCAAGAATATAACCTTAAATACACCAAACATTTGCTTTATTATTTTAGTTAAAATATTAGTTTTTTTATTAGTTCCTCCATAGATTATTCAATAAATTATGGTAATAAAATGCTCTTTGTAGAGTTTAAGAAAGTTTTTATCGTAATAAACAGTAAGTCTGATTATTTAAAATTTGGTTTTGTTTATTACCCAAATTATCCGGATTTTCAATTTTCTGGATTACCTCTGGTTCCGGTTAGTCCGAATGAACGAGGTTGTGCTGTATTACTAGTAGGCTTATTTCATATTTGTTTGTAACTCCAAAAATTTTCAACGTTTTGGATACCTATATTCTTTACTTTTTATTTTCTCATGCCCTATATGCATATATTATATGAAAGAAAAGTATTGTTTTCATGTCAATTTTTCAAAATATTTATGTGTAATGTGTATGTGTATAAATATTTTCTTTTCTTCAATTTTGAATCATTTCAAAATTAATTTTTAAAATTACAAAAAGGTTATCTGTAACAGTTATTATTAATGTATAATGTTGTAAATTTGTCTTTTCTATGTTAAATGTTCTTGTTACTGTATAACAGAACAGATTGTAATTTTTCTGATTTGATAAAAAAAAATTCAAAATAAAATTTTCACTGGAAATAATTAAACGTTTGTTATCCCACTGAAAAATACAGAGCATGTTATTAGCGAGTGGTCTGTGTGAACAAAATATACTAATAACGGAATACTGCACGAAATTGAAACTAGGAACTTAGCTAAGTATAGGGTAACACGAGGAAACCCGACACGAATATTTTTATTAAAATCGATCAACTGGAAGTAGTTCATTCGTGCTATTTTTTAATTTTTTTAAATTTTCTCAAAAATGGCTCCTACTATTTTTTTAAAAAAATCACCTCATTTACTATAGAGTAATCCCTTGGTATCAGCGGGTTTAGCATCCGCGGGTTTCGGTTATCCGTGGACTTTGTCCGTGGGCCTAAAACCTTAAAATACATACGTTTTCTCACCTTGTGTACACCGTACTTGGTTGGGAAGTCATACAATTCTGAAAACATGCGTTTGAATAAATGTTTTGGCATCCGTATCATGTTGAGTCACACACTAGTATGGCGACGGTCGCGATGAGCCAAGCTAGATTTTCGCGTACTGTACGTAGTGAGCCAGTCACCGGGTATCGGGCCCCGCCAGTAACACCCTACCCTCACCACCATACGTACGCCCAGGCAACATACTGTAAATTCTCCGTACGGTTTCCTCCATGTATCAGTTTAACTTTTTCGTGCGTACATACAGTTTTTTGTGTGTTCGACGATCCTGAAATGAAGCCAAGCATTTCTTCACAAACCATCAAAGAGATCCTCAGCATTGTAACACATTGGCTGACCAAGTGTTGGAGACGGATCCAGTCATGGAAAGGGCCCTTCAATTCAAAAGAGGACTCAGAAGCTGATTATACCATACGAAGAAGTCTACAAGGAGTTTGAAAAGAAGAAGAGAAAGCGAAGAGCCATAACTAACTGTTTTAAAGCAACTTAAATTTTTTATGGGTACATTACTGTATTTATTAAATATTCACAGATTATAATAATGGTAAAATGTTCGTAAAACTATTTAACACTTAAAACGACTACAGTACTTTACCTTTAGAACCTAACCCCCATCTTTTCGTTCATATAAGGTATTATTATCCGCGGTTTTACTAACCGCGGTAAACCTCCGGAAAGCAACCCCCGCGGATAACGAGGGATTACTGTATATATTTTTATGCTCTACGACCTATATATTTTTGTGGTTTTAAACCTCTTGGGAGTCTCAGGATTTGTCTGGGTTGGAGGAGGTCGCAAAATACGGGGTAACAATATAAAAATAGTTATTGTTATAGTTATTTATTTGAAAAAGAGACACAAAAATTTAAATTACTTTTACAACTTTTTCCAATTCAAATAACGCAAAATTTAGGCTTGTTTGGAATTAACCAGTTTTTCAATGTTTGGATTTATTTTTGTAACGCACTTAACGGTGTTATTTCCTAATGCCAAACGATTTCTTTATTTGCGTTTGAAATTTACTGTTATAGAAAATCCTTGTTCACGCTTATTGAATGTGGCAAATGGTTTCAAAATTTTCAACGCTACTCAGGACAGTCCTGGGTATTTCTTTTTAATACTGATACAAAATTTGTAGGCACAAGCATTGTTGAAAGTTAATTTCATTGTCTGATCAGTTAATAGGTCTGTCAGTTGATGATGAAGAGAAACACTAAGTTCAGCATTTTGTACAGCGTCCTCAGTAAATGGATTTACTCCCACAAAATATATCCAGTTATATCCTTAACTAAAAATTACAACTATTGAAGATCTATTAATTTTTTAAACATTATTCAGAAGAAGTTAGCAAAACATTCGACCTAAAATGGTGGTCCGGTGTCTGAAAAGTTGATTTTTTTTTTTTGGTTTAACGTCCACCTGTTCTTCAATTACTGCTAATGCAGACGGTGGAAGTTGAAATGATTTTTTGTAACGTATGAAAATATGCCGTGCCTGAATGGGTTTCGAACCCAAGACCGCATGCTGAAAGGTTGAAAACTACTGCTATACAAGATAGGGTAAGTACCATGTCAACTGGAATTCTTTGAGGCTGTGCTCTCTTGATAAAAATATATTTTAAGATTGAGGTCTAATAATACACAAATTTCCCCTTTAAAGTTTCCGAGTGATGTCTGCCAGTGTCCCACTAAACTTTGGCACGGTAAATCGAGAACCTATTATAGAAATAACTGTGTTAACTTTAGAAGGTCGTAAAACGTAAAAATTAATTTAAATCCCTGAATAATTTTACCCGATCGCAATAATGTTTAATTCTATACCATAGATACCAGAAACTATAAAAAAAATAACGATATACGACCCAAACTTTCTCATAAGTAAATTATACAACACATATTTAACCTATAACCAACACAACTTTTTATTATTAAAAAAATGAAAACAAATAACCCCAATATATTTATTATCAGACCATACATTTGAAAAAAGGTAACTTTTAACAACAATGACCTTTATCGAAAAATTATTACAGAGATAGTGCTACTGTCCTAAGGATTAATATTTTCTACGAATCCTTTCACTGCTCTACAATAAACTTATAACATTATACCAAGTTGTAGGATAAATGTAATTTACAATAAAGTTATTTACCTTAACAGTTTATATTTTCTTTTTACTTTCTGATCCTCTGTAAAGGATAAAAGATCAATTGGGTCACCATCTGCTATCTTTTCTAATAAAACTTATTATATAATACATGGACTATTAAATTATATTAAATAAGAATTAATATAATTATACCATAAAATATTTATAAACAATGTTTTTAATATGATACCGATCTTATAAGGATTGTGTTGACGAGTAATTTTATTTTTAAAAGGTATTACACCTTTCTTTATTTTTTGTTATGTACTGATCTTTATTTTTCTTTTCTTAAATAACATATCCGCTTTCATGATTTAAAAGATAGTATTTAGAATTTTCTTCCGGTTGTTATATGTATCTTTTACAAATAAATATTTTTCAATTAATTTGAACACAGGGTGTTTCTAAATTCTACGGTATTCCTCCAGTAGTTGACTCTGTAACGATTTGGATATGTAAAGTCTGTCAATTAAGATTCACCTAACGAGTGTTGTCCGGCTAAACTCAGCGTTACGGGAAAACGTTAAAAAAAATAAAGAAAAACAATTTATATATTAAAAAAGGAGACACTCTCTCTGCTGGAAATATATTTATATAAGACTAGCAACCCCCGCTCGCTTCGCTTCACAGCAGCTAATATAGGCCTCATTAAATTATTTTAAAAACCTCTTTATACACAATATTTGTGGTTTTGTTGCCCTGTGGCAGCAAAATAAATTGTTTTTCTGCACTTCCAGCTCTGGGAAGTTTGACATAAAGTTGTCCATGAGTGAAGGAAGCACTCTTGTCTCAAATCGATGGCCACAGTTTTAAACGGTTATCCCTGCGATTTAACAGAATTGAAGAATGCATAGAAGAATACCGATGGAAAAGAAAGAGACAGTTTGATATATGGCTGAGATAAGAGACAGTAATACGTGGGTGAAGTACGAAAAGTAGTTGGAAATACATGAATCTTCACTACCTGTCAAATGAAAACAAATGAAAAGCGATAAAATTGGGTAGTTCTCAATAAAGTACAGTTCCCAATGACAAATAAAAGCTAAAAAAAATATTATCCACTTTAAAACGATAAGCTGTTTTAAATAATAGTAGACATTTAGCGATTGCTATAACTGTACGGATAAAAATAGGACAAAGGTAATACTTGTACGCACTATGTACCGAGACTTTTCTTAAATTGTGTGATGATGAATAAATAAGCCATGGCTTGTAGGTGATGGTGGGATAATTTAGAGACAATGAAATACCAGTCTTAACCACGAATCAAATCCGGGACCCCGACATAGTAGCTATATTCGTCAACCACTACATCAACGGGTCGGCCGTTTGCAATTTATCACTGGGGTTGTGGTGTAAAATTTTTATTATTTTATTTTTGTACATTTAATAAAACGTATAGAAAAAAAAATATATTTTTTAATAATTTTTCAGTAAGCTTAATTTGCTTTTACGCTTTTGATATATCATTGATAAAATATTGAGTTATTTTATTAGCAAGTGTTATAGGAACTTGTTACTGTATAATTTTTTTGTTTGTAGAGCGTTTTATTTAGCATCAATTAATGATTTTCGATATTTTCCTCATAAAAATAGGTAAAAACTTAAAGTTTTTAAGATTGTATCCTCAGTATGTCTTTTGTGACACAATTGTACAACATAATTAAGTTATAGGAAAGAAAGTTATTACTTTTAATTTAAGAATTTTTTCTACAGAAAAAAATTTTTAACATGTTTAAAATGTTTAACATAAATCAGTAATTTTTCGTAATTACCTATACGTTCTACAAAGGTAGATTTTCATTTTTCCTCATTCTCTCATGATTAATAATTAAGTTATACATTCGTTTTGAATGCTTTTCTATTATTAAACATAGATTTTCACTTTTCATTATTCATATTGGCAATAGATTATCGGGAGTGTTTCAAAACAGATTTTTTAGTTATTTTTCAAAAAAATCTATAAGTTTCATTACACTTGTTTACGTACTTCAATATTTGTTACTAGTTAATTATCTTTGATGAAACTTATTTTAAAATTTTTCCACTTGGGAATCAGGTGATAGATTGTGTTGCAAAACTGTAGGGTTTTACAACTACTTAAGTATAAAAAAATATATTTACCACTTTTTAAAATAAATATGTTAACGAATTCTAAAGTACCAATTTAATTTTTTTACAAATTTTAGTACTTTATCAAGTCAAAATCTAAACAAGGAAACAAATAAATAATTCGTGATGATGTTTTTATAAAACACAGCACCCAAAGTTTAATGAAAGAGAAAGTTATCAACTAAACAATGTTACGTTGTTTTAAAATTGACAATTTTGGTATTTTCACTTTCAAGCACGTCCCAAAATACATTAAACTAATAAAACAATCTTCATAATAATTTAATTTCTCTATCACTGCATCATAGTGCCATCTTTTTATTACTCTTCATAATGCCCTATCAGCGAAGTTCAATTATTTTTTTATGGATCTATGAGACAGTTAAAAGATTTAATAACGATGTTAGTTTTAATTGAACAAATATTATTTTACCCACGATAACCATTCTGTGTTCGCCACTCATCCGAACGTCTATAAAAATAGTGGGCTTTTCAAAGTGTTGATCAGATCAAGAGATTGTTTTTAACTGTATCAATACTTTATCAAGAATATTATTGAATATGTATCAGAGTTACTTGGTTTTGATCACAATTATATTTCAGGTAAGTTTATTTTTACTTAGCTACAATTTTGTTTTTATTTAAATTTTACAAGGTTAACATGTTAACCTAGATCAGCGGTTCCCAAACTTCTATCTTTTACGCCCCCTTTTGCCAAAAAGAAAACTTCTCACGCCCCCTTACACAATTTTATTGGGCAATGAAAAATCACGTATTACATTGAATTACCATACGTACATTTATTTTTTTATCTTTGTAGCATTAGAAGTTGCAATTTAATTCTAACAAGAGACAAAATAAATCAGTGGATGGATGACTGCTTTTTTTTAGAAGAAAGGTTAATTTTTAGAAAGTGCACAACGTAAATCATTGATAAAACCAACATTGCAACGATGCTTTGTTTTTATTGTAAGAAGTGCTGAAAACACTTTTTCGCACCTAGGTGCGAAATTTAAGCACATAGGTGCTTGATAAAGATAATTACAATTACTGCCGCTTGCTGTTATATACTGGGGTAAACTTGGTAATACTTAACCCAAAGTAATGTTTTGTCAATTTTATCGAAATCGTTTTTCGCAGCAGAAACATTTTTTATTTCTAAAACTTGTTTTTTAAGTATTTCGGGCAGGAAGTCTATGTTGACACTGAAAGGATCCGTTATGGAGGGTAAAGCTATCTCGAAGTCCCACGCCCCCTTTGACGTGTCTTCACACCTCCCTTGGGGGGCGCGCTTCCCACTTTGGGAACCGTTGACCTAGATAGAATGGGATAAAATACTACTTTGGAGAACTAGGTTACTGAAATTATAAGTTAAATTTATTTAAATAAATAATGAAATGCTATCAGCATAAACTTTCAGATAAAGTTTTTTACAGTACATCAAATTTCTTAATATTATGTTATTTTACTAAAAATCTTCTTCTTCTTCTTCACTTCCAAGGATTAGGTTTCTTGAACCTGTTCCGGTACCCATCTGTTCCTCGGTCGTCCTATATCCCTTCTTCCTGTAGGTTTGTAGTTTCTGGCGGCTTTTGGTATTCTCTCGCCTGGCATGCGATTCAAATGGCTGCACCATCTCCTCTTGTTCAGCTTGATTTTGTCTAGCAACGGTAATTTTTTTTACTAAAAATCTTCTGCAGAAACTAAAATAATAGTCATTCTAGAACAGTACCATTACTTAGGGTATGTATGAGTTTCTTCTTCTTCTTCTTCACATTGGCAGCTCAGCCAGTTTCGGAAACCATCTCCTTTTTGAGCGTCCAACACTCCTCTTTTCAGTAGGTTTGTACTCGTAAGCTAAATATGGGTAAGCCGTCCTCCCTCATCCATTTCAAATGGGTGTACTAGTACCTGTTGTGAATTTTCATTCTCTCACTTAAGCTAGTAACACCTATCACATCAAGTATTCCACATTCCTTTGCCTCTTTCCATGTGCAGCCCTTCACCGCACTCAGAAACCTTATTTCCGCCGCCTACAACCTATTTCATTACTGCTTCGAAAGCGCCCACAAATCACTTCCATACAGTACCATAGTTATCGCCATTGTTTTGTGCGACTTTAAACGAGTTTCTTTTCTAGTCTCGTGTGTTTCAACATTTAACGTATCGTCCCGCAAATATTATTAAACCTGCGTAATTTATTCGTGACATTCTTCTTGTTTCTGTCATTTATATAAGTATAGGATATGTAAATAAATTCACATGTAATTTAAATATGATGCCAGAAACCGCTTAACTGATTTAGGAAGAAGGTGAAAACCAATAAGAAGCTCAAATAATAGAAGGCCGAAGAAAAAAACGGGTGCCGTAACAGGTAGAAATGACTAACCCGTGAGGTGAAGAAAAAAAAGAAGTAGTTGTAAATAAGAAAAGTAACATTATATTTTAATGAATTTTGTACAGTAATGGAGACAATAAAATATTTATCTTCTATTATTTGAATTTGGTAAAGGTTTTTTTTTACTTTTCTACTTCATGTATATTATTCTACAGAAAACTGCAAATCTGTTTTTTAACTAATCGTTTAAAGATAAAATTTTGAATAAAAAAGTCTATAGTATTTTAAAATTTTTTACTCTCTAGTGTAATTTTTAGATTTAAGTAGCCGGTCAACAGATAAAATCTAGAATCTTTTAAACTGTAACATAATTTATGTTCATCTGATATTCTTTTAGAATTAATTTCGTGAAGTAATATAAATCAATGTAACCTTTTATTATGTTTCAGATTGTTATTCAAAATTGTTATTCAATGAGTACAACTAATAGTGAAATGAAAAATACCAGTGATTTAAGCAAAGGGAAACGAGGCGTAGCAGGGGTGGTCGATCCAGTTCAAGGGTTTGTAAAACAACTTCTTCACAGTTTTTTTATTAGATAAGCTAAATTATATAATATGTACAGTTTATCTCTGTATCAGTGCACGGAATATAGTTCAATACGTTTAACGTCATACTTATAACAACTAATGACCATGATGATTTAAATGGCCGGCCTGTGGTGTAGTGGTCAGCGCAACTAGCTACTATGCCGGGGTCCCGGGTTCAATTCCCGGTCAAGTCTGGCATTTTTTCATCTGTAAATCACCGCATATCATTACCTACGCACAAGCCCAAGGCTTATGTAGGCATAATCACTCAATAAAAATAAAAAAATGAGTATTTTTTTTAAGAATGTGTAATTCTTTTGCTTTCTTATAACAGACAGTTGGAGTGTTAAATTATTTGCACATGATCTATTAGTTCCAGAGCTATAAAAATAATTCTGTTTTATAACATGGTTACCCAATTAAATGACTAAATAAATTAAGAGCAGGAAGAGGTAGAGGTGTAAAAGACACTAATTAGAGTTACCTTCTCTAAAAGTAATGAATTTTATTATACAGCCTGACCCTGTGGTGAATGAAATGAAAGTGTGAGGGTGCAAAATATGTGCTTTTCAGAGATCCTGGCATGCTGATAAGTATACTTGTTAACTTAGTAAGGAAGGCCATGGTAAGCTACCTCACTCCTAGTTTAACTCAGCAAAACCGCTAGCGGTTCAAACAAAACTCTTTCGGCTGATGACCTAAACACCAACATATTCTTTTGAAATAATTTTTTACATGTAAATATATCTTTAAACAAAGTCAAAAAAGGCTGAATAATAACGTTCCTAGAAAGAAAATATAAAAAACACTTAGTAGTGAATTTTAAAATGTGAAAAATCGCTGGAATAAACTACTACTTCTGGTTTACCGATTTTGATGAAATCTTTCGTGTTGGGTCTACTAGTGTTAACTTACTTAAGTTGCAAGTTTAAACTTTATACACACTCACCAATTGCTAAAAATATGATTGTTGGGTTCAAGGTTCCTGAAAAGTGTATTTTCTTTAAAAACTCGATTTCGAAATATTGCCATGAAAACAAAAACTTATAACTATATGATACGTCGCGTTGGTCTAGAGGTACATTTCGTCAATACGAGTCAGCTCTTTAACAGCTGATTTTTTGAGGCGAAGGTTCCTGGTTCAAATCCTAGTAAAGGTAGTTACTTTTATACGGATTTGAATGCTAGACAGTGTTATTGTTCTAAATTGAACAGGTTGCAACGGACATACATTAGGAATTACAAAAAAAATGTGGTCATTGGGTTGGTAATTGTTCTTAAATTGAACAGATAGCAACGTACACACATTAGGCATAAAAAATGTAAGTTTTACTTATCTCTAGTTTAATGGTTGATTTTATTAACATATAAAATTTTTTATATGAATATTGGCTGAGTATCTGATACCCAATAAAAATGTTCTTTAAGGTAGTACACTTTTTCTTCAGGGTGTCAAAAATCAAAGACTTAAGACTTGTTTCTGGCGCTCCTTTTCATGTAAGCAATACAACCCTCCACGATGATATCAAAATTCTGATAATAAAGAAACTAACGTCCTTGTATAGTAAATTTCACTTACGACTAGATGACAATCTAAACCAAGTAGCCCGTGATCTACAAGGAACTTCCCACCTGTACAACGTCTAAAGCAAATACGGAGTAGAGACCTCTTGATCTGAATAATGGCCAACACCCGTATTGATCAACGGAGAATGTACCACCAGGTGCATCTTCTCTTAAAACAAAATTCTCCACCGCCCTTTAAGAATATCATAAACGGAACGGAAATTATGTAGCTCACTGTAATCATTCGTGATTAAAATTTAAGACAAAAAAGGGTATCATGAAACGCAAAGAACTATTGAAATCTATTTTTTTGTAATCCCTAATTTGTGTACGTTGCAATCTGTTCAATTTAGAACAATAAGCAACCCCATGACCCAATGAGATGAGAATGATATGTATGACGTGTAAATGAGTCTTGTACAGACTCAGGTCAACCATTCCTGAGAAAGTATGGTTAATTGAACCCCAACCATCAAAGTACACCGGTAACCACTGTCTAGCATTCAAATCCGTATAAAAATAACTACCTTTACTAGGATTTGAAAAAGGAACCTTCGTCTCCGAAAATCAGCTGTTAAACAGCTGATTTTGGCGACGACTTTACCTCTAGACCAAACCGGTGGGTATTGAAATCTTAATATAGAAAAATTTATTCCATTGCAGTACTTTCTTACAGTATAGTGAAGTTAGAGTAGACCTACGAGAAAGTAGAATATAATTAAAACATAACAAGAAAATTAGGCACGGTTTGACTCACAAAACAATAAAAATTACATGCAGTTATTATTTATTACGAACTCCACCATAATTTTGTTTTTTGTGTTACTCATTAACGGTAGGTTATTTAAGCCAGACTGCAACTGATCACTTTCTGTTATACACTCTGTTGGTTACATAAACAAGGTACAATATTTTCTTCTTCTCCTTCTTCTTCTTCTTTTGAGACTTCTTTCTTATTTTTAAAATACAAAAATGCCGGAAACATAAATTTATTTACTTTCCAGTCTATTATTAATGTAATTACCTTCAGTTCTTTTAACTTAAATTAATTTCTTCCTTTATTGGTTGTTCGTACTGACACATAATCATTTGAACAATAATTATTTTTATTGGATGTCTTTATAGTTCAGTTAGTAATATACTGTTTTTGTTTGTAATTAGGCTTGTGTTTCAGTAGGGTATTTCATTAACTTTAAAAATGAAGAAGGTTCTAAAATTTAATTTATAGGTATTTTTTTTATGATTATTGCTTTTTTTGCCCGATATGAATATAAGTAATGTGAAAGGAAAATATTGTGTTCATGTCGATTTTTTTGAAATCAAGTTTTCAGGCCCCTGAACCCAAAAAGAAAGTTTTTAGCAACTGACTGTGTGTGTGTGTGTGTGTGTGTGCGCGTGTGTGTGTGTACACGCACACAATGAATATAGACGGATAATGAAAACGAGGGATGAAAAAATGCCAGACCTGATCGGAATCGAACCCGGGACCACGGTGTAGAAGCCAGTTACGCAAACCACTACGCCAACGGGCCGGTCGTTTTAAATAAGCATTAGTTGACTTGATATTATACGTTTTTATAATGATATAAAAGACCTTTTTCACAAAGACCTGATAATACCAACGATTCGAGACGTTCTCAACGCAACATACAACTCATTACACAAAAAGACAATTGACCATATAAATCAAAACGTTCAATCTCTTTCAACTAACTATCTCCCTGTTAACAGACGACTGAAACGTAGGTGGCATAGAGATCTTCTGCGACCACCATTAGAAGCATTTCAATTTGCCATGCCTGTTTCATGTCATAAAAAAAATCTAAAAAAGAAAATCATTTCATAAAAAAAATCTCCATCATAGTTTCAGGCCCCTGAACCCAAAAAGAAAGTTTTTAGCAACTGGCTGTGTGTGTGTGTGTGTGTGCGTGTGTGTGTGTGTGTGTACACATCATTAACATTTAAAATATTGGCACCACTTCATTATAAAAATTTCACGCCAAAATCAGTCACTGGATCGATTCATATTTACGTCACATTCCCGCCATTGCTCATTCATTCCATCTCATTAACTAAATTGTGCTTTAAAAATTGTACAGTTTTAAATAAAAATAAAGTTGAAGCCAAAAAAATAGTAATATAAATCCAAATGTCCAATCTCTTTCAACTAACGATCTCCCTGTTAACAGAAGACTGAAACGAAGGTGGAATAGGGATCTTCTCCGACCACCATACAAATAAAATCAATTTAACTTATCATGCCTGTGACATTTCATAAAAATACGAAATCATTTCATGTAAAAAAAATCATCCATCACAGTTTATTTAAATCATTATCATTGAAAAATATTGGCACCACATTCATTGTAAATATTCACGCCGAAATCAGTCACTGGATCGATTCACATTCCCACCATTCCTCATTCATTCCATCTCATTTACTAGTTGTGTTTTAAAAAATATGTACATTTGTAAATAAAAATAAAGTTGAAGCCAAAAAAATGATGATAAATGAAGTGTGTATCAGTGGTAGATAATGAGTATACAAATTATGTAAAATGTTAATTTGTATTGTTCTGTGTTACCTCTATTTCTTATTGTAGATACTTGTTTTTGAATGTAAGAACAATTTGTAATTTTGCTGTCTATAAAATAAAATAAAAAACTTCACCGTCTGGGTCATCCCTAATGTGCGTAACAGTCGGACATAAAACAAAAAGAAAACGAAACAGCTGGATCTATTTTGACAACTTTGAATTTGTTAAGGTAATTACAAATTTTACTGACCATAAATAATGCACACCCCATACTGTGATAATATTAAGTATCCAGGCCGAAAGATATTTTTTTAATACAAAATTTACTGTAGAATGTTAAAACTAGCTACAAGTAGCCTACTACGTTTGTGTCGGTTTTCCTAGTGGTTACTAACTTGAGTTCTTTACGATTTTCTGTTCTTAAGATATTATTTTCTTCACACTCAGACCAATCACTAAAAAATTTTTTTTTTTTTCAGGAGGCTTAAAAAAGTGTATTTTTGGTGAAAATTCGATTTAAAAAAAATCTATTTGAAAACAAATTTTTCTTTTCTTATAATATACCGGGTGAGGCAGATAAGGTGACCCAAATTGATTAAAAGAAAATGGAGTAACATAGAAAAATACGGAAAATTATTTTCAGATAATGTGACCATTGGGTATTTAATAAGAATATTTTCGTCAACTTTGAATGTACAGAGTGTGCCGAAAGTGAAGCCATTAAAGACATGTTTGAATATAAAAATATATAATTTTTGTTGTTTCTTTATTATATTAAAATAAATCGGTATATTTTCTCCTTGGTCGTAATAAAATTATTGGTTTTAAATAATGCAGTATTTATTAAAGAAACAGCTACTTAAAATGTAACATCCTGATGTCGGAATTTCTTTACTGTTTCGTAAAAAGTAAGTTCTCTATGAAATGACTAAAAATTTGTCTGTACATTATTTTATTTATATCTATTTAACGATCTTTGCCGGAAAAATGAACCAAAAAGTTAAATTTTTCATTATTCGTAGATAACGGTAATATCTAGACACAAATGTTAAATATAAAATTTGTTTCTTTTAAAAGTATCTTAAAACGATATGCCACACACCTACCTTGTCATTTACTTGGATAAAAGTAGAAAAAAAATATTTAAAATTTTTAAGTTACGACCATTTTGATTTCTTCAAAAACCAGTTTCGGGACATTCAACCAAATTTTCCCGAATTTAGTCATGTGGCACAATGTTAAAAGTTTATTCAATACTGAATAAATTGAATTTAAAAATTAATAATTAAATTTAAAATGTACTGCCATAAAGGCCAAAATGTTAAAACGTATTTATTTGTAGTTATGGCAGCCATTTTGATATGAAGGAAGATATTTGGAATTTTCTTTCATCAAACGAATCGCTATTATTCTGACCGTTATTCTTTGGAGTGTTAGGAACATCTTCTATTTAAATTTCTGATGCTGGGTGCCTTGGGCGCCAAGAGGCTCCTCTGGACGTGAAAGCGAGTTCATGCACGCAGCCCAGGTTGCCAAACTGGCTCACCCTTGCTCTCCAAACTTAGTTTAATTTTTTTTTACTTTCTATTGCCTATATGAATATATAGGAAGGTAAGTATTGTTTTCATGTCGATTTTTCAAAATCGAGTTTTCACCAGATCTACACGTTTCAGACCCCTGAACCCAAAAAACATGCTTTTAGCGATTGGTCTGTGTGGGTGTGTGTGTGTGTGTTTGTGTGTTTATACAGAGTATCTCAAGGACGGATCATCGTACGAACTTGAAACTTAAGTTACATACCACTACCGGACTCGACACAAACATTTTCATCAAAATCGGTCAACCGGAAGTAGTAGTTTTTCACTTTTTTGCGATTTTCACAAAAACTGGTGCTACGATTTTTTTTAAAAATCGCCTGGTTTATTAAATTTTTTATGCTCTACAAGATAGAGTAGGCGCCATGTTTGCTGAAATTCTTGGTGAGACTGTTTTCACGTTAAAAAAATTGTTTTTTAAGATTGCGGCTTTAATATGCATTTTAGCGCCAAAATTTATATAACAAAAGTTGTAGAGAATTTAAAATCCTACAATTTATACTCCAAACATTATTTTGTGTAACGCTTAGTAAAGCAGTAATTAGCAATTTTCTGTTTATCTCTCCCAAAATCGATTTTATAAAGATTTCAGCCTTATTATGCATTTTACGACAAAAGTGTATATAATTAATTTTATAGGGAGTTGCGATTGAGAAGCCACGGTGAAAGGTTGTGGTGTTTTGTCTACCGCTCTCTTATCAGTATTGTGTACTGTCGTTTGCATTGCTACGATGCCGATCGAAATAAATGTGTACCGTGCGCGTATAGGCCTGCATACCGCTTCTGTTCACTATTGTCGGCCTAGTTTATTCATATTTAATTATTCTAGTTTTCTTAAATTTTTTGGCCCGTCTCTGGAAAACTACTCCTTTTATGGCCTTGTTTTGTTAGTGATTTTAATAATCGGTGGTGTTGAAACTAACCCAGGACCCGTCACGTTAGAAGATTTATGGGAGAAAATGCGTGGTCTGGACACTATTAGCAACAACATCGGGGAATTAAAAAATTCTATTAAAGAAGTGATAGCGTTTAACTCGAGTTTGCAGCAGGAAGTAAGCGTTTTACGCGAAAAAATTGTTACTGCCGAACGCGAAAATAGATTGCTTCACGTAAAAATGGACCGACTTGAGCAATTTTCGCGACGAAATAATCTTATTTTCTATAATGTGCAGGAGGGAAAGGGCGAAGATTGGGATAGATCCGAAGATATAGTGTCTAATATTATTAAAAATGAACTGGGTGTCAACATTTCCAACTATGATATAGAGAGGGCTCATAGACTTGGGCGTAGGTGTGGTAAAAACAGGCCTATTATCATTAAATTTAGTAATTATAAAACGAAAATGGCAATTTTGACTGCTAGTAAAAAACCAAAAGATTCTGGTATCGCTGTGTCAGATTTCACTAAGAAAATTAGGGAAATACGCGATGAATTAAAAGGTTACATGTTCGATGCCAGAAATCAGGGCCATTATGCTACAATAAAATATGACAAACTGGTTGTTAATGGAAAATACTATTGTTTATCGGACTTAAAGGGCGAAAATACAGAGTCTAGCATAGTGCACCAGTTGCCGGTCACTAACGAAAATACCTCTACTGAGTTACAAAATCTGGTTCCTTCAAGCGCCGAAGCCCACCTGAGAAGGCAGGAAGTTGGTAATGGAGAGCAGGGGCGGCGAACTCCTGAGCATAAAAAATCTACAGACGGAACGCACGTGGAATTTTTTCTTAGCAGAGGTAGTGGGAATTTTAGCGCAGATACAGAAAATTCACCTGTAAAAACTCAAAATAGCACAGGATCGTCTAAAAAGGGAGCAGTCTCCAGGAAAGGGAATTGCACAAGTGATGTACGTCGGTGGCTTAAAGAGGGCACAGTTACTCGCAGCAAATCTAAAGGGCCCGCCCTTACATCGAGAGACAGAGTAGGAAGTGTATAGCGGGAGTGGAGTGAGAGGAGTGCGGCGAATGCCGGTAGCAGTGTGTCAGAACTAATGCCTGAACTTAGTATGGTAGGAACTCAAAATAACAACTTAGGTAAGTCGACCAACATTTTATTTTGGAATTGTCATGGCATCTCCACCCTTTTTTCTCTTGATGGTACAGAGTTATCGGAAATTAAAACAAATGAAATATTTTTTTTAAGTGAAACATGGGAGCATAATCCGTTATTAAATATTAACAATTTTTCTGAGTATGACTGTATCCAAAAAGAGGCTGAAAAACACAGCTCACGGGGCCGGGGATCCGGAGGTCTACTCCTACTAGCTAAAAGAGGCATCAAATTTAAAACTCTCTATTAATAAATTTTTTATATTTATTGAAATTACTTATAGGAATGCCATTATTATTGTTGGGGGCGTTTATTTGAACCCACAGTGCGTTGACGATGGCCTAACCGAACTATCAGCTTTGTTTGAAAAGGGAGGCGGAATTGTATTTCTCTTACCCCGTATTAATAGGAGGCGATTTTAATTGTAGGGTGGGAAATTTAAATCAGTCGCTAGACAATTTGAACTTTAATTACTCGAGGTTATCGTCAAACAGGATTTCAAATGACGAAATCGTTAACTCAGGTGGGAGAAGGTTAGTCCGTCTAATGGAAGATAATATCTTTTATGTCGTAAATGGTCGTAGCATTAGCGATAACCCAGGTCAGTTTACCTTTTTTAACGAAAATGGTAAAAGTATAGTAGATTTAGTGTGGTCGAACTATTTATCGTTAGATATCCTTGAGGATTTATCTGTTTGCGACTTAATATTAGCTTCTGACCACTTACCGATCTCTGTGAAAATAAATGCTGATTTTATTCCTGGTAATCGCTTAAAGACGAGCAACAAAATCTGCCCCAAATATGTTTGGTCTGAAGAGCGTAAACATGATTTTAAAAATTCTATGCAGGTAAAACAGGTTCCCTCGTCTGACTTCAATGATGCAAATTTTATGTATAATACTTTAATAAATACTATTAAAATTACCGCTGGGGATTTGGGCATGGTAAGACACTCGACTACTGGCAAAATGATGCCAAAAAATAAACCTTGGTATGATCACGAATGTCGATTCTTAAAAAGATCGTTACGCAAAAAATATAGGCAGGCAAAAGCTGAAAATTTTTCGGATGTATCCCTGAATTTGTTTTTAGAAGAAAAAGTTAAATATAAAAAAATTCTTACCGTAAAAAAAATAATTATTATAACGATTTAAGAGAAAAATTATCGAACACAAAGAATACGACAGAATTTTGGCATGTCGTAAAAAAATTTCGCGGTGTGAGTAGCACTCCTAACTTAATAGGTCTGGGAGAATGGGCTGATTTTTTAAGGATTAAATTCTCACAAGGGGGAATGCTAAACGCGGAGTCTTACTACTTTCAAGATGCGCTGCATCCAGTACTGGACACTGATATATCCCTGACGGAAGTATTGGTTTTATTACGGAAAATGAGAAATAAAAAATCTCCTGGATGCGACGGCATCGCATATGAATTTCTTAAAAATTTACCAAGTGACAGGGTAAATTATATTGTTAATTTTTTTAATAAAATTTTTGTATCTGAAGATGCAGTGAGTGATTGGGCGAAAATAAAGATATTCTTTCTACACAAAAAAGGCGATCGCCTAACTCCGACTAACTATAGAAGTATAGCTTTAATAAATACACTTTTTAAATTATTTAGCCGCGTATTATAAAGAAGACTGTCCGAGTGGGCAGAATTGTGTAAACGTTTACCAGAATGCCAGAGCGGGTTCCGAAGGTCACGGGGCTGCATTGATAATATATTTGTCTTTAACTCAATCATTTACAAGCAGCTAGAACTAAACAACAAAAATTTTTATGCTCTTTTTGTCGATTTCGAAACAGCTTTTGACTCCGTCCCCCACTGTACTCTTTGGAATCGTTTAGGGTTATTAGGGTTCAGTAGTAAAATTATAAGGGTTTTAAGTAATCTGTATAGGAATTCCGGTATTTTTGTAGAAAAGACGGGGAACAATCAAAACTAATTCAACCTTCTAGAGGAATTTTGCAAGGCGACTTGGCAAGCCCCCTCCTCTTTTCAATGTATATTTGGGATATTGAGCGGTTTTTTAGGGATAGGGGTTGTCATGGTGTTCGCATTGACAATAATAACGACGTGCTAATGCTCCTCTTCGCTGATTACGTTATTATAATGGCGGATAGTGCCTCTGACCTAAGATATAAACTTAGTTGTCTCTCCGAATATTGCAAAAATTTATACCTAACTGTAAATATAATAACACAAAAATTATTAATTTTCATAAGGGCAGAACAAAAAAGGTGAAACCTTTTTATTATAGAGGGAATGCGTTAGAAATAGTCCAATCATATGGGTACTTGGGGGTTAGATTTGCGTCATCCGGCAGATTTGAATTATTCTCCAGAGAGGTAGTTAAGCGCTCTAAAAGCCATAGTGAATCAGTAATTCAGATCTTAAAGAAAGCAAAATCTGATTCATGGAACTCGAAGTTAAAATTATTCGATTCAATTGTAACACCCTCTTTACTGTATGCTTCCGAAGTGTGGGGCCTCAACTATTTAAATATTATAGAAACCGCCCAATTATATTTTTTTAAGCGAGTTCTATTCGTGGGAAAGACTATTCCGAGCTGGTCAATACGCCTTGAATTAAAACGTTTAAATTTATCGCACAATATTTTCATACGGACAATTAACTGGTTTAAAAAAATTATTGAGATGCAAGACGATCGTCTGCCTAGATTGTGTTATAAAATGTTGGTGGACTCAAGCAATAATACGCTTAGAGAAGTAACAAAACAAAAATTTAATTGGGTATTTCTTTTAAAAGAACAATTTCATTTGGCTGGTTTACATAACATATTGGTTGATGGGGAAGTAAGGGTTGAAGAACTAACGTCGAATTATATGAGTATAATAGAAAGCCACACTAGCGCGGTTTTTGCGCAGGATATTCAAGCTGCTATAAATAGAAATTTCTTTTCTGTGTATAAAGAATTAAACCCAAACTTTGAGTTAGGCGAGCAGTTTTTGTATAGGTTGCCAATGCAACATATGAGATGCATCACTCAATTGCGCTTAGCGACTGATAGATTTGTTTATTTACATGTTAAAGGGAGGGGAACATTTATAAATAGTGATAAAGTATGCCCTATCTGCAACCTAAAGGAAAATGAAACAATTAGTCATATTTTACTTAAGTGTCCTATGTATAGAGATATAAGAATTAGTCTTTTTAGCAAGTATTTAAAAAATATCTTATCAGAAAGGGGAAAATTATTAGTTTTATTGTCCAATTTAAATAAGGATAAAATTAGTAATCTGTATTTATTTATAGTAAAAGCAATGGAAATAAGATTAATGATAATGGGAGAGGATAACACGTCACTAAATTACTTGTTCAATTATTCTATTAAATACAGCATTTTCACCAAATTTATATATTTTGTATTTGTTTTTGTTTAATTGTAATATTGTTTTTTCGCAACTCTATTTGTATAAGGTTAGTCCATACAAACAAATTATTGTAAATAAATAAATAAATAAATAAATAATTTTATAGGAAATTAAAAGATCTACAACTTTTATTTAGAGCATTTTTCTCTACAAAGCCTAGTTTAGAGTGGAAGAGTGATTTTAAAGCCAAACTGAGGTTGATTTTCATTTTGCGTGTTTCACTCATGATTAAAATAAGGTTATGTTTTTTGAGGTTAGTTTTTTGTTTATTTCTACTTTAGGTTTATTGTTAATTATTTACGTTGTCAAGAGAAAGTTGTGTGAGTGTTTTACACCAGATTTGTTTTTGTTATGTTCACAGTCATGCAGTAGCAGGTGCACACAATATTGTACCAATAGCAGTACCAATTCCTGTACCAAAACCTTATCCAGTTGGAATACCAAAACCAGTTACCGTACCAGTCGGTGTACCATTTGCAGTTCGTGTTGCAGTACCTAAACCATATCCTGTACCAATATTATTAGATCCAGCAACGGCTGGACTTGATCATGGTTTGGGATTGTATGGACATTCATCGGCGACTTTGGAATACAATGCTTTGTTGAATCATTTAATTAGAGCTCACGCGCACGCGCAAGCTCAAGCACAAGTCCAAGCACATGGGCACTTGCACGCTCATAATCATTTTGGTCACCTTTCTGGACATGATCAACATACATTAGCTCATTATGCTCTGGCTACAAAATTTATCCATTAAATAATATCATACCTGGTGGTTTGTCTGAAACAGTTATATAAAATTTAATAGTAATAACTTACAACAATATGTGATGCGTCAATGAATCCAGTATAGATCTTTAAGTTTCATTTACATATTTTAAATGTGACTGCATTTTTAAACACCTCAAATTTGTTATCTCTAACAAATTCTATTTTGACAACTACTCCTTTTGTGTTTTTGCGGGTGGCCATCTTACTTTTATTTATTTATTTTATTTAGTGAAACATACATTATTATACTAAGCTATATACAATATTTTAAACTATATTTTATAGCCAAAAACACTTCTTTACAAAGAGTTCTGTCCGCGCATAGAAGTATACAAAAAATTTATTTAAAAATTTTATAAATAGGCCTACTTATAACTACTGTAAAAAATACTATTATAATATTTTAAAAAGGTTACAAGAACTACGTTGTACAGTTTATTTTACTTAACAAAAAGCAATTAATATAAGTGATATACCATTAAATTTACACAAACATAAAGAATAATATTAATATTATTACTAATACAAATAAATTATTTTAAAACTTGTAAAAATTTTTCAAGTTCTTGGTAGGAGATCAATAGGATATGATACTTCAGTTTATGTTTTAATAGATGTGGTGAAATATTATTGTGTACACAGGATAGGAATGGGTTAGAAAACCGCCCTTAGAGATAGAGAAATGACTTTTGAGAAATGTACTATTTGGTTTTCGATCTTGTCGACAATGGAAGAAAAGGAACGAACACTTTGTGTTTTATGTAACCCCGTACAACGAAGTTCATTAGAATTTATTCAGAAGATCGTTTCATTGTGTGCAATAAAAATTGGCACTTTTCTATTAAGATTTATGATAAATTCACAACGCAAATTTAGATGCACACAACCTTACTGGGAAAGAAATTCTGTACTCTGTAGTATGTATGGAGTTATATAATGTTGAAGCCCATCCAAGTGTGATATGAGAGTTACGGTTGGCTCAAAAAATGAAAGGTCTGTAACTTTTAGGACTGCTTACAACACAAGAAAAAATTAGAAAAGTACAGACTTGGATTGAAACAATTTTTTTGCCCAGTATTTTAATTAAAATCTAATGAACTTCTCTGTATGTGGTCTTATTAGACATAATGTCTGTTTTTGTACAAACAGGAATGTTGACAGCTGCATCACTAGAAAACAGAAAGAGTCGCCACGATTATGAAATTTTGTTAAAAATTGATTTCAGGTAGGATATTTACCGGTTACAAAATTTACCATTTATAAATTGAACCTTTATTCTACAATTTTAATCTACAAAACACTTTTGAAACCAATTTATACTTATAGTTTGCTACTTTTTGGAGCAGCGGTAGAATGTAACTAAAGTCAATCCAGGCCTTATAGTCAAAATTCTGAAGACTTGTTTCTGGCGTTCGTTTTTATGTAAGCAATAAAACCTTACACGACGATTTCAAAATTCCGATAAGAAAGGAACTAACTGCATCCTTCTTTAGTAAATTTTGCATACCATTAGATGACCATCCAAACCAACAAGACCGAGATCTAGCTACAAAAAATTTCACAACTGTGTGACATCTAAAGCGAAAATGGAGTAGAGATCTCTTGATCTGAATAAAATATACCAATAGAGAATGTTCTAAATAGAGAATGAAGCTACAACTGGGTAGCTCTTCTACTTTAAGTAACATTCCTGACCGCCCGTTAAATTAAATATCACATACTACGGAAATTTTGGAGCTTATTGTACAGTACCGCAATAAAATTTAGACAAAAAAGTGAAAATAAAATACTTTATTTTATTTTAATTTAATTTTCATGTAATGAAATTTAAAATTCACTGGATTTTATATCTCAAATGATTTTTTACGATATTTACTGCTTTTATAATTATTATTTAAATTAGTTTTGTGTAACTAGTTTAAAAACACCCTAATGTCGTTAATATTTTATTAATTCTACTAAAATGTTTATCCAGTCAACAAACAGAAAACATCAATGTATTGGCATTAATAAAATCATAATTTAATTGTTTTCAGATGAATTATTTCCAACTGTTTGGTAATATTGTTATCATGTGACATTGTTTTGTTATTATTGTATTGTTAAGATTGTTAAATAAAGTATCGAGAAATTATGTTTTGTTGATTTTTTCTTTCATAAAATAACAATGATCCTAAAGTTTTAAAGCTACAAAGAACTTCCCAACTGTGCGACGTTTAAAGCGAAAATGGAGTAGAGACCTCTAACGGACAATACCCGAAGGTTTAAACGAAGAGTGTACCACTGGGTACATCTTCTCCTTAAAGTTAAATTCCCTACCGCCATTTAAATATCATATACGGAAGTTGTGCAGCACAATGTACAGTACCGTAATAAAAATTAAAGCCAAAAAAAAATTTCATGATTTGAAAAAATCTGTTATTTATATTTGGACACTTCCACCGAGTTCCAGCCATCTGCCTCTTTCAGAAATAAGGCTTTACGAATAAAAAATATTGGTTTAAGAATTGGACAACGTTTTCAACCCCTTGCTGGTTCATATTTGTAATCGTTAAGAGGTAATTATTTTAGGTGCTCAATAGGTAACATCTCCATCGAGTGTCAGCGATCTAACTCATCTGTAACTAAGTAAACTGAAAATATTGATTTAAGGGTTGGACACCCTTTCCAACCCCATAAAGGTAAATTTCTGTAATTGTTAAGAGTTAGTTTTTAGATACACTGTAGGTTACATCTCCACTGATTTTCAGCCATTTAGCTCGTCTGTAACTGAATAAACTGAAAAATATTGATTATTGAACACCCTTTTCAATCCCTTAAGGGTAAATTTTTCAAATCAGTCAGGTAAAATGTTTTAAGGTTACTATTACGTAACAACTCTACCGAGTTTCAGCCATCTACCTTGTCTGGAGCTTAATAAAAAGAAAATACTGGATTAAGGGTAGAAAACAATTCTTAACCTATAAAGGGGTACATTTTATAAATTGTTAAGTGCATTATTTTTATTTAAATGATAAGTAACATCTCCACACAGTTTTAACCATCTAGCTTGTCCGAAACTTAGAAAACGAAAAATATCAGTTTAAGGGTTGAACACCCTATCACACCTTGTTATCGTACCCTTAAATTATCTACGGGGAATCTCCAATTTTGATTTGGAGGATATTTACCGGATCTTTAATAAAAGTCTTGAAAAAGTTATCAAATAAACTTTTGTTAATGTTATATTTCAAGAAAAATAGTTTAAAATAGCTACATATTGATTTGAATATTGAAAAATGAAAGTTAGTGTGTCGAACAGTTACGTGCGCCGAGTCAGATGCTACTAACAATACAAAAATGCTATGCGGATAACGTATATTAAATATTGCAGGCGTTAATTTTTATTTAGCCAATTCAATTTATGATGCTTTTCAGGTTTATTTATTTGTTTTCAAAACCATAATACATAATTTTTTTATGTGTTACATTCGGAGATTAATGTATTATTTTAGACCTGCTTACAACGAACTTTAAAGTTGTATATACAATAACAGATTTTGAATCTACTTTTTAAGAATGCTTATTAAATTTAGAGGGAATTTAAAGCCGAAATTTACCTATTAAATTTTTAGCTGAAACGGGGTTTTCTTCAATCATGACACTGTTGTAGTTTAGATCAACAACCGAAAGGCTGATTTGACCTCTAGAGGTTTAATTAAGTGAAAACAAGAAGTGAGGTGGTTTACTATTGCCTTCCTTTCAGAGTGGAAAAGTATGCTTATCATTATGCCAGGCCCTCCGAAAAGCACTCACTTTCCACCCTGTAAATGATACCTTCACTTCATTCACCACAGAGTCTGGCTGTATAGTGAAATTCATTAATCTCAGAGAAGATAACTCTGATTATTCTCTTTTACACCCTATCTCATCTGTTCCTAAATAGTTGTCATATAATTGGCTGATTACGTGGTAAGAAGCCGAACGATTTTTGTAGCCTTGAAACCAGCAGATCGAGTGTAATTTATTTAACAATCCACCTGCCCTTTATGGGCATGATCATAAAATATAACAAATTAAATTTATTTACTTACTATTCCGCTTAAGAATAGATTGTAGATTTTATTGCAGAATAAAAATATCGAGGTAATGATTTTTATGAAAAACAAAAAGCATGTGCTTAAAAGAGAAGAAACATGTTACAGTATTTACAATGAATATTATTTATTATTTTCTTTTTTATGATCGCATAGGATCACTTTAGTCAGTCCATTAACCAAGTCTCTTAGATGGGATTGTTCGGGCCTTGCGGTCCTCCCAATTCTTCTTCATACGTTCCGATCTGCACTTTCTAGATTTGCCCTTTCGTTTGTGCCTTTTCTGGTGTTGAAAAATTCGTGTTGTGAGTTTTCTTCTTGTAAGTGTGAAGCGGGTGTATTTGTTTTGGATTTTATTGTTTAATTTTTTCTTGTCTGTTGTATCGTCCGGAGTAAGGCCAATCTCCCTCAGATCCTCTCTTATTCCCCTGATCGGTCTGCATCCTATTGTGGTAATTTTGGAGTTGAGGTTGTACTCAACCAACTGCTTTAGGAGCCTCGAGTCTTGTGTAAACAATGAATATTACTAATGGCAAAAATATTATATTAAGCCATTTAATATTCTAATCTAAATCTAATTGCGAAAATATTAAATTAACATTGCTAATTATTATACGAGTTCCAAATGACTTTCTTAATAACACCTTTGCACATAGCTTATAAGGGTCATACATGACACCATCCCTTCCTATTTCCTCTTTTAAAAATTTTAAACATTTATTTTAAGGGATGTAAATATAGTCAAAAAGTAATGTCCCCTCCGGTTTTTGCTATCACTGGCCCTTTATTAATATATAGGGTAGAACAGTAGGTTACTGTTTTCATACTGATTTTTCGAAATAAAATTTTCACCGGAAGTACACAATTTCAGGCCCTCTTAACCAAAAAAATATTTTTTTAGCGATTGGTCTGTGTGTGTGTCTGTGATTTAACTAAATATCTCTAGGACGGAAAATTTTGTGAAGTTGAAACTTCAAACTTAAGTTAAGTACAACAACAGGACGAACACGAACATTTTCATTAAAATCTGTCCAACGAAAGTAATAGTTTATTCGTACAATTTTTCACTCCTTTGCAAATTTCTCAAAAATGGTTCCAATAATTTTTTTAAATTATCTCATTTACTACATTTCTTACACTCTACAAAAAAAGGGTAAGCGACATGTCTTCTGAAATTCATGGAGAGGCTGTGCTGTCGTAGAAAAAATGTTATGTTTTAAAGATTGCAACCTTAGTATGCATTTTACGACAAAAGTGTATAATCAAAAATATAGAAAGTTAAAGAATCTACAACTTTTATTTCAAATATTTTCTTCGACAGAGCTTAGTTTAACATCAATCAGCGAATTGCCGTACCTATTTTTAAGTCGAACAGAGGTTGGTTTTCATTTTCGGTTATTCACTTATGGTTATAATTAGGTTAAGGTTTTCACTTTACGTTATTTACTCATGATTAAACATAGGTTATGTTACTCGTTATCTACATTGCCACGAGAAAATTTGAGTGTTTCACACCAGGTTTTTGGATATAAAGTTTTGAAACCAATCCTAAAATCAAACTGAACGCGTACTATTTTTTAAGAAATAGATTTACCTACATTTTCTATTTATTTAATTGAAACATTTTTTTGACTATATTTAGTAATAACCTACAACTGTATATTTATAGTAGTATGCCCTGTCACGGCTTAGCACGCGAAAAATGTGTAATGGATTTTTTAAAAATAAATATGAAAATCGACTTCATCCAATCCCTTCATCTACTTACCATACCTACTCACATGTGCATACACACACGCACACATACTTAGGAAAATCTTCATTAGGGTTAACATTGTTGAAAAATTTAAAAACATTGTTGCTGTGAATAACCAAAATATAAGGTGTATAAAATATCTCTAAATATATGTTACAAATTGTAATAATCTAAGTAAAATTAACAAATTTCATATATGCGAAAAAGGTGGTAAGGAAATAAGTCTGGTGCGGTGGAACCACCCATTCGGTTTACTCGCGTATTGGTTGGTCATTTGTACAAAATTGCCTCTTGGTCGCCATTCCGGAATCTCATAAACTGACTTTGATCAGTATGTAAAGTAACATTTATGTAAAGTGAAAGAACCGTACGTTTTGTAATTAAATTTTTGAAAAGAATAACAAAAAATTACATTCTGTTTCAATGCTTCGCGTGGAACTATTAACTGCAGTAGATTTTCTCCGGTAGATCACGAAGACGTGCTAACAATAGTTCGTTCAGTTAATCTTGAGAAATAGTTGGTTTACAATAGTATTAAATTAAATTAAAATATTTTAATATAAGTCTCTGGAAGATTAAGTCTAAGCACACTGTGACAATATCGAAGACGAATTTGGTTCAAGAAAATTTCTAGTACTTAATTCATAAAATGGTAAAGAGTAGATAATAGAGTGAAAAAGTAACAATAGGGCTAGTTATAAAAGGATACCTATTTACGAGGGTAGGCTGATAAGTAATGCACACATGCTTGTAGAAGACGAACAAAAAGAAATAGCAAGATGGGGTAAATAACAAATTAAAGTACAAATCTTAACCTACCAAATTATCTATTTATTTTTCAATATAGTCACCGTTAAGCATTACACATTTCTCCCAACGTTTAACAAGTTTTTTCATTCCGTCACTGAAAAATTCTTCCGACTTTCCTCGAACCCAGGACGCAATAGCTGCCTTCACCTCATTGTCCGAGCTGTAATGATTACCCTTAAGGTCTCTCTTCAGTAGAGGAAAAAAATAAAAATCGCAAGGCGCAAGGTCGGGAGAATACGGAGGGTGTAAAATTGGTTGAAACTTCAGGTTTCTCAGAGCCTCTCCAGTTGCACGCGAAGTGTGTGGACGAGCATTGCCGTGTTGCAAAATTATTGGCGCCAGGTTGCCTCTAACACGACAAACTCGACGTCGGAGGTGTTTCAGAGTCTGTATATACTGAGCAGAATTTACCGTTGCCCCTCGTTCCAGATAATCAGTCACATAAACTCGGCGAGCATCCCAAAACACAGTCAAAAGAATTTTTTTTGCGGACGGTTGTGTTTTGAACTTTTTCACAACAGGAGAATGTGGATGACGATATTCAGCGCTCTGCCTTTTTTCTTCGGGATCGTAATGATGAACCCATGACTCGTCCCCCGTCACAATATTCAAAAGAAAGTCGTCTCCTTCGTCACGGTAGCGCTTCAAAAGTTGTTCACAGCATTCCAATCGACGCTGTTTATTCTCGTCTGTCAGACGGCGTGGTACCCATCGTGCACAGATTTTACGGTATCCCAATTGTTCAATAATGAAGCCAACACGTTCCTTAGATATTCCAATTTGGTTTGCGATACGCTGTTGAGTGATTCGCCGGTCATTTTGAATCAAATCATCGATGAGTTTGCGAAGATTATCGTCTGAGGCAGTGATTGGTCGTCCACTGCGTGTTTTGTCAACAATTAAGGCTTTTCCAGGTTGGCAATCACGAAATTTTATTACCCAACGATTCACAGTAGACCTATCAACAGTATCGTCACAATAAACAGCCTTTAAACGACGATAAATCTCACTAGGATTCACTTTCTCAGCAGTTAAAAATTCGATAACAGCGCGTTGTTTAATTCTCGTTGACATAGCACCAGAACACGACGCCATACTTCCACTACTCAAAACAAACTGAATGAAAGCAACGCCTTCAAACTGCGCAGGCTTGTAGAGGAGAAATAGTACTTCCACATGCCACCAGGCGCGCTACTGAAGTTTATTTAGTTGTCTTCTACAAGCATGTGTGCATTACTTATCAGCCTACCCTCGTAGAAAAAAAGTGTATAAAAGGTTATAAAGGGATTTTATAAATGGTCTTTGTTGTACAACTATTTGTGAAAGGGTCGGTTGATTACCTGTAACACCTTTTATTCTATTGTTGACTTGTTTACAATAGTTAAGATCACTCCAGAACGGACTTTTGTATCGAATCTCGGTGTCTTTCCAGAAAACTCTTTAAACCGCTCATATAAATAGACATCGAGTGCGGTGAGTGAGTTAGTATTCGTTTAATCTTTGACGAGTGTTTACTACGTGTACTATCGGTACGTTAGAAGGTACTCCGTTAGAACAGTCAACGGGTCTCCGAGGCATTGTTATTCAGTCTTATTGTATTTGTGCATTGTGTACTCAGTTTTATTGTGAATCTGCATTCTATATAATTATTTATAAGTAGCATTAAGTAAATTATAGAGTTATTTATTGTATTACTTCATTATAATTAGTTTAATTATTTATTTTGTAAATCTTTTAGTGTAATAAATACTTGTAATTGTAAACTTAGTGTATTAGTTATTTAGTTACCTAGATCCCGAAACGGACTTTAGTGGTAAGCGTCACAATATTAATAAATCTCGTATTCAGGTATTACGTTTTTAAAGAACGCGTTCACTTGGTGCGTTGGTACCGCCCATTTTGTTTGCGTACATCCCGGTGGGTGTTTACTGTAAGATGGCGTCTCAGAAGCCTGTCCAACTTCTTAAATCTGATCTTGATAAGTGTTAAAAATTATCAGTTTAGTAAAAATGACAGAACGGCACTTATTTAAACATAGATTTTTGTAAATAATTATTATAGTTTAGGTTTTGTTTCAATCATTGAACATGAGTTATCGACCGCAGTAGATTACTTTCGGTAGGTCACGAAAATGAGATGGTCTGGTACGATTCAGGGTTTTTACTACCGAATTCGTTAATATTAACTTGAAAAATATTTGGTTATATAAAATATATCTAAATATATGTTTCTAATTGATAGAGTTTATGTAAATTTAACAAATTCCTTATATATGCGAAATAGGTGGTAAGGGAATATATTTTGTGCGTTGGTACCACCCATTTTATTTGCCTACATCCCGGTGGGTGTTTCCTATAAGATGGCGTCTCAGTCGCCTGTCCAACTTCGTAAAACCAATCTTGATAATAGTTAAACATTAAACTATTATATTACTTTAGTGAATAGGACAGAACGGCATGGTTTAAACATAGATTTTTTTAAAGAGTTATTATATTTTAGGTTTTGTTTTAATCCTTGAACATGAACTATCGACCGCAGTAGATTACTGTCAGTAGGTCACGAAAATGTAATGGTCTGGAACAATTCTGCGTTTTACGTTTGTATTCGTTAATATTAAATAATATTTGGTTGTATAAAATATATCAAAATAAAATTAAATGGTACTAATTTATATAGTCTAAGTAAATTTAACAAATTACATATTCATTCCATACGGTTTACTCGCGTATTGGTGGTCGTTACTACAAAATGGCCTCTTGGTCATCATTCTGGAATTTCACAACTGACTTTGATCTGTATGTAAAGTAACATTTTTATGTAAGATGACAAAACTGTATGTTTTGTAATTAAATTTCTGTAAAGAATAACAAAAATTTACATTCTGTTTCAATGCTTCGACTTGGCCAATCTGCATCTACATCTGCAGTAGATTTGTTCCGGTACGCTACATCACAACGACGTGTCAACAATAATTCGTTTAGTTATTTTTGAAAAATAGTTGGTTTTCAATAGAGTACTTTAATATACGTGTCTGGAAGATTAAGTCTAAGCATATTAATAGGTCTCATATTCGGGTATTACCCAAAATACCCGAACGCACTAAATTTACTTGGTGCGTTGGTACCGCCCATTTTGTTTGCCTACATTCTGGTGGGAGGTTATTATAAGATGGCGTCCCAGTCACCTGTCTAAGCTCGTAAATCCGATCTTGATAATTGTTAAAAATTACCAGTGTAGTAAAAATAACAGAACGGTTCGTTTTAAACTTACATTTTTGTAAAGAATTAGTATTTTTTAGGTTTTAATTTAATCCTTGAACATGAGCTATTGACCGCAGTAGATTACTTTTGGTAGGTCACGAAAATGAGATGGTTTGGTACTATTCTGGGTTTTCACTACTGTAATCGTTAACATTCACTTGAAAAATATTTGGTTATATAAAATATCTCTAAAAAATATATGTTACTAATTTTAAAAGTTTAAATAAATTTAACAAATTCCACTAATTCAAAATAGGTAGTAAAGGAATATGTCTGGTGCGGTCGTATCGCCCGTTTGATTTACTCGCGTATTGATTGGTCGTTTGTACAAAATGGCCTCTCGGTCTCCTTTCCGGGATCTCACAACTGAAGTTGTCTGTATGTAAAGTAACGTTTATGTAAAATGACAGAACTGTACGTTTTGTAATTAATTTTTGAAAACAATAACAAAAATTTAGATTCTTTTTCAATGCTTCAACTTGACCTACTATCTGCAGTAGATCTGCTCCGGTAGGTCACGAAGACGTGTCAACAATAATTCGTTCCGTTAATCTTGAAAAATAGTTAGGTTTCAATAAAGTATTTTAATATACGAGTATGTGTCTGGAAGATTAAATCTAAGCATATTAATAAATCTCATATTCGGATGTTACTTTCTTAAAAGCTACGTTCACTTGGTGCGTTGGTACCGCCCATTTTGTATGCTCACATATCGGTGGGTCTTTACAACAAGATGGCGTCTCAGTCGCCTGTGTACGTTCTTAAAACTGAACTTGATAATTGTTAAAAATTTTCAGTTTAGTGAAAATGACAGAACAGCACGTTTTAAACATAAATTTTTGTAGAGAATTATTATGTTTTAGATTTTGTTTCTATCCAAAAACATAAGCTATCGACCGGAGAAGATTACTTTCGGTAGGTCACGAAAATGAGATGGTTTGGTACCATTTTGGGTTTTGACTAATGTATTCGTTAATATCTATTATAAAGCTGTCTAAATTTTATGAATATCTGTTCAGTAGTTTTAGAATTTAGCTTAAAAACAAGCTTATTCTTATGATATTAGTATTGTTAACCAACAGCATTTATGATATACTTGTACAATGAATGACCTGTTTTTTTCTTGGTTGAGCAAATCACTAGTGCCATACTCGTCGCTGTTTTGTATAAGATTAAAATACTCTGTTAATCTCGTTTGTAGTAGGTGTTGGTGAGATAATGTCTTGTATAATCCGTGGATTTGTGTGATTTATTAATTCTGAATGGAAACAAGTACATTATTTTGTTAATGGAGATTACACTTTGTTTACCTTGAGGTTTCAATGTATAATAGCCCTACATATTTCATACGTAGTAAGTTTGTTTTGTAAAGTTTGGATTTTATTTATATTTGTTTTTTCACCGAACCATAGATCAAAGCTACATACATCCACATATTCTTATTTCTTATGAAGAAGGTTTTAATCATATCTCAATTTAATTAAATTTATTTAAGCTATGAAGCTCAACGAGTGGGAAATTACTGGTGACAAATAAATAAACTAATTTACTTAATTACTTATGTATCTTTTCTAGAATAGATTATATAGTAGCTGCATCTGTTTTTCTTTGTTAACTTTATTTAATTACCACTGTATAGCTCTGCACTACCATAAACATATTTACAGCTTATTGATTTTAAATTACTTAACCACTTTTGAGGAGAAAACCGCTCATTAGAAAAAACCTCACGTTTAAATGTCATGGCCTTGGTAAAATTAATGTTTTAAAGAGTACAAATTAAATTGGTTTAATTCATCACGGCGAGTCAACTGTTTAACAGCTGTTTTTTGGAAACGAAGGTTCCTGGTTTAAATCCTAGTAATAGTTTACTTTTATACGGGTTTGAACGCTAGGCACTGATTAGCAGTATACTTTGACGATTTGAGTTCAATTAACCATACTTTCTCAAAATGGTCGGCTTTAGTCTCTACAAGACTACACTTAATTTACTCGTCATATACATCGTCCTCATCTCATTGGATTATTGGGTTGCTTATTCTTCTTGAATTCAACAGATTGGAACGTATACACATTAGGGATAAAAAATTGGTTTAATAATTTTTTTTACACACCGGGTTGGTCTAGGGGTAAAGTCGTCACCAAAATCAGCTGCTTAACACCTGATTTTCGGAGACAAAGGTTCCTGGTTCAAATCCTAGTAAAGGTAGTTACTTTAATACGGATTTGAATACTAGACAGTGGTTACCGGTGCACTTTGATGGTTGGGGTTTAATTAACTATACTCTCTCAGGAATGGTCAGCCTGGGTCTGTACAAGACTACACCTCAGTTACACGTCATACACATCATCCTTATCTCATTGGGTCATGGGGTGGCTTATTGTTCTGAATTGAACAGATTGGAACGTACACAAATTAGAAATAAAAAAAAAATAAAAAAATTTATTTTTAATTTTTTTAAAAAGTGTTTACCTTTTTCAATCAGTTTTTTTAATGTAATTATAAACTTTAAGCGTAGATAATAAAAGGCTAAAAATATTATCGTTCTTAGAATGAAAAAAACATACACAGTAGGCCTATTATGTTTCACAAAACTAAACTTGACTGTGGACTGTGTATTAATATCTTGAAACATGAAGCAGTTGAAGCTGAAGATGACAATGACCATGATGGAGATGGAGATGATGATGATGACGATTATGAAAATGACGATGAATAGTAGTAGAAGTAGACAAAATTAAATAATGTGACACTTATTGCTAAGGTCCATTTCGGGATCTAGGTAATTAAATAATTAATACACTTAAGTTTACAATTACAGATATATATTACACTAAAAAATTTACAAAATAATTAATAAACTAATTTATAATGAAAAATGCAATAAATAACTTAATAATTTGCTTAGTACTACTTACAATCAATTATATAGATTTCACAAAGCACATACACAAAACTGAATTTAATGCATATACATAATAACTTTACACAATGCACACACACAAAGACAGTATAACAATAGTTGACCAACATAATGCCCGGTACGTCCCTGCACTACGCACCGATAGCTCACTCTATAAACACTCGTCAAAGATCAAACGAATACTGACTAACTGAACGCGCTTGGGGTTCTATTTATATAAGCGGTTCAAAGAATCTTCCCGAAAGACACCGAAAATCGATATAAAAGTCCTTTCTAGGGAAGTCTTATTTAATGTAAACAGGTAATCAACCGACCCTTCATAAATAGTTGTACAACAAAGACCTTATCATACACAATAGCGCAGTCCTTTACATAACCTCTATGAATACTGCATACTTTTATGGCGAACCCTATTGTTACTTTTTCATTCTATTATTTACTCTTTACCATTTTATGAATGAAGAACTAGAAATTTTTTGAACCATATTCGTCTTCGATATTGTCACAATTAGTTCAATTAATAACAAAATTGTAAAGGTAAGTGCAATTCATTCCAAAACGTTTCAGTCTGTGATTATCTGTGCTGTTGCTGAGGAGGTTAATTGAGAAAGGGTTTTGACAAACTTCTAATTTAAAAAAAAAATGTTTCTCACTACGCCATTTATTTCTTCATTTATGAAATGTAACTTTAGATTGTTGTACAGTATTTTATTGGTTAATTACAATGGAACTGTATTGATCAGCCTCTGAAATTTTGATTGAAAACGCAGCAGTATTTCAAAAATAAATGTATTCTCAATTAAAATCATTATAAGTTTAGGTGAATCAGTAAGGAAATATAATAGATAAAAACTTTAAGATACATTCTAGATAAAAAATTAATACCCAATCATTATAGGCCTAACTCATTGTACGATTAAGAACTTTGTTTTTTTACATCTGTAATTTAGATTAATTAATACTGGATATAAACATGAATTTAATGTGTTATGGTTCTATGAAATACTAGGTAAATACTAGGTACTAAGCATTATAATTAAAACAGTACAAATAATTAATAACTTAAAATGAAACAACTTTTAATAACATCCGAGACTTTTTAAAACAAATTCAGGAAGTTAGCAAGAAACGGTAATTTATGTTTTATGCTTACACCGTGCAAAATAATTAAGTTTAATCTTTTTATGTAATGATTTTATAATATGAATAGCATAATATTGTTATTTAAACATAGATGAAATTAATAAAAATAATTCATCTGTGGCGATACACTCTAATGTTATTTTAAGTCGTCAAAATATACGGCTACCTTTGCTGAGTCTGTTAAAAAATTCTATGTTTCAACGATTAATAACCGACTTTTCTCGGTACGTAAAAAATGAAACACATCTAATTGATTGACTTAAAAGTATTATACCAGTGAGACACCATAAAACACAACCAAAAATTTATGTAAGCATAGAATTGTTCTATATAAAGTGCATCCAGACGTAAACTGCCCATTACTAGTTTTAATTGTGGCTAGTTTCAAGACTATAAAAAATAGTTGTTTCTTATCTCATGGTCAACCAATTGTATTATTGAAGTATTGTTGTTAGGTCATCAGCCGAAAAGCTGGTTTGAACCTGTAGAGGTTTTACTAAGTAAACCGAGGAGTGAGGTGCTTTACAATAGCCTTCCTCACTGAGCGGAAAAGTATGCTTATCAGTATGCCAGGCTATTTGAAAATCACATATTTTCCACTCTGCAAATGACACCTTCACTTCATTCACCACAGGGTCTGGCTGTATAATGAAGTTCATTAATTTCAGAGGAAATAACTCTGATTAGTGTCTTCTACACCTCTACCTCTTCTGTTCTTAAATAGTTCAGTCATTTAATAAGCTGACTATGTAATAAGAGAAGTTGGGGAATTCTGCTATCTAGGGAGTAAAATAACAAAGGATGGTAGAAGCACGAGTGATATCAAGAGTAGAATTGCTCAAGCTAGAAAAGCCTTTGAAATGAAAAACAGCTTACTGACTACAAACATTGATTTACATATTAGGAAAAATTTCTTAAAACATTATGTTTGGAGTGTAGCATTATACGGAAGTGAAACGTGGGTGATAGGGGCTGTAGAACGGAAGAGGATAGAAGCTTTTGAAATGTGGTGTTATAGGAAAATGTTAAAGATTAGGTGGGTGGACAAAATAAGCAATTTAGAGGTTCTTAGGCGAGTGGATGAAAAAAGAAGTATATGGAAGCATGTTACCAAAAGAAGGGATAGGCTAGTGGGGCATATCCTAAGACATCCAGGTATTGGGCTATCAATAATGGAGGGTAACATTGAGGGAGTAAATTGTAGAGGAAGGCAAAGATTAGAATATATAAAGCAAATTACAAAAGATGTAGGGTGTTACAGGTATGTAGATATGAAACGACTTGCGCAAGATAGAACAGGTTGGAGAACTGCATCAAACCAGTCGAGAGACTGATGACAAAAAAAATGTAATAAGAAACAGAACTATTTATTTTAGCCCTGCAACGAACAGATTAAAAGTAAATAATTTGACACGTCACCTGTCTGTTATGGGCACGATTGAAGCATTAACACATTCAATGCTGAGCAATTATGAGGTATCTCTCCCGTCGGGTTGATTACTCGTGCAGCGTGTTCTCCGCTTGCTTTAAGTAGGAGGCCTACAACTTATGTTACTAACTGTTTTATAGATTTATTTAAATTAAGACCTATGCATGGATTTATGTTTGCTAATAACATAAAAGTAAACAACTCAATGTTTTTTAGGTTTATTTTCGCCTGCTATAATAAATGTACTTCTTGTTTGAATTTTTCCATTTACCTTTACGATGCGTAATTTCATATAGTTTTAAACTGCAAATAATATACTTTAAAAAGTGTAAAAACCTTTTAAAAGTGTTAGCTATTTTAAATCGATACCTGCAAAGATACTAAGTTCACGGCTTCAACTGCACCCTGAAAACCCGTTAAAAATACTGAACGAGTGTACTATACGAGGGTAAAAGTACGCATGACGAAAATTCAAAAACAAACTGAACGGTTACAAAGAAAAACCCTTTCTATAGGGCTATATAATTGCACCAATTTGATATTGGACAATCGGTGTCCATCCGGAATTACTTAAAATGATAACAAAAAAGAACCCGCTAGGTGAGTTGGCAGCCTTGCGGTAACACCTACCCTTGACCCGCTAGGTGAGTCTCTAGCGCTGAATGTGTTAAAGAACAGAAAAAGCATAAGTTTAAAATGCACTAGTCACAGTTATCTCCTCTAAGAGTAATGAATTTCAATACAGCCAGACCCTGTGGTGAATGAAGTGAAGGTGACACTTTCGTAGGGTAGAAAGTAAGATGCTTTTCAGAGGGCCCGGCCTGCAATAAGCATACTATTCTACTTGGCGAGAAAGGCAGTGAGTGGTAAACCACCTCACTCTTCGTTTTACTTAGTAAAGCCTCTAGAGGTTCAAACCAACCTGAAGTTGTTTATTCATGCAATTTTCTCAAAAACCTTACGATCTCTTTAATGATCGCTTAATTTACTAAATTATTTTAGATCTATTTCTACTTTTTTTAAATTTTTTCTTGTGCACTATTATTATATTTTTTGTGCGTCATGTTTGCTGAAATTCTTTGTCAGACCTGTCCTCTCGTTCAGAAAGTGTTTCTTTTTTAGATTGCGGCCTTTAAATTTTTTAGGACAATCGTTTACATGAAAGTAGTAAAAAAGATAAACCTAAAGATTTTATGGCAGGTAATGTTTTCCTACAACGCTTATTTTAGCGTCAATTTGAGATTTTCCATATTTTCTAATAGAAAGCGGAACAAAATTAGGCTTTGTTATAAATACAGTATTAGTTTACGTTTTACGATACGAGTATGTAAACAAAATTAAGACCTTACATTTTTTAATCCTAGCCTTTTCTTCTGCAGAACTTACTTAAACTTTAGTTAGTAATTTTCCGTATTTTGAAATCAAAGATTTTGATTTTGATTTAGCATTATTCACTCATGATTAAAATGTTTTTGTTCACTCGTAATTAAATTTAGGTTGTAGTTTCTTTATTTACTTTGCCAAAAGAAATTCGGGTGAATGTTCCACAGCAAATGTTTTTACTTTCTCTTGCCCTATATGAATATATAGGGAACGAAAGGGCCCATAACAGGCAGGTGGAGTATTCAGTTATTTGCACTGGATCAGTCAGTCCCAGGGCAACATTAATAGTTGTGTTTCTTATCACATGGTCAGCCTATTATATGACTGATGCATTTAAGAACAGAAGAGGTAGAGGTATAAAAGATACTAGTTAGAGTTATCTCCTCTGAAAGTAATGAATTTCATTTTACAACCATACACTGTGGTGAATGAAGTGGAGGTGTCATTTGCAGGTTAAAAATGGGGTGCTTTTCGGAAGGCCTGGCATGTCAATTCAGTCAGTAAGGAAGTCATTAGTAAACCGGTTTACTTCTCGTTTTACTTAGTAAACCATCTAGAGGTTTAAACCAGCTTTTCGGTTGATGACTTAAACAATAAAGAGAAGGAAAGTATTTTTTTCATGTCGATCACTTTGATTTGACAATTAAAATTCTTAGTAACTTTGCAAACGAATAGAAAACAGAGAAAGTCAAATTCTATAAAATCAGAGATTTTTAAAACAATTATTAATTACGAAAATTATAATAAAATAATAACAACTGTTTTTACCTTTAACAAAAACGTAACTGACTATACCTGTAACGTCTCATACAATAAATTAACTTACAATTACAACACGGGTGTCATAAAGTAATATATAACACTTAGAATATAAGTAAATAATTAATTACACTGATAATAAAAATAATATTTTATGTATTCCAATTAAGATTTGACCTTTTCTTATTTAATTATAATAAAAAAGTTAGTTTGAATGAATTTAGAATAGCTGTTACATTATAAAATAGTGTAAGTATCAAGTAGCATTAGAGGGTCATTAAATTAAATAATTGAAATTTTTACTAGCGAAGAAATATTTAAGTTGAACTTAAAAGTTCGGATACGTGAGTGCATTAAGATATATAGATATAATTATATATTTACTGAAATGTTTGTTGCTCTTTGTTACCGGGATAAATTAGGGAAAGGTATAGTAAAGTAATTAAGTTAAAAGCAGTAAAATTAGTATTTCTATTATCTTGTTATAGCTGTAATTATTCAGTATTAAATAATTATTTAATAGGTTACTTAAAGATTTATAGGTTGTTACTTACACATAGCTTCTTGTCAAAACTGTATTAATGAAGCTTTTATGAAAAAATCCTCTTTAATTTACTAACAGAAAAAATCCATGAATTTTACAAACGGTAGAAATCAACTAGTACGTATCAATTAATTGAATCTGGATAAAGATTTTGAGTTTATAACGAACGTAGTTGGGGAATTCTGCTATCTAGGGAGTAAAATAACAAAGGATGGTAGAAGCACAAGTAACATAAAAAGTAGGATTGCTCAAGCTAGAAAACCTTTGAAATAAAAACAGCTTACCGACTACGAACATTGACTTACAGATTGGGAAAAGTTTATAACGAACGTAGTTGGGGAATTCTGCTATCTAGGGAGTAAAACAACAAAGGATGGTAGAAGCACAAGTAACATAAAAAGTAAGATTGCTCAAGCTAGAAAACCTTTGAAATAAAAACAGCTTACCGACTACGAACATTGACTTACAGATTAGAACAATTTTTTTAAAACGCTACGTTTGGAGCGTAGCATTATACAGGAGTGACACGTGGGTGATAGGTGCTATAGAAAGAAAGACGATAGAAACTTTGGAATGCGGCGTTACAGGAAAATGTTACGTAACTTTTATCGTAATAAAATATTTTTTTCTATATTCACTTTTCTTCTATTTATGATCTACCGGAGGTTGAAAAAATGACCATCAATTGTAAAGGGAATATTCATATAGGGAATCAGAAGGTAAAAGTAATAAAACAAAACACATGTTTACACATTTTTGAGGTGTTTCTTTCTTTACAGATGTTTACAATAAAGTGTGTTCACAACGTACATGTGAATGCTCTGTTTTATGTGATTTATTATATATTTTTTAATGTGTTTATGTAATTGTTTTAGTAGTTTATATCCACATAAATTTAACGAGTGGTGGATATTTAAGGAGATTTAGGTCATTTGAGATGAACCATAAAGGCCTCAGACCTTACAATGTAACATAAAAAAGTTCTATTTGATGGCGCAGAAATCAGAATTGTGTTTTATTATTTAACTCGAGTACAATTTCGTAAGGTAGGATGGTTTACTCTACACATGCAGGACACCTGTAACATTTTTTGTGTTTAATTTTTATTACAGTACTGTATATGGAACTGCACAATTTTCGTTTTTTATATTTAACGAACGGTGGGGAATTTTATTTAAGGAGAAGAGGTACCCCATAGTAGATTCTCCCTTTAGAACTACAGGTGTTGTCCATTAACAGACGGAGAAGTCTCTACTCCATTTTGCCTTTAATCGCCGCACAGTTGGGAAGTTCTTTGTAGCTAGGCCACGGGTTTCGATGGTCATCTAGCGTTCGCGAAATTTTCTGGTGATTTTCTTTTAGTACATAATACCCTGAAAAAAGCAGTAATTTCACTGAAGTAGACTTGGCGTAGCGTAAATTGCCCACATGAAGCTAATATTCAAACCATTTCAGAGTAAAAGACAAAAAACACACAATTATCGGGAAATGCATTGGAAACGAAAATATATGACTGTTAAAAGGAGCTGAAGGGAAGAAGAAGAAGAAGAAGAAGAAGATGAAGAAGAAGAAGGAGAAGAAAAAGAATGAGAAGGAGGAGGAAAAGGAGAAGGAGAAGGAGAAGGAGAAGAAAAAGAAATAGAAGAAGTAGAGAATGAGGAAGAGGAGGAGGAGGAGGAGAGAAGGAAAAGAAGAAGAAGAAGAGGAGTCGGCGGAGGCGGAGGAGAGGTAAAAAATGAGATAATGAAGAATGAAAAGTGGGTGGAGAAGAGGAGAATAAAAATACCCCGAAGCTATATTCGTGCAGAAAAACTACACCTGGAATAACCAGAAAATTAATGTTGGCTACTGTATTTTGATATTTCAATAAATTTACATTACCTACAATCTTTGATCTACTTTAATTACTTCTTTGTTACATAAGGAATTTGAATTAATTTAATTTTACATAACACATTCATCACGTAACAATCAATAAATTGAATAAAATTTAAACTATAACTTTATTAGCCTTATTTACTTTATCTCCTTTTGCAAAGAAAGATGGAAAAAATTCAAATAAATTGTTTATGCACCCACACAAATACCAAATTTCAAACACGCAGTGCAAACCTTGGATATTGTTATTTGGTTATTAATACTGTTAGTTTATAAAAACTTATGGCAATGTATGCCATAAGATTAAGTTACAGTAAGATTATTGTTTGTGGTAGAGATGAACCTTTTTTTCACGAAAGGATTAATAACATGGTTACTGGTTGAGCCAGTAATCGTGGTAACAAGTTACTAAAAATACCCTGTTAATTTAATAACACCCTCTCTTGTCACTGTAAATAATGGATTATATAACCTATGTTTAATCATTAGAAAAAATTTTTTACTATAACTTTGACTTCAATTTTCTATAAAATTTTATTATGTTCACTTTTGTCTTACTATAAATAATACTAAAAAAGTAAAGTGCAGTCGAATTAAGACAAAGTTTCCACTTGGGCAGAGACGTTCCTTCTCGCCATTCAAAAAAATAAAACATCACGCCTAAAAAATGGCTTACAACTGTTGCACAAGCCCGAATTTATTTAAATAAAGAAATTTAGATAAAAATAAATATGTTTTTCTATTGTTTTCTAGTTTTACCACATCAAGAGATAACAAGGTTGCATTACAAACGCTATTGATAAAAACTTTCGGTACCACAAAAGTTTGATTTTCAGTAGAAAACCTAAAATATTATAATAAATGTGTCTGTAAAGTTTTAACTTGATCGGACTAACCGTTTTGGAGATATAAGCTGAAAACTTTACCTCTTTTAAATTACACCCCAAAAAATAGGGTCTTTTTAAAAATTTATCTAAGCATATAGCCTGAAACAAATTTTTAAAATCTAAGCTAACCAACAAACGTAGAATTGAACAGGAAAATATTTAAAGTAAACGTCTTCACAATTGGTTGAATGGTAACTGATATATATTTGTCAATCTCGACCGCACATAATTATTAAAAATTTGATAGTAAGGCCCCAATTTAAAAAAATTAAATCTTCTTTTACTGATTCTAATGAACAAAATACAGGAAAGAACTAATTAGTGCTAAACTGAGCATTTTAGAAAAATATATTTTGAAAATAAATTTGCAGATTGTAAATTTTCTACAGCTCTAATTACGTACGCATTTATTCTAAAATGGATATTAAGGTTCCAATTTAAAAACCAAAACCAATTTTTGCCACGAAAGCTCAAGCCCCCTACAAACATCAGTAGATATGGCCACTAGAGAATAAAAAATACAGTAAATAAGAAAATTTTTGAATAAACAATAATTGTAGTAGCCGTTTTTGACAAAATTTTGAACAAATTGCACAAATAAACTAGGCCTACTTCTTTCGGTAGATCAATTTTGATGAAAATGTTCTTGCCCAGTTTGCCAATGGTACTTAACTTTTAAGTTGCTAATTCCAACTTCGGATGATAATCCGTTCTTAAAAAATTTTGTTACACAAACCAATCGGTAAAATTTTTTTGGGTTTAGAGGGCTTGAAAACGTGTATGTTGGTGAAAATTTGATTTCGAAAAATTAACATGAAAACAATACTTTTCTTCCCTACATATTCATATAGTGCAAGAGAAAGTAAAAATAATTTATTATTCTTTTGAAAGAATAAATTAATGGTAAAAAGATCAAATCAAACGGGTGTATATAATTTATAAGTACTCGTACACAACGAAAAAAATTGAAAACAACCTGAAACTTAAGACGGATTTATATTATATTAGGTTACGTCTGTAATTTGCAATTGGCTATTAGTTATAATGTAGGCTTTACCGACGTGATATAAAAACATTGGATTACTTTACTATTCAAATAAGTTAAAGTATTAGTGGGTTTTTTCTATCGAAAATCTCTAACTAAGTTTATGTTTTTTAAGAAATGGATCTGTAACATCAAGATTTGGTGGATCGATGTTAATGCATTACTACTGTTGTACTCACATAGCTTGACACTTGATTCAGACAGACTTATTATATTTTTATATTCTCTTGCTTTCTATGGATACTTAGGGAAGGAAAGTATAAAATTCATATCAATGTTTAAAATCGTGTTTTCAACTGAAATACACGTTTCTAAACTATTTTAATCCCTTAAAGGTTTTTGTCGAAATATTACGTCGGAAGCAATGTACATAAAAATTACCAGTGATGTAATATTACGTTTCTGTCAAAACACGAACTTATTTTTGCTTTAGAAAGTAATATTTCGTCGCCAACAGGCGGTAATTCGTACCAGTCTTTTGTATAATAAAACAAATACATAAATGAAATAAGTAATACATAAATAAATTATATAAAAAAAATAATTCAGTGGGAAAAAATTAAGCAAAATAACATTACTTTGGGTTTAAAATATTAACCTTTAAGGGGTTAAAAAAATGTATTTAGCAACTGTTGTGTGTGAACAAAATATCTCAAAAACGGAACATTGTACGGAGTTGAAACTTGGAACTAAAGTTAGGTACCACATGGGAAACCGATACAAATTTTCATCAAAATCCGTCAAAACCCATAACAGGCAGGTGGAGTGTTTAATTATTTGTGCTCGATCTTCTAGTTCCAGGGCTACAAAAAAATAGTTGTATTTTTTTCACATGGTCACCCAATTATAATATGACTGAATCATTTAACAACAGAAGAGGTAGAGGTGTTAAAGACCCTAGTCACAGTTATCTCCTCTCAGAGTAATGAATTTCATTATACAGCTCTGTGATGAATGAAGTGAAGGTGTCATTTGCAGGGTGGAAAGTAGAAATTAATTAATAATAATTAAATGTAGTAAAAGTTCCTTCTACAATTGTTTAATTGTTTTTTAACAAGTTTTAATTTATATTTTTATTGCAATTTACAGTATAATGATACATAAAACATATTAATATAAAGTTTATTTATCTCGCATAAAGTATTTTACATTATTAATATTTATTTAAGAATAAAATTTTCAGAACGATTTAAACTATCTATTAAAATGTTAACTACAAATTTTTGTAAAATGCGGTATAAATAAATTGATTACTACATTAATCAGCTGATATTGTACTTTACAAAATTATGAGAAAAATCATTCCAGCGATAACGAATGCAATAAAATAATTTTTTTTTTTTTTATTCCTAATTTGTGTACGTTGCAATCTGTTCAATTTAGAACAATAAGCAACCCCATGACCCAATGAGATGAGAATGATGTGTATAACGTGTAAATGAGGTGTAGTCTTGTACAGACCCAGGCCGACCATTCCTGAGAGAGTATGGTTAATTAAACCCCAACCATCAAAGTACACCGGTAACCACTGTCTAGTATTCAAATCCGTATAAAAGTAACTACCTTTACTAGGTTTTGAACCAGGAACCTTCGTCTCCGAAAATCAGCTGTTAAACAGCTGATTTAGGCGGCGACTTTACCTCTAGACCAACCCGGTGGGTCAATAAAATAATAACAAAAGATTTTTTTCTTTAATCACTTTAAACATTCCCTATTTAAACAATACTGTCTTAATCCTTTCAGTGCCGAAACCATATTAAAAAAATTGATCTAAAGTGCCATTTAATTTGAATAAGGGTGTACAAAAATGCCAGCCCTTTTTTCAAAAACTTGTAAGCGTAAGTCTGCCATTGCCAACCCAAATTTAAGTGTTACAGAAAAATAAAATTTCCTGTTAAAAATTAATTTTTATTATGTTCATAAAAAAACAGAAATCGTTCTAACGCAAAAATATTTAAAAATATTTTCTTTTAGTTTATTTAAGTCGCATCAACAGCTTAGTCATTACCAACTACTGTGGGTTTTGGTACCTTAACGGTAGTTTTAAAGTGTTAAAATTTCCAGACTCTAGCCGGGAATCGAACTCGGTACCTTTTGCTTTGCAGGTTAGCACGCTAGTCACTACGCCACGAAGGCTGTTTAAAAAATACATTATTCCATTATTTTTTGTTTTTTTTTAAATGTTCGGTTATACGGACGTTGTTACTTTATGCATAGCTTACGGGCGTCCGGTAAATCAGATGCCACTGTGTAAAATATATTTACGTCCTGTTTTCCGGACGTTGGTACTGAAAGGGTTAATAAAACTTTTGGCCGGCCCGTTAGTGTAGTGGTTAGTGGCACTGGCCCCTAAAAAAAAAAAATTAATAAAAATTGAATCTACGGTATATGTGCCACTTTTCGGAGACGAAGGTTTCGTAGTTCAAATGCTAGTAAACGTAGTTTTATTTTTATACGGTTCGTACTATTTGTCATGAAAAGTTTCATTATTAGTTTTTAAGTCTATGTTGCCAATCATACCCTTCACAAAGACCTGAAAATACCAACGGTTCGAGAGACATTGTAAACGCGACCTACAACTCTTTATGCACAAAGACAATTAATTGACCACGTAAATCCAAATGTCCAATCTCTTTCAATTAGCCATCTTCCTGTTAACAGATGACTGAGACGAAGGTGGAATAGGAGGATCTTTTCCGGCCACCATAAAAAAAATTTAAATATAAATTTTCATGCCTGTTTCATTTCATAAAAAAAATCTAAAAAGAAAATAATTTCATAAGAAAAAAAATAATTCATCATAGTTTAGAAATCATTATCATTCAAAATATTGGCACCACATTCATTGTAAATTTTCACGCTGAAATCGGTCACTGGATCGATTCACATTCACGTCACATTCCCGCCATTCCTCATTCATTCCATCTCATTTACTAGTTGTGCTTAAAAAATTGTACAGGTTGTAAATAAAAATAAAGTTGAAGTCAAAAAAGTCTACGTTAAACAAATTTTAACTATGGGGCAGAAAAACAGAATACATAATTATATAGAGCAGAGTTCATCACTATAGCACTAGAAATAGGCACAACTTCCGCAACTCGCGAAAAAGGTTCTTTATCAGCGTCATTACGGTTATTTGTCACACAAAATGTTAAATTTGTTTCCTTTCCATGTAAAAAATTTAAATGATAGCTCTTTTAAAAGTGGTGTCCATGAATAAATTATGTAGGAAGAGAGTAAAGAAAAGCTCCAGTCAAAGGTTTTTGGCTCACTTATTTTTATATTTATATTTTTCTAAATCAATGGTTTTTTTGTTTTTTTTCTTGTTCATTGTAGGTTTTTTTAGATTTATTATACTAATTTTAGATTGTCGTCTTTTTGAATAATTGTATGATATAAAATTAGATATTTTTTAGGTTGTTTACAATTATATTAAGAATTAAATTCAATTTTTTTTAAATTTTTATAATAGCTTCAATAGTGGCAAGTTTTTAAAGCCATATATTTTTACTGATTGGATTTATTAGCTTTTTTTTGGAAATTATATATATTTTTTAAATGTCTTTTGGATAAGCCTTATTGTAGTTTTAAATCGCTCTTGTACTTTGTTACTTAATAAAAGAAGAAAACCCCTACCCTAGGACATGACTTTCAGCCATAGTTGGGTAGGTCAATTCTCTCCACCTCGTACATTAGGAATAAAATTGTTGTAAATGCATTACAGCTTCTTAAAATAAATTCTACGGAAATAATTGTAAAAATAAATGGAAATAAATTTTTATTCATATTATAATTACACTAAAAACAAAACAAAAATTAATTTAGTGGAAAAATACCTGGAAAGGAGACTTGTGCACAAATATGAGCCTATTACGTCTCTTTGCATTTAATATTTTAATTTACGATATTTTAATAGAAATTTTCAACATACAAATAAAAATAAACATCTTAGTTACTAAAAACAGCGAGGAAAAATTTTGAAAAACTGAATTTGTGATTCTTTATACGTTAAAAAAATTAATGTAGGCTTAATCAATATTTTCACATTAAAACATGATCTAGATAACCATATAAAACACATTGTTGGTATATTTTTTTATATTCTGAACTATTGCATGTATTTTAACATCATTCTGTGTGAATAATACTATACTGATGGAAGTTTAAAGTTTCTAACGCGAGTAATTCCCTCATTTTCTTACGGGAAGTATAGATTATGCTGATTACATTTTTCCTGTATGATTTGAAAGGTTGTGCCTTACTACCACCATGAAATATATATTGATTCTTTTTGTAATGTTATCGCTGATCAGTAAATTATATGTAATCACGTACTATCGTACAATCTATAACGTTTTCATTATGCAATTGTGTATATGCTGAATTTAATGATTCAAACATTATGTTATGTTCATAGCATGTTATATTCATTCATCGCAGTTAAGAACAGAAGCGCTAGAGGTGTAAAGGACACTAGTCATAATTATCTACTCTGAGAGTAATGAATTTCATTTAGCAGCCAGACCCTGTGGTGAATGAAGTGAAGGTGTCATTTGCAGGGTGGAAAGTAAATGCTTTTCAGAGGGCCGGGAACGCTAATAAGGATACTTTTCCACTCATTGTTGTTGTTTAGATCTTCAGCCGAAAGACTGGTTTGAACCTGTAGAGGTTTTACTAAGTAAAACGAGGAGTGAGATGGTTTACCATTGTCTTCCTCACTGAATGGAAAAGTATGCTTATCAGCATGCCGGGCCCTCTGAAAAGCACATATTTTCCACTCTGCAAATGACACCTTTACTTTATTCACCACAGAGTCTGGCTGTATAACGAAATTCATTACTTTTAGAGGAGATAACTCTGATTAGTGTCTTTTACACCTCTACCTCTTCTGTTCTTAAATGATTCAGTCATCTAATTGGCTGACCATGTAATAAAAAACATAACTTTTTTACTCAGTGAGGAAGGAAACGGTTAAGCACCCCACGTCTTATTTTACTTAGTAAAGCTTCTAGAGGTTTAAATCAGCCTTCCAGCTGATAACCTAAACAACAACATGTAGTTTAATTTGTTGGCTCAAAGAAAACGAATAACTAAACTGTTCATAGCTTATCTCACATCAGACACCTCCATAGGTGTTGGATAGGTGAAAAGTTGTAATTTCAATGGCTAAGGAAAACAAACCCTATCAAAAAATGTACCTAAACCTCTCGGTTTAGGAATTAAAATATGGGGTTTCTCTTCATTATCTGGTAAATTTAATAACATAGAAAACTAAAAAAAAATAAACGGAAAAATCAACTTTGGAAAATGGTCAGAATTCTTTTTAAATAATGCAAAAACAGAAATCATTTATTATTTTAAAAAAATTTAAGCTTTTTACACCATGGTATGGAGTAACAAGCAAAGATTACAACTATATTCACGTAAACAATCAGGTATACCACAATATTAACCACACGCGAAGTAGAGATGGAATTGCATGTTTTTTAAATGAAAAGTGCAATTATGAATAACAAAATACTGCTAAGTTATTTGCAAATTACTTACCAGAATTAAGTAACATTTGATTACTTAACTTCATGGAAATATAATACAAGGTGATGTTTATTACAATGTTAATAATAATGTAGTCATATAGCATTCCATAACTTTTAGGCCTTCTTGTAAAAAAATAGTTTAATAGGTTCACGTCACGTTAGATTTTTTATTGGTTTTACAATAGTCTATTGAAGAATTTACTATATTCCTTATTTAAATCTATTTAATATATTACATACTTACCTATTAATAATTAAAGCGGTTCTCAAGGTTCAATTACTTCTTCCTCGTATTCCTTTCAAATAATTAATTATATTCTCGCATTTATATGTTGATATTTCATTTTTTACTTTCTCTTGCCCTATATGAATATATAGGAAGGAAGTATTGTTTTCGTTTTGATTTTAATAAATCGAGTTTTCACCGGACCTACAAGTTTTCAGACCGCTGAACCCCCAAAAAATGTTTTTAGCAATTGATATGTGTGTGTGTGTGTGTACAAAATATTTAAAAAACAGAACAACGTACTAAGTTGAAACTTTAAATAGCCTATAAGTTAAGTACTACCAGAGGATCCGACATGAACATTTTCATCAAAATCGGTCAACCGGAAGTAGGAGTTTATTTGTGTCTTTTATTTTTAATTGCCATTTTCTCAAAAAAGGCTCCAACGATTTTATTTTTAAAAATCGCCTCATTTACTACATTATTTTTATGCTCTACAGTTATGGTTTGTGCCATATCTGCTGAAATTTTTGGAGAGGCATTTCTCTTGTAAGAAAATTTCAGTTGATATTTTATTTTTTACTTTCTCTTGCCCTATATGAGTATGTAAGAAGGAAAGTATTGTTTTCATGTCGATTTTAAGAAATCGAGTTTTTATCAGTTAAACAGGTTTATAGACCCCCTGAGAACAAAAAAAAACATGTTCTAGCTATTGGTCTGTGTGTCAATGTTTCTGTGTGTGGACAGAATATCTCCAGAACGGAATATTGTACAAAATTAAAACTTGAAACTTAAGTTATGTACCATTAGAGGACACAACACCGACATTTTCATCAAAATCGGTCAAATGGAAGTAGTAATTTTCGTGTCATTTTTCTCTTTTGATATGTTCTTAAAAACTGCTTCTACGACTTTTATAAAAATTGCCTAATTTACTTCATTTTTTATGCTTTACAAGATAGGGTAGAGGCAATGTCTGCTGAAATTCTTGGGGATGTTGTGATCTCGTAGAAAACAATGTTTATTTTCTTAGATTGTGGCCTTAATATGCATTTTACCGCGAAAGTGTGTACATTTTACAGTTGTAAAATATTTAAAAACCTACACCTTTGGTCCTAACATTTCTATGTATAACGCTTAGTTTAGCGGTAATTAGTGATTTTATGTTTTTTTCTCGTGAAAATCTATAAAAAATAGATTTTTAAGATTTCAGTCTCAGTATGCATTTAACGGCAAAAGTGCAGATAATTAAATTTATGGGAAATTAAAAGATCTACAACTTGTATTCTAAGCATTTTTCTCTACAGAGCTAGTTTAGAGTCAGAGTGATTTTCCGCCAAACTAAGGTTGGTCTTCATTTGGCACCATTCACTCATGATTAAAATTAGATTTATTGTGGTTATATTTTTGTTTATTTCTAATGTTTTATACTAATGTTAGGTTATATTGTTCATTATTTTCATTGGCAAGAGAAAGTTGTGTGAGTGTTTCACACCAGATTTTATTTACCGACTGTTTTGTATTACCGCTAACGCAGGGTGCTGAAGGCTGACAATTTTTTCTTACTTAGGTACTGCATTTTTTACATCTTACTTACATTTTCATCTGTTAATAATTATATTTGAACAATACCGAAATATAGTCAGTCTAATTCAACCTAGCTTAAGTAATTTAAACTTACTTAAGTAATTATTATATGAACAACAGACGATATACCGTTTTAAATACTTTTTCACACACAAGCACACACACATACACCCACACTGCATCAATATAAATACAATTATTGGGTTCAGGGGCCCTGAAAATGTGTGTTTTTGGTGACAACTTAATTATGAAAAATCTACATTAAAAAAATAATTTTTTTCCCTATATTCCACACAGGGGAACGGAAGTGAAGATGTACGAGGGGGTACCCAAAAGTATCCGGAATAGCTCTGCTGTGGGCGGAGCTTGTGCAGTACAAATTCCCGCCACTAGGCTGCTTGTAGCGCTACTCATTGCCAGTTCAATGCCATTTTGTTCGTTGATCTAGCTTGTTCTGTTCTCGTGCAGTGATTGTTCTCGCTAGGGCTGTTTTGTGCTCGTGTCGTTTTTCATGATGGCAAGTTTTAATGAACAACGTGCGGCTGTGAAATTTTGCTTCTTGCTCGGTAAAAACGCCGCGGAAACAGTTGTAATGTTGAACACAGCTTACAAAGACGACGCTATTGGAAAAACCCAAGTGTACGAGTGGTTTTTGCGCTTTAAAAATGGCGACATGTCGATTGAGAACAAACCTCGTTCTGGACGACCGTCGACTTCCCGAACAGACGAAAATGTTGTGAAAGTGAAAGAAATTGTACGAACAGACCGACGACAGACCATTGACCAAATATCACAGGTTAGTGGGTTATCTTGGAGCTCAGTCCAACGCATTTTAACAGAAGACTTGACAATGAAAAGAGTCGCTGCCAAGTTTGTGCCTCGGGTTCTGACAGACACTCAAAAGGAACGTCGAATTGAAACGTGTAGTGATTTGAAACAACAGCTTGAAACTGATCCAGATTTCATGTCAAAGATCATTACGGGTGACGAGTCTTGGTGCTATGGGTACGACCCAGAAACCAAACAACAATCCAGTTAATGGAAGACTTCATTATCACCCCGACCAAAAAATAGTCGTCAAGTCAGATCGAACATCAAAACAATGCTGATTTGTTTTTTTTGATGTGAGGGGAATTGTCCATTCAGAGTTCGTTCCACCAGGCCAGGCGGTAAATCAAGCTTTTTATCTTGAAGTGTTAAGAAGACTACGAAACAGCATTCGTCGTAAAAGACCTAATTTGTGGCAGACAGGGGACTGGTTTTTCCACCACGACAACGCGCCTGCACACACGGCAATCTCGGTTACCCAGTTTTTGGCGAAAAACGGCATGGTTTTGCTACCACACGCACCGTACTCACCCTATCTGGCTCCGTGTGATTTTTTCTTGTTCCCACGCATGAAAAGGGGCATGAAAGGTCTCCGATTTAACAACGTTGATGATGTCAAGAAAAAACGACGGATGAGGTGGCAGCCATCACTGAAGAGGAGTACAAAAAATGTTTTGAACAGTGGAAGCACCGGTGGGACAAATGTATTAGTTATAATGGAGAGTATTTTGAAGGGGATAAGGTTCTTTTGTAAAAAAATGAAAAATAAATAGTTTTAAAAAATAATTCCGGTTTCTTTTGGGTACCCCCTCGTATATATACATAAATACAAAAAGCGGTAAGTTAAATTTTATTTAACGCCTAAATTGGAAAACTTACATTCAGCAAAAATGAAAAATTCAAATTCAAAAACATTCTTTGACTACTCAGAACGGAATCAAAATTATCACTTAAAATCAAATTTTTGTTTTAGAAAAATATTTTCAAAAAAATCTGGTCCCACGATATTCAGTTTTGGGGCGAATCCAGTACCTAATTTAAATATCCAAATTACTGTTCCTTTTTATTAAAAAGTTCTCCGAGCTCTAACAACATTAGGACATGAGAACCATAGGTGTAAAGACCGATTTATTAAAAAGATTATTTTATAAAATAAACTATTCCCATTGTCAACAGGTAGGTGAAGTGTTAAATTATTTGCACTCGATCTGTTAGTTACAGGGCTACAAAAAATAATTCGATTTATTATCAAACGGTCAGCCAATCATATGACTGAAGCATTTAAGAACAGAAGAGGTAAAGGTGTAAAAGACACTAGTCACAAGTTATCTCCTCTAAGAATAATGAATTTCATTATCATACACCTAGAGCCTGTGGTGAATAAACTGAATGTATCATTTGCAGGCTGAAAATTAGATGCTTTTCGGAGGGCCCGGTATTATGATAAGGATAATTTTCCACTTAGCGAGGAAGGCGTGGTAAACCACCTCACTCCTCGTTTTACTTAATAAAACTTTAACAGGTTTAAACCAGCCTTTCAGCTGATTACTTAAATAACAACACATACTCAGATCATCCTTGATTCTTTGAAGATACTATATCCATTTACTGCAAATATAACAACACTGTAGTTTAAACTAAACTTAATATCTGCAATTTTAGTATCATACGAGTTTTAGTATATCGAAATTTTAATTTCTGTCCTTCCTAGTACAACTCTGAGATGCATACATCTCTGCAGATTCAAAGTTTTGTTTCTTTCTCTTTGAATATATCCAGGCACTGGCAGAGCCTTGATTCTCTTAACAGAATTGAGTGATATATAATCTTTGTAAATTTAAGTCTCTTTAACGTATTAAAAGTGTATCCTCAGAATTATGAAACTTTTTTCTCTGTTTACGAAATTCACAATCTCTTGGAAACAATCAGTGAATGTGATAACACAAATTTGAAAAAAATATAACATGAGTGGAGACACAGTCCAGTGACAGAACTCCGACGTGAATAGATAAGTGTAGCATTAAATGCATCATTTAGAACACTCTAATGGATAGTCAATTACAGTAATACGTTAATTGATGAGGTTTCGACTCTACCGACGTGTTAGACGTCTTATTGGATTGTTTGGGAGAGTCTGCGTAGCCAGATTTAAGATTAATGGGTTATAGTGGTTCACGAGTTTCTTCCTAAATTTCTTATATAGTTTTAAGAAAACGTCATTTTATGTAGGGTACGTTTAGGTCTGAGTGTAGCGTTTTATTGGATATATAATAGGGAGCGTTAACTGACTTCCGTAAAAGCTTTGATTGGAAACTTTGAACTTTGGAACTTTGCTAATACCGATGGTTTTGCACAGCAGTAAAGCTGACTGGCATAGCTTCTTATTGGTCGAAGGTAGCGCTGTAATTGGTTAATTTAGATGTAATTATGAAACTTGAATAACATTTTATTTCAGTTACCGATTTTTCATTGCCATATTCTTTCTCTCTAAAACATAAATATTATAGGAAGAAATTAAAAAGAAACATTTTGTAATTTCACTATGTTAATTAAAGCTATAATAGTAGTTTATGAAGTATGAATAATAATAAAAATGACTTTATTAACGTAACGTTAAACATGTTACGAACAAGAAGCGTTTATCGATGTGCCAAGTCTTCCTTTATTAATAACACAATAAAAAAAACATTTCATGTGAACTATTTTAATTACTTTTAATTGCATTTCATGTTAAACAACAGTAAAGAATAATCTGGGTTAATGCATTTTTATTCATAAATTTATATTATGTAATGATTATAATTTTTTATTGCATTTTTAATTATTATTGTATTATCTTTTAAAGGTTTATTTTTCTAATCATATTACAATTGTCATAAAAATAATTAAGTTACTTGTTTTCTTTTAAAGAGTATCCTAACAAATATTTACTATGAAATTATAAAATATTTTACTTTCTCTTGGCTTATATTGATTACTAGGAAAGGAAACAATTGTTTTTATGTCGATTTTTGAAATCAAATTTTCACCCGAAGTAGACTACACTTTTTAGGCTCCCTGAAACAAAAAAAAACTATTTTTTGTGATAGGTTTGTGTGTTTGTGCGTTTGTGTGAACAAAATATCTCAAGAACGGATTATTTTACGAAGTTAAAAAATGGAATTTAAGTTAGGTTCCACTAGTGGACCCAACACGAATATTTTCATTAAAATCGGTCAACTATAAGTAGAACTCGTACATTTTCCTGAGAACCGCGGAACAGACATGCGCACTAGCAGCTGAACGTTCCGTTACTCGTCTTTTCCATCACGTACAGTCACGTAGGCATACGTAAACAACGCTGCGCTGCATCGTGCACAATATCAGTATTTACAAAACCTTTTTTTAGCACGGTTATACTGTACTGCATGTAGCGCTGTGACCGCATCTCTGTTTCACAGCTCTCAGAAAAATGCAAAAACTATAGTAGTTTACTCATGAGATATCCTCACAATTGGCTTCTATTAGTTTTTTTTAAATTACCAATTTACTTTATTTTTATGTTCAAGGTAGGTATTTTTATGTCATACAAGGTAGGATAATCGCCACTTCTGCTGAAATTTTTAGGGGCTGTGTTGTCGTGGTATAAAATTTCTTTTTTTGTGATTGTGGGTCTTAATATGAATTTTAACGGAAAAAGTATTTATTAAAATTGTGAGAAATTAAAACCCTTACAACTTTTATTTAAACATTTTTTATATAAAATGGTTAGTTTAGAGTCAGTAGATGATGTTTTTTTGTATTTTGCTTATCAAAATCAGCAAAAAGTTTTACATTTTAAGATTAAGACTCTAGTGTGCATTTTACGACAAAGTGTAATATAATGAAAGTTAAAGGATATAAAAAATCTGTAGACAAACTTTTATTTCAAGTATTTTCAATTATTGATTTTTCCGTTTTTTTAAGTTTTGTAGAGGTTGATTTTCATTTTGCGTCATTCACGTATGTTTAAAATTATAATTATTCATGATTAAACATAGGTTATATAAGATTATATCTTATTTACATTGGCAAGAGAAGTTTGTGCGAGTGTTTAACAGCAGATTTTTGTATAATGCATTTAAAAACGGTGTGTATGAACGTGTATAATTTTATAAATTCGGTAATCAAACCCGTGACCTCCACTTTGCAGCATATCACGATAACCACTAGAACCACAAAAATAAAACAATTAATACATTATAAATAAAATTATTTTTGTATTATTTTATATCACCTCAATTTGTTCATAACAGGCTTTAGACAATTTATTGTAATAACATTAAAAAAGTCATTCTTTAAACATATTACGTCATATCATTATATTTTATAACAAAAATTTCTGATAATTTTTTTGACAATTTTAAAGCCTGAAGCCTAAAGTGAACTATTAATATAATATATTTATTTTTAAGAAAATGCCAAAGGGTAAACAAAATTATTAGACAAAAACGAAACATATTTATATATTAGATAGGATAAAAAAATACGAAATGTAATATAGTATGCGTATATGTGTTAATTTTACAAGGAAGTTATTTTATAAATTATTAGTCTAGACTACGTAGTATATATATTTGTGTTCAATGAAGAGGAAATTTTGTAATGAATATTTATGTATAAAAACTTATGTAGCCTACCGATACCTTCTGTATCTTTATTGCAATTGCCATTGTAGTTGCATTAGTAAGACGAACGCCTAGCTACTACCACTACAAAAATATGAATCAGTGTTTAACCTACAATAAGTAACCTCTCTCTTACATATTATTTTATGTAACACCATTTTCATTATATCAAGAATCTATTTTATACTTACTAAGGGCAATGAACCAAAATGTAGTTAGTAATAAACGCGTTTATATTATGTTGCAAAAATATTGTAACACCTAAATCTAGGTTCGTTCGGGATCTGGGTTTAATCTATATTAATATTATAAAAACAAAGCGTGTTTCTTGTGTAGGTTAATTTCCAAAGCTACTTTTTTTACAATTCTGCAACATTAAAATCTATTCACTTGAAATAGAACAATCAGTAATTTTGATATGTTAGTTAACATGATTACGATTTCATTACAATGTTAATAAAATTGAAAATAGTAAAAATTAATATATTTGATAAATACAATGATCACTTTGAAGTAAATCAGTTAGAAGAAAAAGATAATAAGTGTAACAATTTTCTTTAAAACCTATAACCTAAATCAAAAACACCATTTCTTTTCAGTCTTGAAAACCCGGTATCAATGTTATTTAGTAGATTCAGAGCCAGGAAGTTTGGATGATTGTTGAGTCTTTCTTCATATTTACGGCTGAATTTTGATATGGTTTGGTTCACTGAGTCAATATTAAGATCGGCATAGATATAGGTGTTTTTGATGTACCACGGAATTTTCAGGACCCGCCGCAAGAATTTTGACTGGAAAATGACGCCGGGAAAACTGACGGACCCCAGATCATTCAGGACTTGTACCGACGCCCTCATTCACCCGAAGTCTTTATGCCATTACCATTCCACGACTTTATCTAACTTCCAGTATGACCCACTTATCAAAATTTAGAGTTGCCACATTTTTATTCTGCCCTGTATTCCTCTTATGTACCCATGCCCCTTCATCTACTTGTATGACTCACTCCCCCCAGTTGGTAGTTGTCCTCATGTTCCTATGCATAATCACTCCACTACGGTGAAAAGAGCCTTCATTTTAAATCATTAAACACTTAGAAAATAAAAGACCGGTGATTATGCCAAACTCTACCCTTTCCGTCTCCCCTAAAATTATAAACTAACCCCTACCTAAAATTATACCATTTGTCCATGTTAAGTACGGTGCGTGCCTTCCCCTCCCCAAGACAATAAAACTCCCACATAACTGTAAAAGGCCACTGAAAAACAAAATAAAAGAATAGAGCCGCTCTTAAACCCACTGGTCCCTTAATATAAATTTTCATCCACGAGTAACTTCTTAAAATACATTACCTCCTTTGAAGTCCCAGTCCCAATCCCGCAAGAGCCAGAATCCTATTTCCTAATTTTAAACTATAAAATTCCCCCTAAATTTCATGAGGTTGCAATTATTCAGTAAAATTGTTCCCCGAGCGACCAGGTGTTCCTTAACACGATGTCACCATCATAGGGCTTCTCAGCCCTCTCAACTAGGATTCAGGATTCATTCTGACTGGAAACGTTCCAGTATGTTTATGTTTGAAAAGCAGAAAAAACATCCAAAGCTACTGAATGGATTTTAATGAATTTTTGACAGCATATTTGTATTTATATTCACAGCAACATTTTATTTATAGATTTAAAAATGATACACCCTAAGGGCCCTAAAAAAAGATTTTTATAAATATGTATGTGTGTGTATGTTAGTACGTATTGCTAAGTAGATGAAGGGTTTTGATTGTGTTGAAAGACGTACGAAGGGGAAATTAACAAAACGTCGTCTTTTGCGTGAATGTGTGTGCGCGCGCGCTATTTTTGATGAAATACATACGTATTAAAACTAAATTCTATATAGAGAAGCAGGTAATACTGAGTCTTCGCTCAGTATTTCTTCATAATTTCACAGCTTGCTTTTTCTCTCCTCATCTGAACAAACCCTCTTTTCTCTTTGATTTAAATCTTGTATTTTTTATAGATAAGAATTTTTTCCGTACTTTTGTTTTTTATTATATTAATATATTATATTATTATTTTATCTTTTATTTTTACGTAAAAATTGGCTAAATGGGTTTTATTCACGGTCAGGATCTGGAAAAATTTAAATCCACCGTACTTTAAACTAAATAACAAAGATGTTGATGTGACTTAAAATAAACTACAAAAAAAATTAATAAATCAATTTTTAAATATGTTGAAAGCAAATAAAGCATTGTACTTTTTGTTTCATCCTGTAATGTAATCTATAAACAACAAAATTTATCTATCATTTAATACTACGAATCCACTCCCATTACTTAAAGTATTTTGTTTCTAAGTTCTATTTAAGCTCTGTTAACTTCATTATTTTAATATGGCTTAACCTTTACTTAAATATATTAACTATAATTTTCTGTAGTAAATTTACCAGGAAATTGTTTTTATGATGATAACTACTGATATTTAATTATTGCAATTTTCATATCTCTTGTACTAAAACAACGATTGTTTTCTTGTAAAAATATATTATGAAAAAGTAAATTTATAGGACATATAACGTTATTGCATCTAGTTTATAATTATAAATTAATTTATAAATATAAAATTATTGTTATGCAAGAACAAATTAACGTGTTTAAATTAATTTCATGTTAATTAAATTCTGCAGCTTGTTCAATGAAGATAGTTGAGTATAACTTTGGATGATCTATTGAAAATTAAAATGTAAAAAGCGGTTTCTTTACTGTTCCAGGGTTCAACTACCATCTTATTTATTTATTTATTTACTTACTTATCATGCGAGCAATATAAAATTAATACAATATATTATTATATTTAAGAAACAAATGATACAGTAATTACAAAATCCTTATGTGTAAAATAATGCAGTTTTAATCATTTAAAGACAAAATACTTTCCTCTCAACAACACATCGGCACTATACCCAAAACAAGCTCTAGGTTTCATTCTACTGAGCTTCCACCATACGAGCTCGTATTATAAATATACTCGTATTATAAAGACAATTCGATTACTTTTTTAGTCTTTAATTTTTATTACGGTACTGTACATTGAGCTGCACAACTTCCGTATTTGATTTTTAAATGGTGGTGGGGAATTTCACTTAAAGGAGAAGAGGTACTTAGTGATACATTCTCCGTTTAAAACTTCGGGTATTGTCCGTTATTCAGACCAAGAGGTCTCTACTCCATTTTCACTTTAAACGACGCACAGTTGGAAAGTTCCTTGTGGCTATATCACGGGCTAGTTGGTTTGGGTGGTCATCTAGTCTTTCGTGAAATGTACTATGCAAGGACGCGGTTAGCTCCTTTACTGTAGAAATTTTGAAATCGTCGTGGAGGGTCTTATTGCTCACATAAAAAGGAGCGCGAGAAGCAAGTCTAAAGAATTTTGATTGAAAGGCTTGGATCGACTTTAAATTACTCTCTGCCGCTATTCCAAAGAGCTGGACACCATAAGTCCAGATTGATCTTAATAAGGATTGTATATTAAAATCTTGGAGCGGAGGTTCAATCTTGATCGAGGGTTAATTAAGCAGAAGTTTAACTTCTGGCGGCGGTTAAGTTTCAAAACGAAACGTTTAAAAACATCTGCGAACGAAACGTACGCAGATGATGCTTCCAAGTTCGTCGCCTGTTAAACTATAAGCCAAGATATCGCACCACTCTAGCCTGTGGGATATAAAAGTTATTCAGCACCACAGGTGGACAAGTTCGACGTTGTAAGGTGAACGTAACCTGTGTTGATTTAAGTGGGTTCACCTTAATACGCCAAAGGGTAAGGGTAGGATGAAGGTAGGTAATACGGCTTTCCAGGCTTCAAGAAAAGTTTAACAATGGCAAATTTCCATTGTCCAGGAAAATATGCCACACGAAGGACTGCACTGAACAATAGTAGTAGAAAACATAAGCAGCGTCTCGGTAGAAATCTTTTATTTATTAATATCAGAAATCTGCCGAACATCAAAAGTTTAAAAAATGGAGTCAGTTTATGGTTTCTTAGCCATGATAGATACGAGATACACCGGTTGTTAATTCCTTCTAATCCGTAACTAGGTTACTTACTTTTCTTTTGAGACATAAAACAGACTTCTGCTCTAACGAGGAACAATCATCAGGTCTACCCTAGAACATGGCTATACCATAGTTGGGTAGGTTGATTTCCTCCACCATAATTAATATAAATTTGTGTAAAAAATAATCGCGTTACGGAGTATGTTTCTCTTGTTTTCGTTCATGTCTGTTAAATGGAAAATAAAATGTATTTATTTTTTATTATTTATATTGATCAAAATTAATTTTTTACAAAGGCACAAAACCACAAAAGTTATTACTTGTACGTTGGCTGCTTTGTCGTCAGAAATATTAATTTCACAAATGATTATCATTAAAAATTGAAATCAAAATCGGAAGAAAATAATAAAAATATTTATTTTTTAAACGTTTAGTTCACTTTGATTAACACCTAAAACTACCACAAAATTAAATTACTTGTACAGAGGAAACAAAAACCCACCGGGTTGGTCTAATGGTAAATTCATCGCCGCGAGTTAACTATTTGGCAGCTGGTGTACGAAGACAAAATTTCCGTGGTTCAAATCTCAGTAAAGGTAGTACGGATTTGAATATTTAGAGAAAAGGTATCAGTATATTATGTTGATGGTTCGGGTTCAATTGATCATACTTTTAAAGGAATATTCACATAATGTGAGTTTTACAACACTATTTTTTCATTCATCCTCATCTATTTGTGCCATGGTGCTGCTTATTATTCTAAATTAAACAGATTGCAACGTACACACATAGCAAAACCACTACGTTCGTTTTCTGTCACAAACACTACCTGTCTCTCGAAATCGGTTTCGAAGCCCAGAAATTGATAATTGTTTTGGTGGAAAAACATCAACAAATTTAATTTGAAATGATTCATTTACATTCACGTACGATTTCGTAGTAAAATATTGATCGAGAATAAAAAAACCGTTGTTCTAAGGTAAAAAACATTCTGTTCGTTACACGGACTGGAAACGGCACAAAATTTTAAACACCTCAAGGAGAGCCAAGTCACACTGCTGTATCTACACCGGTTGAGTAGGGCTACCAATTTCGTGTCCCAAAACAAAATTTACTATTTTTAGAACAAAATTACGAGACATTGACAATAATTGCGTAACAGGACTAAAACATCACTCTGTTGTCATCACTAATTCTCAACAGTGTGTGCACTTCTTTCTGTGCATGCCTTCTAACTCTAATACCATCACAGCATCATCATACAATATAATATTAAAATTTTTTTACTTAATCATAATTTAGGTCTTCGGGCGAGCCCAGTCAGTCATTTGGTAGAAAGTTGCTATTATTTGTTAAGTAACACTGGTTAGGCAAGCGATTTTGTATAGTGACCAGCTGACAGCCATCCATCAACAAACTCTACTGGGGGTCCCTGTTCAAACTCATGCCTTCATGCACTTCAAAAATCCAACGATCAAATTGGGTAGTTGTCAATAATGTACAGTTCCCAATAACAAATTAAAAAAACTCCTAATTTTATATTATGTTGAAAAGTTATGTAAGTTTAATTATCATTGAATTAATAATTTTTTATGTATCAACTTGTCTCATCAATTATTGAATGTCCCTCGTAAATAGGCCTATTTATTTTCAGTCATCATCTAAAAATACAGATAAATAAACTACTCATATTTAATGTATCTGTAAAATAAAATAAATAAATACATAACGCATTAGCAATAAAAATTTAAAAGAAAAACTATAACTGAAGAAACTAACTACTAGAAAAATTATATTACACGCAATAAAAAATGTAACGGACGAGTTTTAAGCCGTAAGGAAAAAAGATTACGTAACAAGGTAAAACTGACCGATAGGTAGTCATACAGACAGACACTATTAAATTCTCGAATGCAATATTTATCTATTTCTATACTAAAGTCTTTTGTGAAAGGAGTTCACCGGGTTCGATCATTACTATTATTATTGGTTGCCATTAAATTCTTCTTTTTTTCTAACTAGTTGACCGACAGACAAACCAACGAAACTAGTTTTCATTGTATTGCAATAATAACATTTGTCGTCTTACAACTAATTACTTTTGTCTAAAATTATACAGTATTTATTTTTCTGTAAAAAAAAATTACTGTACAACCATGGATTCCTTAACCATTTCTGTATATTATTTATTTTTCTATAATTTATTACTATTATTATTGTTATAAATATATTAAACCACAATATTTATATTATTTCTCACACAAAAAAATAAACCTGAAGGGTTTATTAAGGAATTGTATATTTTTTTTATTCATATATATTTTTCTATATTATTGTAAGTTATATTTCAACTTTTTTTAACTCTCTTCTTCTCGAAGTTGTTATAATATATTTTACTTGTAGTAACTACATTATTTATTATGTACTATACATGAATGTAATGTATGTAAAAGTAAATATATTATTACATATTTTTATGTTTGTTAAGTCATTATTAAATATGTTTTCGAGTAGGTTAATAATATAGGGTGATTCAAAAAGAGCGCCGGTTTTTAAACGGCTGGTAAATTTTTGTTTATCGGTTGGCAACATTGTTTGACCACATTTCTATTTTGGAGAACATTCCGATTGACGATTCAGTTGTAGTTTCTCTTGTTCGCAGTGTAGTACTCTCGCAGTCTGTGTCTAACCATGGAGAAGTTTACTATTGCGCAACGAGTGTTAATCGTCAAAACATTTTACCAGAGTGGAGAGAGTTATGCGGCTACTGTCAGGCGACTTCGCGGTACTCTAGGACGTAATGAAGCACCGAATGAATCAACAGTTCGCAGGCTCATGAAAAAGTTTTTCGAGACGGGTTCAACAGTCGACCTTAAAAGTTCTGGACGTCGTCGTTCTGGCCAAACTGAGCAGAACGTTGCGTTGGTTCGTGACAGTGTGGCTGTTAGCCCAGCAAAATCAATACGTCGCCGTTCTCAACAATTGGGTTTACGAAGTTCTTTTGTACGGAGAATTCTTCGGTACGATCTCCAATATCACCCGTATAAAATTCAGTTGACGCAACATTTGAAAGTGGCAGACCACCAGAAGAGACGGCAGTTTCTTGACTGGGTATTGAGAAAACGGCAGGATGATGACACCTTCGCAAACAAAATCATTTTCAGTGATGAGGCGCACTTCCACTTAAACGGTTTTGTTAATAAACAGAACTGCCGTATGTGGGGTTTAGAAAACCCTCGCGTGGTTAATGAAAGGGAAATGTATGCACAGCGAGTGACAGTTTGGTGCGGCTTTTGGTCGGGCGGTGTCATCGGCCCTTACTTTTTTGAAAATCAAGAAGGACAAGCCGTGACAGTAAATGGAGACCGATACCGTACGATGATTAGGGAGTTTTTGTGGCGTCATTTGGATGGAATGGACATTTACGAGTTGTAATTTCAGCAGGATGGTGCCACCTGTCACGCTGCACGAGAAATAATGTTGTTGCTCCGTGAATGGTTCCAGGATCGCATCATTTCTCGTAATTCCGACCATCAATGGCTACCAAGGTCGTGTGACTTGACGCCTTGTGACTTTCCTCTTTGGGGTCATCTGAAGTCATTGGTGTATGCCAATAAACCCCGAAACATAAATGACTTGAAGGAGGAAATTCGACGGGTTATCGGGCAAATGGAAGTCAAAACTTGTCGTGCAGTAATATCCAGTTTCATGGACAGAGTTGATGCGTGCCAGCGCAGTGGAGGAGGACACATGCATGACATCATTTTTCATACATAAAATCGGAAGGAAAGATGAACTTGTTGATGTATTTATTTTCAGTTTTTCAATAAAATAAATCTCTTAATTTGATATATCAAAACCGGCGCTCTTTTTGAATCACCCTTTACTTTTGAAAAAAATATATTTACGTTATAATTATGTACTGAAAATTATTTTTTAAATATCAGTTGCATTTCCTGGGTTCAAAAACAATTATTATTATTGTTATTATTTTTATTATAAAAAGAGTCATAAAGGACTAAAGGAGTTATATAGGACTTCTGTTCTGATAATTGTTTTTTTTTTTTTTTGCTTAGCTTCAGCTTGGTTGTTTTTCTTATTGTTAGTGTTTGTTTTCTTTCTTATTGTTATCTTTCACGTTGTAGGTGTGGTATCATTGCCAATCCCTGCACAAATTTACTTATACGCTTACAGGCATATGTAGCCAGTTGTTTTTTCTTTTGATGTACTCTGAATTTACGTCCCGATAGGTAAGTGTAGCGTTTTCAAAGATTTCTATCTGTTGCTGCACTTTTTCAACTCATTTAGGTCATCCCCGCTTCCCTGTTAGTTCCTTTCATGGAGGTTGGGATGGCTGTTTGGGACGAGTGAAGAACATTAAAACAAATTATTATTATTATTATTACCATTAGTACTATCTCTACAAGGTCCTGCATGGTTATGTTGACGGTGATGTTTTTAGCCTAGGTTTAAACGTTGCACATCCAGAAGTGAGAAAGTATAGATAATTGTACCTAACGGGATTAAATATGCTTCACCTCTGGCCTGTTGTGTTGATATTTCAAATGACATGGGTAACGAGGTAGACTTTTTCAACTCAAAAATTGGTATCTTTAAGGTGGAATTACTGAGGAGTGTGACGTTATTTGGCTGATTGTTAGAGTGTGTTGATAATGTTTCTATGTTCAAGTCTTTTGTTCATTCGTGCTACATGTGTCTATGTCCATGTTCTTTGTGTATAAAATATATGGATATGTTCTTGTTGTTGTTGTTTAGGTGATCAGCTGAAAGGTTGGTTTGAATCTCTAGATGCTTTACTGAGTAAAACGAGTAGAGAGGTGGTTTACCGTTGTCTTCCTCACTGAGTGGAAAAGTATCCCTATCAGCATGCCAGCTCCTCTGAAATGCACTTTCCACTCTGCAAATGACACCTTCACTTTATTCACCACAAGGTCTGGCTGCATAATGATGAAATTCATTACTCTTAGAGCAGATAACATTGACTAGTATCTCTTAGACCTGTACCTCTTCTATACTTAAAAGCTTCAGTCATATTGGCTGACCATGTGATAAGAAATAGAACTATTTTTTGTAGCCTCAGAACAAGCAGATCGAGGAATATAAGTTACGAGGTCGAGGAGAACTGTACAAGGAAAATTAACTATTAATAGAAACGATTAGAAAAAGAAGACTAAACTTTTACGGACATTTACTTGTATAGAATGGACGAGAACCGGTTGACAAAACATATTTTTAAGATCCTAAACAATAGATCTAAGGTCTCTGATAATTGGTTCAAAGAAGTCAGAAAGGATATTGGGAAAAGCGAAATAAACTGAGAAAAATTAATGAACCGAAGCAAATTCAAACTACTGATGACGTTGGAATTTATCGATTTTCGATGAAGAGCAAACACAGATTACCGGGTGGACATAAGAAACTCCTAGAATGAACGAATGTTGAGAATGTGGGCTCCAGAAAGATATTCCACAAAAATCTAAATATAGATCACGTGGTCACACTTACATTGGCCCTATACAAGAAAAAAATTATGTAAGCAGTTGTTGGTTTAAAATAACTCCCAACGTAATAAAACATTAACTATAATAAAAATAATAATAGGGTACAAGTCAAATACAATCTTATAGAAAAATCAAATAGATAATAAAAATACCTCACACTATATTATTATGAAATACCCGCAAATAAAGTACTGTAGAAAAAGCTATGGTGAAAAATTAGATATGTTATTAGTGCTAAAAAAAGGAGTGATTATTTGAAAATAAAGAAGTTGCAAGAAAACTTTATCCATACATACGCTAATAAATAATAGTATTACGCTAATAAAAAATGTATTATTATAATTATGTTATCTTTAAAAGAAACAATCAACGGTTGTGTGAATAAGCAGATAAGTAATAAGTGAAACACTCATACAAATTTTTCTTGCCAATGTAAATAATGAAAAATATAACCTTGATGATTAATTATGAATAAACAATGTAACATGAAAAACATTACATAATTTCAATTATAAATTAATAAACTTAACTGAAAACCAACCTCAGTTCGAATTAAAATTACGGAAAATCACTAATTGACGCTAAACTAACCTCTATAGAAAAAATGAATGAGTTAAAAGTTATAGATTTTTTAATATCCTATAACTTTGGTTGCACACTTTTGTCGTAAAATTCATAATTATAAAAACCGCAAACTTAAATAGGTAGTTAAATTTGTTTTTACAGATTTTATGAACAAAATACGAAACATCATTAACTGGCGCTAAAATAAGCTTTTCAGAAAAAAACGCATATAATAAAAGTTGAAGGTTCAATAATTTTCTACAACTTTAGTTCTAATTATATGCACGTTTGCCCTAAAATGCCTATTAAGGCTGTAATTTTAAAAAATACATTTTTTTACCATGACAGAAAAGCCTTCATTTGAATTTTAACAGACATAGCGCTTATTTTGTCTTTTAGATCGTAAAACATGTTGTAAATGTGACGATTTTTTTTTAAATCTGCTGTTTCTTATAAAATTGCAAAAAGTGAAGAATTGCACGAATAAACTATTGTGCGGTTTCAAGCTCCGTGTAGTTGCGGTTTGAAGGGTACGGTTGAAGTATAATGAATGAGTGACGCATGCTGGGAGAATGATTGTTGTATTACTCTGATACAAAACATTCATTTTCAAACTTTTCATATTTAACATTATTGCTTGTATTTATTACATTTATTTATTTTCATATAAATTAGCAAAGTTAAATATTATGAATCCAACCAAGCAAATAACTCGGTAGGTATTTGTTTAATTAATGTGCCGGATGATAAGAATATTTTTTTAGTCTATTTAGTACACAGTACCACTACAAATGCATCAGCTGTGAAACACTACTAACTCATTCATTCTCCCACTGCTATAACAACGCACTGCATTCCTTCCAACTACATGGAGCTGGGACTCAAGCAATACTACTTTCAGTTGACCGATTTTGGTGAAAATGTTTGTGTCGGGTCTTCAAATAGTACCTAACTTTAAAGTTTCCAGTTTAAATTTTGTGCGATAATTTCGACCTTGATATATTTTTCACACACAGACAAACACATCAATCGCTAAAACATGTTTTGTGGGTTCAGAGGCCTGAAAATATGTAGTAATTTCTTTGGAAACACGATTTCGAACAATTATCATGAAAATAATAGGCACTTCCCTTTCCTATATAAATATTCATACAGAGCCAGATTAAATAAAAATACGGTGTGAAACACTCACACGTCTTTGTTTTGCCAATGTTAATTATTAAAAATAACCTGTATTTTTAATCATAAAGAAGGAGAAGGAGGAGGAGGAGGAAGAGGAGGAGGAGGAGGAGGCGAAGGAGAAGGAACAGAGGAAGTAGTAAAAGAAAAATATTATTTTTGAACGTCGATACGTTGTCTTACATATTTTTGGTACACTGTTCTATTATGATTAGTAAGATAATAAAATATTGATAAATAATAATTTTAATGATAATCCTAGAAAGGTGCATTGATATACGATAGGTCAGAGTCAAGGAAACCCCTTTACATAAGTTTTATATAATAATAATGTTACAGAATTATAATGATACCAACACCATTGTTATCTTTTAGTATTACGTCATAAAAGTAGGTAAGGCACTATAATTATGTTTTATGTGCTTTAAATGATAGTGTTCTGCCATTAAACTTAACTGTAAGTACGTGCAAATACTACTTCAAATAAATTCAAAAACAATTATTTTAAAATAATAAATTGGTTATTGTGTAAGGAAAAATTGGATGATCAATAACTGATTTTCTATACGGAAGCAATAATAATGAGCTTACTGAAACGGGTAGATTTTTTTATTTCAAGGTATATAAATATATACATCAAATTTTATAAAAAATTAATTTAATTGGACATTTATATTTTTTTATTTATTGAAAAACAATCTGTTCATGTGGAACAATGAATATATAACTTTTTGTTATTGTTTAGGTTATCAGCCAAAAAACTGGTTTGAATCTCTCGATTTTTTACTATGTAAAAAAGGAGTGAGGTAGTTTACCAATTGTCTTTCTCTCGAAGTAAAAATGTATTCTTATCAGCATGCCAGGCCCTCTGAAAAGCATCTACTTTCCACCCAGCAATTGATATCTTCACTTCATTCACCACACGTTGTGGTTGGTTAATGAAATTCATTACTCTCAGAGGAGATAACTCTGACTCGTTGTCTAGCGTCTTACACCTCATTTCTTCTGTACTTAAATATTTCAGTCAAATATTTGGCTAACCATGTCATAAGAAACAGAAATATTTTTTGTAGCCCTGGAAATAAGAGATTGAGTGTAAATAATTTAACACTTCACCTGCCTCTTATGGGTATATTTATGTAAGTTTACACAAAAAATACATGTTTTCGTAAGTTAAATAATATGTAATACGACCAAAGGTCGAGATGATAAAGGTAACTTTATCAAGCTTTTGATAAAGTATTTTACCCTGGTTTGTCACTTAAATTAAAGAAAAATATTTCTCATTTTTCTTTTTTTATTAGTAAAGTAATATTTAATTTATTTTAATTTCCTTTAGATTTTACAAAAAGGTATCAATTACTTTAGGTTATTAACCAACAAAAGTTTAAAAGTACAATTATTTTATAATATAATACCATTGGGTTACTTCCAGATCATACCAAGAATGGTATGCATAACCTTGAATTTGGCGATAAGGTTAAGAATGTACCATGCACAAAATTACTGACCTGTAAAATGTAATTTCAACAAATTATTTGTGTCATATATAATTGACTAAATTATATAAATGCAGCAATAGTTACTAAATTATAAAAAATAATTCAGGTTAAAAAATTAGCCCAAATTTCATTTCAAAATATTGGATGCCGAATGTAGTAATATAATTAATTTTGGTAAGTTAAAATAAAGTACTGTTTTAACAAGACAAATTGATTTAAATTGTACCAAACCAAAACGGCACCTTAAAAAACATTACAAGGAACTCTGTGATGTAAGAAAAGGTCATCAGACAATGCGGTTGAATGTAAGAGAAAGAAATCTGAGGTGTACTTAATTTAACGAAGTAACAAAGGTAATGTTAAACCAGTGAATGTTGTTATGACTTCTTAATTTACTTACAAATTTTATGACAAGTTTACTGATTGCAAAATAACATATTTTAAAATTGTTTTTAATATTCTATTTCAAGTTTTATTATTACCTAGCTAGTAAACTCTGCGTACTAAAGTGGTTTCAAAAGAAATAAAATCATCAAACCCTTGCCTGAGATATTTGAGCACCAAATTATAGAATTATAATTGGAGCACCAAATTATAATTTGAGCACCTCGTATTATAGAATTATCTTACAACTGAAATCTATTATTTTAATTGCTATGTGTGCTAAAAGGTTTTTTTGACTTTAACCCGACAAAAACCACTCACGTCACCTTTACATTACGTAGAAATATACGTCCATTACTATTCTTGAACGGACTACCTCTGCCACAGAATGACAAAGTTAGTTATTTGGGTTTGCTTATTGAATATTGCAGGTGAAGTGTTAAATTATTTGCACTCGTTCTTATAGTTTCAGAGCTACAAAAAATAGTTGTGTTTCTTATCACATGGTCACCCAATTATATGACTAAAGCATTTAAGAACAGAAGAGGTAGAGGTGTACAAGGCATAAGTCAGATATATTCTCAAAACTTATGCTGTAATGAATGGTAGAAAAACTTATAATAAAAATTTACAAAACTGGATGTAACAAGTGAAATTGTGACTGTATCTAAAAGTTCTTCATACTCTGATTGAAACCGGGATCAGCTGACTCTCACAAGTGAACCTAAATTGTGGTCTGTCAATTTGTTTCTAACTTATTTTTGCTGAGCTTCATTGTTTAAAACACCTGTTCAGAGATGTAGGTTGATGCAAACATGACAGTTTTTGATCATGAGATCTCAAATTTATGAAGATTGATTTTGATAGGGCTTTGTAGAACTTTACTTTTGAAACGTTAAGAAACAACTGCTTTAATTCAGTATTACATTACAATTTAATTAGTTCAAGCTGCAATTCTGGTTTTACTGATTCAAAGTCCAAATTAAATGGCATACTGAAAATATTAAATTATTGTTCAATAATTTCAAAGTCTCGAAGAGATTGACGAGTTGGTGGTTCAGAATCATATCACGGGCCGAATCAGTTCAACGTGGTGACCACATTTTGTCCCAAGGGCCGTTCTTTACCCATAACTGATTATACAGTTCTAAGTAGAAAATCACATGGATTTTTTTTAAATTCTGTAATCCTACAATCTGATGAAATAGAATAATTTATTTTTTTTTAATTTTATTCGTAACGATTCGATATTATTGGTTAAGATGATCAACTTTCTACTGTACCAAATTAGTATCCTATTTTAATTGAACCATAAAGTGTTTTTTTTTGTTTTTATGACGTAACATAAGTTGCTTTACCGAATATCACATTAAATTATCATACGGGTTATTAGAGAAACTAAAAAGAAGATCATAATTTCTTTTTTAATTTACCAAATATTTATCCATTTGACCAACCTTTAAATAATATTGCATATTATAAAATGTTTTAACCTGATTTTATTTCACTCGTAACAAAGTTTGAGTTCACTTTATTGTCAACATCTTTTTCCTTAATCAGCTTATGAAATATGCAAAAAAGTTAAAAGAGATTAAATAAAGAAGTTTATTATTTTATGTTACTTACCTGGAAAAAATATTTTTAAATTTCATTCGAAGAATTTCACGATTGTTTATGTAAATAATTAAATACTACAAAATGTCAATGAATTTTTAAATCCATTAGTAAAACCTTTCTAAAATGCAATTTTGAGAAATTTTCATAATAGGCTAAGCCTAAAAGTCCTTTTTAAGATATTAAACGAAGAATCGATACAAAAGTGTTTTGTATAATAAGAACTGATAAATTATGTAATCTTTCTCATAAAATAATTACTTTATACATTTTTTAAAACCTTTTTTTCACAGAAATACTTACCATATTCTATTTTTGAGATATTTTGTTCACACACACAAATACAGATCAATCGATAACACAAGTTTTATTTAGTTTCAAGGGGTTCGTTAATGTGTATTTCCGGTAAAAACTCGATTTTGAAAAGTCGATATGAAACGATACTTTGCTTTCTTATATATTAATTTTTTTCCACGTATAGGGCCAATTTTATACTACGTGAGGTGACTTAAGACGTTTCTGGTAGCTCTTTTTGCTGCCTACATTATCAGCATTCGGTCACTGAAGGTGTTTCTCCTCTTTTCTTTCAAATTGGTGCTCTGTGTGAGCTCTTCTTGAAAGTCCTTAAAGTCCACAATTAAATATCTGAATTAGATTCGGTCCATTAAGTTTTATCGGTTTAATCCGGTTATCACAATATTTTTTCTGATTTCTTTAATTATTTGAAACCTTAGGTTTTTTGTTTTGTGTATTAAAAATTTGTTCAATCAACCAGTTGTATCCATTCTATACAGTAGTCCGTAAAATTTTAGCTTTCTCTTTCTAGTCGTTTTCGTTAATCTATATATTCATGTAGGAAAAATAAAGTGAAAAATCTATTGTAAAACACTCACGACTTTCTATTTCCAATGTAATAATGAAAAATATAACCTATGTTTAATCATTAGTAAACAATGTAAACTTTAAAATATAAACTTAATTTAAAATGATGAGTGGATGACGCTAAATGAAATTTAACCTATGATGGACTTAGAATTACGGTAAATCACTAATTGACGCAGAACTAAGCCTTGTAGAGAAAATCGTTAAGATAAATGTTCAAGGTTTTTTAATTCTATAAATTTACTTACATATTTTTTTATTGTAAATGCGTACTAAGGCTACAATATTTAAAAATCTAATTTTAAATAGTACGATTTTAATTTAAAAATTACTGGAAAACATTAATTGACGCTAAACTGAGCGTTGTGGAAATAATATTTGAAGTAAAAGTTGTAGGTGTTTAATTTTATACAAATTTATGAGTATACATTTGCTCTAAAATCTATATTAAGTCGGAATCTAAAAAAATCAAATTTTTGACCATGAGAGCACACCTCTCCCCCCGAAAATTTTATCCGATTGGCTACAACTCCCTATCATGTAGAGCACACATTGTAGTAAATGAGGCGATTTTTTTAAAAAATCTTCAAAGCCGTTAATAGGAAATTTTTCAAAAAATTTAAAATTGTACGAAAAAAAAATGTTCCCTAAAACAAATGTAAAAAAAATGTTCTCCTAATTTCGGATGACCTATTTTGATCAAAACTCAGTCTTGTCTCCTTGTTGTGCCTAACTTAAGTTCCAAATTTCAACTTCGTTTGCTATTTCATTCTTAGGATATTTTTTCACACGCAGGCCAATCGGAAAAACAATTGAAAAGAATAAATTTATAGTTCATTATTATAAACTGTATAAAAATAGTAAACTAACTAAGTAACAACAATCTGTTTACACAAACAGATTCAACTAATCTCAATTAAGTTATGAATCTATTTAACGTAATATCAATTAATAAATCTGAAATAACTTTCTCAAAATATACACATAAAATAAGAATAAAACAATCTAATTGATTATATCGTTGTAGAAAAACTATTTTATTAAGACTGAATGAGGGACCCACCCGTTTGGTTTGGCCTCCTGTCCCCCATTAAAATATTTTACAATTCTCTTTTCTTCTTCTTAGTTGCCTAGTAACCATACTTTTGTTATTGAAATCAAATAATTTTATTAAAATATTTATTTTAATCAGCTGGAGATATCTATTTTTATTTCAATAGACTCAAAAATAAACAACTCCAGATGTACATCAAATTTGTCATATTACACAATTTTTATGGGTTCAAGGAACCAGAAAACGTATATTTCCAATGAAAACAATACTCTGTTTCACTGTATATTCATATAAGACAAGTGAAAGTAATAATGCGTGGGATGAAACCGGGAAAAGGAAAATAATCAGTTTATTCAAGTCAAACTTCTGAGATGAGTTAAGGCCCAGTTGTTACCATTACATAAAATAGAAGCATAATTCATAATACAATGTTTTTAAATCAATTGACACAGATTATTTCAATATTTGATATAAATAAAATAATAACAAGATTTGAAACTGTTACAGATGACATGAAATCATGTTTTGTAAGTAATAAAAAGTTGTACAGATGAAAACATGTTCTGTAATTTTCAGTGCATACATAATATTGTCGCAGTCTGTAGTTAACTTTACAATCAGGAAGTGTATTTGACATACATCTTATGAATACACAAAATGTTGGAACGATGACCTTTACCCCAAACAAAAAATTAAAAGAAAGGTGAACAATTTATAATATTGTTGAACTACTTATTGATGCGTAGAAATACCTACATAACAAATTGGTGAATTTTTTAACAATCTATCTTTAAAATAATTTGCATATTTCAATCTTATGCATTACAAAAACAAATATAAATTTTATTTTTGTAACATTTAATAACATCACACATCATAACTTAAATATGTTTGTTATATGAGCGATTTGATTATGTTTTTACATCACTTAAAACAAATAAGTTGATTTTTATTTATTTTTTGACACTTTTAATTGAAAATTTGGTATCTGTTATTATAATAATACAACAATAATTTCTAAATATATGAACTTAAGGTTCTAAAACTTGATTTACTTGCCAGAGCTTGCACTCATCATCACAATCCTACAGTTGGCCAAGAAGATCTCTTGGCCAGAGACATTTCAAACGTCTGTGGTGAGTACCCAGTATCGCCCTAAAGTACAAGTTTTGTGTGAGAGGGTTGTCATGTAATTCAAATTTTTCATGCATCGTCTTGTATAGTTGTTTCGCGACACCGATTACGTATAAGATTTGTAAGTCTCTGTGCTTTACACTCAATCTGTTAGTTGCAGGGCTAAAATAAATAGTTCTGTTTCTTGTCACATGGTCAGCCAATTAAATGACTGAATCATTTAAGAACAGAAGAGGTAGAGGTGTAAAAGACAATAATCAGAGTTATCTCGTCTGAAAGTAATGAATTTCATTATACAGCCAGACCCTGTGATGAATGAAGTGAAGGTGTCATTTGCCGAGTGGAAAATATGTGCTTTTCAGAGGGCCCGGCATGCTGATAAGCATACTTTTCCATTCAGTGAGGAAGGCATGGTAAACCACCTCACTCCTCGTTTTACTTAGTAAAACCTCTACAGGTTCAAACCAGCCTTTCGGCTGATGAACTAAACAACAAACAACAACAAGTCTCTGTGCAACATTGAGTTTCACAATTGATTGATAAATTAATGATATTTTCGTTAAATGTTTCATACAGAAATTTCTTTTGCAGGTGATAAGTTGAACAAATTTAATGTAATAACTCCGTTAAAAATTGGTTAACTAAATTTGCTAGTTATTGTTCAGATCAACAGCCGAAAGGCTAGTTTGAACTTTTAAAGGTGAGAGTAAAACGAGAAGTAAGGTGGTTTATAGTCACTTGAGTCACGAGTTTGCCCTTGTTTGCAACGAGGGGGTAAAGGGGGAAAAGCATCAGTGCGCATGCGCCATTGTTTGAATTTCAAATCGACAAATATAACAACCCAGAGCATATACAGTATATCGCGGAACCTTTTGTAGGTTAACTGTACGAGTATAACTGTTTGTTACCGTAAATAGAAATGTCGGTTCCTCGAAAATTTGGTCAAAATATTCACAGCGCTGAATGCAATGTAACAAAAATGCCTATCCATGCCTCTTAACAAAAGCCGTGAGCGAGCGGTTAACTACAATGATGTTTCTCTTTTTACAATTCAAAAAATATAGAAGTTAATTAAAGGTGTGAAGAAGCTATTCTTTAACAGTTTTGTTGACACCTGGTAAGAAAAGGAAATAGTTAGGTAGATACTAGAGAGACTGATAATGAAAACGCTAATGACAGTAATAGTAAAGAAGGCGATTCATTCGTAATTTCAGTAAATCAAACATTTCTAGTCATGTAATTAAGTTATAGGCAATATTACAGGTCAAATTTATTTCTTATAAGGTGTAACGAACCAAACCAGCTACAGTTAAATCTGTTTATGTTTGCTCTAGTTGAGAGTATAAACAAACTCCAGCTGATTGGAAGGTAAACATTTTTAAAACTATTTAATTTATACTACCAAAAAAAAAAAAAATATTGAAAAGAGAGTTATTTATATGGTTGCTAGGAAACTATAAGAAAGAATAACTATGAATTTTGTAAAAAGATGATGACTGTGGTTCCAGACATCAAGTAAGTTGGATGGTCCACATGCCAGCTATAAAAGTTTAAATACATTTTTAAAGACTAGACAATACAAAAATAAAAATGACATTTAAAACGACGTTAAATTTGAAAAAACGTATGGGACATAAATTTATATTAAAACTGATAAATTAAATAAGTGACAATCTAATACATAAGAAAAATTAAACATTAACGTACATGCTGTAAAAATATCATAAATTATTAAATAAAATTTGTACAAGATTATCGACTTCATTTATTCACAGCAAAGGTTTATGAAGAAAACATTTTCTCTGAATAAACCACAGCTTACGAAGTGTAACTAGAAACTGTTCGGTAGTAAAATGTACGAGTAGTTTCTCACTGTTGAGGTTGACAAAACTGCAAATATTTCATTTCCCTTCCTCATAGCCCATACATAACGCAAAAAGGCAATCTCGTGACTTGACTATCTATACTAATGATTTCCTCACTGAGTGGAAATGTATGTTTATCAGTATGTTAAGGTTCTCTGAAAAACATTACTTTCCACTCTGCAATTGACACCTTCACTTTATTCACCACAGGGTGTTGCTGTTTAATGAAATTATTTACTCGTAGAGAAAATAATTCTGATTGGTGTATTTTACACCTCTACCTATTCTTTCCTTAAATGCTTCAGTCATATAATTAAGTGACCATGTGATAAGAAACTCATCTATTTTTTGTAGCTTTGGAACTAGCAGATAGAGTGCAAATAATTTAACCCTTAACTTGCCTGTTTTGGGCAAACATTTGTTTATACGTAGTAAAATTTGCAACTTAAATCGGTAAATTTATGGAACACTTGTCTTAATTATCAAAATTATTTTTTGATATTTATGATGAACCATAAAATACCGTTAATATTAAACAAATAACTTCTAAATAGTCAAGTTTTTAATTCACTTTTATGACGTCTAACTCCGTAGTACTTTTTTAATTTTATTAAGAGCGACTCTGCTAGTCCAATTCTAAACTTGATTTATACTTGGTTTGGTACAACCTCCACCGTTTGATCACTTAAGGCTTTACTGGTTTCAGGATCTGTCTATATAGGAACAGTTTATTTCACAATGACAATTTTGAAATTCTTTCTAATATCAAAATCATTTTTTTTAATATTTAGTGAGAAAAAGTTTTCTATTTTTTCACATGTACTTTTCATCTGAGCTTGAAGTAACTCTTATTTGTATATTCTTCTTTTTTAGGTTGCTATCCGTTCCGGATGTTAGCCACCATCATAAAAATCTGAACTTTATCCACTGCTGCTCGAAATGTTGTATTGTCGTTTTTGAGTACAACATTCTGAGATTAATAAACAGAAAATACGTCTTCACCCCACATCAGGTTCTACAGATATTCTTCCTTGAAGTATAAATTGGAGGGACCCATATCTTTCTCGTTGTGAATTATATGTCTCAAATACTCGAGCTTCTTTATCGTGTTCATTCAATGTGTCTCAGAACCTCCTTATTAGAGAAAAGACCCACCCAGGAGACTGAACATCCTTCTGTATAACTACATATCAAATGCTTCAAACCTTTTACTCATTAACTCATTAGCGGCCAAACCACCATACCATAAAACAGAACTCAGAAAACACATCATTGCAATAGTCGTTTTTATGTTTTAAAGATGTATATAATGACTCAAAAATCCTGTAAAAGAAATATAAGAAAATTGTATATGTAAGATCCAAACTATCCTACATTGGACTTTATTTTTTTCTTTTTTTAACAGTTAGAAAATTATTTACAAACTTTTTAACTGAAACTTTCAGGAAATGTTTTAACAATTTTCGAATATAACTTGAAGAAGACAGCCTGCAGCAGGGTTGCTTCCGTGTGGTCGTTGGGATATAAGTGATAAACGGTTTTTTCTTGGGTCCTGGATGAAGTGAATGAAGGTGTGAAAAATAGAAAATGAGGCGTGATACTGATGATCTGTGTAACTGATGATTGAATATTTATTTGATAATAGATTAATGAGTGTTATCAAGATTTAGTTTATTGATAAAATATAAGAGTTGAATATCCGTAATATAATTTTGTGCTTTTAATCTTGAAAAGATGGTTAAACATTTTTGATCAGGTGAAACGGCATGGAAGATCTAACATTCTCGCTTTCTTAAATCCTTAATTTTCAATATTGTCGTCAAGAATATTTTAGCCCAATGATTAGAATGAGTGTCTAACTTGGTTAAATACGTTTTACTCCAACTGCTAATTTCTTCTCTCATCGTAGGTATGCCCAGGTCATGGTGGAGTACTTTATTAGGCACATACCAAGGTGCACAGCATATTAGTCGAAGAAACTTTGATAGAAATGTCTGTAATATTTCTACATTAGACGTACTTTCTTAGTACGTTTAGACTTTCTTAGTACCTATATAAATAGTACATAAAACTAACTGTACCGTGAGATATTCAAACAAAAAAGTTTGTTTTCTTTTGGCTCATAAGTTGAAATAAAATATAAAAAGCGAATGAAGATTAAATAATTATTTTTTTGAAGATTATATTACTTTTTACACTTTATTACAGAATTGAAAGTAAAAAGTGGATCGGAAACTTGTTCAAACGATAAACTTGTTAAACAGGATAATGAACTTACAAGATGAAACAGTTACAAATAATTTACATATTTTAATCCTGTACATAAAAATAAACACACAACTTATTCTTGTAACATTTAATAAGTTAAGTACCATCTTAACATACATTTTTTGTTATGTAAACATCATTTTGTAATTACTTTGAAAAACATTTTTATAGCTTTCCATTGAATTTAGGTTAACTTGCGCTACCGGTCATCTTTTATGAAATAAATAATTCTTTATGCTTTAGAACATAAAGAAGCGAATGCAATAAATTTTTTAATAATATTATATTTATGGATTTATGGGATTAACCAACTATCAATAAAAAAACAAAAATCATAAAATATATTTATTAATACTTTATAAAGATTAATTATTAGTTCCAAGTTTTTAATGGAAACCCACCATAATTATGTGGTGTTTCTTTATAATCGATTTAGAGTAGTAATTTTCGTATCATAAATTTTAAATCACATTATGTATTTTAATAGATCCTTGAATGATTAGCCAATAATTCGAACTGATTTAGATATACGGATGAGTACTTTGGTTGAGTATATTAGCGTTGAAAGAGAATGTAAAATTTGTATAAAAATTTCATCACTAGTCATATGTGTAATATTTCATTAAGTTTTTTTTTAATAACAGATATGAATAATATGTTGTTGTTGTTTAGGTCATCAGCCAAAAGGCTGGTTTGAACCTGTAGAGGTTTCACTAAGTAAAACGAGGAGTGAGGTGGTTTACCATGCCTTCCTCACTGAGTAGAAAAGTACGCTTATCAGCATGCCGGGCCTTCTGAAAAGCACATATTTTCCACTCTGCAAATGACACCTTCACTTCATTCACCACAGGGTCTGGCTGTATAATAAAATTCATTACTTTCAGACGAGATAACTCTGATTAGTGTCTTTTACACCTCTACCTCTTCTGTTCTTAAATGATTCTGTCATATAATTGGCTGACCATGTGATAAGAAACAGAACTATTTATTTTAGCCCTGCAGCGAACAGATTGAGTGTAAATAATTTGACACTCTACCTGTCTGTTATGGGCAGCATGAATGATATATATTATTTTATTGGTTACTTAAAATCTTAGATGTTTTCAAGTGAAATTTTGACACAACGTTTCTCACGTTTAAGGGGCGAGTGTATGATGGTTTTGACTGAAAATTTTGATTTTCGGTTTTTATATTTTTCAGTAGTTTAGACATAGATCTACCACAAAACTATTAAATTACGACAAAAAATTATTTTAATGAAAAAAAGTTTTTATCAGGTTTATCCTAAAAAATTAACGTGTCACCAAGAACAAGCATTTTTCATATAAAATTGCTCGTTTTAGTGGAAAAAGAAATTTAGTTTTTTTTAAATAATGCTTTACTATTTTTAATATTCTCCACTGTTAGTGCAGCTTTCTAACTAACTGCTGAAGGGAAATTAAACTTATTTGTGTACATTTTGTTTTTCATTTGTGCCTTTTCCCGTAAATTTAGATTTACGGGAAAACACTTAAGTACGTTTTTCTCAGAAACCATTTAACCTACTTGGCTGAATTTTTTACCACTTAATTATTATGTACATGCACATTCACCGACATTGTTTTTACTTCCTCAGGTGCTCAAAAAATTAGTAGCTAATATGCATAAAACGTAGGAAAAATTTGTAAAATTTTATTTGTTCGTTATTCTTTTAAAACCTTTATGGTCCAACAGATTAAATTGAAAAAAACATTAGCTAAAACCACCCTGAAACTATAAGTGTGTAAAGTTTCATTTTCGTATTTTTCACCAATCCTATGAAAAATGAACCTAAAAATAGCAAATTTAACATTAGCGAGATACAAAGTACAGTCTCCCCTTAAAAGAGTAGCCTAGCGGGTTGGTCTAGAAATACAGTCATCGCGAGTCAGCTGTTTAACAGCTGATTTTCGGAGAGGAAGGTTCTTGTTTAAAATCCTATACTAAGAACGAAAGATTTAGGCGGGTCGAGTTCTCGTTCGTATATCCCTTCCACCACCTCCTATGTACTCATAGTACTCTCCTTACGCTTTTTGCAGTGTTATAAGAAGTACACTGTTTTTACACTTAGATTAAATTAAATTAATTTATTCACTGCAGTTGGATAATATAATATTAATATAAATACAGTATAAATAAAATTGTAATGTATTTGCATTTATAAATTTTGTACCGTAATTTATATTTTGTTTTAATTTTCGTACGAAATATAAACTTTACAGTTTATAAAACATACTTGCAGTAGTCCTGGACAATCAAATACGATAAACTAATTTTTAAACACTAAAGTAGAACAGTATAGGAATTTGACTTTCTGGTCTATTCCAACTTCAAACCTAGTAGTCTGTTAAATCATAAAGAAATTAGATGTCTATATCTTTCCAAGTCTTTCCATACCACGTTGTCTGGTTGGATGTAAGTATACACCTCTTTGGGTGCTGGATAATCTGGTATCTGCAACAAACTATACGTTCTTACCTGAAATTATTGCAAAACTTTCTTATTACATGATTTTTCTGGTATTCTGCCTTACAAGTTCTACATCCAAGGCTATTTTTAAGCTTGCTAGTAAAAAAAAAATCCCCTGGTCTCGAACATTCCGTACAGTAGTTTGGTGGTACAGCAGCTACCTAATTTTCTCCAAACAGGCAAGATTCTCTTTAAGGTTTATCACCGCTTGATTCTTTCGCCCTTTAAATTGTTTACAACTTTTTCTTCTTCCATCACTTCCATCACTAAAATTTTTTGGATTCATATCCTTTTTATAAAAGATTCTGAAAGTAAATTTTTAATCATAATTTCGGAGGACCAAGAGATTTCAATATTTACAAAGGTAATTTTAAAATATAAATAATATTTTAACGGTAAATGTAATAACGCCAAGGATCCTTGGTTCGATTCACGGTCAAATACAGCATTATTTTATCATTTATTCTTATGTATCCACTCTAAATCGTCTGTTATAATCTGCGAAACAGTCAGATGTAAAATCAAAATATATAGAAATAAATTTTCATAGTACAATGAATCAGATAAAAAAAATTTATTTTACATAACAAAATATATTTTTGTTTCTAAAATAATAAAACAGAATTAGAATTTTTTTTTTCAAATATAATATGTAATACCTATTATTTCTAAGTAATGCACAGCAGGAAATCTAGTACAGCTTTATTAGAAATGACTGTAAATTTAAATAACGTTACAGACTTCGGTAAAGTTACCTTGTTCCATACTTTTATTATTTCATGCGATCGAGTAGTATCATATATTCCACATCAATGAGATATTTAACGTACATTAGTTAGTTGAACGATATCGAATCTAGTTTATTTTAAACCCAATTTGTTATATACCGATTTATACAACACTCTTAGTTCGAACATGATTAAAAATTTTAAAATTTCAGTATAAGTTCTCGTAATTTTGAACGGATATTTAGTATTCTAAGATATAAATACAGTAGTATTCAGTTAGTTTGACAGTAAGAGCTTGTGTTAGTTAGTTAAGAACACATGCAATTAATTCCTTCAACTGATCTAATTCTGCAGTACATGTTTATTTTTTAAAGTAAAAAATGGTTACTAGACGCTCCTAGTGGAGATATAAAGAGTGATTTTTAAACCTGTTACCCAACTGTTAATAACTGGTAAATTTTTTCTAGGAAAGGGAAATTATGTTTTGAGTGGTAACTCTACTCAACCGTTATAGTTACGGCAGTGTGAGTTCATTCTCCTTGAGCTGTATACAATTTTGTGCCGTTTCCGGTTGTGTTACGAACAGAATGTCTTTCACCCTAAAACAATCGCTTGTTCTAGGAAGAAAAATGCATAAAGAATAAGGAGTATGAGAAAGAAAAGGACGAGCAAAAGGAGAGGAATGAGAAAAATAAAAAAAGGAGAAAGAGAAGAAGAAGAAGAAAGGGAAGAAGGAGAATAAGAACAAGAAGAATAATGAGAAGGAGAAAGAGGAGGAGCAAAACAGGAGTAGGAGAAGTGAAGCAGAAGCACGAGGTGAGTTAGAGGAAAGGTAAAAAGAAATAGAAGGTACTAAAGGAGGAAAAGAAGAAAACGAAGAAGGATAAGGAGGAGAGCAAGGAGGAGACGATGGGAGAGGAAAAAGTGGAGGAATGCAAAGAGTAAAAAGGAGAAGAAGGACAAGGGGAAGACTAAGGAGAAGGCGATGGGAAAGGACGATGAGGGGGTAAGGGAAAAGTTGAAGAGAAGGAAGAGAAACTGTGAAGGAGATTAAGGAGAAGACTTAAGAAAAGGAGAAGGAAAAAGTGATGGAGAAGGATGATGAGGGAAGGATAAAGTGATGGTGAAGAAGAAGAAGATGAAAAAGAAGGATTATGAGAAGAAGGAAACGCTAAAGAGGAAGATGAATGGAGGAGAAGAAGAAGAATCTAATTGACAATCATTTTGAACTTTGCTGCAATCAAGTTATCTGATTACTACTATACAATAACAATAAACATTATGTCCTATGTATATTTTATCACTAATTATTTGTATGTATAAATAAATACATAATTATATAAATAAACAAATACAATATATTGAATAATATGTTAAATTTCTTAACGTGTTATAAATTTACATAATATGTCACCTTCCATGCATTATAAATAATTTAGCTTTCATAGTACCGTTTTTCCATTTATTTACTATACGTAATTAATTTGTATATTTATATAATAAATAATTTAAATTGTTATCATAAGCATTGGTACAAATATGTTACTAGAACTTAGTTCTATATCTCATAAAATAGATTTTTAGATCAACGTTATCTATTCCGGTTGTCATAAATATTCTACAATCTATCTGATAGGTCGCGTTGCTTGTTAAATATGAGTAAATGCATAGGAGTAATGTTAAGTAGATTTCCGAGAAAGCATAAATACATTTATACATTCTTTATAACAAATTGTGTTATTTCTGTACAAGAGCATGAGTTTTCATAACTGATTAATTAGAATTTAAGTTTTTCTACTCAATCTTTAACTTCAAACGAACCGGCTTGCTCTAGGGGCAGAGTCGTCGCGTTTAAAATATGAGTAATAAGATCTTTGAATCAAAAAAATGAAGCAAATTCAGTAGTGTGTTTAAAAAATATACGTACTCTGAACAAAAAAGACAACTTGACTGAACTGTGCATTAATATCTTGAAACTAAAATAACTTTCTTGAAGATGAAGATGATGATGACCTGATGGAAATGATAATGATACCTATTATGAGATGACGTTGATGCGTAGTAAAACTAGAACAAATTTAATAATTTTAATGATTAATTTACCCATAACAAACAGGTGGAGTGTTGAATTATTTTTTTATACTAGATCTGCTAGTTAATGGCTAAAAAAATACTTGTGTTTCTTTTCACGTGGTCAGCAAATTATATGACTGAAGCATTTAAGAATAGAAGAGGTAAAGGTGTAAAAGACATTAGTCAACAGTTTTCTGTTCTGAGAGTAATAAATTTTATTATACATCCAGACCTTGTGGTGAATGAAGTGAAGTTGTCATTCGCAGGGTGGTAAATATGTGCTTTTCAGAGGGCTCGGCATGCTGATAAGCGTACTTTTTCACTCAGTGAGGAAGGAAAGATAAACCACGTCACTCCTCGTTTTGCTTAGTAAAGCTTTCATAGCTTGAAACCACCCTTTTGGCTGATGATCTTACCAATATGAATGATTAATAAAATCGTAAAGAAAAGTTCAATATTGTAAATGTTTTCGTCTGTGATTATTTTCGCTGTTACAGAAAAGATTATTACGAAAATAATTCAATGGTCTTCTTATTTTCTGTAACTTTTATTTATGCAAATTACGCAATAGGTAAATATACAAAATATATTTGAGTAAAAAATTCCTGAAAATCATTCATACTCAGAGAAAAATTTAAAAAAACAGGTTCATCAGTTTAAACAAACAAATCGTGCAGATATTAACATTATTATATCGCATGACTTAATTAAAAAAATATTATCTTAAATAAGAGGATTAACTTTTGAGAAAATTACATAATACTTTAAGTCATGGAATAGAAAAAAATTTAACGGAAGATACTGACATCATCGTTATGAAGGTATTCAACTTAGTAGGTTATTTTTTTTAATTGATCCGGTAAATTATTATTAAGCTATTAAATCGTTACTAGACTTGCAAGTAATGTTATATTTATTTTTTACAGTAATTATTTTACTGTTCTTTATATAATTGTTAATAATATTCTTAGTGCATTAACAGAATACTTAATTTATTTACTAGAACTGCTTTAGTAAAACGTGACATTAACAACAATAATCATAATTTTTTATATAGACTATTTATACACCAATACTCTCAAAGTCCTCACTGATTGACTGACTGTAGAAAAAACTAGAAGACGAATGTTGTTGTTTAAGTGACCAGCCAAAAAGCTGGTTTGAACCTGAAGAGGTTTTACTAAGTAAAACAAGAAGTCATAGTTTAGCATTACCTTCCTCACTGAATCAAAAACTACGCCTAGCAGGATGCCGAGCCCTCTGAAATACACATATTTTTCACTCTGCAAATGACACCTTTACTTCATTCATCACAAGTTTCAACTGTATAATGAAACTCATTACTTTCACAGGAGATAACTCTGATTAGTGTCTTTTACACCATTACTTTGTTTGTTCTTTAATGATTCAGCCATTTAATTGACTGACCATGTGATAAGAAAAAGAACTATTTGTTTTAGCTCTGCAACAAACAGATCAGGTGTAAATAATTTGGCACTCCACCTGTCTGTTATGGGTAGAATGTAGATAAATGTAAATAACTAAATATTTTTATTGAACGAAATTTTTTTATAAGTTGTTAGTATTTAAAAATTGTTCACTATTTTGATTTTTTAATTTTTTCATCGTATAAGGCCAATTTTAGACCACGTGAGGTGATTTCAGACGTTTCTGAAAGCTCTTTTTTCAGCTCAAGTTCTCAGCATTTGCTCAATATCTTGTTCACTCCTTTGTTCTGCTCACCCGGTTTTCGGTTTTTTTTTCATGGAAGCCCTTAAAGTCCGTAATCATTTGTCTGTTTTCCGTTTGATTCATTACGTTTTCTTGGTTTATTCTGGTTTTCTTGTATCCTTTCTGATTGCTTTAAACCATTTATCCGACACATTCGGTCTATTCTTTAGTGTAGTAGATGAGAGAAACAAATAAATTTTTTTTTAACGTCGCATCAACTACAATGGTCATTAGCGTCGATATTGGGTTGTAACTTTGTGTGTAATTAAGGATGAAATAATTTTTTTTGCAACGTATGAAAATATGCCGCCCCTGAGCGGGATTCGAACCCAAGACGGCATGATGAGAGGCGAGCACGTTACCAACTACGCCAATGCGACTGGCATTTAAATATAAATATTTTTATTGAACGAAAATATTGTGTAATATGTTAGTATTCGAAAATATTACATGGTTTTGGCTTTGTTTTAAAACCACATTGGGCTACATAAGTTCATTGAAGAAGAAACATCTTATTTCAATTTTTGTATTGTTGGAGTACTTTTTCTGATGTTTCTTTTCTTGATTCTTCTCCTGTATGCCTTCAAGCTTTCTGATCTCAGATCGATTCTTCGTCTCAATACACGATTTTATGTCGTTTGACTTTTATAAAAAAATGATGTAAATTTTTTTTTACGTAATTAATTAATTATTTATTTGTAAGTTTTCAATAAATACAATGTATCAATCGAAATCATACCCAGTCTTGAAATTTGTTTTTTTTTTTTTTTTGGTTTAACGTCCGACTGTTCTGCAATTACTGCTAATGCAGACGGTGAAAGATGAAATGATTGTGTGTAACGTATGAAAAGATGCCGTGCCTGAATGGGATTCGAACCCAAACCGCATGATGAGAGGCGAGCACGTTACCAACTGCGCCAATGCGGCCGGCGCAGTTGAAATTTGTGGTATTCGATTTCCATAGATATTTTCATATTGAATTTTATGGTTTTAATATTTCTTGTAATCTTATATAATATTTTTATTTATTTTTAAATATTTATTATTATAATATTTTGATATTTTAAATATTTATTTTATTCTTCTATATATAATTTTTATAATAAATTCTTTTATATCATTGTACATTTCAATTTCTTTTCTTTCTCCAGAAATATATAATAATTATTAAAGCTATAATCTTTAAAAAATCATTTTTTACCACAAGAGTACAGCATCCTTAAAAATATTAGCAGAGATAGTGCTAACCGAACCTTGTAAAGATTGAAAAAAATTAATAAATGAGCTAATTTTAAAAAGAATCGTATTAGTATTTTTAGGAAAAAATCCCCCAAAAGTTAAAAATTTCATGAATAAACTGTAACTTCCGGTTGAGCGATTTTAATGAAAATGTTTGTATCGAATCCCCGAGTAGTACCTGACTAAAGTTCACAGTTTTAACTTTTTATTACGTTCTGTTCTTGAGATATTTTGTTTACACACAAACGGAACAATCGCTAAAAACATGTTATTTAGGTTTACCGAACCTCAAAAGGTGTAGGCTGTTTGTGGTGAAAACTCGATATCAAAACAGACATGAAAACTTTTTTGAAGCACCAATTTCATCCTCTGCTTCAAAACTCTGTTACAAAGTTAAAAATTGCATGAAAAAACTATAACTTCCGGTTGACCGATTTTAATGAAAATTTTTGTGTCAAATCCACTTGTAGTGCGAGACTTAATTTCAAAGTTTCAAATTTTTACAATGTTCTCTTCTTGAGATATTTTGTTTACACACAGATACACAAACAGAAAAATCGCTAAAAATATGTTGTTTAGGTTTAGCGAACTTAAAAAGGTGTAGGCTGTTGGGGTGAAAACTAGATGTTAAATTTTTTTTTTTTTTTCTCTTTAATTTTTTATTTACCTGACCTTCTCGACTTCTTTATTTCAAAAGGCGTTTCTCATCTCCACTCTTCAATTTCGTCCTTAGATGATTTGTCGTCCGATCACTCGCCGGTTTTACTTGTTCTTTCTGACCAACCTACGGAAATTCCCATTAAACCTTCTTTAACAGCTGGAGTTATGAACTGGGATATGTTTCGAGAATCACTTCAACCTTCACTCAACTTACATCTCCCGTTAAAAAATTCAGTTGACGTAGAATCTGCGGTTGAGCACTTCACGACGATGATACAAGTTGCAGCATGGAACTCCTCGACTTCCCTTCAACATAAGGTGGAGAGAAAACATTGCTATCCACATTACATAAGAAAATTAATTGCTGAGAAGAGGCAAGCTAGAAGACAATGGCAAAACTCAAGACTACCTACTGATAAAACACGACTCAATCAACTTACGAATACCTTGAAATCTATCATACGTACAGTGAAAAATGAAAATCTAGAAAATCGTGTTAGGAACCTGAATACGAAAGATGGAAGTCTATGGAAAGAAACCGGTAAACTCCTACGCTATACTCCTCACTGCCCTCCTCTTCGGAAACTGGACAACACATGGGCAAAATCTGACAATGAAAAAGCCATCCTATTTGCTGAACACTTGGAAAAGACGTTCCAACCACATGGTGATACTTTACCAGCTTTTACAAAATTAATAGAAGATAAAGTATCTTCACCTTTACAGTTGTGTCTACCTCCACTCAATTTTACTGACCAAGAAATAAAGACTGCAATTACTCAATTGCCACTAAAAAAATCTCCTGGATATGATTTGATAACGGCTGAAGTACTACGTGAACTGCCACAAGCAGGAATAACTCTGATTACGCAAATTTTTAATGCTATTTTGCGGACCACCCACTTTCCTATACAGTGGAAATTTTCACAAGTTATCATGTTTCATAAAGAAAATAAACCAATCCACGAACCATCTTCTTACAGGCCCATCAGTTTACTTTCAACAGTTTCAAAATTATTCGAAAAACTTTTACTCCCAAGACTGCTTATATTTGTAGAAGACCAAGGTATAATCCCTAATCATCAATTTGGGTTCCGTCGACGGCACAGCACAATTCATCAACTACACAGAATCGTTGATCAAATTGCCTCTGGCTTTGAACAAAAAAAATATGTAAGTGCCGTCTTCTTTGATGTTTGCGCAGCGTTTGATAAAGTTTGGCATCAAGGTCTGCGATATAAATTAAGAAAATTCTTGCCAGATGCCTATTTCTTAATCATCAGCTCCTTTTTAACGGACAGATTTTTTCAAGTAAAACATAACACGGCTCTGTCTGACTACAAACAAATCGTCGCTGGTGTTCCACAAGGATCAATCTTGTCGCCACTGCTTTACAGCATCTATACATCAGATCTACCTGCATCTGCTAACACCACCTTAGCGACTTATGCTGACGATACAGTCATCCTTTCTTCTGATGTAAAGCCAGAAGCAGCAAGTAATAATTTACAAAGTCACATTAACTTTTTAAATTATTGGTTAAAAATCTGGAGGATCCAATTCAACGCTTCAAAATCAGTGCATGTCACCTTTTCTCTCCGGAAAGGCGAATGTCCTCAACTATTCCTCGACAATAAACCGATACCACAACGACAAAAAGTTAAATACCTTGGACTTCACTTTGACAAGAGACTCACCTGGGCGACTCATATAAAAACCATAAGACTGACTTTGAACTCCAAATTGAAAGAACTATTTCGACTTCTTGGACGCCGCTCTTCACTGACTCTAAAATCTAAACTATTACTATACAAAGTTTATCTCAAACCAATATGGACCTATGGACTACAAATTTATGGCACAGCTAAACCGAGCAATCTACAAAAATTACAAGCCTTTCAGTCAAAATGCCTACGTTTAATCACCTGCGCACCTTTTTATGTCAACAACAAAATTCTACATGACGACCTTAATATTCCGTTCATAAGTGAAGTAGTTAAGTCCAGCTACAGTGTTTTTCACAGAAAATTGCATGATCACCCCAACGAATTAATCACCAAACTATCGGATTCATCACTACCAGGAAATCCGCAGCGCAGGTTGAAACGTCAATGGGCCAGAGATCTTCTATAAAGTGATTTATTTTATTTTTCTTTCTTCTTTTTTTTCTTATGTTGTTATTTATCATTCATGTATCATAAACTTTATTTCATAGAACATATACCAATGGGTATCACTGTTCTTTTTCATTTATTTATTTTTATTTATTTTTTTTTTATTTTTTTTCCTTGTCATCCTTTGTTTACTGTCATCTAATTTGCTCGTTGTATCGTAGTATATAGTTGCAAATAAAGTTATTAAAGTTAAAAAAAAAAAAAAAAAAAATTTTTTTATTTACAACTGTAAAATGTTACAACAAGCAAATTGACATGAAAAAAAATTGACATGAAAACAATAATACCTATTTTCCTCCCTTTCGTATTCATATAGGTGAAGACAAAAAAAAATTTAATATAAATTTTTTGAAGCACCAATTTCACCCACAGTTATATTAGGGGTTGCAACAACATGTTTTGCAAATTGTATTTTTTGTCAAATGAAATTTTTTTAATCAAATCAGCAAAATTACAATCTGTTCTGTTATAAAGGACAAGAACAATAAGTAATAAGGTTGACATAGAAAAGACAAATTTACAACATTACATTGATAATAATTATTGTTACAGATAACGTTTTTGTAATTTTAAAAATTATATTTGAAATGATTCAAAATTTAAAACAATAAAATATTTATACACATACACATAAAAATATCGAAAACAAAAAGTCAATTGTGTTCAAATCTGTTAAGTAAATCCAACATTGTATCTGTTAAGACGTCTTGTAAACGTATAGTCACTGTTGTCCAGTAAGTTTATCGCGAGATGATTTGGATATCCGTTTAGTCTTTGTTCGTATGTTTTGCTAAATCGCGTAATTTCCTGTCTTACTGAGTTAAGTCGTATGTCGTTATAGATATATTTGTTTCATATGTACCATCATGTTCTAAGAGATGACCGTAAAAATTTTGTTTGAAAACGTTCTAAAATGTCAATATTGGTATTTTTTGTTGTCCCCCCCAGAGTTGTATCCCGTACGTCCACACCTAATAATAGAATTAAATAAAACATGATAATAGAATGATAATAATAATGATGATACATCGAATGATAATAGAATTAAATAAAACCCTTGATAAAATATAAAAAATGTAGGCTTTTACTTAACTCTACCTTAGATGTAATTAAACAGTAAATTCATTTTAATACAAAAAGAAAGCAACACGAAGAAATATCCTTCCGGAGATATTTTTTATCTTGTATAAAACTACAAAACAAAATTATTATTATATTCTAATTATGGGAGTTTCAATTTTTTGTAGACTACAATACTTCCCCAATGTAATACGTATGTAATAAGAAAGTAAGTAATGAAACATTATTACGAACGATGACGTCATCAGATGCACTAGTAATGAAATAATATTACTTGTGAATTATGTTCGGTAATAAATGTATGAAGGCGGGTAAATACATTGGCAGATAGATAGAACCAATGATTTCAGTGAAAGTAAAAAATGAAGACCTGCGAAGTTGTAACCTCCCATTAAGCGGACAGTACTACTGTTACAGATTACAGATCAACTTATGGCAGTAGGTACTTTGTTTCACACGCACGCACTAATACACAAACACACATTCAACCATCATTGAGACTTCTCCCACTTACCCCCTAACAGAGAATACATTTTTTATGAATACCATTCTTTGTAGTTACAAAAGTATATATAAATAGACCGGGGAATATTAAAAATCATCACAGAATCCATTCGGATTTCAGTAAAGCACTATCGTAGGAATACAACATGAATTGTTTCAGGGTAAGTCAACAATTTATAATAAATATTTCTTATAAACATAATAATTATTTTTAGTAATCTCTAAAATAATTTTAGTAGAAATTTATCAACTTAAATTTTTGACTTTTAATTTTTTATCGGGAACTGTTCGCTCAGACAAACAATAAACTTGATCATAGTTTTTTAAATTATTAGGGTGGGTTATTATTTAAAAATTTTCTAATTAATAAAATAATTATGTACTAAAAAAAATTTCATGAGAATTTATCAACTTAAATTTTTTATATTTTATTTGTCACCCTACAGATTTATTTTAATGTGATTGTGTAATTTATTTTACATTCCTGGCAAGATCAATTCAACAAAATGGGAAATTTTATAGAGTAATACCAAGGGGTATTACTTACTCAAGATTTATACTTACAACACATCTACTCATTGTTCTATGAGAGCAGATCGTAGATTTACAGTTATTAAAAATAAAAAAATTGTCATCGGGAACTGTTTGCCAAGACAATCAATAAACTTGATCATAACTTTTTAAATTATTAGGGTGGATTATTTTTTTAAATGTTTTATTTTCGTTTGAGACCACAGTGGATCACTTAAATCGATTTCTAGGCACTCTCTTCTGGTTCTTTTCTTTGATTTTCCACCAGTATTCTTTCATTCTAGCAGATCTTCTTTGCTTCTGATAAGATCGCTTTCCTGCTTCCTCTTTTATCTACTGTTTGAAATCTTTTATTTAAAATGTTTATTACAAATTTTATAATAATTATGTAACTCTGTAAAAAAATTAATGAGAATTGATCAATTTAAATTAATTGAACCCTATTCATCAAAGTACATCGGCAACCATTGCATAGTGTTCAAATCTGTATAAAAGTTAAGTAAAAACCTATACTAGAAATTCAATCACGGCCTTCGTCCCCAAAAACCAGCTGATTTTGACAATGACTTTTTTGGTTGGTTAAAAATTTACAAGATTAATGTTGTAAAGAAAACTGTTTTGGATTGGTCATACCAATTTTATTTACAATAAAAATACTTAAGATACCTTCTGAATGTACAAAAAATACTTTTAAATAAATTATTTTTTGGGTTTGTTAATAGTTATATCAACATCTTGGTTATTAAAGATTATTTTGTGTTATGAAACAATGAGTTTTAACATGTAATAATTTTCAAATATTAGCGTAGAATCAAACCCGTGACTATTAGAATTGTATTTTAGCACAATGGTCTCAATACACCACAAAGGCAGTCACTTTTAAATATTTATTATGCTTATATGTTCCCACATTTAAAATAAAACATTACATCTTAGTCATTTCAGTGTAAAATAGATGTCATTTTAAGGATTAAAAATGAGGTATATAGTCAACCTTTAACAAATTATACTCTCGATTTTATGTGAAATATTAATAAATCATTCGAGTCCAAAGATAGAATTATTTTCACATTCAAACTTACCACAAAATTCATAAAAGAGATTAAAATTGTGGTAGAATAGGGATATTATTTATGAAACAGGGACAAGGGTTTTCCACTGGGTGATTTCCTCAATCAAGTCGAAAACAGAACATTAAACTCCTACGTCGTAATTACTGCTATTGTATAAAAATATACAGTTATTACTAAATTTTTTAATCAGTAATCTGTGTACGTTGCAATTTGTTTAATTTAAGAACAAAAAGCAACCCCATCACCTAATCAAATGGGGATGATATGTAAATAAATTGTAGTTTTGTACAAACTCAGGCAGACCATTCCTGGGAAAGTATGGTTAATTAAACCCCAACCATCAAAGTACACCCCTAATCAATGTCTAGTATTCAAATCCATATAAAAGTAACCACCTTTGCCAGGATTCGAACCAGTAACATTCATCTCTGAAAGTCAGCTGTTAACAGCTGACTAGCGACGACGATTTTACCTCTAGAACAACCCGGTGGGTGTTACTAAATATAGATAAAAAACTGGTTCATTTTTGGAGCAATACAATCAATTTATTGTCTTATAAACATTTTTTAAGAATTCATTTTTTTCATGGATGTAGATTATTTATGAAAAAATAAATATGTATTTCTGAAAAGTAAACATTCTTATTCATATCCGGCCAAATTTAAAAATTTATTTAGAATTTTCCAACGTAGAACAACTGGATAAGAAAATACACCGGACACTTTTTTTCAAAATTTCATTCACTTTTTTAATAATTAGAATGTGTTAAGACAATATATTTTAACATAATTTTGATGTTGTTTTGTTCCAAAACTTTGTTTACTTGTTAGAGTTTGAAGTCATCACAACACTCCAAAAATTGGCCCTCCAAAAATACTCTTCGCTAGAAGCATTTTAAACGTCTATGCTAAGTACCCGGTATCACCCTAGTGTAGGCTTTATTATTTGTACTAGACGATTTACTAATCATTTAAATTCAAAGTAATTTTCGACTAGTAAACTTAGAGATTTAACATTTACTTACAACTTATAATACAGAATGCAAAATGTACTCTGCTTTACATACTCGTCAATATAAAAAACACAATATGAATATACATTTTTTCTGTTAATCTCACTTTTTATATTTTTGAGGAAGAAATTGTTATATTGAAATTTGTTTGAGATTTTTTATTGTATTTGGAAAACTTGTTCATAATTACGTTTGTTTATAAACAAAAAACTCATGGTCATTGATGATGTAAAATTTAAATTTAGTGGCCATTTAAATTTATTATTTACAAAATATCTTTTACTTTACTAATTTATAAATTAACTGAAACAGTTTCTGCTGGAATACAATTTTTATTTAATATTTATTCAATACCTATATACATATGTCAAAATTTATAATAATCTATCCAATAATGTTTTAAATTCTACATTAATACACTTTTGAAAAAAGTTAAACAGTTTCTACTTGAAAAATAATTTTATAAAACTAATGAATTTTATTATGCCCATAGCAGGCAGGTTAGTGTTAAGTTAATTGCACTCTATCTGTTGGTACCAGAGTAACAAAAAATAGTTCTGTTTCTTATCACATAGTTAGCCTTATGTATGACTGAAATATTTAAGAACAGAAGAGGTAGAGGTGTAAAAGACTTTAATCAGTTATCTCCTCTGAGAGTAATGAATTTCATCATTATACAGCCAGAAACTGTGGTGAATGAACTGAAGGTATCATTTGCAGGGTGAAAAGTGGGTGCTCTTCGATAAGCCTGGCATGCTGATAAGCGTATTCTTTCAATTCAGTGAGGAAGGCAATAGTAAACCACCTCACTCCTCTTTTTTACTTAGTAAAATCTCAAGAGGTTCAAACCAGCCTTTCGGCTGTTGACCTAAACAACAAAAACAATTAATTTTATAATTTTCGCTAAAATTTGTTTTTGCAATACTTACTAAATTGTCTCATTCGATTGGACATTTTGAGCGAGTAAATTTATTATAATAAAAACTTTCTATATAATGCAATTAAAAAATCACCTTACGTTTGTATTTTCTTATCATCATTAGTCGGGTTCAAAACAAATTCATAATAATAAAAAATGCGTTAGTTACTTCATTAAAAAAATCTTTTAATACTTGTTTGCTCAACAAAAAATCAGATACTTTAATAGAACTTTCTACTAGTAAAATATCTCGTGTAAAACACTCACACGACTTTCACTTACCAATATAAACAATAAATTATTTGACGCTAACCTATCTCTGCGATAAAAAGTGTGAAATAAAAATTGTAGATGTTTTAATTTTATATAACTTTAGTAGCCTACATAATGTGTAGTGATACCGTAAAATGTACGTTGACAGAAAATTTAAAAATCAATATTTTTTACAATTTTAATGAGAAAATATGGAAATTACTAGTTGATACTAAACTAAGCTTTATAAAAATAAATTCTAGAAATAAAATTTGTTGGGAATTACTAAAATTGCTATTAAAATAATACTCTAAGATAAAATTAAAAAAAAAAAAATACAAAGCCACACAATATCATAATGATGAAGTTAGCCTACATTTAGAAAAATTATCCACAATGTATAAATAACCACATCATTGGATTCAAAAACGACCTCACAGTATTACTAGTGTAATCATTGTCTCTATCATGTATTTTTCAACTTCCTTTTACACGCAGTTTGTAACAAATGTAATTAAATTAAATTAAATGAATAAAATGCAAATTTAAATGAAAAATAATGAATTTAATGATATCAAAAAAATGAAAATGTAAGAAAATTGACAAAGAAAAATGTATTACAGAAATTATTAATTGTTTGAACTTATTTATTGAAGACACTATGCTATAAAACTAAGTATTTTTCTGAATTATCATTGAATATAATTTTTTATTGCGATATCTATTTAAATATTAATATTTATACTAGCTATGAGCTCAAATTAATTAATTTTTATAGTTACTACTTGAATTATCCTCTGAGTCTTGTTCTTGCTTCTTGTCCATCCATTGACCGGGAATTAAAATGGGGCGTCGAGTCATTGTTGCAATTGGTTTTATAGTCTTGAATAAATTTTATTTAAATCATTTCTTCATATCTTAAATAATCAAATTTATTTTGTTTGGTTCCATAATTAATTCGATTCTTGATACTTTAATATTTTCTTTTACTTATTTTTTATACTATCTTTTGTTTTCTTGCTTTAATCTGAGATATTTGGTTTCTGGAATTAATTTTTTGAATAGTTAATTTTCTTCTTATAATTCATCTTGATACATTATTTACTGTTTATAAAATTTATATATTAAATTAGAAATTGTTTAATTTTTATTATTATTTGTGATTTTTTATATTAAGTAGGCCTACTTCTTGAATTTACAACAATAATTGATTAATTGAATAAGATCTTCGATCAACGACGTACTGGAACATAGACTGCTATTCTACAAGTTAATGCTTCATTCTACTTTAAAATGTCCGGTACATATTTGAGGTGTACAGTGATTGTGTAACTTGTGTGATACGTAAAACAACTGTCAAAAAAGTGACTTTTAACTATGTGCAAACAAATCGATAATTCGTGCTTAATTTCTGTACTGATAAAACTATACAATCTTACACAATTCATTCTCACGTACAGGATTGACCTATGCAGGATATAGGAAATTCATTAAAAAAAAGTCATATATTATCCTTGATTAAAATAATAAGTAAAACTTTCGGAATCACTCAAAATAAAATGAAAGAACTTTATTACAGCTTTTTACATAAAATCATGAATAAAAAGTCTGAAAATTTGGAAAAGAATTTAATTTGAAAGATTTCTAATTTTATTTAACTTCTGTTGTGTACACTTTTGATTTATTTATAACTTGAAGTCTTTCTTTTTTTTTGAAATTAAAATATTCCACCTAAATTGACTTGGAAAATCGTAAATACACTAAAGGCTAAAATTTTTAATCAAATCTATTTTAATCATTCCAATATGTGAAACACCAAAAATCGTACACACCCGTAATTTAAACTTATAGTATTACAAATTTTCTTTGAGAAATCCTAAAAAACGGAATAATTACCGTGAAAATGATAAAGCACTACAAAAATCAAATGAAATGATTTCATTAAAAAACCAAAATTTTGTGTTAACGTATACATAGTAGACCGAAGTACATGTTATAGGCTACATAAAAATTTAAATATTGATAGTTGTCTCAATATAGAATTTCCACACCATAACAGTGAATGATTCTCGGAACGTACCATTTTTAAGTTCAGTTTTCTATTCACTATGAAACGGAAATGATTTCCGGTGAATTTATTTTGCCTATATTATCCCTTTTTGATTTGTCTTGGTACTAATTACTATTTTTATTTGTTGCAGTTTGTTGCTATCGTAGTGCTGGCCGTCTGTGCTTCAGCAGAAGAAAAGAAACAAGACAAACGAGGACTAGCTGGTGGATTCGGTGGAAGTTATGGAGGTCTTAGTTCAGGACACGGATTAGGTAGTGGTGGAAGCTATGGAGGTTTAAGTGGAGGAAGTTACGGAGGTCTAGGTGGAGGAAGTTATAGCGGAGGAAGTTATGGCGGAGGAAGTTATGGAGGAGGAAGTTACGGAGGAGGAAGTTACGGAGGTATTAGTGGAGGTCATGGACTCAGTTCCGGAATTAGTTATGGTGGTGGCCTCAGTGGAGGTAATATTGGATTAGGTAGTTACGGAAGTGGTTCGGGAGGTTATTCAATTGGATCCGGTTTAGGAAGTGGTGGGTTTGGTGGAATAGGAGGACTTGGAGGTGCAGGTTTAGGAGGTGGTGCAATCAGCACAGGTGCAGTTCAAGTACATACAGTCAGCCAACCAGTTGCTGTACCAGTTCCTCAACCAGTACCAGTTCCAGTCAACAGACCATACCCAGTACCAGTTCCACACCCAGTTCCTGTAGCAGTACCAAGACCAGTTCCAGTTCCAGTACCTCAACCATACCCAGTACCAGTCAGCAAACCATACCCAGTTACCGTAGAAAAACCATACCCAGTCAAAGTACCACATCCAGTTCCAGTTCCAGTACCACAACCCGTACCAGTTTCAGTCCCACAACCATACCCAGTCATCGTACAGAAACCAGTTCCAGTTTCCGTCCCTCAACCAATCATTGTTCCACAACCAGTTGCTGTATCTACCGGTGGTGCAGGAATCGGAGGTGCAGGATTTAGTGCAGGAGGATTCGGTGGCTCAGGATACAGCGGAGGAAGCCTTGGATCAGGATTTGGACACGGTGGATCTATTGGAATTGGATCATATGGAGGTTCATCCTTTGGACATGGTGGTTCTTTCGGTTCATCATTAGATAATTCTTATGGATCATATGGTTCATCATTAGGACACGGAAGTTCATTAGGTTCATATGGTGGATCATACGGTGGATCATCCTTAGGAAGTCTTGGTGGTCATGGAGGATCTTCATACTCTCTTGGAAACATTGGTTCATCTTATGGTCATGGAAGTGGTCTTTCTTCATCATATGGCAGCGGATCATTGTATGGTAGTGGATCATATGGTGGTGGATCATATGGCGGCGGTGCTACATCATATTCCAGTGGAATTTCCCATGGCAACAGCATTGGTGGAGGTAGCAGCTACAAGTCTTACCACTAAACTACATTCCAGGTAAATTCAATCGTTTAGAATATAATCCCATATCTTTAAAAATAATGCGTAACTATCTGACTTATAGAAGTACATCAAAATATGCAATTTAGGGTGCTTTAAATCAAACCTTTAATTAAATTAGAGTAGGATTACAATAAACAGCAAGAATTATTCTAAAAATAAATAACTTTTAAAAAATCGTTTATCAAAACAAAACAACTAATTCTGTACAAATATTTATTTATTATTAAATAAATAAATAAATTTCAACAAATCACTCAACTTTAATGTAAATGTATTAGAGCTTGAACAAACCAAATATTATCGAAAAAATATGATTCGTAAATTTTTACAATTAATACACATCAATTAAGGAACAAATCGGTTAAATAATAACAGGCAATAATTCAAAAAATACCAGACGTGCAGAACTATAATATTCTGATTGGTAGTCTACCTTTAAAAATAGTTTTACCCGATCAATCTGAACAATTACATAATACAATAAAATAAAAGCAGTAACTAGTAAAAGCTTTACTTAAATACAAGTCATAAAAAAATAATGTATTTCAAATGTTACGCGAAAGGAGACAAAGGTTAATTAAAATTATATATTTTACATTAAAAAATATTAACTATCTAGTTAAACATGTCAACATCTACCATACAATTTAATGAATTCTTGTAACTAATATTAAGTTGTAATGAACTTAAAATGTTTAACTTTTTATTTAAGGAAAGTTATTTTAATTTTCAAGTTAATTTTTATACTTATGTACAATTAAAATTAAATTATTAGAATATTAATCAATAAGTATTAACTTAAAAATATTTATATATATATATATATATATATATATATATATATAAATGATTGAAAATGAATGGAAGGATTAAGGAAAACTGTAATAATGCAATCGTAATTATTATTACATCATAAAAAAGATAAATCAAACAGCAGTAAGAATTATGTAGTTTATAATACGCTAGCGAAATACACAAAATCTCTAATTGACGCTAAAATGTATATTAAGGCTGCAATCATTGAAAACCATTTTATTTTTTACCGCGAGAACACAGCTTCGTCAAGAATTTAAGGAGACGTGGCGCTTACCGTATCTTGTAGAACATAAAAAATGTCGTAAATAAGGCTATTGTTAAAGAAAAATGTAGGCGCAGTTTATGAGAAAATCGCAAAAACGTGAAAAATTGCAAGAATAAACTAGGCCTATATACTGCTTTCGGTACACCGATTTTGATGAATATGTTGGGTCCCCAAGTGGTACCTAATTATTATTTGCAAGTTTTAACGTTGTACACTATTCCGTTCTTGTAATATTTTGTTCAAATAGGCTCACATAAACATACCAATTGCTAAAATCATATTTTTTGGGTTCAGGGGGTCTGAAAAAGTGTATTTCCAGTAAAAACTCGATTTCGAAAAATTAATATAAAAACAATATTTTACCTTCCTATATAATTCATTCCTATAGGTTAAAAGAATTAAATAAATTACAAAAATTTTAAATTATAAAATAAGAAAAATAATTTACACTGTATTAATTTATGTTTCAGATGAATCTCTAAGAGCTTTAAAGATCAAAATAAATCAAGAAGCCTCGCATCTTTTATCATGTTCATTATTCATTCATCAAAATTATCATCATTTTTACCATTGATCATCACCATCATCATCATCATGATAAATACCATTAACCTCGTGATACTATTAGAAATGTATATATAATTATATTGATTAAAATTATATTATGTAATTATTAATCAAAATGTCCTTGAATATAATTCTTTCAATATTTATAATGAGTAATATAAATACTTTTATATTTTTGTATTATATTTTGTAAAAAATAATTGTTTTTATAATAAATACAATTTTATATTTAAAAAATGGATTAATTATTTTCTTTTTTTAATTGATTCGTATTTATAAATTTTATATTGTTTTTGCAACCATGAATTCCTTACAATAACTTTTTCCTTCGTTCATATTTATTCAATTTAATATCTTTCATAAACTCTTTTAAGTTTGGATTCCTCAGCTTCCCCTTGGAACTTTTATTATTTAAAATAAAATCTTTGTTAATAAAATATGTCCAATAAATTCTTTTTGTTGGATAATCTATCTGAAACACTTTGCTTTTATTCTGTTAAAAGTTGTAACAAGTTTTTTTTGCATTCGATTTTTTGTTATATTTATTTCCAGAAGATCTATACTCGCTTTCATTGCTTCTGATCTAACTTTTCATAGTTCTATATAATAAAATGCACACAAAACAAATTATATACTTACCAAATTTCAAAGGTAATTTATGAACATATTGAAAACTGAAATCTGGTGTAAAAGTGAATATCGCAAATTACAATAATCACAAAATCAGTTTGTAAAATAATTTTTTTTTATTTTTTTTATTTTGGTTTAACGTCCGACTGTTCTGCAGTTACTGCTAATGCAGATGGTAAAGGATGAAATTATTTTTTGTAACGTATGAAAATATGCCGTGTCTGAATGGGATTCGAACCCAGAACAAATAAGTGACACAAAATACGGTATCAAACAAATAACAACAGTTTATCAGACAAATGAATAAATAAATTTAAAATTTGAATTACAAAATTAAACCTAACTTAAAAAAAAAAATTATTGGAGACACTTAAAAACTGATAAGTACTAAATAAAATTACAATATTGAATCTACAAATGGCTGTAATTAAATGTTATTTTAGTGTTTATTTCTTTATTTTTTTTATTTTTATTATTTTTCAACTGTTTAAAAACAACTAACAAAAACGTTCACAACTAAATTACCAAAAATATTTTTAAAAAACCTACCGCGTTAATGGTTTTGAGGAGGCACCACCCAGCGATAGCTCTCCAGATAACAATAATTGTGTTAATTTTTTAATTAAATTTTTGTATACGTAATAATTTTACAGTTGCGTTAATAATACTCGTATCTTGTCTCTATTTCATCGGTGTTTCAGACGTCTTTCTGCGATTCCTGGTAGGTCCGCAGAATTTATATTGCAAATTAAGAGATTGTTATAATTTTTAAGTTTGTCTCTAAACCTACGGTACAGTTTTAGATGTTGTTGGCGTAAGGAACGCGTAAGTCATCGTGTAATGTTCTATTGGATACGTAACTCGAGAAATTAGTAATCATTCGTAAGAATTTACTTTTACATATTTAAATAAATTTTAAATTGAATTTACTATGAGCTCAATTTCTATGATTGTAAAGTGAAATTGAATTTTAATTGAAGTTACTTGTTGAACATTGAATTGAGCGTGAATTTCAGGGTTGAAATAAGGTTGAATAAGGTATTTTAAATTTGCATTCTTATCTTGATTTATTGAATTTTCGGTTGTCGTTCACCACACTTTTCCGAATGGTCTCTCGCACAGCAATCGTCTTCCTTCAGTTCGTAAATTTTGTTCTATCCTTTTCATACATAAGTACAGTAATTAATCTTCTTTAATTAACCTTCATATTCATGCATTTTATAAAAATATAAATTCTTTTTAAAAAGATTATTTCTTTTGGTTCCGATGTAATAAATTCTTATTATTGTTGTACAATGTTCATTTCTTTATTATTTACTTAAATATTTTTTCTAGTATTTATTTTTTCTGCCCATAACAGACGGGTGGAGTGTTAAATTATTTACACTCAATCTGTTCGTTGCAGGGCTAAAATAAATAGTTCTGTTTCTTATTACATGGTCAGCCAATTAAATGACTGAATCATTTACGAACAGAAGAGGTAGAAGTGTAAAAAACACTAATCAGAGCTATCTTCTCTGAAAGTAATGAATTTCATTATACAGCCAGACCCTGTGGTAAATGAAGTGAAGGTGTCATTTGCAGAGTGAAAAATATGTGTTTTTCAGAGGGCCCGGCATGCTGATAAGCGTACTTTTCCATTCAGTTAGGAAGGCAAAGGTAAACCACCTCACTCTTCGTTTTACTTAGTAAAACCTCTACAGCTTCAAACCAGCCTTTCGGCTGATGACCTAAACAACAAGTATTTATTTGAATTTAAAAAGAATTTTCTAGTTTCAAGATTCGTAGACTTGTTCAATGCAAAAATTTCAAAATTTATTTTTTTTCATTTTATTACTGTTTCTGAACATCTATGCACTACTTTATTAACGACGAATCAATCATGAATTGCCATTCTACAATTTAAATAACTAAAATAGCAACAAAATAACAACTATATAAAAATATAAAGCTAGTAATTAGCATAATATATTGTTGTCTATGATGATTAGTAATCACTGTTTTAAACAATTGAACATGTTGAACTTATACATTTTACTCATTACATAAAAAATCTTTTTTTTTTTTACTTTAATAATTTTAATAACTTTATTTGCAACTATATACGAAGATACAACGAGCAAATTAGATGACAGTAAACAAAGGATGACAAGGAAAAAAAATAAAATAAAAATAAATAAATGAAAAAGAACAGTGATACCCATTGGTATATGTTCTATGAAATAAAGTTCATGATACATGAATGATAAATAACAACATAAGAAAAAAAGAAGAAAGAAAAATAAAATAAATCACTTTATAGAAGATCTCTGGCCCATTGACGTTTCAACCTGCGCTGCTGATTTCCTGGTAGTGATGCATCCGATAGTTTGGTGATTAATTCGTTGGGGTGATCATGCAATTTTCTGTGAAAAACACTGTAGCTGGACTTAACTACTTCACTTATGAACGGAATATTAAGGTCGTCGTATAGAATTTTGTTGTTGACATAAAAAGGTGCGCAGGTGATTAAACGTAGGCATTTTGACTGAAAGGCTTGTAATTTTTGTAGATTGCTCGGTTTAGCTGTGCCATAAATTTGTAGTCCATAGGTCCATATTGGTTTGAGATAAACTTTGTATAGTAATAGTTTAGATTTTAGAGTCAGTGAAGAGCGGCGTCCAAGTAGTCGAAATAGTTCTTTCAATTTGGAGTTCAAAGTCAGTCTTTTGGTTTTTATATGAGTCGCCCAGGTGAGTCTCTTGTCAAGGTGAAGTCCAAGGTATTTAACTTTTTGTCGTTGTGGAATTTATTAAAATGTTTTTATAAATCCCTTATTTGAATTTATAAAAACATTTAAATAAATTCTTACACTTCAATATGTACAATTTGTTCAATAACAGGCAGGTGGAATGTTAAATTACTTGCACTCGATCTACAAGTTTCAAGGCTAAAAAAAAAAATTGTATTTTGCTTATCACATAGTCATATGACTGGAGCTTTTAATAATAGAAGAGGGAGAGGTGTAAAAGACACTAATCAGAATTATCTCCTCTGAGAGTAATGAATTTCTTCATCACACAGCCAGACCCTGTGGTGAATGAATTGAAGGTGTCATTTACAGGGTGAAAAATAAGTGCTGTTCAAAGAGCTTTTTTTTGTTTTGGTTTTTTATTTTATCCGAGGCGGTGAGAAAAATTCATTTTCACTCCCTCACGTGAGGGAAATAGTGTTGGACTCACTTGAGGCGTCCTCGTCCAGTCCCAAGGAGGCCGCAGCCGCCAACCAACCAAAAACCCGCCGCCTGGCCACTTGATCCGGCATGTTCAAAGAACCCTCCACCTCCCTCGGAACTGTTTATATAACACTACAAGATAAATGTCGGGCTAAAAAAAAATGTACATACTGTCAGCGGGGCGTGGAAGAGAACCGTAGCCAAATTTCTCTCTCGCTATCATTGACCAACACTCACTCTCTCACTTTCATTCATCTCTTTAATCACCAGCTGAGGAAATTAGTGTACCTACCTTACTTACTGAGATCGGGACAGGATTGATTCACTGTGGGATAGGGCGATCCCTCTGATCTCCATATGTCTCCTCCCACCGCAGTTTCCCAACCACCCTCTCCACAAATTGAACGGAAAGGGTGGCATGCGATAAGGGCTGAGTATGGCAATTTTAAACCATTTTAATCCTCGTTTTAATTACTAAAATCTCTAGAGGTTTAAACGAGCCTTTCGGCTGATGATCTAAACAACAATTGTTTTACCTGTTGTGGCTGTTTTTTAATTTAAATGCTAACTGTTTAATGGGTTTGGTTATAAATATGAACACTTATACAATCAAGATTTATCCTAAACATTTTTGAACTGTCATTTACAAGTATGTAATGCATATTATTATATTTACGATTACATATTTTATTTTATTATTTTGAATTGTCACATATAATTTATATTATTTAACATGACAATAAAGTTTATTAATTTATTGCTTCTAGATCTTGCTTTCTCAACACTCTGGTTCAATTCTATGTAGTAAAACATTCCAGACAAAATATGTTTTACAAATAATTTCTATAGTTCAAAGTTTATATGATTATTAAAAATCAATTAACTTACTGTTAAATGCTTTTATAGGTAAAGCTATTATTCACTTTTTATATTTTACAACTTCAGTTGTCACCAGTTATGAAAGTTCGCAGACATCAGTAATGGTTTATTTCTTAAGTTCTTTTATAAAGGATTTATTGTAAATCCATTTTACTTACCATTAAAACAGAAACGTTCTGTCTACAAGTAACTTTTGAAACCTATTTGTTCATATTTTTTCAAATAAATTTATAGTGCCACAGGAAATAGCAATTTGTTTCGTATACAAGTATCTTTTGGACCCTCTTTGGTCATACGTTGTCAAATATATGGTTTCACTACCATACGAGGTGTGACTATTAAATAACGAGACTGACGTTGTAAAAAATTTTATTTTGATTTTATACATAATCACTTATTTTCACCTTCAATATACACTCCTTCTCTATCCCTACAACACTCCATGCGAATTTTCCATTGTTGGAAACCGGGCTGGAAGTCATCTTCTGTCAGCTCCTTCAGCCCACGTGCCGCTTTCTCTTTTATAGCTTCCACAGACTCAAATCTTGTCCCTTTTAATGCAGATTTTACCTTAGGGAACAGGTAGAAGTCACATAGTGCAAGATCTGGTGAATAAGATGGATGTTTTAACAATGAGATTGGCTAGGAACCTCTTGACAGATAACGCAAAATGAGCTGGTGTATTGTCTTGGTGGAGAACCCATGATTTGTCCTTTCACATTTTGGGACATTTCTTTCTTACTCTTTGACGTAGTTTAGAAGGCACCTTAAGGTTTTAATATTGATTAATCGTTTGATCTTCAGGAACCCAGTGAAGGTACACAATCCCATGGCTATAAAAAAAACAATCATCATTGTTTAAGTTTTGACGGACTCGTTCGAGCTTCTTTGGCTCTCGGTGAAGTTTGCCTCTTCCAGTGCATGAATTGGCGCTTGATTTCCGAATCATAAGTAAAAAACAAAGTTTCATCACATGTTATCATCTTCTACCTGTTCCCTAAGGTGAAATCTGCATTAAAAGGGACAAGATTTAAGTCTGTGGAAGCTGTAAATCAAAGAGCGGCACGTGTCCTGAAGGAGCTGACAGAAGATGACTTCCAGCACTGTTTTCAACAATGAAAAATTCGCATGGAGCGTTGTAAAGATAGAGAAGGAGTGTATATTGAAGGTGACAATAAGTGATTATGTGTAAAATAAAAAATAACATTTTTTACAACGTCAGTCTCGTTATTTAATAGCTACACCTCGTATGTCCACAGCTCCGTGGAATCTACGTAATAACCGACCCTTGCACGTACATACGCGTGCGCGCATCATCCCTATACCCGCCTTAGCGGTGTTATACAAACATCAGTAGTGAGTCAACTACTAGGCGCTTGACTGCAATACTACCATTTTGGTTGTAATCTGTTGGTTGTTTATCTGTATTAAAATTGTACAATGATCACCTCTGTGGCGTAGTGGTAGCACCCTGGCCTACCACACGGAGGTCCCGGGTTTGATTTCCGGCTACGGCCTGTAAATGATAACAAGTCACCACTCAACGTTCCATAACCCACTGCAGTTGCTAATGACGAAGCAGTTGATGTGACTTTAAACAAATAAAAAAATATGTATAATAGTTTTTAAAACCTACATTTTATTCCTTGAAAAATGAGTCCAAACACCGTGACATTGTGATCCTAAGCATTTCCGATATTGGATTTCATTCTGACTGCCGTTGTTCTATAATATTAATAAATTTAACAAATTATTATTAATGTAACAATGAATATTAGTATTTTTATACATGTAACAATCTCTCTTCTTCTTTAGGTGCCGTCTTCGTTCCGAAGTTTGGCTATCATCAAAGCTATGCGTATTCTTGATACTGCAGATCTAAACAGTTGGCAGTTGTTGCAATTGAACCATTCTCTTAAGTTCTTCAACCATGAATTCCTTCTTCTGCCTATGGATCTTGTGCCAATTATTTTTCCCTGGATAATAAGTTGCAACAACTGGTATTTATCTCCCCTCACAACATGTCCCAAATACTGCAATTTGCGCTTCTTAATCGTTAGTATCAATTCTTTCTCCTTTTGCATCCTTCTCAAAACCTCCACGTTTGTCACTCTCTCTGTCCACGATACTCTCAGTATCCTATTGTAACAATAAATACATCTTATTCCGTTGTCTTATTGACACATAATATTTGATTAACACTAACATTTATAAAACTAAATAGCACTGCATTTATAGTTTTTATTTATTAATTATTTTTATTATGGTATTAATTCTTACGTTATTTTTTTTACTTTTGAGACCTCATAAGATCACTCTAGTTCAAGTTTAGGTCTATTCCAGTGTTGGGTTTCTTTGAAAAGCGCGCTCTCCTAAGCGTGGCTACGTAGGTAAGTGAGGTAAGTGGTTGCTGCGTGTATGTGTTTGTGTGTGTAAGGGACGGCTTATGATCTAGATTCCACGAAACTTTGAACATTATTATAATATGAATTGTTTCGTATACAAGTAGCTCAGTCTAAAGTACAAAGGTGCGCAAATTATTGTACTCATGGAAAGAAATCAAAACAATCTCTAATATGTGTACGTTGCAATCTGTACTTTTAGCTTAGATCATTGACACGTAGCTTATAATATTTTATTAATCACACTTATTAAACCCATAAATTTTAAGTACCTATTAACCCTTTATAATACAATTAAAAAATATTGTTCCGAATAACTTGCATCACACCTATTAATTACTAAAAATTATTTATAATCTATTAAATTGTTACACATTTTATTAGTTACAATATAATAATGTAAACCGGTTATTACGGTACTGAACTATTTAGTTGTTTCAAGAAAATTCAATGGTTTTCTTATAAAATAAAATTAAAAAAATTGAACTATGTAATTAAGCACGTATGCAATTATTTAACTGGTTTCATCGAAGCAATGGAATATTAATAAGTTTTTAAGTATAATTATGTTAAGTATAAGTCTTATACTTTAAATACGTACATTAAAATGCAAGTGTATGTTAGTTAATATTATGTTAAAGTATAATTATTTATATTTATAATTAAAATACACATTACAATGTACTTTAAAACCCAACACGGACATTTTTATCAAAATCGGTCCACCGGAAGTAGTAGTTTATTCGTGCAGTTTTTCACTTTTTTGCAATTTTCTCAAAAACAGCGGTTACGATTATTTTTAAAAATTGTTTTTTTACTAATTTTATATGCTCTACTAGGTAGGGTAAGCGCTATGTCTGCTGAAATTCATAGGAGCTTGTGCTCTTGTAGGGGAAAATGTTTTTTTTTTTTTAGATTGCAGCCTTAATACGGATTTTACGACAAATATGTATAAATCAAAGTTATAAGAAATAAAATATATCTAAAGTTATAAATATAATATCTAAAAACTAAAGTAAGCGGCATTTCTTGCATCGGCAAGTCTGCTGCAATTCTTGGGAGCTTTGCTTCTCTTGTTGTAATTTTTTTTATATATTTTTTTTAATGCATAATCTGTTTTATAACAATAAATGCAACTTATTGATTAGAACACATGGAAAAATTACAACCCACTGGTGTAACTAACAAATTATAACATTCAAACATAATTAATTTACTGTTCTTAATTATTTACGATCGAAATTAGATAGTGTTTTCTTTAAATAAAAAAAATAGAAAAATAACTAAAATCTCTTTTAAAACAAAAAAAAACAAAATAAAAAGTAATAAATAATAAGCACATGATTCCGAAATATAATACAGGTATGTACGTACATCGAACTTTACTAGAGATAATTAAAAATGTTCATTCAATTATTTACAATATTCACACTCAAACCCGACAGTCATCTACAAAATATTAACATCATATTATTTACAATTTAAAATCACACGATTTGAGTCGCCCTGGGAGATCCAGTGCTGTAGCACGTTTTAGTCTATGAACATCATTGCTGTTGTCTAAGAGATTCAGTGCTAAGTGATTTACGTGGTTGTTTAGACGTTTGATGTATTTACAACTGAAACTTCACATTTCTTCATACCGTCTGTACATCCATACCACGATGTATATCAGCGTTGTTCTACGGTGCTTTTAGTATGGACCGCAGAGCTTTTGACTGAAACCGTTGCAGAATCTCAATGTTTGAAGTCGATGCTGTGCCCCATAACTGAATTCCGTAGGTCCAAACCGGCTTCAGCATGAATTTGTACAAAAGTAATTTGTTGTCAATCGAAAGCTGGGAACGCCTACCAACGAGCCAGTACATATCAATACATCAGTACGAGTCAATAATCTTTTCATTTGAATGTGTTAGCGTCAAGTCAGATCTCTATCCAAGTACAATCCTAAATATTTTACGTCTCTTTTATATGGAATATTCTTGCCATTCAATTGGATATAAAATGTTGTAACTAAAATGTTCTTTTTTTAAGATTGCTGCCATATGCATTATAGGAAAGAATCGTATGTAAGCAAAGTTGTAGGAACTTAAAAAACCTACAACTTTATTTTAAACATTTCTTACTACAATGCTTAGTTTGGTGTCAAATCTCATTTTCTTTTTGTTGCTCATGTTTTTATAGGAAATATTTCCTTATATTATTGCCAGTAGTTTTTCGGTGATCAGCCGAAAAACTGGTTTGAACCTATAGACGCTTTATTAAGTAAAACAGAAAGTAAGTTGGTTTGCGTTGCCTTCCTCATTGAGTGGAAAAGTATGTTTATCAACATGCCAGGCCCACTGAAACGTATCTACCTTTCACCCTGCAAATAACATTTTCACCCCATTCACGATAGAGCCTGGATGTATAATGAAATTTATTAATCTCAGAGGAGGTAACTCTGACTAGTGTCTTTTATACTTCTACCTCTTCTGTTCTTAAATGCTTCATATAATGAGTCATATGATTGGCTGAAAATAGCTTATGATAAGAAACAGAACTAGTAATTGGTGATAAAAAATATAGTTTGTGATTATTTGCGGAATGAACAATATAAGTGGAGATTAGAATCCGATTGTATGAAATAGAGTCTCCATTTTTTATTATACCCTGTAAGGCGGAAACATTATCACTGATTGATAAATTTCTAGTTTCAAAATATGCTACATATTACCAAAGGATATAAAGTGTTCCCAGGACCACTGACAATGGTTACTATCACTGAAATTCTAAGAAAGATGAATGAACAGTGCGAAGGAAATTCGTCATATAAAAATAAAACCTTGAGTATTTCGAACCGTATTATTATACTTGTAAATTATGCACAGCTCCATTTAATAATGCATGTGTTGATACAGGGAAATAAAAGTATTTATAAAAAACTGGCAATAGAAACAGTTATTGCTGAATTGTATATTCAGAATGGAATAAAGGAATACGTTTCGAATGACGCCAGGAAAAAGTCTATTTGGCAGTTAAGATAAATTTTTTGGCAACTCCAAGTGAATGTCTTCTTTTTATTCGGTGCACTATTACATTAAAAGCCACTGACTCAATCTATCACCACAAAACACCAGAACGACATAGCTTAGAAAATTAAAATTTTGTCTACAGGTTTCATTTGTAAAACATATAAATTTTTGCGGTAGACTGGTAGGGAGGAGAGATGTTGGGAGGCCACGCAAGAGATGGCAATAATTCAATACTTTTGCCACTGTTGTGAGTCGGACCAGGCGAGATCCTAAATCCTTGATTGCGAGGAAAAGAAAAAGAAGAAGAAGAAGAAGAAGAGGTTTCATTTGTGTCGAAAGTGCTCGCTAACGCACAATTTTATAAAATTCATCTTCTAAAGGAAGATAATGTTAAAATGCAAAAATATAGGTTAAATGTGTATTTTAAACCCAAAATGTACACAACACAATGTTTTTTTTTAATTCTGCAACATTACAATCTGTTCACTTGAAATAGAACAATCAGTAATTTTGATAAATGTTACTTAACTCTTCTTCTTCTTCTTCTTACTATCAAGGATTAGGCATAAGCCTGTTCCGAACTCACAAACCATCCTGTAGGTCTACACAAACACGAGACTCTCCAGCCCGTACATCTCAACTACTGCTATCTTCTTCGAGGTCTTCCCACCTCCCTTTTTCCAACTGGAACATATTCTGTCACTTTTAGAGGTATTTTCTCCTCTGGGAACTGTTCCAAATGTTGCCTCCATTGATTACGGTTAATTAACATGATAGCGATTTCATTATAATGTTAATAAAATTGAAAATAGTAATAAATTAATAATTTTGATTAATACAATGATGATTTTGAAGTACATCAGTTAGATAAAAAAAGGATAATAAATGTAACAATGTTCTTTAAAACCTATAACTTAAATCAAAAACACTATGTCTTTTTAGTCTTGAAAACCCGGTATCCATGTTATTTAGTAGATTCAGGGCCGGGAAGTTTGGATGATTGTTGAATCTTCCTTCATATTTACGGCTGAATATTATAGTTCGTTTCACTGAATCAATATTAAGATCGGCAATCGGCATAGATATAGTGTTTTTGATGTACCAAGGAATTTGCAGGGCCCGCCGCAAGAATTTTGACTGGAAACTTTCGAATATGTTTATGTTTGAAGTGCGGGATGTACCCCACAATTGAAGCTCATATGTCCACATGGTTTTAAAAGGGATTTATATAAAGTAATTTTTGATTCGTTTGACAAAGGTGAATATTTACCAATTAACCAGTGTAGTTTACTGTCAGCTAAAGTTGTTTCATTTAGTTATTATGTGATGTTTCCATGTGAGGCGATGATCAACAAATCATCATCATCATCCGTCATGGTTTAGGCTATTGAGCCTGTTCTTTTTTCCACCTCTTCCTCGGTCGACCCACATCCCTTCTACCATCTGGTTTGGACATCCAGGCTTGAAGTGGCAAACGGTTGTGTGGCATTCGGAGCAGGTGATCTGTCCATCTTTTTCTATATTGCTTGATCACATCTACAAGTGGCTGTACATTGCATTCTTCTCTTATCACTTCGTTTCTAATGTGATCCAGCCTTGTGTGTCCCTGAATGTGTCTCAAGAACCTCATCTCTGAAGTTTGTATGCGCGAGTTGTCTCTCTTTGTTGTGGTCCATACCTCGCTTCCATATGTAACTAGTGGAATCGCCATTGCCTTATAAAATTTCAACTCTGTTTCTTTTCTGGCTTTTCCCTTCAATGTACGATGTATGGTTCCACATATCGCATTGAATTTATTCAGCTTCAGAGGTATGTCACTTTCACAATCGAAGGATACATTGCAACTTAGATATTTGAAACTACTCACCTGCTCCACAATCACATTATCTAACACAATTTTCGATCGCACTGGCCATTTGCCATGGAATACCATTACTTTGGATTTTTGGGTCGAAATTTTCATTTTGAATTCTTTACTTAGATTCTGGAGTTTATAGACTGCTGTTTGAAGCTTATCTTCACTGTCTTGAATTATAACGGTGTCGTCGGCAAACATGAGTGAGTTGAGGGAAACGCCTTTTCCAATATTTACACCTGTGTCAACCTTTTGTCGCCAAACAGTCATCAGCTCGTCAATATATATTAAATAATGTAGGTGATATGGGACATCCCTGTCTGACTCCTTTATTTACATACAACTCTCTCACATTTTTCCAACTGAACTAATCAGCACCGATGTTTTATAATATAAACTATTGATAGCAGTCACAATATGCCTTGGGTAGCCTTTCTTCAACATAATTTCCCACAGTAAGGACCTGTCAACGTTGTCAAATGCCTTTTCCCAGTCAATAAAAGCCAGATGAGTTGGACAATTGTATTCTCGACGTCGTTCTATTAGAATTTTCAATGTGAAAATCGCATCTATACAAGACCGTCCCTTCCGGAAGCCCATCTGGTTCTCTGATACTAGGGCATCTGTTATAAGTTGAAGTCGTCTATTTATTAGAGAGGCGAATAATTTGTAAGCAGTATCCAAAATGCTGATTCCTCTATAATTTTTAGGGTCAGACCTATTGCCTTTTTTGTAGAGAGAGACTACTCTTGATTTTGTCCATGATTCTGGCACTTTATGAGTCTTCCAGCAAGTATTGTACAAATGTAATAATCTGAGATGAAGCACAAAACCTCCATATTTTATCAACTTCATATTTATACCATCAGGACCTGGACACTTACGATTTTTGGCAGCATTCATCACACTGTGTAGCTCTTCTGTTGTTAAATTATCCACACAACATTGCTGACACCACTCCAACTCGGCCTCTACCATATCTTCTTCATACCAGAGTTCTTTGTAGTGTTTCACCCATTCTGGTATGGAAATACAATTTATTTGAGCAGTGTCTTTGTTTTGTTGATTCATGGCTCTTATGAATTTATAAGCTATTTCCTGCCTGCCAAATAGATCCTCCTCAACAGTGGTTATGAAGTTTTCCCAAGAAGTTTGTTGAGCCTGTCTGGTGACTGTTTTAGCGTGATTCCTTGCTCTGTTGTATTGCATTCTATTGTCATCAGATTGGTTCTGTAGCCAGATTTTATATAGACGTTGTTTTTCTTTGACTCCTGCCCTTATCTCATCATTCCATATTTTTAGTCCTTTTTTTCTATGGTTTCTCTTTCTCATGCCAATCGCCTCTATTGTACCCGCTTTAATCAACAAATGAAATGAAAATTATTGGAGAACAATAAACTAATTTTTAAATTTACTGTATGTAAATTCTGGTGTGAAACACTCACACGATTTCTCTTGGCAATGCAAATAATGAACAATATAAACTAACATTATTAAACAACGTAAAAAAAACGGAAAAATGGATGCCTCCGTGACGTAGTGGATAGCGCATTAGCCTACTAAGCGGAGTTCCGGGGATCGATTTCCGGCTATCGTCTGGAAATTATTACGTCTCAAAACCCATCATTAAATTTTTTAAACCACCCGTAGTCGCTAATGATCAACCTGTTGATGCGACGTTAAATAAACAAAAACTAACCTCAAATACATGATCTTTTTAATCATTTTGAAAAGTGATGCAAAATGGAAACTAACCTAAGGTTGGCTTAATAATTCGGAAAATCAACTTTTTGACGCTAAACTAGGCTCTGTAGAGAAATCTGTTTAAAAAAGTTGTAGGTTTTTTAATTGCCTATAAATTTGATTATATACATTTTGTCGTAAAATGCTAATGCTGAAATTTTAAAAAATTAATGTTTTTACAGATTGTCATGAAAAAAAAATAAACATAAAATCACTAATTACCGCTACACTAAGCGTTATGCAAAAAAATGTTTGGTGTTAATAGTTTTAGATTATTAAATTTTCTACAAATTTGATTATATACACTTTTGCCCTAATATGCATATTAAACCTGCCATCTTAAAAATAAAACATTTTTTCTACGAGAGCACAGCCTCCCCAAAAACTTCAGAAGACATTCCACCAACCCTTTCTTGTAGAGCATAAAAAAATGTAGTAAATGAAGCAATTTAAAAAATCGTAGTAGCCGTTTTTGTGAAAATCACAAAAAAGTGAAAAATGACACGGATAAATTACTACTCCTATTAACCGATTTTAATGAAAATGTTCCTGTTGGGTCCTGTAGTAGTACCTAACTCAAGGGAAGACTGTACTTTGTACCCCACCAATGTTAAATTTGATACTTTTAGGTACACTTTTCACAGGATTGGTAAACGATAGAGAAATGAAACTTTACTTACTTGTAGATGTCGGGTTTCTCTAGCTATTGACATTTTTGCAATTTAATCTATTGAACCATAAAGTTAAAAACAGAATAACGAATAATATAAAATTTGTGTAAATTTTTTCTATGGTATTTAACATATTAATTTAAATTTCAGCCTGGTAGGTTTAGTTGTTTACGAGAAAAAATGTAACTCAATGTTAAAAATTTAAATTTGCGAAAACAGGCTAGAAAACAAAAAGACACAAATCAAAAACAAAATGTATTAACACAAACAAGTGAATTTCCCATCAACAGTTGGTTAGAAAGATGAAAGACTAGCTGAGAGTATTAAAAACAGTAATGCAGATATTTTTAAAGTACTAAAATTTCCTTTGCTCTAAAATGATCCGAAAAAGTTATGAAAAACATTCGTTCTTGGTGACACGATATTTTTTTCTGGGTAAATTTTCTAAAAACTTATTTTTTTTCATTTAAATACTATTTTGCAGGTAATTTAAAATTTTGTGGTTTAACTAGGTCTAAACAAATTGAAAAATATAAAAAACCGAAAATCAAATTTTCAGTTAATTTTCAGGTATAACCATCATACAGTCTGACCTTAAGTTTAATGATTCAACTTCGTACAATGTTCCGTTCTTGAGATATTTTGTTCACACACACACACACACACACACACACACACACACAAAGACACACATTAAGAACAATCGCTAAAAACATGTCTTTTGGTGTTCAGGGAGGGGATTTGAAAAGGTGTATATCCGGTGAAAACTTTATTTCGAAAAATTAACATGAAAACAATACTTTTCAACCTATATATGCATATAGGCAAGAGAAAATAAAAAATTGACCACATTTGTGGCGTAGTGGTCACTACGATGGGATACATAGCGGAAAGGCCCAGGTTCGATTACTGCGTAGCGTTGGGTTTATTACATATTCTAACCCACCATTCCATTATCATAATGTAATCACTAATGATCATGATGTTAAAATGACAAAATACTAAAGAAAGCATTAGCCAAATGAGTGTTGTCGTTTAAAGACACTCCCGCCATCTAGCAGTTTACACTTGAACTATGACAATTCCTTTATGTTTTGCTAAAAACAGTACAACTACAAAGTAGTTCGTTTTTTTACGTTTTCTTGTCCTACATAAATAATAATTCATTCTTACCTTAATTATTTAGTTAAGGAAAATATTGTTTTCGTAACTATTTTCCGAAATCGAGTTTTCATTGGAAAAACACGTTTCAAGGCACCCTGAACCCCAAAACCAAAATTTTATGATTTTTCTGTGTGTGAATAAAATATCTCGACAATAATAGCGTATGAAGTTAAAATTTGGAACTTAAGTTTAATACCATAAGAGGACCCGACACGAAATTTTTTATTAAAATCGGTCAATTGGAAACTAGTAGTTTATTCGTGCAAATTCTCACTTTTTTGCGATTTTATCGAAATTGGTTCCTACGATTTATTTTAAATATAATACATATTTAACTACGTTTTTATGCTCTCGTGGTAAATATTGCTTGTTATTTAGAATTTCCCCTCAATGTGCATTTTACGACAAAATTGTACATATAGTATATCGCACTCCTAATGCAAGACTATCATAACTTAAAAATTTTCATTTTTCTGTTTATTCATGAATTGGCTACTATTTCTCATTATCTTACTAGTGCAAGACTATCATAACTCTAAATAGACTATAATTGTTTATTTTGAACAATGTGATAGTAATTTCTTTTCTAAAAATCTTCTCTAATCACATGAAATACTAACGCAACTTCAGTTAATATCGTCTTGCACAAGACAGGTAACATTTTTGTCATTCAAGACTATCGTAAGTCGAGATACGATAGTCTAGCATTGAATAATATTCGTCGAAACGTTTAGAAGCACAGTGGAAGACAATCACAACTCGGCAAACACAACGCCTTCTAATACTAAAAACGAAAGATTAAGGCACTGTTTTTACGCTTTAGAATTAATAGAAGTAGTTTATTCACTGTACCTACATATTATGTAAAGTTGTAGAAAATTAAAATACCTTCAACGTATTTCAAGCACTTTATTCCACAACACTCAGTTAAGCGTCAATTACAGATTTTCTGTATATTGGTTATTAATATCGATAAAAAATTGGATTTAAAAGATTGCGGCCTTAGTATGTATTTTACGACGATAGTGTATATAAGTAAAATTACTATAGAAAATGAAAAACTCAAGTTTATTTAAAATATATTTTCTACAGAGTTTAGTTTAGCGTCAACTAATGATTTTCCGAATTTTTAAATCCAACCAAAGATTAACCCACCGGGTTGGTCTAGGGGTAACGTCGTCGCCGCTAGTCAGCTGTTTAACAGCTGATTTTCTTAGACGAAGGTTTCTGGTTCAAATCCTAGTAAAAGTAGTTACTTTTATACGGATTTGAATACTAGACAGTGGTTACCGGTGTACTTTGATAGTTGGGTTTCAATTAACCATACTCTCTCAGGAATGGTCGGTCTGAGTCTATACAAGACTACACCTCATACATACACACGGCATATATATCATCCTCATCTCAATGGGTCATTGGGGGGTTGCTTATTGTTCTAAACTGAACAGATTGCAACGTACACACTAGGAATTATAAAAACAAAAACAACCAGAGATTGATTTTCGTTCGTGAGCGTTACTCAATGATGATTAAAATTAGGTTACGGCGCCCCTACCCTACAAAGCAGATGGTCTCGGGTTCGATTCCCGGCTAAGATCTGGACATTTTAATACGTTTAAACCCACCATTACAGTTTAAAATCCCACTTTAATCACTCATGATCGAGCTGTTGATTTGACTGTAAATAAACTAAAAAAAAAGAAACTAGGTTATAGATTGTCATTTTAAAACAGGCTATTCATCATTAGATATAGGTTATGTTTTAATGAGCTTCCATACGGTAAACTCAGTAAACTACAGAGTAATGTTTTATTCCTGTCACCCAATTGTTAATATCTGGTAATTATGGTAGTGATTCATGGGTACTTGAATGGAAATCCAGATCCAGGGGGTAGAAATACTGATCGTGAGAAGAATTCAGGGGTGTGTTTTTATCACATTAAAAATAAGGAAATTTGTGCACACCTAAATGTAACTTCTCTCTTAGAAACAGTTTGCAAATACAAAGAAAAATGGGGTAAACATTAATATGAAAAAATAAATGAGGATAATTGGGTGAAACGAGTATTAAACTACATTCCTGATGGACAAAGAGATGTGGGTAGGCCGCAAAAATGATGGGCTGTGAAGTTGGAACAGATTGGAAGGCATAATCCATGACAGGAAGTAGAAGAAGATGTTGGTTTACACAACAGACTATATTCCGTGTAATTATAGTGACACATTTTATTTTATAACACTAATACGTACATACTACAGAGTGATTTTTTAGTCCTGTTACCCAATTGTTAATGTCTGTTAATTTTTTTCTAAGAAATGAAATTTTGTTTTGTTCCAAAACAAAATTTCGGTACAGATACAGCAATGTGAGTTTATTCTTCTTGAGCTGTGTAAAATTTTGTGCCGTTTCCGGTCGTGTTACAAACAGAACGTCTTTTATCTTATAACAAAGGGTTTTCATTCTTGAACAATATTTTGCTACGAAATCGTACGCCAGTGCAAAAGAATCATTTCAAATTGAATTTGTTTGTGTTCCTCCACAATAAAAAAAATGTCAATTTCTAGGCTAACAAACAGATTTTGAGAGGCAGGTAGTGTTTGCAACAGAAAACGTAGTGGTCGACCAACTCTCTTGACAGATGACGTTTTAGAGAATGTGAACACTACCTGTCTCTCGAAAAAAACGTAGAAACTGGTTTTGAGAAATTGTAAAATAGTGAAAAATCACACGATAAACTCCTAGTTTTGGTTAACCGATTTTGTTGACAATGTTTGTGTCACGTCCTCTTCTAATACCATACGTCCAAATACATAAGTCCAAATTTCAACTTTACACAATCTTCCGTTCTTGAGATATTTTGTTTACACACACAGACACAGGACAATCAATAAAATCATGCTTTTTAGGTTCAGGGGGCTAAAAACTTGTATTTCTGGTAAAAACTGAATATCGATAAATCGATATAAACATAATACTTATTTGTCCTGTTTATTCATATAGAGCAGTGTTTCCCAACCGGTGGTCCGCGGACCAAAGGTGGTCCGTGAGAGCCTTCGGGGTGGTCCGTGAGAGTCCGGTGACTACTTATAAAAAGTAATATTTTCCCGTGATTAAATCAAAGTTATAATTTTTGTTGAACAAGATTAAGTAAATACATTCAAGATTCAGATTTAGTAAAGGTAGAAGAGTTGTGGTGTAAGAAAGCCATGGGCTACCCCAAGATTCGTCAAGTATCTTTGCGGTATCTTATGATTTTTTCCAACCACTTATTTGTGTGAGCAGGGGTTCTCTAGTTTATTGTTAATTAAAACCAAACAACGAAATCGGCTAAGTGTAAGCAGTGATTTGAAAGTAGCTCTTAGCAAGAGCCTAAAACCTAGAATTCCTCAGCTAGTCAGAAAGATTCGTGCACAAAAGTCGCATTGAAGTTTTCATTTCATTTTTTAATTCATTTTTTAATTTTTATCTTTATTTTCGACTAAGTAAATTCTGTATTCTTTATTTTATTGAAAGACAATTTAAAATTAAAATATTTTTACTTTTTGTGATGTACAATGTACCCTACTTTCTGAAAATAACAATTATATGTTTGTAATAATAGTTTCTTAATTAATAATAATAGTTTGTTTCTGAAATTTTTTTTAATTTAATCACCTTTTAATTTGGTTACAACTGATAAGATACATGCAATAATGTAATGGGTGGTCCGTGGTAGTTCACCTTCAGGCTCAGTGGTCCGCAGACCACTGCGGGTTGGGAACCACTGATATAGAGCAAGAGAAAGTAAAAAATTAATTATAATAACCAATAATCGAGCCGATATCTTCATCTTACAACTAAAAATACTACTAATTGATACTGATCTACCGGATTGGTCTAGAGGTAAATTCGTTGCCACGAGTCATCTGTTTAACAGCTGATTTTCGAAAACGAAGGTTCCTGGTTAAAATTCTTGTAAAATAGTTACTTTTATACGGATTTGAATACTTGAGAGTCGTCACCAGTGTAGGTATTTTGATGGTTGGGGTTCAATAAACAATAAACTCTCAGGAATAGTCTACCAGGGTTTGTACAAGACTACATCGTCCTCTTCTCATTGGGTCATGGTGTTGCTTATTGTTCTGAATTGTACAGAATACAACGTACAGACATTATTAATAAAAAATCTGGTGTGAAACACTCACACAACTTTCTCTTGCCAATGCAAATGATTAATAATAAACCTAACATTATTAATAAAATATTAGAAATAAACAAAAACTAACCTCAAAAACATAACCTTATTTTAATCATGAGTGAATGACGCAAAATGACAATCGAACTCAGTTTGGTTTAAAAATACGGAAAATCACGCTTTCACGCTAAACTAGGCTCTGTAGAGAAAAATGCTCTAAACAAAAGTTGTAGATCTTTTAATTTTCTATAACTTTTATTAGATACACTTCTGTCGTAAAATGCATACTAAGACCGAAATGTTAAAAAATCGATTTTTCTCACGTTTTCGTGAGAAAAAAAACAGAAAATCGCAAATTACCGCTAAACTAAGCGTTATACAAAAAAATGTTGAAACAAAAGTAGTAGGTTTTTAAATTCTCCACAACTTTTATTATATAAGTTTTTGCGCTAAAATTTATATTAAAGCCGTAATCTTAAAGAAACAACGTTTTTACGTAAAAACAGCCTCACCGAGAATTTCAGCAAACATGGCGCCTACCCTATCTTCTAGAGAATAAAAAATTGAGTAAAATAGGCGATTTTAAAAAAAATCGTAGGACCAGTTTTTGAGAAAATCGCAAAAAACTGAAAAATTATACGAATAAACTACTACTTCCGGTTGACCGATTTTGATGAAAATGTTCGTGTCGCGTCCGGTAGTGGTATGTAACTTAAGTTTCAAGTTTCAAGTTCGTACGATGTTCCGTTCTTGAGATATTCTGTTCACACACAGACACACAGACACACACACAGACACACACACACAGACCAATCGCTAAAAACATGTTTTTTGGGTTCAGGGGGTCTGAAAACGTATAGATCCGGTGAAAACTCGATTTCTTAAAATCGACATGAAAACAATACTTTCCTTCCTATATATTCATATAGGCAAGAGAAAGTAAAAAGAACTAATCCATAGGAAATTTAAATAATCTAAAAGTTTTTAAAGTAACTTTAATTTGTACTTATCAAAATAACAAAATAACTATCCTGTAGACGAAAGACTTAAAAAGGAAAACTGAAAGATATTAAACTGGAATTCAAGGTTTTTTTATATTATATTTTTAACTTAACTTCAAATGTTCAGTATATGACATTAAAAATAAATAAAATGTTTAATTAACAAAAACACAATACATAAAATTATTTCGACACTAAATTTTTATTCTTCAATAAAAAAAAACTAAAGCAAGGACGTCTACTACCGCTAGGGTAGTATAATGAAGAGGAATGTGAATTTATTTTTGAGAATAAAAATCTTGGCACCTAATTGTTGATAATGAGTTGACTTTCACTTTTTTATTTATTTTAGAGAACAAAACAATTATTTATTATGATGGTCGACACCTAGAGTATTTCGAAAACATTTTTGGTCAGGGGAGGGGATCTTCAGAAAAACGACAAACTGGACTGACGTGCAATGTTACCGTCTTCTTTGTCTAAATACCTAAATAAAACATACATCTCTGTTATTCCATATTTATATGCATGCCCATACAGGTGGAGTGTTGAATTTTTTGCACTCAATCTATTTGTTCCAGGGTTACATAAAATAGTTTTGTTTCTTATCACATGGTTAGCCAATTACCATTATATGATTGTATCATTTAAGAACAGAAGAGGTACAGGCGTAAAAGACACTAATCAGAGTTATCTCCTCTGAAAGTAATGAATTTATTATACAGCCTGACCCTGTGGTAAGTTAAATGAAGGTTTCACTTGCAGGGTGGAAAGTAGATGCTTTTCAGAGTGCCTGGCATGATTTCAGGTTCAAGGACGCTTAAAAAGTGTATATCCGGTGAAAAATCGAAATGGAAACAATACTTTTCTTCCTTATATGGTAGGCCTGTTCATTAAGGGCAAAATAAAGTAAAAAATAGGACAGAAATTCATGGAATTATGTGACATTATTCGAAAATTGTTTCCCAATAACAGGTAGGTGGTGTGCTTATTTTCACTCGATCTGCTTGTTCCAGACTATAAAAATGAGTTTTGTTTCATAGCTCATGATCAGCCAATTCTAATTATGACTGAAGCATTTACAAACAGAAGAGTTACAGGCGTAAAAGACACTTGTCAGAGTTATCTCCTCTCAGAGTAATGAATTTTATTATACCAGACCCTATGGTGAATGAAGTGAAGGTGTCATTTGCAGGGTGAAAAGTAGATGCTTTTCAGAGAGCCATGCATGCTGATAAGCATAATTTTCCGCTCAGGAAGGGGAAATCAATGATAAATTACCTCACTCCTTGTTTTAATCAGTAAAGTATCTAGGGGTTCAAACCAGCTATTCGGCTCATGACTTAAACAACTATGGCTTTGAGGATTACACCGCTTAATAGAAGAATAATATGTGACTTAAAAGTCTGGTGTGAAACACTTAAACGACTCCCTTTTGCCAATGTAAATAATTTAAAATATAATTTATGTTTTCTAATGTTATCTAATTATGTTATTATGTATTAGTTATGTTATCTAATTTATGTTGTAATAACCCGTCAGGGTGGACTAGTGGTAAAGTCGTCGTGAGTCAGCTGTTTGACAGCTCATGTACGGTGATGAAGGGTCCATGGTTTGAATCCTAGTAGAGATACCTGTTTTTATTGGATTTGAATTTTAGTCGGTTCAAGTACGCACAACAGTAAAACCGAGTAAAATGGTTCGATTCATGAAGATTTTTGGTTTATTCCGGTTTTGGGTTATTCTTACATTTTGAAAGAAGAAAAATTATTGTCAAGACTAGGAGTGAATTCGATAATTTCTCTTTGCGATAGTTTACCTGTTTCTTTATGCTCATTTTATTGAATTAATTTCCCATAAAGTTAAAATATATTATTGTAAAGTAGTTATAGTGAGACTATAAAATAAAAGTTATATATAAAATACGAGTATATAGGTATGTATATATATTTTTTCTCTCTATTACAAATATAGAATCATAATCTTAACATTTTTTAAAACAATTCCATTGTTATTAAAATTAAAATATATATTGATATTTTATGTAAAATGTAATTGAATTTATGATTTATTTTTTAAATTCTGTTTAACGCAATCTTTGTAACTGATTTAACTGTAGTAATTTAACTCAGTATTTAACTTAGTAATTTTATAGCAGTTATAAGTATTTAAGTGATTTAAATTTTTTGTTCTGTATACTCCAATGTGCGGACAGAACTCTTTGTGAATAAAAGTTTTTGCGTATAAGTATATTAGTTTAAAATATTAGACATAGCTTAGTATAACCAATATTGTAATTTTAATGTAGCTATATTTTACTAAATAAAATAAAAAATAAATAAATAAGGAACTGTTAACTTAATTATAATTACAGCAGAGACATGAAGAACTATACACCATTTTAAAGTTATATTTCAGGTTAAAAATAATTAATTTTTTAAAAATATTTTCTTTGATAGAGGCTTAATTCTTACAATACATTAGTGACGACAAGTTTGTCATAATTTTAAAGTCGTGAAAATGAAAACAATGACCCATTTTACGATGACAATATTATTATTACATGTATTGTTTTTGCATTATAGTTATGCAGTAACGTACATTTAAAATGTCAAACAATAGAATTTTCAATACCGGACAATTTATTTTATTTAAAACAGGTTTCTATAAATTTCCGGACATTACATGAACAAGCATCTGTACAATAATTGAAGTAGGTCAGATACAATACAATACAGACGCAATATACGTATTCTTGTATTGTATTCAATACAATTTGTTACGTTATCAAGGAGTAATAAAATTTCTGGAATTTTAAAGTGTATTTATTTGTTTTTCATTTTCTGTTATCTTTTGTACAAATGCATTTTGTAAAGTAAATATATTTAATATAAATTTATTTATATCTATTTAAGATGTGGATCGTATAAATAAATTTTGATCGTTATGTATTTGTATTAGCTGAAGCATGATTTTCATAATATTTATTAGAAATACACATTGAATAAATAAATAAGTAAACTGAAATTGTTTTCAAATGAAATATGTATTTCAAAGGAAAGTTATTTCTCAGTGAATTTATGCACTGGTAAAATCATCCATCACAAACACAATGTGTTTAAAACATAAAACATCATTTCTATATTTTAATATTGAAAAATGAAACATTTCTAGAAATCTCCATAGAGTTTGATCTCCAAACACTCAAACTGATGTTACACAATGAGTTAAACAGGTACCTGTCCTCTTTGTTTGCTGTTGAAAGATATTTGGAATTAAAATAGGAACTGACAATATATGAATTGTTGAACCAAGTACAAACTGGATCAGAGAACGGCATTTGGCATTAAGATTAAGTGATTTACTTTAGCAGACGACATGTCAATCGTTTCTAATAATACGGTAACAGCGATGTAACAAATCAACAATGGTGGACCTTACATGTTCAATATGGATCGCGATTTTTTTGAAATATCTATTAATGGTTAGATATTGTAACAAGATTGAAGAAAAGACGGGATCGTTCGCGAAGTTTCCAGAATTCCATTCATAAAAATAGTTAAGGAATAATAAAAATAACAATACACAATAGCAACAGTGAATGACAGTTTTACAATGATGACCATAAAGGTGTGTCTACTATAGAAGTTCAGGTATTGTGTACAGCTATTATGAGGGGGGGGGCAGGTTGTTTACGTTTTCTGTTTACAAAAGACCTATTCTTGACCTGTTTACTACGGATTTTTCTAGCATTCATTAATAAAAGGTTATTTATTTTTTGTACTCGTACTTTATGATTTCTCTACTTTGTTCTGGAATGATCTTTTATAAATAGGTATATAAAGAGACCCCGAGCGCGGACAGAGTAGTTAGTATTCGTGTGATCTTTGCCGAGCGATTAACAGGGGCGTAAACAGATTACGCATCCGAGCAACGATTGTCATACCGTCTCTTTGTGAGTGTGTGTATTGTGTAAAGTCTATTTGTGAGTGTATTGTAAAGTTAATGTGCAGTTTTTGTGAATTCAGTTTCTGTGTTTTGTATGATTGTGTAGTCTATAAAAGTGATTGTAAGTTATTTACTGTTTCTTATCTATTTTAAGTGAATTATTAAATCATTTATTGTATTACTTAATTTTAATTAGTTTATTTATTTATTTTGTAACCTTTAAGTGTAATAAATATTTGTAATTGTAAATCTTAGTGCAATCATTATTTAATAACCTAGATCCCGAAACGGACCTTAGCAATAAGTGTCACAATATATTGTGCATGACACTACACAATCAATTTGGATGCCACATCGGTACTCTGGTTCTGCAGATGACGGCTCAGTAAACAGAACTTGTGATGATGGACATAAACAAAAGAAAAGCTTGTGCAGTTATTTTGATAGCTACTGCGTTAAGGGGAGCAGACCGATTTTAATATAAAAAAATCTGGTGTGAAACACTCACACAACTTTCTCTTGCCAGTGCAAATAATTAACAATAAACCTAACATTAGTAATAAAACATTAGAAATAAACAAAAAACTAACCTCAACAAACATAACCTAATTTTAATCATGAGTGAAAGACGCAAAATGAAAATCAACCTCAGTTTGGCTTAGAAATACGGAAAATCACTCTTTCTCTCTAAACTAGGCTCTGTAGAGAAAAATGCTTTAAATAAAAGTTGTAGATCTTTTAATTTTCTATAAATTTAATTATATGCACTTTTGTCGTAAAATGCATACTAAGGCCGAAATGTTAAAAAAATCAATTTTTCTCACGTTTTCGTGAGAAAAAAAACAGAAAATTGCAAATTACCGCTAAATTAAGCGTTATACAAAAAAAATGTTTAAAATAAAAGTTGTAGGTTTTTAAATTCTCTACAACTTTTATTATATAACTTTTTGCGCTAAAATTTATATTAAAGCCGTAATCTTAAAAAAACAACGTTTTTACGTGAAAACAGCCTCACCGAGAATTTCAGCAAACATGGCGCCTAACCTATCTTGTAGAGAATAAAAATTGAGTAAAATAGGCGATTTTAAAAAAAAATCGTAGGACCAGTTTTTGAGAAAATCGCAAAAAACTGAAAAATTATACGAATAAACTACTACTTCCGGTTGACCGATTTTGATGAAAATGTTCGTGTCGCGTCCGGTAGTGGTATGTAACTTAAGTTTCAAGTTTCAAGTTCGTACGACGTTCCGTTCTTGAGATATTCTGTTCACACACAGACACACGCACACACAGACAGACACACACACACACACACACACACACACACACACACACACACACACACACACACACACACACACACACACACATACACACACACACACACACACACCAATCGCTAAAAACATGTTTTTTGGGTTCAGGGGGTCTGAAAACGTATAGATCCGGTGAAAACTCGATTTCGCAAAATCGACATGAAAACAATACTTTCCTTCCTATATATTCATATAGGCAAGAGAAAGTAAAAAATATCGATTTATGATTTTACCATATATTGATAGATCTTTTCTCTTGTTTTAATTGGTATACAGCATGACATTGGTTATTTTTTCTGTTAAGAAGAAATATTTTTTTACGTTGGTACGCAGTGTTTATTTCAATATTTTTTTCACGTTTTTTATTCTTGTAAATTGGGATTAATGTATTAATATCATCACGTTACTGTTCTGATATTATGGAGATCTCGTTGACGTAAAAATATACTCTAAAAGTACATTAGAAAGCATTGGAATTAGCTGCAACACAAGATAATGCTATTATATTGGTGTGCTTTTGTTTGGAAGTCAATTTCAAGTGGCAATTACTTTTTCTGTTGCGGTATTATGCTTTGATGTACACGTTTTCCCATACTGTATGTTTTTAATTTAAGTACACTTTTCTTAGGAACCATTCCACCTAGGTGTGTGAAATTTTGCACAGTACTTTTTACTCCCAACGTTGGGACAGCCATATGAAAAGTTGGTAGGTGAACTGTGTAGCCAACCAGCGTTATTAAGTCATAAATTGGACTCCTGTTTTGATAATTGGTTTTGCTTTTTACTTGGCGTTAGCTTGGTTGTTTTTCTTATTGATAGTGTTTTTATTCTTTCTCCTTGTTATCTTTCCTCGCTGTAGGTGTGGTATCATTGCCAATCCCTTTACAAATTTACTTATAAAGCATTGTATTTAATTAAGTGTTTTTCTTTTTACGCCCCGATAGGTAAGTGCAGCGTTTTCAAGGATTTTATCTGTTGCTGCACTTTTTCAGCTCATGTAGGTTGTCCCCGCTTCCCTGTTAGTCCCTTTCATGGAGGTTAGGATGGCTGTAAAGGGTGAGTGGAGGCCATCAAAAAACCAAAAATTATTAGAATATCTGTTCCGTAAATCATTTTCAAAAAAAAAATAAATAAAGTGTAAAGCATTTTGTATGGCGGTACTATACCACCAATAGTACTTGATACCTGATTGCATAACAAAATACATTTATACATAATACATACATTAAAAATAATACGATTCCCGGTCAGGTCTGACATTTTTTACGATTCATTTTTATCTAACACCCTTCTCATCGTCTCCATTAGCAGCAATTGCAAAACAGACAGACGTAAAACAAAACAATACATTGTACACAGATAATCTAACCATACTGTACAAAATTATTGTTTGTCTATAAAAAAATTTAAGTTTTTTTTTGCTTTTGAGACCTTAGTAGATCACTTCCTTGAATAAAATAAATTTAGAGTCTTAGTTTTTGCCTTGTTGCTGCAGTCTCCTTTTTCCCAGTAATTTTTCATATTCTGGGATCTTGCTAGTCTTGCGGCCTCTGAACAGGCTCTAGTGGATTTTTGGGGTTCTTCAAATCTGGTGTCAGGGGTGTGAAGAAGTTTGAGTTTTTCAGTTTTGTTTCTTAGGTCGAGTAGCGTAAGCCCAAGCTTGTCCATGTCTTCTTTAATCTCTGAGATCCACCTTGACGTTATTTTTCCTTTAGTAACTTTTCCGTTAACTATCGTAAGATCATGGTTTCTGATGTTTTGAGTAAATGTCCGAAAAAAGATACCCTCTTTTTTCTCATCGTGTCTAACATGTTATGCGTTTGTTTATAGACTTCTTTATTTGGCAACAGTGTTCAAATTTAAGTTTTATGTTAACATAACTCATGAAATTCAGTATCAGATAAAATGACTTCAACATGAACATAAAATTTAAAACTATATCAATTTAACGGCCACGTACATTATGTTAATGATATTGACAATATTGCTATGTATGTACATCAGTTATGTTAAAGTAGTCCAACTAGTTACATCAAAGAATTGAATAATTCTTTAGAGAAAACAAAACATCACAAAATACCGTCGTCGTTCGTTGTTGTCTTTACCATTTTTAGATTCAACAACATGAACTGATTTTATATTTATGGTCAAACCTATAACATCATATTTAAAATGTGTAACTCGTACACTAAATTATTCTATGTACCTGATTCAGTTGAGCTTTGTTTTTCTCTTTTAAATGCAGTACAAATCCGTAGCTGTTATTGTAGGTTATATTATTATAATAATTAATTTCGAATCTAGTTATCCAATTAACTAACAACAGGTACAATAACCTGTAATATTATACAATTCTAACGGAAGTGTACATATACTTGTTTCAATTTTATGTCGTATATTATTTAAAATATAAGGAATCTTTTTCTAACAAAGTATAATTATTTTTCAATCAGTTTCTTATAAATTAAATAAATAAAATTTAAACTAAGACGGTAAAAGTTTGAATAATAACGTTCTTTATTACAATATTACAATAACAACAATATGAAACAGTTAAAGACCCAAGCATTAGAAATAAGGTTCCTTCCATCTGTGTCCTAGCTGCATCCGGGAGTTGTTGTGCAAGCGATGCGGTGCATGCAGCGCGTTGCAAACGAGAACAGGGACCATACTTTTGTGTCCTAACTCCGTGTGATTATTCAGTTTTGAAAAATTTCTTTATCTGGAACAATGTGTTCAAGTTAATTTCGCACCATGTTGTTAATGGAAAGTAGTGCTGTTAAACTTAAACTATTAAGGGAACGTAAAAAGATGCGTAACACACAAAAGTCTCACGTAATATATAAAAATAGACTGGATTACTGTGAAATTCATCACCTTTATCCAGTTACGAGCAGATGAACTTGCATTTTACCAGTACATCAGAATGAATATCATCACATTTGATTATAAATCGTAGAAAAAATACGTGGTGCTTGTTATCATTGTACAACAAACTTTTCAAGGCTTATTTACACCTTAAGGAGTTCACAAATTATCTTACAAGTAATTCCCTAATGTAATCTCTTTATATGCAATTTGTGTAGAGTTTAGACTTACGTAACAATATATTAGTGTAAATGACAAACCTGGAATTTCAATGTACAATTTTAGTAAAATTTAAGTAGTAATTTAATGTAAATTTAGCAAATGTGCATAAATAGTGCATATAAAGTAAATATACTAATTCTGTTTGTATATGAACTAACAAAATAACCTGAAACACAAAAAGCAAGACAATAAATGGCAGTCTGCCACAGAATGAAAATTCTCTACAACAGAACAGAAATTCCCTAATGTAATCTCTTTAAATGTAATTTGTGTAGACTTTAGACTTACGTAACAATGTATTAGTATAAATGACAAACCTGGAATTTCAATGTACAATTTTAGTAAAATTTAAGTAGTAATTTAATGTAAATTTAGCAAATTTGTATAAATAATGCATATAATGTAAATATACTAATTCTGTTTGTAGGCTTATATGAACTAACAAAATAACCTGAAACACAAAAAGCAAGTCACTAAAGGGCAGTCTGCCACAGAATGAAAATTCTCGACAACAGAACAGAAATTCCCTAATGTAATCTCTTTAAATGTAATTTGTGTAGACTTTAGACTTACGTAACAATGTATTAGTATAAATGAAAAACCTGGAATTTCAATGTACAATTGTAGTAAAATTTAAGTAGTAATTTAATGTATATTTAGTAAATTTGCATAAATAATGCATATAATATGCGGTCAAGATCGGGCTCCAAATATCGTACGAGAAAACGCAGTACATCTCCAACCAGAAAACGGATCGGACACATTTCAAGACCAAACATGGAAAAATCCAGAGGGTGACCAGGTTCAAATACCTTGGCGAATGTATTGAACCAAACAACAATGAAAAATATGCAATAGAAAACCGAGCCAACAAGTTTGAAGTAGCGTGCAGACTGACGTCTCAGATATACAATAAAAAATCCATCTCCAAAAATGCAAAAATAAGACATTATCATACAGTGATTCGACCGGAAGTTCTCTACGCATCAGAATGCCTCGCACTTAGACAGAAGGCTCCATTAGAAAAACTAATCCGTAAAGAAAGAAGGATCATCCGCAAGATTTTAGGGCCCAAATACAAAGAAGGAGAATATAGACTCCGCAGCAATGAAGAAGTCTACCAACACACAGAAAAAAATCACATCCATCATGAAGAAACGAAGAATTGCTTTCTACGCACACACAGTGAGAATGAACGAGCATAGGCTCTCAAAACAAATCCTGAACTACAAAGAAACATTGAAAAATCCCGGTGGATGGCTCAAAGAGATAAAAACAGACTGCAACAAACTCCAGATAACGGAGACGGACATCATACAAAGAACACCTCTCAGACATAAACTCAAACTAGTGCTCCAGGAAGAGGACAGTAAAAGATCAAGACCTAAATGGTCGGAAGAACGAAAACGTGACTTTTCCAAGAAAATGAAGGAATACTGGGCGAAGAGGAAAGCACAGAAGAAAAACTGAGAAATCGCGGTCCTTTGTAGGCCATAACGTAAATAATAATAATAATGCATATAATGTAAATATACTAATTCTGTTTGTATATGAACTAACAAAATAACCTGAAACACAAAAAGTAAGTCACTAAATGGCAGTCTGCCACAGAATGAAAATTCTTTACAACAGAACAGAAATTCCCTAATGTAATCTCTTTAAATATAATTTGTGTAGACTTTAGACTTACGTAAAAATGTATTAGGTAAATGACAAACCTGGAATTCCAATGTACAATTTTAGTAAAATTTAAGTAGTAAATTAACGTAAAAGTATTTTTAGCGTACTTACACTAGTGAACACATTAATCTGAACACAGTATTTTAATAGAAATTTTTAATATAATAATAATTATTATATTAAAAATTTCTGCCTATAATTTCTAAACTTTAATTATTAAAGTTATATATATTTAATCATTTATGTGTACTTCTTTGTTTTTGATTACGTCATTAATCTTCTTTGGCTTTGATTCCACTGAGGCCTCACAATGATTTTTGATTTCTTTATCTCTAAATCAAATCTTTATAACTAAACAAGGTAAACTTTTGTGCTGCAATTCATTAAAAATTTTTTTGACGTGTGATATGGGGCACAGTTCTATTGGTAGATAAGCTCTGGGTTCTCCTGCACAAGTGGGACTAATTTAATTTAGCAAATGTGCATAAATAATGCATATAATGTAAATATACTAATTCTATTTTGTATATGAACTAACAAAATAACCTGAAACACAAAAAGCAAGTCACTGAATGGCAGTCTGCCACAGAATGGAAATTTTCCACAACCGAACAGAAATTCCCTAACGTTTGGATCAATTTGTTTGCTACTATTATATTTTAAACAAAAAATTGTTTGTTAAAAGAGATTAAAATGTTCGTATATTCTATATATATGGCGATGTACAGACCTTTTTTAATCGATGAAAAATAAAATGTAATTTTGTTTTTTTTATGTTAAAGGATGTACTCAAACAACACCACATCAGGATGAGGTGCAGAGATAGAAATGTGGAACTTGACCATTAAATGAGATCAGCACGAAATATAAAAGACAATATTAACAGATCGTTTATTTGGAGTGTCACAGGACCGACCTTAGAATGCAGGTGCTTTATGAACTAAGGGGTACCGGAGAAGTGTGGGGGAGGAAAAGATGGATGCGGGAACAGACTAAATTACAACCTAAGCAATGATAAACGGTAACCGCGACGAATTACAATATAAAACACACGAATGGTGTTACAAAAAAACCTATCAACAAAAAAAAATGAACTACTCCAAGCTGGGCATAGTTTTGTTATACTAAAGCCTACGTTCATTCGGGATTTAGATTTAAAAATAATAAACTTATCACAACTTATTACAATTATTTATAAACAAAAAAAATAATTTCATAATTAATTATTAAGCTTAGTCTACAAACAAACACAACCATTACATAACTTAAACGGATTATATAAATGAAATAAATTACGTAAAATAACTCAATTACAAAACTTAAGCTTAAACCAACTAGATTAACAAGAAGTAGATTACTATTCTTAAGAAACAAAATTATTACTTGTCCACAAACACTTGCTATCATCCACAAGCACAATCACCATAAATCATAACCAGTACCGTAACGACATTTGTTAATTGATTGATTTTCGATTTAAACTTACATTTAAAACATAAACGTATACTGCTGAATGACCTTCAGTAAGTTTGTAAGTCTAGTGGAAACTTTGCACTGTTATAACGTACATAACATACAAACGTTCGTTCACTCAAGAAAAAACTATTTTTAAATATGAAACCTATTGAAACAATTAACCATTTTTTAAATAAAGACCTATTATGAAATAACTAACCTATTTTTTAAATAAGAAACCTATTTTAAAATAAAAATACTATTTTTACGAAATAAGAACCTAATCCGAAGTAACCAACATACTTTTAAATAAGAAACTATTTTGAAATAAAAACCTATTTTAAAATAAAAATACTATTTTTACGAAATAAGAAATAAGAACCTAATCCGAAGTAACCAACCTACTTTTAAATAAGAAACTATTTTGAAATAAAAACCTATTTTTAAATACCAACCTATTTTAAATTAAGCACCTTAATCTGAAATAACAAGCTATTCTAAAATAGAGAACCTATTTCTGATTGAGAAACCTATTCTAAAATAAACAACCTATTAAATGATCCACTTCTAGACCAATCACGAACTACGTTACGATATGTTATAACATTAAATAGTTGAGGCTAAAGATGGTAATGATGCCGTTTATGAGATGACGATGATTAGTAATGAAAGTGAAAAATCTGATGTGAATCACTCACACGACTTTCTTATGACATTGTAAGTAATAAAAATGTATAACCTTATTTCACTCATGAGCGTGAAAGACGCAAAATGAAAACCATCTGTCGTAATACATAAAAATACGGAAAAATCACTAAATTGTCGCTAAGCTGGGCTATTCAAAATAAAATGCTTGAAATAAATGTTATAATTTGTTTTATTTTCTATATAACGCCCCGGATGCCGACATATTGGCCTTCTGCCGTCACAAAGCTACCTGATATACTAGATATATTTATAACACGAGGTATAAGTCGACTTCACCATGCGGTTGAAAATTTAGACGATTTTAGATCCGACCATTCTCCGGTTCTGTTAACTATAAGTGCTACTCCTCTTTATAAACAGCAATTACCATCGCTAACGCCAACCGGTTAGATGGATTGGGTCAAATTTCAAAATCTTGTAAATAACAATTTAAATGTTCACGTCCCTTTAAAAACTGCTCACGATTTAGAATGCGCCATAGACGATTTTACCTCTATCATTCAATCTGCTGCATGGGATTCTGCAATAACTGTTTCAAAAAATGAACGCAATGGACCTCATTATCCCAGATCCATACGGGAATTAATTACTCAAAAACGGGCAGCACGTCGTCGATGGCATCGTACAAGACTTCCGGGCGATAAATCTACTGTCAATCGGCTATCCAACAGACTTAAAAAGGAAATCTGGGCAGTTAAACTCGACCGCTTTGAAAGCCGCTTGAATTCCCTGGACACAGAAGATGGCTCGTTATGGAGAGCAACAAAGCGACTTCTAAAGCAAGTTCCAGTTTCGACTCCTCTTCGGCGTGAGAACCAAACCTGGGCCAAGTCTGACCAAGAAAAAGCTGATTTATTTGGAGAACATCTCAGCAACGTATTTAAACCTCATGTGCAAACAGGAGACATTGAGTTTGACAGGGATGTACAGGAATTCGTAACGTGCCCAACTACGCTATCGTTGCCGCCTAAACCTGTGAGTTTAAACGAGGTCAAGAGTATTATTAAACGTCTTCCATTGCACAAGTCACCAGGTCTGGATTTGATAACTGCAGAGATATTAAAGGAGTTACCAGAAAGAGGGATAATTTTTATACGAAACATATTTAATGCTATTCTCAGAACTGCGCATTTTCCTTTACAATGGAAATTGTCAACTATTGTTTTATTTCAGAAGCCGGAAAAACCATCTCACTGTGTAAGCTCTTACCGGCCCATTAGCCTTCTTTCAGTCGTGTCTAAACTTTTTGAACGAATTTTGTTAGATCGACTTTCGCCGATAATTGAAGCTACAACTCCAAATTATCAGTTTGGATTCAGAAGGCAGCATTCAACAACTCATCAGCTGCACAGAGTGGTTGATTTAATTTCTGTAGGATTAGAACAAAAATTATACACATCGGCTGTATTTCTGGATATTAGTTCGGCGTTCGATAAGGTTTGGCATCCCGGGCTTTTGTATAAATTAAAATCTATTTTTTCTGATACATATTATGGAATTCTGAGATCATTTTTAGAGGATAGATATTTTGTTGTGCGCCAAGGTTTGGAATATTCTAATATCTGGCATATCGAAGCAGGAGTTCCTCAAGGGTCCATATTATCTCCTGCTTTGTACTCCATATTTACGTCTGACTTCCCGGAAAATGACTTCACAACAGTAGCAGCGTACGCAGATGATACCGTTCTGTTATGCAGCAGTGAATCTCCAGAAGAAACTTCGATGAACATCCAAAATCACTTGTATGAGGTATCTACATGGCTCAAAAACTGGAGAATGAAAGTTAACCCGCTGAAATCTGTGCAAGTGACTTTTACTTTAAGAAGAAGAACTTGTCCAACTGTTTACCTGGATAACAATGAGATACCGCAAGAAAATAAAGTTCGATATCTGGGCCTCCATTTAGACCGTAGACTGACTTGGGGATATCATATCAAAACAAAACGTTTGCAACTAAATAACCGTACAAGATTACTTTCAAAATTCATCAACAGAAAATCAACTCTATCATTAAAATTTAAATTATTAACATACAAAGCCTATTTACGACCGATATGGAATTACGGTATTGAAATTTTTGGGACCGCAAAGAAAACTCACATTCAAAAAATTCAAACTCATCAGTCAAAAATACTTCGGATGATAACGAACGCCCCATATTACGTAACAAATTTAACATTGCATTCCGATTTGAAAATCCCTTTTGTAACAGAAACTGCTAAAATAAAATATTCCAAATTTAACAGAAAATTAACAGATCACATCAATCCCCTAATACAGCAAATGTCAAGACGAAACTTACCACACCGACGCCTAAGAAGAAAATGGAGTAGAGATCTATTGATCTAATTGTTCTATATTTTTATTAACTTATTTTTTGAAATCCACTATACTTTTGAATTATCCACTGGGATGTATTCTTTAAAAAAATATTTCTGTTTATTTATCGAGTCATTTGTTTTTTTCAAAATTTAGTTAAGCTTTTGGATGGTTATACTGTACTGTATAGTTTCTAAATAAAATTAACGTTAAAAAAAAAAAAAAAAATTTTCTATAAATTTTATTATAATGTACATACACTTTATTTTAAAATGCGTACTAAAGCTGAAATATTTAAAATTCCAAATTTTTACCGATTTTGATGAGCAAAATAGAGAAAATCGTTAATTGACATTAATTGAGCGTTGTAGAAATAAAGTTTGTAGAAAACCTGCAAATTTTTATTACATACACGTTTGTCCTTTGCATATTACTGCCACAATAAAATTGTAACAAAAAAAAGTTTTACCACTTGACCAAAGCTTTCCTAAGAATTTCAGTAGATATGGTGGTTACTCTCTAACATGTAGAGCTTAAACAATGCGGTAAATATTTTTAATTTAATCTATTTATTTACAATCAGTGTGTACAATGAGGCTTCAAGTAAATAATTATAAAAGAACTAAACTGCCGTGAGTGAAGTAGACAGCTTTTGCTCTCACTTCAACTAAATAAAATTAAAAAATAAAGTTAATAACGAACTAAGAAAAGTTGCAAAGTTACAAAATTAACAATAACAGTGTAAAAGAAGTAAATAAAAAATAAAGTAAACAATGTAAAAGAAGTTAACAACAAAGAAGTAAAAGAAAATTAAATTTTGAAATTTCACTTTAGATTAAAAATTAGTGAAGAAGATGAATTGTGAATTTAATTTCGTGTATGGATTAAAAACAATAGTCTAAATCGAGGATGTGATAGCTTTTGAGGCGCTGAAAACTATTGAAATTTTAAAAAAATCGTATGAGCAGTTTTTGAGAAAATCTCAGAAACGTGAAAAAATGCACTAATGAACACTACTTCCGGTTAACGATTTTAATGACATTATTCGTCCATTTGGTCGTCATTTGGCTATCCAGCAAAGCTTAGTGTCGAGGGTCATACCAATGTTTTTGCTAGTATTCGCGTGCAGCACAACGCGGGTATTTACGTAATATACTGGTACACGTCAAATTTTTCTGTTGGTGAAGTTGTCATGAATTAATTTTCTTCATTGAGTCTTTTTTTTATTTATTTATTTAACGTCGCATCAACTGCAAGGTCATTAGCGACGTCGTTGGGGTACAACGTATGAGGATGAAATGATTTTTGTAACGTATGAAAATATACCGTGCCTGAGTGGGATTCGAACGCAGGACCGCATGATGAGAGGCGAGCACGTTACCAACTAGACCAATGCGGCCGGCGTCACTGAGTCTTTTTCACCATTTTTACGTCCATTGCTAAAATGAAATATAGGCTATTAGTAGTAGTAAAATAATTTATTTTCTTTAGTTTATTTAAAATCACACTAAAAGCTCGGTTATTAGCAAATACGGTAATTTATGTAACAGTGAGTTTAAACTTGTAAAAATTTGCAGACCCTAGCCAGGAATCGAACCTGGAATCTCAGCGATGTAGGCTAGTGCGCTACCATTATACTACATAGACGGCTAATCTTCTTCTTCTTCTTTTTCTTCTGCCTTTCACAGATTAGGTACCTCTGCCTGTTCCGAATCTCTCAAATCTGCCCATCTCTTTCTCGGGCGTCCTCTTTCTCTCCTGTTCACCGGCTTACAGCGGACATGGAAGACTTTTCTAACGGTGGAGGAGGCGGAAGAGCGTTGAGCGGCATCTCTAAGGAACTGTTCTGCAGGCTCATATCTAGTGATGTGGCAATCTCTCTAATGAACATAATCTGCGCAGCGCTCATAACGCGGCCAGAGGATTTTCTTAAATACTGGCAAACCTCATGGTGCCTCGGATGATGGACCGGGATTAGGAAATTTAATCAGGATACAGCTAATAATAATATTATTAATACCTCTAATACAAAAACATAAATTTAAAAAAATATAAACACCTTTCTTTGAAATAAATAATAAATACATAAAATAATAAACTTAAATTAGGCCTAGGGGTTATATTTTTATTACACTACAGTAATAAATAAATAAATATGAATATTCCAAAAATATAAATAGCCTACTTTCTAAATGAAAACGTGTTTTATTGAATTTTATTACACATCTATAATTCGTTTTATTGTATAACCTGTGTTATAATATTCCAGGCTTATACATAACATTGTATTATATCATATAGTTCGGTAATAAACAAAAAATGTTATAATGAATGTTATAAATTTGTTTATTACTTTGTTGTAAGACTTTGATTATTTTAACGCCTTAGGTAAATATGCAATTTGTAAAATAATTCTACTAAACTGGATTTCGTATTTTTTAATATATTTATGTTTTCTTTTTAGTTTGTTGTATTTTTTATGTGTATGTTTGTATTTTGCGTACAAAGTGAGAGGCCAATGTCGTCGTTATTGTTAATCGATGTTTAAAATTGTATTGCTTAAATGGTATTGAAAGTAAAACGAAAATCACGAATACTAGACTGCCGTTTCTTTTAAGTATTCATTCACAATAACCTTCTGGGTAAGTTTTATTTTGCTTTCTCCTGTTTCCTAAATTTCTCATTCGGATCTTTACCTTTGCTGTACATCTCATATCTCCAAAAGATACTTTATTTTATCGGTTTTCCTATTTTTTAGCTTTATTTCTAAAAGTCTGTCACTGTCACTCCCTTCGATTAGGTACTGTGCTGCCTAAAGCTTCCGACGTAGTGACAGAGGGAGCCGCCAATTTTTCCGAGAGGGGTGGTAGGCTTGTGGCGGCATACCGACAGAGGCCTTTGTAATCAAGGTCAAGACCAATAACCGCCATCTACCACAGCGCTCTCGGCAACTATATAAAGAGCTCTACATTGAGCCGAGGGATTTAATTCCGATCCAGACTGCAGACAAGACGTCCACCACGGCACAAGGCTACAGGACTCCAGCGAAGACTAATCAACGACCCCGCATGAGAGAAGATTATGCTTCCACTCGCCGACCCGTCACCGTAAGCCGTCAACCGGACCGTGATCGCCCGCTCGCGCGAGCGATGCCCACAGCAGTCCCTCAACCGAGCCTTACGCCCACCGGATCCGACGAACCAGCCATTGACGCACTACTGCGAGGAAGAAGATGATGTCTCCGCTGGACGATGACACACCGTGTCACCCAGCTCCTCGACCACCACGACGACTACGACCGACTCTTCCAATCAAGACGACCACTACTTTAACGGCCCTTTTCAGGGCCACCAAACAAATAAGGTTCCAACTCGCGACTTAATGTCACCATCCGGTGACAATTACTGTATTATACTTACTCTTCCCCTGTACTGATATAGGACAAGAAAGAAACGTATACTAAAAATTTATTTTTTACCGGATATACACATTTTCAGGCCCCCTGAACCAAAAATAAATCATTTCTTAGCGATAGGTGCGTGAGTGTATGTCTGTCTGTGAACGAAATATCTCAAGAGCGGAATAGCATGCAAAGCTGAAACTAGAACTTAAAATACGTACTTGAAATACTTAGGATTGACACTTGACAGAAGACTGACATGGAATCCACATACCAGACTCAAAAGGTAATCTCTTAACGTGCAGTTAAAACTTCTTTACAGTCTTATTCACCATAAATCTCCTCTTCCAATTACTCAGAAACTTAACTGTTACAAGGTACTTCTTCGTCCTATTTGGACCTACGGTTCAATGATCTACGGATCAGCTAAAGTATCTAACATAAAACGTATTCAGGCATTCCAGAACAAAACTTTACGCATCATCACAGGCTGTCCAACATACGTTAGTAACAAAACATTACATAGAGACCTTAACATTGAAACGGTGAACGAAACAATAAAGAAACTATACAGACGTTTTCATAGCAAACTACACTATCACACAAATCCGCAAATTCAGTCATTGTCCGTTTCTCACCTTCCACACAACCCACCTAGAAGACTGAAAATACAATGGAACCTTTCGTGAATCGTCTTGAGGGGTTGCCGCTGGGCGGCTACCTCACACAAGTGACATCAAGACAGTTATATAAAATTATTGACATTATAACTGCTGGTTGTGTTAAATTGTTACACAGTTGTAGTTTATTTTTCTTAAATAAAGTCAAAAAAATACGTACCACCAGCGGCCCGACATGAACATTTTCACAAAATAGGTCAATCAGAAGTAATTAGTTTATTCATGTAAGTTTTTACTTTCTTGCGAATTTCTCAAAAACAGCTGTCAGTATTTTTATTTAAAAAAAATTTCAAAATTTTTTTAAAATTTCTACAAAATAGGCTTTTAAGTCAAAAAGCGTATTTATATATCAATTAACTAGCAAACAACTTTTATTTCAAACACATTTTTCTACAATACTTAATTCAGCGGAAATTAGTAATTTTCTGGATTTAACTAATAATCAATATCAATAAACAAATTTAATGATTTAAGTTTGCTACCAGTTTTGATAAAAATGTTCGTGTCAGAAACCCTTTGTGGTACGTAACTTAAGTTTCAAGTTTTAACTTCGTACGATATACCGTTCTTGAGATATTTTTTCACACACACCAATCCGCTAAGACCCTGTTATTTTTTTTTGGGTTCGGGGGGTCTTAAAACTTGAATGACTTTTACTTGAAACTTGAAATATAGGCTACATATCAATTTTTATGTGAGCTTTATATACGTGGAAATTTTTGTGATTAGTGAATGTGTCAACCAGTATACTTTGCTCTTACAGACTGTATTATTAAATAGATTACACACCCTGATAAAATGTAACGAGATCATTTTAATACTGTTGAGATGAAACTTTCAACATTAGCTTGTTTTAACGAACATTATTTGGTATTACGGAAGAGATTAAAAAATAACCAACGGGTTTTTCGTAGAAATCTATGAATTTAATTCAGAAAGTTTTACTTTAATATGTCTGGTTGTTTGTTAAAATCTGCGATTAGTTTTGTTGTTAATCCTTTTTACTCAAAATAATTTTTAGAACAATCCATTGAATTCCAAGAATTTTCTTTTAATCAAGCATGATTTTGAACTGATGATCAATTCTTTTTAATTAAAATTGTTTATCATCCACTTTGTTTCCGTTTTTAAAATGTTTAATAATTTATAGTATTACACATCAGATGTTTCAACTTTCATTTATCTTTAACATGGTGTTTTATAATAAATTTTAATTAGGTTAAAATCAAATCTGTATCTCTTATACCTATTCTAAGGGCTGAATGGAAACTGTGTTAAATATTAGCTTTAACGATATTTATCTGTTGTTCCTAGTCGACAAATTCGTAGTAATGCCGTAAAGCGGTTTGTTGTTTTTAAGTCATCAGCTAAAAGACTGGTTTGACTCTAGCGGTTGTACTAAGTAAAATGAAAAGTGAGGTGGTTTTTTCAATACCTTTCTCACTGAGTTGAAAATTATCCTTATTAGCATGCCAGGCTCTCTGTAAAGCATTTATTTTCCACCCTCACTTCATGCCACCTTCACTTTATTCACGACAGCGTCTGGCTGTATAATGAAATTCATTACTCCCAGAGGAGGTAACTCTGACTAGTATCTCTTACATCTCTTTCTACCTCTTCTGTTCTTAAATGCTTCAGTCATATAAAAGGCTGACTACGTGATAAAAAACACAATTATTTTTTGCAGCCCTGGAACTAGTGGACCAAGTGCAAATAAACAATCGACCTGCTATGTTAAGGGCAATACCTTCAAATAAGATCATATAATTTAATTTGTTTATGTCCTATTTTTAATTTCTTTGGCCATAAATGAATAGACCATAGGGAAGGAACATATTGTTTCCATGTGAATTTTTTAAAATCAAGGTTTCACCGGATATACATTTTTTAAGCTTTCCTGAACTTGAAAGCATACCAGGCAGTCTGAAAAGCATCTACTTTCCACCCTACAAATGACACCTTCACTTCATTCGCAGCAGGTATAGCTGTATAATTAAATTCATTACTTTCAGAAAAGATAACTGTGACTATTGTTTTTACACCCCTACCTATTATGTTCTTAAATGATTCAGTCATTTAATTCGCTGATCATGTGACAAGAAACATAACTATTTTTTGTAGACGTAAAACAAACAGATTGAATGTAAATAATTTAACAATCCACCTGTCCGTCGTGAACAAAAGAGCGGTCTACGTCTGAGTATATCTTGAAATAAATATAAAGGAAAATAAACTTGTTTTTATCTGAAAGGATGTGAATTGCAATCTGTTCAATTTCAGAACAAAAAAAAAACACCGCATGACCCAATGAAAAGAGGATGATGTGTATGACAAGTAAATGAGTAGTGATCTTGTACAGACTCAGGCCGTCAATTCCTGTGACAATGTGGTTAATTGAATTCTAACCATCAATATACATACATCGGTAACCACTGTCAAGTATTAAAATCCGTATAAAAGTAACTACCTTTACTAGGATTTGAACCAGGAACCTTCGTCTCCGTATATCAGCTGCCAAACAGCTGACTCGCCTTTACTAGACCACCCGTTGGGTACAGCAATAAATAATGAATTTTATAATCCTTTAACGTTACAATCTAAAAAAATACATATTCTTTCTGTACAACCATAAAGAGTAATAATTCTGAAAATTGCTATCTGTTAGTACTCCTAAATTTATGATAATAAAATTTAAAATATACGGTTAAATCGGAAATGAACCACCGAGATCGTCTAGGAGTAATATTCTCGCTACGAGTCAGCTGTTTAATACCTGATTTCTGAATAGGAAGGTTTCTGATTCAAATTCTAGTAAAGGTAGTTTTTACTTTCTCTTGCATGTATGAATATTATAAGAAGGAAAATATTGTTTTCATGTCGATATTTCGAAATCGAGTTTTCACCGGATCTACACGTTTTCAGACCCCCTGAACCCAAAAAACATGTTTTAAGCAATTGGTCTGTCTGTGTGTGTGTGTGTGTGTGCGCGCGCGCGCGTGTGTATGTGTGTTTGAACAGAATAACTCAAGAACGAAACATCGTACGAATTTGAAACTTGAAACTTCAGTTAAACACCACTACTGGACACGACACGAAAATTTTCATCAAAATCGGTCATCCGGAAGTAGTAGTTTATTCGTGTCATTTTTCTCTTTTTATGCGATTTTGTCAAAAACGGGTCCTACAATTTTTTATGCGGATTTACATACTAGATAGTGGTTAACGGAGTACTATTATGGTTTGGGTTCAATTAACCATACTGTTTCAGGAATGATCGGCTTGAGTCTGTACAAGACTACACCTCATTTACACGTCATATACATCATCCTCATCTGATTGGGTCAACGGCTTGCTTATTGTTCTTAATTGAACAGACTGTAACGTACACGCGTTAGGGATTTTTAAAAAAACGAGAAATATAATAAACAGTTTAATTTTTAATTTAAATTAATAGTTTTGTTAATTTATTATTTTGTTCAAACAATATATTGCAGGTAACCCCCGAAACAGGTTAACCCTATCTTCTTCTTCTTTAGCTTCAAGCATGCGATTGGTAGGCAGCTTTCCATCGTTTTCTGTCCAGAGCTATAGTTTTTAGTTGGATGTAGCTCTGGATCCCTAGATCTTTGGTAATTTGTTTCAAATACTGTAGCCGGGGTCTTCCACGAGCCCTTTGTCCAATTATCATTCCTTCTAATATTCTTAACGTGAATTCATTGTGTCTTATTATATGGCCAAGCCAAGAGTGTCGTCTGTCCTTTAAAATTTTCAAAAGAGATCTGTTCTCCTCAGCCCTTTGAAATACTTCCTCATTACTAACTCTGTCAGTCCATTTCAACTTAAGCATTCGTCTCCAACACCATACTTCAAAAGCATTGAGTGCTCTTTCCTCCACCTTACCAATAGTCCAAGTTTCTGAGCCATAGAGGGCAACACTATAAGTGCAGCTTTTTATTAGTCTCTTTCTCATTTCTAACCTGAGACTATTTGAGGAAACCACTATAGAGGTACCTAATTTTAACTCAAATTAGGAATAATTATTATCTCATTTTATGATTGTGTAATTCATTTTTTATTTGTAATTGGTTATTGTTTATTATGTTAAATTGAAATGTACTTATTATTTTTATTTTTTATTTTTTGCGAATAGCCCATTTCAGAGGGCACACTTAATCAACTTCCTAGCCCATGCCTCTTTCATCTTTCTCGAGTGGTGTTCTTTGTCCTCTTGAGTCCACTTTCTCCCTCTTCCAAAAATGTGTTTCTTCCTCTCCTGAAACTCCAATTTCTGTATTAATTCTCTAAATGTTGCACATGTTTTATGGTTTCTGAATCTATTGCGTTGTTTACAAGGTCTTTGTCTATTTCTTTAAACCATGTTTTCTTGTTCTTGTGATTGTTAAGCAGGTTAAAAATCTGCTTTGTTAGTCTGGTGTTTTCCAGGCTGCATTATGTGTCCGTAAAATTGTAATCTTCTCTTTTTGTCTATGTGTGTTATCTTTGCGTTGATTTTAGGAGCCAATATCTTCCTCACAATTTTTCTCTCTTTTTTTCTATTTTTTCTATGTTAATATTGGCTATTTATTTAAATTTATTTCTATTTAAATTGTCCTAAAATGAGATGCGAAGTTTTACATTTTATTAAATTTGTATAATTAAATTTTTTGTCTAATTTTGTTTATAAGTGAGAAATGGAGTGAAAAAATAAATTATTATTATTATTTAAAAAACCCAAAATATGTTAGCAATTAACCAACGCATTTGCTAGTGCAGTAGGCCTATATCAAGAAAGATAATACAAAGAATTATAATTATTTCGCTGGCTATATATGAGCTAATATGAATTGATATAAGCCTACATTATCTTACTCTCGATTTTTTTTGTTTTTGTATTACGTCTGGTTTTTCTGCAACTTCTGCTAATGCAGGCGGTGTAGAAAGATGATAAATGAAAAAGAGTGACGAAAAATGCCAAAACTTGACCGGAAATCGAACCTGAGACCTCGGCGTAGAAACCAGTTGCTCTAACCACTACATCAACTGGCCAACCAGCTCACTCTCGAAATTTACCCATCCAACTAACTTAAAGAAACATAAAAATATTTATATAACATGTAAATGACAGTTTACATAATAAGTGTGACATTATTTTTGAAATATACTTAATTTAAGTAAGTGTTACTTTAATATATAAAAATACATATCACTTGTATGAGTAAATAACGGTATTACACTTGTTATTGCACAACGAAATCCAGTTAGTAATGTATGAAATGAAATATAGTTTATTTCAAAGTTGAAAATTGTATAATTATGTTTTCAATACTAATTATATATTTGCATTATTATGTATTTGTAGGTTACTGTATTTTAAATACATATTTATAGCGCCCGCAACGAAAGAACTCCGTAGTGTTAGAAAAATTATATTTTATATAAAACGACCGAACTGAAAAATTCTAACTCTACATTAAATTAAAGCCTGTTCCTTTTTGCGCTTATTAGTTTGACCTACATTTAAAAATTTTAAAAGGCTATATTGGCATTAAACTGTTTTAAAAATTAATATTCGGTCCAAAATTCATTTCTGTACAATTAAATGAAGGCAAAATGGTACTTTTTAAAATGGCCACCATATGAAACATTGGATCTTACTTTTAAAATATCCACATTATAGAAAAATCCGTAATGATTAACACATTGAAACTCTCGATATTTAATTTCAAGCCTGGACAACGTATGAGTCGTTTAAAAATCACATTAACGGAAAACTGACAATAAATTAGGTATATTTTTTTTGTAAAAGTATTCCGCAATAGTGTATATAGCAATTAGTAAATTTATCTCTGATAAATTTTTAAATAAGAAAATTCAAGTCAAACAAATCAACGCAGAAAAAAGGCTTTAATTTTTGGTGTAGCGTTAAAAATTTTCCGTTCAGTCGTTTCCTGTCATCTTCGTTCGGTTAGAATACGTTTATATAAAATATTGAGATGACATTACAAATAAACAAAAACATATTTAAAATTTCATTAAACAACCGTTTGTTTATACGAAGTAATCTAAGGAAATGTCCAACCGATTTTAAAATTTCTTTCGCTGTTGGGAAGCTTAGAAATTCCTACGTAATATAGGTTATACATCGGTGCGGAATTTTTAAATTTTGAAAAATTTCTGACTGTAAAGTGAAATAATTGTTTCATTTAATTTATTATGTATAGGCAATGTTATAAAACTTACCGATTGTTGTATACATGCAAGGGGCAGTATACGAGGATTATGCATTCTATTGTTTAAGTCCCAGCTCCGTGTAGTTGGAAGGAATGCAGTGCGTTGTTATAGTAGTGGGAGAATGAATGAGTTAGTAGTGTTTCACAGCTGATAGCCTTTATTTGTAGTGGTAGCGCTTACTAACTAAATTTAAAAAATATTCTTATCATCCGGCGCATTAATTTAACAAATATAGGGTGATTCAAAAAGAGTGCCGGTTTTGATATATCAAATTAAGAGATTTATTTTATTGAAAAACTGAAAATAAATACATCAACAAGTTCATCTTACCTTCCGATTTCATGTATGAAAAATGATGTCATGCATGTATCCTCCTCTACTGCGCTGGTACGCATCAACTCTGTCCATGAAATTGGATATTACTGCACGACAAGTTTCGACTTCCATTTGCCCGATAACCCGTCGAATTTCCTCCTTCAAGTCATTGATGTTTCGGGATTTATTGGCATACACCAATGACTTCAGATGACCCCAAAGATGAAAGTCACAAGGCGTCAAGTCACACGACCTTGGTGGCCATTGATGGTCGGAATTACGAGAAATGATGCAATCCTGTAACCGTTCACGGAGCAACAACATTGTTTCTCGTGCAGCAACTGAATTTTATATGGGTGATATTGTAGATCGTACCGAAGAATTCTCCGTACAGAAGAACATCGTAAACCCAATTGTTGAGAACGGCGACGTATTGATTTTGCTGGGCTAACAGCCACACTGTCACGAACCAACGCAACGTTCTGCTCAGTTCGGCCAGAACGACGACGTCCAGAACTTTTAAGGTCGACTGTTGAACCCGTCTTAAAAAACTTTTTCATGAGCCTGCGAACTGTTGATTCATTCGGTGCTTCATTACGTCCTAGAGTACCGCGAAGTCGTCTGACAGTAGCCGCATAACTCTTTCCACTCTGGTAAAATGTTTTGACGATTAACACTCGTTGTGCAATAGTAAACTTCTCCATGGTTAGACACAGACTGCGAGAGTACTACACTGCGAACAGGAGAAACTACAACTGAATCGTCAATCGGAATGTTCTCCGAAATAGAAATGAGGTCTAACAATGTTGCCAACGGATAAACAAAAATTTACCAGCCGTTTAAAAACCGGCGCTCTTTTTGAATCACCCGTTACCTACCGGGTTATTAACTTGGTCGGATTCACAATATTTAACTTGCTAATTTATATCAAAATATGTAAATAAATAAATCTAATAAATACAAACAAATATGTTAAATACGGAAAGTTTGAAAACGAATGTTTAGTATCAGAGTAATACAACAATTGTTCTCCCAGCATGCGTCACTCATTCATTATACCTCACCCGTACCCTTCACCCCCCCCTCAACTACACGGAGCTTGGAACCACACAATACTTATGTTTTCTTAATAAATTAAAACAAAGTTGGCTAAAAACTTTAATGATTTTAGTAGTACAAGCATTATTTTTGACTTCACGAATCTCATTTCTCCTAAACCACTCTTTTACCTCAAATAACAGTTATATTCGTACAGTTAACCTACATAAGGTTCCGCGATATACTGTATAACTGCTTCGGGTATAGTATAAGTTGTTGTGTTTGTTGTCCTGAAATTAAAGCAGTCGCTCGTCGCAAACAAGGGCAAACTCGTGACTCAAGTAACTATATTTTACATTTTTTACTCTCGGGAGTTTCGTGGATACGTTTTAGGAGGGCCTATAATAGGTTTTCTTAGTTTTTTGCAACTCTTCACCTATTTTTGAAGCCACAACCTGTCACTGTATGGTACTAGTACATACCCAATATCATTATAAGTTATAATCAGAAATATAACGGTTTACTCCGTGAGACTGGTTATTAGTACTGTAGATTAAAACATTTCTTCCCCTTTCACTTTTAATAATGTCACCAAGCAAAGTCGTGCAAGTTTTACGAGATAAGTTTAATACTGGACAAAAATATTTCAAAAATTTAAAATCAACTTTTATACCGTTATATAATTAAATAACAAAAAATAAACAATACTTGTCAATAAATAGGGGAAGGTTAAACTTAACGTACTTGACACAAAAACATATATTAATTAATTAATTAATTGAACGAAAAATGTTGTAAAAGTCGGATTTTTTCTATATTTCTTGGTAAAATTTTGATTAAGGTACTTGTTCTTTATAAAATGTCAACACACACACGCACATAGACTCTCACAATGATACAAAAGTTGCTTTGCGACAATATCCATATGATATAACCAATGTTTTGCTCTATGGGATAAGAAATATAACAGATATACTGGGTGCTGAGAAAGTAAAGGAATATATCAAGAATTTGTAAAGATTAATTGTAGCGCAGTGAATTTTGTTAAACAATGAGTGTTGTCTGGCTAAATTTAGTAGATGCGTTGGAAACGTTTAAATTTAAATGAAAAACGATTTAATAATTTTACAATTTAATACTCATAAATTTTCATTAAACTACAATAATAAAGAAAACCAATATATATTAATGAAAATTAATTTTATTTAATTTAAAATTACAGAATTACTACTGACAAAGAAAATGTAATAAATAAATTATAGTTTATATGAAAACGAATTTAATGACTATATATGAAAAATAAAATGTAACAATTTAAATTTTGAAAAAAGTATTTAGTTCATTTAGTTTTTAGAAAAACGACCATCTGTATCATAATTCATATTCATCATAAATAAATAAATAAATCATTTTTAGCTTTTATTTACAAATAACAAATTTTGTTATTGGGAACTGTACAATACTACCCCATAGCTGTATTGCCAATAGGCAACTACCCAATTTTATCGCTGCTTTTCGCTGTATTTATTTTTTGGCTTAATTAGGCATGAATCTTTGAACAGGGACCCCAGTAAAGTTTGTTAAGGAATGGCTGTCAGCTGGTCACTATACAAAGTCGCTTGCCCAACCAGTGTTGTGTAACAATTAATAGCCTAATAACAATACCTAACAATTAATACTTTCTACCAGCTGACTGACTGGGCTGGCCTGAAGGCCTAAATTTAAATGAAAAATTATTTTTAAATTAACAAAAAAAAATAATATATTTTCTAACAAATTAATTTTATTATCAAATTTTCACTTATATCAATCACTTTTGTTTTATAAAACAGAATTTAGAAAATTATATAAAAAATTATTCAAACTGTAAATTTTGAAAAACATTTACTATTAAATTAACATCTGATTTGATTAATCAGCTGTTTTAAATGTCAATAGGTTTTCTGACTGCTACACAATTAAATGTTAAAGTTGACTATAATAATATATTAAATTTTTACCATATTCATATGCTTTTTGTGATTTTTATTTCTAATTTGTGTACGTTGCGATCTGTTCAATTTAGAACAATAAGCAACCTCATGACCCAATGAGATGAGGATGATATGTATGACGTGTAAATGAGGTGTAGTTTTGTTCAGACCCAGGCTGACCATTCCAGAGAGAATATGGTTAATTAAACCCCAACCATCAAAGTGCACTGGTAACCACTGCCTAGTATTCAAATCCGTATAAAAGTAACTACCTTTACAAGGATTTGAACCAGGAACAAAGAAGGCTGGCCTAAGAGAAGAAGAGAAATTTGAGGAAAACATCCTCCTGAAGATAATAAACTCGAAGATAGTAGATGGATAATATAGGTTACAAAGTCGAGAAATACTGTACAAGGAAAATAAATGATTAATGGAACCGATAAGAACAGAAGACTAAAATTTTACGGACACCTGTATGGAATACATGATAACCGGTTAACAAAACGATTTTTTTTGTCTTCAACTTCATATTTATTTACAACTGTACATTTTTTTTAAAGCGCAAGTAATGAAGTAGTAAATGAGATGGAATGAATGAGAAATGGCGGGAATGTGACGTGAATGTAAATCGATCGAGTGACCGATTTCGGCGTGAAATTTTGCAAGGAATGTGGTGCCAATATTTTCAATGATAATGATTTATAAACTATGATGGATGTTTTTTTTTTAATTTGAAATGGCACAGGCATGATAAGTTAATTTGATTTTTGTTTATGGTCGTCGGAGAAGATCTCTATTCCACCTTCGTTTCAGTCGTCTGTTAACAGGGAGCTCGTTGGTTGAAAGAGATTGGACATTTGGATTTATGTGGTCAATTGTCTTTGTGTATTATGAGTTGTATGTTGCGTTTAAATGCCTCGAACGGTGGTGTTTTCGGACGATCCTGCTATTTTGTTTGAATCGCACGACCGTATTAGAGCGTCAGAGTTGATAACAGAGTTGTCAGCGATGTCAGATGTGTCAGAGTTGATACAGACACATTTAGATGGTATCAAAGAATGGCTCCACATGTGGAAGATTAAACTGAACGTTTCCAAATCACAACAGGTAACTTTCACGCTTCGGCCTGTTGGTTACCAAAATTTACGCATCGACGATACTAGGCTTACAGTTACAGACAATGTTAGGTACCTTGGTTTAATACTTGACAGACCTCTCAGAAGGAAACCACACGTTGTACACATCAGAGCAATCTTAGATTCACGATTTCGTATGTTGTATGGCGTATTAGGTCGCAAGTCCTCGCTACCTCTACACTTAAGAGTCATCCTCTATAAATCACTAGTACGATCAATTTGGCTATATATGATGGACCAATTTTTGGAGCGTGTCACAATACAACACTGAATATTCTTCAAAGACATCAGTCAAAAGCACTCAGAGCAGTAACAAATGTACCTTTTTACGTAACCAATCATACCCTTCACAAAGACCCGAAATACCGACCGTTCGAAAAACAATTTTTAAGTCGCTAAAAATAGACCAAAAGTGTTGATTAAAATGGTTCAAATAACTCCGAAAAGATACCAAGAAAACCGAAATAAATCGAGAAAACTTAATGAACCGAACCAAATTCAGACAACTAATTACAGACTTTAAAGGCTTCCATGAAAAATAAAAACAGAACACCGAATTGACAGAAGAAATGAGAAAGTCTACAGTGAGTGAACGCTGAGAATGTGGGCCGTAAAACGTCCAGTAACATCTAATGAACAATTAAACTTTACAATACTTGCTTTTATGTCTTTTATTATGTGTTAATTTGGAACTACAAAATATCTTATTAGTTATTACACAAAGTATTGTTCCTCCAACCGACGTAACTTAACAATTTTAAATAACGTTTTTATAAGAAACAGACCAATCTGATCCAAAGTCCATTTATTATGCATGTTGTTTAGGCCATCAGCAGAACCTCTGTGAATGAGTTTGAACCTCTAGAGGATTTACTAAGTAGAACGAGGAGTGAGGTGGTTTACTGTTGACTTCCTCACTGAGTGGAAAAGTATGTTATCAATAGGCTAGGAAAAGCATCCAATTTCCACCCTGCAAATGATACTTTCACTTCATTCACAACAGGGTCTGGCTGTACAATGAAATTCATTACTCTCAGAGAAGATAACTGTGATTATTGTTTTTACACCCCTACATATTATGTTCTTAAATGTTTAAGTCATATAATTGGCTGACCATGTGATAACAAACAGAACTTTTTTTGTAGCCCTGGAACTACCTTTTTTTTCATCAGTCTCTCGACTGGTTTAATGCAGTTCTCCAAGCTGTTCTATCTTGCGCAATTTGGTTCATATCTACGTACCTGTAACACCCTACATCTTTTGCCCAACTCGAAGAATTTCAGAAACTTTTATCTTTTTGATAAGGTCCTCTCTGATAGCCCTCACCCGGAGATCCGAATGGAGGACTAGTTTATCTCCGGAAAATAATTTACCAGAGAGGACGCCAAAATAATTTTTCATATTTTGAAGTTCTCGAAGCTCTTGTGAAGACCTGCTTATACTAAGTAAGCCTAACCAGAATCATACCTGAAGGAGTTTCCTCACGATAACTCTAGTCAGTCAGAAAAAGCTGTAGTTAACTGTTCAGCTTTTTGGTTGGCAGACTGAGTGCCTGAAGCCACCGTTTTTCAAGGTGGAATGGGCATCCCTTCCTATTCCGTTCACCATGAGACGGTCATCGTGCTGATGATCGGTCACCTGATTACTAATAGGTCACACAACGTGAATGTATGAATAGGACACTAGCCTTCTATCCCGGCCGGTTCCCTTAAGCCTTTTGTAAAAGGAATTAAGGGGTCTCCTTCCAGTTGACGACAAAAGCCCTTTATAGCCCGGAACTACCATATCGAGGGCAAATTATTTAACACTGTCTGCCTGTTACGAGCAATGTTGATGTAAAAATATATAATTTTCTTCAACGATCAATAAATGATTAAAAAGGTTTAATAATTTTTGAACACCGGGTATTTAATGTAGTTCACAGTAAAAGATAAACTTTATGCTAATTAGGAGAATACATAACATTACATAAACTGATAAACTGTTACACAAAAACTTACATACATACTAGGTTATGGAACAGTAAGAAATTACGGAAGACATTGATTTATTAGCATTTTAAAATAGATTGGAATAGATTCTTAACGCGGATTATTACTGGACTAATAAAATGAAGCAATAAATTATTACTTACGTCCAATGCCCATGAAATAAAAACTTGAATGCGTACATAATTGTGTTTATGCGCTGTTCAATGATATATATGTCACTACAATGTAGGTTGTACTCTTATTACTTATAGAGTTAATGAACGGACCCTAGAGTAAAAGGAACTAATACGTTTCAATAATTTACGATCTAGATTTAATAATGTAAGCTATTGATTTTTTTCTTAATAATTGTTTTAGGAATAAATTTCACAATAAACCGAAATATTATTCTTAATAACTTTTTAACAAAAATGCATTTTGCTTCTATTTCAGTAAAATTTGAAGTTGGGTCTCCTAAAAAATGTTAGGTTACTCTACAATGAGAGATGCTCTTTACGTGCATACTGGTCTAATCTAGTTTAGTAAAATCCAGATTAAGATTAAAAAATTAATGACAAAACCTTTAAAAAAGCTCATAACTATAGCCGGTATAGTTATAGTTGTATAGTTACTGATTGCTGGCATATGGACTCCAAGAAAATTTATTTGCCAAGGTTGTTGTAGAATTTATAAAATTTTAAAAAAATAAACTTGTTCGGGGGGCGCTATTATCCATGGTGTCAGGTTGTGTACGGGACATCCTGTCGGACTTTCTACTTGATAGTAGCGCCCCACCCCCTCTTAGCAAAGTCTATTTGTTCAAAATTTTAAAATTTCTAGCACAACATTTGCCAATCAATATTTCACGTTATTAATATATTTGTACTAATTTGTTTACTTTGAATATAACAATAGTTGGTTTTATTTTAACGATTGAATGGTTACCGAGATAGCAAGGATTCATAATATTGTTAATAAAAACAAATTTAAGTCATGTACGAATCTGAAATTTCGTACACGGTGTAAAAATATAATTTTCTATGTTGTGTTGAAATTTCAATTGTGTCGATCAAATAATCCTCGAGTTATACGCCTCTAAACCCTTGAAATTCTTTCGGGTAGCAAAAAAAACAGCGTCTTTTTGTCTTCCACCCTCGATATGACAATTTTTAAACAACATCAAAAACATAGGTTTATTAAAATTCAATACAGAATAAAATGAGCTAAATTTGTTGTAAAGTATGTTGAAATCCGATACATAGTTTCTGAGTGCAAGGGTTCAAACTCAGGTGTGTATAATAATTAGCATGCCCCTTCGCGGCTCCTACACGAAACATTTGTAATATTTTTTTTTTAAATAAATGTAACAGAAATTGTGTAGCTGCTAGATCGCTGTAGGGTATACCCCAACGTACGTACACACACACACGCGCGCGCAGAGGCACACACAAAGTTTTGATAAATTCCCTCGCGTACTTCTCTCATCATTAAAACCCCTTCATCTACTTCAACAACAATACGTACGCTTTGTGGAAAACAGTGGTGTGAACCCGGTGTTTACATGTATGCTCACACACACACACGCACACGCACACACACACACATATGAAAATCTTCATTAGTTATACTTAGGGTTATCATTTTTTTAAATTTAAAAAGAAATTGTTAATGTGAGTATAAATATGAATATGCTGTCAAAATTTCATAGAAATCCGTTCAGTAGTTTTGAAAATTAGTCTACACAACAAACACGCGTTGTCTTTATAATATTAGTATAGATGAAACCAGTAGCACTGTCTTTCACACCTGTACCTCTTCTGTTGTTAAATGGTTAGTCGTTTATTTGGGTCACCATGTGAAAAGAGAGAGAACTAATTTTTGTAGCCCTGGAACTAGCAGATCAAGTGAAATTAATTTAACATTCCATCTGCCTGTTATGGGAATGTTATTGACTTATTAGTTGATATCCCTGGAACGAGCAGATCAAGTGCAAATAATTTAACACTCCATATGCCTGTTATGGGAATGTCATTGACATATTAGTTGATAACAGTAGAGTAAGATAACAGCAGTTCCTGACTGCTGAATAGGTTGTTAATTGTAAGAAATTGTGTGGAATGTCATTGACATATTAGTTGATATTACGGTAAGATAACAGCAGTTCCTGACTGCTGAATAGGTTGTTAATTGTAAGAAATTGTGTGGAATGTCATTGACATATTAGTTGATATTACGGTAAGATAACAGCAGTTCCTGACTGCTGAATAGGTTGTTAATTGTAAGAAATTGTGTGGAATGTCATTGACATATTAGTTGATATTACGGTAAGATAACAGCAGTTCCTGACTGCTGAATAGGTTGTTAATTGTAAGAAATTGTGTGGAATGTCATTGACATATTAGTTGATATTACGGTAAGATAACAGCAGTTCCTGACTGCTGAATAGGTTGTTAATTGTAAGAAATTGTGTGGAATGTCATTGACATATTAGTTGATATTACGGTAAGATAACAGCAGTTCCTGACTGCTGAATAGGTTGTTAATTGTAAGAAATTGTGTGGAATGTCATTGACATATTAGTTGATATTACGGTAAGATAACAGCAGTTCCTGACTGCTGAATAGGTTGTTAATTGTAAGAAATTGTGTGGAATGTCATTGACATATTAGTTGATATTACGGTAAGATAACAGCAGTTCCTGACTGCTGAATAGGTTGTTAATTGTAAGAAATTGTGTGGAATGTCATTGACATATTAGTTGATATTACGGTAAGATAACAGCAGTTCCTGACTGCTGAATAGGTTGTTAATTGTAAGAAATTGTGTGGAATGTCATTGACATATTAGTTGATATTACGGTAAGATAACAGCAGTTCCTGACTGCTGAATAGGTTGTTAATTGTAAGAAATTGTGTGGAATGTCATTGACATATTAGTTGATATTACGGTAAGATAACAGCAGTTCCTGACTGCTGAATAGGTTGTTAATTGTAAGAAATTGTGTGGAATGTCATTGACATATTAGTTGATATTACGGTAAGATAACAGCAGTTCCTGACTGCTGAATAGGTTGTTAATTGTAAGAAATTGTGTGGAATGTCATTGACATATTAGTTGATATTACGGTAAGATAACAGCAGTTCCTGACTGCTGAATAGGTTGTTAATTGTAAGAAATTGTGTGGAATGTCATTGACATATTAGTTGATATTACGGTAAGATAACAGCAGTTCCTGACTGCTGAATAGGTTGTTAATTGTAAGAAATTGTGTGGAATGTCATTGACATATTAGTTGATATTACGGTAAGGTAACAGCAGTTCCTGACTGCTGAATAGGTTGTTAATTGTAAGAAATTGTGTGGAATGTCATTGACATATTAGTTGATATTACGGTAAGATAACAGCAGTTCCTGACTGCTGAATAGGTTGTTAATTGTAAGAAATTGTGTGGAATGTCATTGACATATTAGTTGATATTACGGTAAGATAACAGCAGTTCCTGACTGCTGAATAGGTTGTTAATTGTAAGAAATTGTGTGGAATGTCATTGACATATTAGTTGATATTACGGTAAGGTAACAGCAGTTCCTGACTGCTGAATAGGTTGTTAATTGTAAGAAATTGTGTGGAATGTCATTGACATATTAGTTGATATTACGGTAAGGTAACAGCAGTTCCTGACTGCTGAATAGGTTGTTAATTGTAAGAAATTGTGTGGAATGTCATTGACATATTAGTTGATATTACGGTAAGATAACAGCAGTTCCTGACTGCTGAATAGGTTGTTAATTGTAAGAAATTGTGTGGAATGTCATTGACATATTAGTTGATATTACGGTAAGATAACAGCAGTTCCTGACTGCTGAATAGGTTGTTAATTGTAAGAAATTGTGTGGAATGTCATTGACATATTAGTTGATATTACGGTAAGATAACAGCAGTTCCTGACTGCTGAATAGGTTGTTAATTGTAAGAAATTGTGTGGAATGTCATTGACATATTAGTTGATATTACGGTAAGATAACAGCAGTTCCTGACTGCTGAATAGGTTGTTAATTGTAAGAAATTGTGTGGAATGTCATTGACATATTAGTTGATATTACGGTAAGATAACAGCAGTTCCTGACTGCTGAATAGGTTGTTAATTGTAAGAAATTGTGTGGAATGTCATTGACATATTAGTTGATATTACGGTAAGATAACAGCAGTTCCTGACTGCTGAATAGGTTGTTAATTGTAAGAAATTGTGTGGAATGTCATTGACATATTAGTTGATATTACGGTAAGATAACAGCAGTTCCTGACTGCTGAATAGGTTGTTAATTGTAAGAAATTGTGTCGAATGTCATTGACATATTAGTTGATATTACGGTAAGATAACAGCAGTTCCTGACTGCTGAATAGGTTGTTAATTGTAAGAAATTGTGTGGAATGTCATTGACATATTAGTTGATATTACGGTAAGATAACAGCAGTTCCTGACTGCTGAATAGGTTGTTAATTGTAAGAAATTGTGTGGAATGTCATTGACATATTAGTTGATATTACGGTAAGATAACAGCAGTTCCTGACTGCTGAATAGGTTGTTAATTGTAAGAAATTGTGTGGAATGTCATTGACATATTAGTTGATATTACGGTAAGATAACAGCAGTTCCTGACTGCTGAATAGGTTGTTAATTGTAAGAAATTGTGTATTGTACGGAGTGCAGTGTATTGAACAAATGAATGGATTTATACGAATGAAATGTTTTGAATGGGAAGTCGCAGAAATCGAAACCAGAAAAAATATTTTATTCATTTTGACTCCTTCTACAATATTCCACTAGATTGAAGAAAATAATCAAAAGGTCTAGATTAACTATAAAGCAAAGGTATAAAAACAGTTAAGAGCTTTTCTACTCGGTCAATCAATAATTAAATTCTGAGGAAAAGTGTTGACCGATCGTTCGGAAAAGTTTCATTACCGGACCTGTTCTGCATTACGTTAAATAGTGCATGTGCCTTAGGGTTGTGGACAAGTAAATCAATTGTTTCAGTTGTTTAGGACATTATTCTATTTTTGTTTAAGTATTTACTAATTTATGTAATCTAAAATTGTATTTGTTAATAGGCTAAGTTTAATTATTAATTTTGTCAATAAATAGTTAATTGTTATAAGTTTAAAGTTTGCCCACAACAGGGAGGTAAAGTGTTAAATTATTTGCACTCGATCTGCTAGTTCCAGGGCTACAAAACATAGTTTTTTTCCTATCAATTGGTGAACCAATTATATGACTGAAGCTTTTAAGAACAGAAGAGTTGGAGGTGTAAAAGGCACTAGTTTCAGTTATCTCCTCTGAGAGTAATGAATTACAGCATTATACAGCCAGACCCTGTAGTGAATGAAGTGAAGGTATCATTAGTAGGTTGGAAAGTAGATGCTTTTTAGAGGGCCTGGTATGCTGATAAGCGTCTTTTTCACTTCCTCAGTGAGAAAGACAAAGGTAAACAACCAGATTTCTGTTTTTACTTAGTAAACTCTCTAGAAGTTCAAATCAGTCTTTCGGTTGATGACCTAAACAACAGCAAGCGCAAAGTAGTTTATCATTTATCATACCCAGATCCCGAAGGAATCTAAGCTTAGCTGTTACAAATACGAATTAGTCAATATTCACATGACTAGTATTAATATAACAATTTAAAGCAGATCGTAACAGAATTTAAAATAAATGGGTGTGGCAAGATAAAGAAAAAAAGACAAACATAGAAGAAGACAAATTGAATTGTGTAACAATGCGATATTATTATAATCAAACGTTATTTAGAACAAATTTATTTTACATTTCAAAATGGCACACAATAAATAAATAATTAAAAAAATAAATAAAATTAACTGTAATAACAACATTCATTAATAATAAAACAAAATAAAAATACAAATTTAATTATTTTTTATTATTTTATTATTATTAGTATTATTTAACAACAAACTGGGTGTATATATTTGGGGTGGTGGGATAAAAACTAGTAAGCAAGTTGAGAGAGAAAGTAACTAAATAACAACAAAATAACCTCCTGAAGTAACCTCCCAACCTTCTTCTTCAAGAACCTCTACCCATTTCTTCTTCTACTTCTCTTATTATTATTATTATTATAAACATTGATACAACTTCTCCCGGTTTCGTTGCATATAACCATAAACCGAATGGCAGACCAGTCTGGTTTATTCGAGTTCATTTTATATAAAGAAGTGTCGCTAAACGATTTTAGTACCATTATCTATTTAGTTTTCATTATTAGTACAACATGCACTTAATAAAGGTATGTAGCAATTCATTCCAGTATTTTATTTATTTTTATTAATTAAAATACAATAAAAATTATTATTTTGTTTATTATTTAATTACTTTTTATGATTTTTATAAATGTTAAATTTTTTTTTTTAAATGAGTGCCGTTATTTTTTCGTAACGTGAGATTATTTGTATACATCTACAGTACACGTTTAAATTAATAATAACAATAATAATAATAATAATAATAATAATAATAATAATAATAATAATAATAATTAATAAGAATAATAAGTAAATTAATAAGAATAAAATGACAAAAATTGTATTAATTTGTATAATTAATATAGATAAATAATTTAATTTTTTTTAACAATATTTTCAACTAAGGATTATTAACTTTTTAAGAAGCTACAATAACTTTACTAATTTTTTTTTACTTCTAATTTGTGTAAGTTGCAATCTGTTCAGTTCAGAACAATAAGCCACCGTATGACCCAATGAGACGAGGACGATGTGTATGACTTGTATATGAGGTGTAGTATTCTACAGACTCAGGCCGATTATTCCTGAGAGAGTATAGTTATTTGAACCCCAACCATCAAAGTACACCTGTAACCACTGTCTAATATTCAAATTCGTATTAAAGTAACTACCTTTACTAGAATTTGAATAAGGAACCTTCGTCTCCGAAAATCAGCTGTCGAACAGCTGACTCGCGGCGAAGACTTTACCTCTAGACCAACCCGATGGGTTTACTTATTTTTGTTATCATTTTTTTGTTTAATGTCTGACTGTTTTGCAATAACTGCTAACGCAGATTGTGAGAAAGGATGACAGATGGAAAAAGATGAGCGATGAGAAAATTCCAACTTGATCGTGAATTGAACTAACCGAAAATTTTATTTGTTATCAAATCAGCTGACTTATAATCTGTTCTTTTATAGAGAAACAAGAACAATAAGTCCTGGGTTTGAATCCCATTCAGGCACGGCACATTTTTATACGTTACAAAAATCATTTCATTGTCCACTGTACAAAGTTACGCCCCATCGTCATCGCTAATGATCGTTGCAGTTGATACGTTAAATAAATAAATTTAAAAAAATGTAAATATAAATAGAACATTTTTATACATTCACAATAAATGTTACATATAGGTACAACCGAAGTAATTTTACTTTCTTGTGCCCTATTAGAATATATACGGAAGGAAAGTAGGCTATTTTTTTCATATCGATTTTTTGAAATCGAGTTTTCATCGGATATAAAATTTTTAGGCCCCCTAAACAAAAACAAAGTGTTAAGCACATTTTGGTCTGCTTGACCAAAATATGTCAAGAACGGATTATCGTTTGAAGTTAAACATTTAAAATTAAATTTGGTACCAATAGGGAAACCAACACGATTTTTTTCATTAAAATCGGTCAACCAGCAGTAGTAGTTTATACGTGCAATTTTTCACTCTTTGACAATTATCTCAAAATCCTCTAAGATTTTTTAAAAAATAATCTCATTTTTTACATATTATTTGTCTACATGATAGGGTAAGTGCATCTTCTCCCGGTATCACATGCAAATTTTAGGACTGTAACAATATTGAAGAAAGTACGATGTATACCGTATTATTCCGAATACAAGCCGCACCCGAATGTAAGCCGCATCGGAAAAATTACGATCAAAACTAGGAAAGCCAATTTTAAGTACTGTACTTTATATGTTTTTGAAAATACTTTATTTTCTAAGAAAAAATTTCCGTTGCGTTATTCTTTTCATCCACCCGAAGCTTGCCTTGAAGTCTTGGGTATTTATTCTCCAGATATTTCCTATGCTTTAATTTATAAAATGTGTCACAATACAGGAAGTCCGTTGCTGTCCTAGAGAATTCACGTACTGATAGACTTTTTTTGTTTTTGGTCCAGTTTTCGTTTTTTGGTCCAGTGAAATTCCTCACAGGATTAGCATTTAGAAGTTTCTGTTTATTTTTTGTCAAATCCCGAACACAAGATTCATCTACACAATAGGTATTTTCTTCCAGCTTCTTTGGTGGATGTCTTTTGAACTTAGTTACTTACGATTAATTTTGAATTTTATTTATTTGTTGTTGTTGTTTAGGTCAACAGCCAAAAGACTGGTTTGAACCTGTAGAGGTTTTATTAAGTAAAACGAGGAGTGAGGTAATTTACCATTGCCTTCCTCACTGAGTGGAAAAGTACGCTTATCAGCATGCCGGGCTCTCTGAAAAGCACATATTTTCCACTCTGCAAATGACACTTTCACTTCATTCACCACAGGGTCTGGCTGTATAATGAAATTCATTACTTTCAGAGGAGATAACTCTGATTAGTGTCTTTTACACCTCTACCTCTTCTGTTCTTAAATGATTCAGTCATTTAATTGGCTGACCATGCGATAAGAAACAGAACTATTTATTTTAGCCCTTCAACTAACAGATTGAGTGTAAATAATTTGACACTCCACCTGTCTGTTATGGGCAATTTATTTATTTATTGGTTTTATTTAGTAAAATATAGCTACATTAAAATTACAATTCATTACTATACTAAGCTATGTACAATATTTTAAACTAAATATACTTATACGCAAAAATTTTTCTTCACAAAGAGTTTTGTCCACGCATAGGAGTATACAGAACAAAAAAATTAAATCACTTAAATACTTCTTATAACTACTACAAAATTACTAAGTTAAATTACTACAGTTAAATAGGTTACAAAGATTGCGTTAAACAGAATTTAAAAAAAAACAAAATAAATGATAAATTCGATTACATTTTGCATAAAATATGAATATTATATTTTTATTTTAATAACAATAGAAAGGTTTTAAAAAAACTTTAAGATTATATTTGTATATTTTTTAATAGAGAAAAAAATTATATACATTACAACTTTTATAACTATAACTACTTTACAATAATATATTTTAACTAACACAATGTAAATATTTTAACTTTATGTGAAATTAATCCAATAAATGAGCATAAACAAACTATCGCAAAGAGAAAAGTAAAAACTAATAAGAACAGTTATTAAAGACTGGAAAAGTATCTCAATTTCTTGCTCGTACATCGATAGTATATGATATTTTAGTTTATGTTTTGATAGATGTGACATAATACTGTGTATATGGGGTGGAAGTACGTTAACGAATCGCCTCTCAAAATAGAGAAATGACTTCTGAAAAAATGTACTATTTAGTTTTCTAGTCTTAATTTTTCCAGCGTTCTTAGTACCACAATTGGTTTTATTAGGATTTGCATCGTAAGTTCTGCACTGATTTTTCGGTATTTTTATAGACAAAGTACCCTTAACCTACACAATATCACCCATGCCGATATAATAAATAAAGTTAAAATCTAATATGAGTAAAATATAATAAAATACATAAAGTTGTAGAAAATTTAAAATTGTGCAACTTTTATTTCAAACATTTCTTGGTATAATGCTTAGTTTAGCGGTAATTAGCGATTTTCTGTTATTCTCACGAAAACGTGTAAAAAATCGATTTTTTAAATATTTAAGCCATAATATGCATTTTACGAAAAAAGTGTAATTAAAAAAATTAATAGGAAATTAAAATATCTACAACTTTTATTTCAAACATTTTTCTCTATAGAGCCAAAGGGTAAAGGGTAAAGGGTAAGGGTAAAGGGTGTAGGGTTAAGGGTTTAGCGTGGAAGAGTGATTTTCCGTATTTTAAGCCAAACTGAGGTCGATTTTCATTTTGCGTCCTTCACTCATGATTAAAATAAGATTATGTTTTTTGAGGTTAGTTTTTTGTTTATTTCTAATGTTTAATTACTAATGTTAGATTATATTGGTCATTATTTGCATTGGCAAAAGAAAGTCATGTGAGTGTTTCATACCAGATTTTTTTAAATGTGTTTTTTGTTTTTCGCTATGTTGCTTGAGTTCTTCTATTGATCACTCAAAGAACAAGTTTTCAAATTTCAATTTCATTTATCGGAATGTTCAAGAATTAGTGATAAAATAATCGTCCAGTCAATCGCTGAGAATTTTCGCATTAATACATACGCATAGATTTAACGGTAAAAAAACCTTGTTCAATTTAAGTTCAAGAACTTTAGTTGAAATTTACAAACAAAAATACTGTACACACGAAAATAAACAAATTTCATGGCTTCTCTTTATTGTTTAACCATTGGCATAACTGAAGTTAATTTTTCGGTTAAGAATTTAAACAATTACTTTTGGTAGGGAAACGCTGTGAACTGAAAATTTCGTTCTGTAAATAAACCTTGATTTTGAACAAAACAATTTAGATTTTAACGTAAAGCCTATAATTTAATATTTACACAGAGAATATTTAAATAAAAAATATTACAAAACGTTGTGATTTTAATATTGTGAAATTTATAATAAAAACCAAACATATTTTTATCTGGTATTTTTAAATTATTTAAATTGCTAAATTTATTACAGATTTCATTGTTTCTGTAATATTTTCATATGTAAAAACGAATTGAGAGTAGTTTACAAATCGAATTTTTGACCTTTTATTTAATTGTCAACACATACTTACCTACCAAATCAACAAGAGAAAGGATTTAATATTCATAATATTTACAATTATGAAACAAAAATGGTTTGTGTTATAAATTAACTTAAAATACTAATAATTTGCCCATAACTGGCAGGTGGAATATTAACCTTACCGGGTTCGATTCCCGGTAAGGTCTGGCATTTTTTCATCACTCATTTACATACATCATCATTCTCCATTGTCTGCGTTAGCAGAAATTGCAAAACAGTCAGACGTAAAACCAAAAAAAAGATGGAATGTTAAATTATTTGCACTCGAACTACTAGTTCCAGGGTTACAAAAAATAGTTCTGTTTCTTATCAAATGGTTAGCCAATTAAATTACTGAATCTTTAAGAGCAGATGAGATAGAGGTGTAAAAGACAGTAGTCAGAGTTATCTATTCTGAGAGTAATGAATTTCATTATATAGTTTGACCCTGTTGTAAATGAAATGAAGGTGTAATTTGCAGGGTAAAAATTGGTTGTTTTCAGAGGGCTCGGCATGCTGATAAGTATATTTTTTAACTCAGTGAGGAAGGCAATATTAAACCACCCTACTCCCCGTTTTACTTAGTAAAGCCTCAAGAGTTTAAACCAGCTTTCCAGCTGATGATACCTAACCAACAACACAGATTCATTAAAATAAATATAATTATTACAAAATTGGGAACTTAGTTTCTTACCTATAATAACTGGTTCATTAAAAAATATTTGTTGGGTAAGAGAAAATGTAATTCTATCAAGATGTAAATAATTGCGATTTAATTACAAAGCAAATGCAATAATTTGCAACACCTGTACTTAGTTTTATTACCACTAATTCCTTATGAACGTCAACAGTGAGTTTAATTATTCCATAATGATTAATATTATCTATTGAAAAATTTACTAAAATATTTTTTAATACAGATTCGTGTTAATTGTTTTATTATATGTACCTTCCAACGACTTTTTTTAGAAAAGTTGACTTTTTTTAGAAACTTATTAAATATATCATACAAAACCCGCAATTACATGTTAACTGCAATAATACTTAATCTCTTTAATTATATATAATTTTTTTCAATCAAAATAAAATATTCTAGTTGCAACGTGTAGGAACCAGAATAAAGTTAATCTAATAGTAACAGTTCTAAACTTTCCACTTTCTTTAAAAAATGTTAACGCATTTATAATCTTAAATTTCATAACAAACAGGCCTAGTTACAAAATATAATGCCTCCTAGATAATTATCAGCAGTAAAAAAAAAAATGTGGAACTTTTACATGTAAATCTACTTTAGGTTTACATAATATTGCATTTCTAGTATAATATGCATTATAATTTATTGATGTAAATTATTTTTGTTTACATTCGGTAATAGTTTTAATGTTACTTAATACATTAAGTAATAGTAATTAAATAGTATTAACGATAAAAATATTTAATTAATAAAAAATTTTAATTAACTTTTATTGCTTTAGACTTTATTTGTGCTATGTACATACTGATTACGCTTTACTTCATTGCTACTATCAGTGGGGTGAATTATATAAACCGATTTATTGCTTCTCCTGGTTTTCTAAATTTTTATATTTCAATTCTGTACCTTTGAGGTAGAGGGTGTTACTCAAATTTTGGTAAAATTTAGTTGATTTGCCTTCAAAATCAGGAAAAAATCTTCAATGTTTAGGTGATCAGTGGAAAAGGTGGTTTGAACCTCTAGAAATTTTACTGAGTAAACCGAGGTGTAAGGTGGTTTGTCAGCCTTCCTCACTGAGTGGAAAAGTAGTCTACGCTTTTCAGCACACCAGGTCCTCCAATAAGCATCTACTTTCCACCCTACAAATGACAACTTCACTTCATTCACCACAGGGTCTGGCTGTATAATATAATTCATTACTCTCAGAGAAGATAACTCTGACTATTGTATTTTACACCTCTACCTCTTCTATTCTTAAATACTTGAGTCGTATAATTGGCTGACCATGTGATAAAATTGTATTTTGTAGCCCTGGAACTAGCAGATTAAGTGTAAACAATATAACACTCCACTTGCCTGTCATGGGCAAAATCCAATTTTATGCATTGGTAATTGTTATCTCCCTTACATTTTTACTTTCCATTGCCCTATTCGCTTAGTAGGAAATGCAAGTATTCTTTTATGTCGATTTTTCGAAATTAACTTTTCACCGGATGTACAAATTTCAGGTCCTCCTTGACTCAAAAAACGGTTTTTGGTCTGAGTGTGTGTTAATAAAATATCTCTAAAACGGAATATCGTATGAAGTTGAAACTTGGAATTTAATTTAGGTACCACTAGGGAATCAGACACAAACATTTTCAACAAAATTGTTTTACAAAAAGAAATAGTTTATTCGTGCAATTTTTCACTTTCTTAAATTTTCTTAAAAACGGCTCCTATGATTTTAATTAAAAATTCCTTATATACTAATTTTTATATGCCCAATAAGATAGGGTAAGCGTCATGTCTGCTAAAATCCTTGGAGAGGCTGTGCTCTTGTTGTAAAAAATTATTTTTGTTTTTAGATTGCGGACTTAAGTGTACTATTTTAGAGTAGAAGTGTGTGAGTATTTATATGCGTGAAGTTTAAGGAAACGAAAATGTACAATTTTTATTTGTAGCGTTTTTCTCTAGAGCGGCGGCTTAGTTTGGCATCAATTAGTGATTTTTTGTTTTTATTTTGCTCATCTAAGATTGCTGCCTTGTATTTATTTTATAAATGCTTCCTTGTATATTATTAAATGCCTGAATTTTACAACATACGTATTTACAATAAAAGTTATAGAAAATTAAAACATCTACAACTTTTATTTTAAAATTTGTTCTACTGAGTTTAGTTATAAGTGATTTTTCGTATTGTATCATTGCATCATTAGAATTCGACTTGGATTTGAACGAAGAACCTTCATCTGCAAAAATGAGCTGTTAAACAGCTGACACACGGTGAAAACTTTTCTATTAGACGGACCCAAATGTTCTAAGCCAATAACTCGTTTTTTTTATTTAACACATACGACACATTTTTGAGAGTTGAATCGGTGATTTCAGAAAGCACATAGGCCTAAATCAAAAAACTAACTTTGAATTTTGATGTTCCTGAAGTAAAAGAGAGTAAAATCCTGAATTAAGTTGTTTGTGTATTAAATGCGTTGTTAAATAACCACAAGGAAATTATCTTATGCAATCTATTATTAGCTTATTATTATTTATTATTAACTTATTATTTTATTTTTATTATTTATTTTACTAATTTACATTTTGTGACTACAGAAATATTTTCACTACAAAAATTTGGTTGTATGAATTATTAACTTTTTTTATCGTTATTATCAGTCGTAGTAGTTGTTTCCCATAAAAATATATTTGTTTAGAAACTTTGTAAGTCCTTTTTTTCTAAAATGTAAAAAATCAGCTTCAAAATACCACCAATTTTAATTTCAATCTTAAAGAAAAGCTTTAGCATAAGCTTTTTTTGCAGAAGGATAAGCTCTTAGCATTGTATTAGTGAAGAAAAGCTAGATATATGCATACGATTTCTGTAGGGCACGGTGTGTTTACATTCAATGAATCCGAAAATGTACTACTAAAGAAAACACGAAAAATTTCTGACTTATGGGCTTTCTAAAATGACTAATTCAGTTGTCTTTGCTCTTTGCAAGAGAATCAGACAACGTTTTATTGAACAACCTCAAAGAGATAAGCTATTCAATGTCTACAGAATCTTTCATGTTATTAAATTTGAAGCTTGAACGAGTCTAGGAATAATCTGTATAATTTTTGTTCATTATAACTGCATAGTTATTGATTTTTATTTAATCCCTAATGTGTGTACGTTGCAATCTGTTCAATTCAGAACAATAAGCAACCCTATGACCCAATGAGATGAGGATGATGTGTATGACGTGTACATGAGGTGTATTCTTTTACACTCAGAGAGTATGGTTAATTGATTCCCAACATCAAAGTACACCGGTAACCACTATCTAGCATTCAAATCCGTATAAAAGTAACTAATTTTACTAGGTTTTGAACCAGGAACCTTCGTCTCCGAAAATCAGCTGTTAAACAGCTGATTTTGGCGACGACTTTACCTCTAAACCAACCCGGTGGGTTATTGATTTTCATATTATTTTTCTATATTTGTGTTTTAGGTGACTGTTGCTATATTAGCGTTATGTTCAGCATGTTTAGCTGAAGATTCAAAACAGAAGAAACGAGGAATATTTGGAGAGAGTTTAGGAGCATATGCACCAAGTTATGGCAGTTATGATCTCGGTGGTTACAGTGGTTTATATGGATCTCATGGTTTAGGTGGTTTGGGTGGATACGGTGGGTATGGTTTGGGTTACGGTTATGGGTATCAAGCATCACCAATTACAGTAAACACCATCAGTAAAACGGTTCCAGTTCCAGTACCACAACCTGTTCCAGTAACTGTAAACAAACCAGTTCCAGTACCTGTACCTCATCCAGTACCAGTTGATGTACCAAGAGCGGTTCCAGTATCGGTACCACAACCTTACCCAGTAAGCGTACCAAAACCTTACCCAGTTGAAGTAGCTAAACCATACCCAGTTGCTGTACCACATGCCGTACCAGTACCAGTTCCTAAACCAGTTCCGTATTCAGTTCCACAACCATACCCAGTCGTCGTACCAAAAGCAGTACCAGTCTCAGTTCCACAACCGATTGTAGTTCCAAAACCAGTCGCTATTGCTGCACCATCATATTCTTACCCAAGTTATGGATATGGAAGTTATGGAGGTTATGGAAGTTATGGAGGTTATGGTGGCAGTCTTGTTCATGGATTATCTTCAAGTTACAGTCTGGGACATGCATACTCTGCTCCGTTAAGTTATGGACACTGTAAGTAATTTACAAAATTTCATTGTTATGAATCACTTTATGTATTTAACTTTTTTTTATTTATTTAATTATTTGAAATTTATGTAGCATATTATTATTTAGCAAGATTTCACAAGGGCGAAGAGTTAAAGGGAAGTTAAATTGTCTTTTGAAATGATAAAGTAAGGCAGAAGACAAAGATTAATGTTTATCATGCTATCCTGGAGAGTGTGTTTACCTATGGTGCGGAAGTGTATTGACAAAGAGACAGAAGGATTGCCTAAAAGTGATGGAGAGTGATTTATAAAGGCGGAGGTATGGTGTGTCGCACATCGATCAAATTCTGAATTCCGAAATTAGGAGAAGAATTGACATTCAAGGAAATATCATCGATAACATATCCCAGAAGCAATTAAAATGGTTTGGCCATTTGTAGAGGATGGAGGTTGGTAGGTGGTTGAAGAAAGTATGGGAGTGGACACCAGCCGGTAGAAGAAGGAGGAGTAGGCCGGAAGTGACATGGTTCAATGGTGTGCAGGAGGCAATGTATTTGCGGTGGCTTTCTGATAGTGACTGGCGAGACAAAGAAAGGTGGTGCTTAGGACATACGGCTGGGGCTGTAAATCCTCCCATAAATATGTATAAATATGTATAAATATGCATAAATATATGCATATAAATATAGATATATTTATATATGTATAAATATATGTGTGCTCGTTTGAAATAAGATCAAGGATAACAATTAAGAGATTTTCATGGTGCTTTTGTGTACCTGTACCCACATTAGTCACTTTTACTGACATACTCCGTAAAATCGATCCATGACAATCTAGCTATAACAAAATTAGAAGCATCCGATTCTTCAAAAATATCCCTAATTGACGCTTAACTTAACATTCTAAAAATGCAAGTTTGAAATTAAAATTGCAGGCTTTTAAATTTTCTATAATTTTAATTATTTACACTTTTGACATAAAATTCATAATAAGGACGCAATATTAGAAACCCCCATTTTTTACCGTGTGGGATGAGCCAAATACAGAAAATGACTAATTGACACTAAACTAAGCAGTGTACAAAATAAAGTAAAAAAATTTATTGGGTTTTAAAATGTTCTACAACTTTGATTATATAAATTTTTGCACTAGAAAACATATTAAGGACACAATCTTTAATAAACCATTTTTTTACGAAGCACAGCCTCCCCAACAATTTTAGTAGACATGGCGCTTATCCTATCTTATAGAGTATAAAAAATGTTGTAATTGAGGCGAGTTAAAATAAATCGTAGGAGCTGTTTTTGAGAAAATCGCAAAAATGTGAAAAGTTGCACGAGTTAGCATATTCAATGCTGAGCAAACGAGGTATCTCTCCCTTTGGGCTGATTACTCGTGCAGCGTATCCTCCGTTTCCTTTATGTACCCCCTACAACTTATGTTACTAATGTTTTTATTGATTTATTTTCTTTGCGACTTTATACATGGATTTATGATTGCTAATAACATAAAAGTAAACAATTTAATGTTTTCTCAGGCTTATTTTCGCCTGTTATAATAAATGTATTTCTTGTCTGAATTGTTATATATACTGTTACGATTTTCGCGTAATTTCTTATATAATTTTAAACTACAAATAATGTAGCATTTCTAAAGTAAATTTAAAAGTGTAAGCTACTTTGAGAAGATACCTGCAAAGATACTGAATTTACGGCATCAACTGTACCCTGAAAACCCGTTAAAAATATTGAAAGAGGGTAGTAGATACGAGGAAAGATCGTGTAACGAAAATTCAAAAAAGAACTGCATGGTTACAAAGAAAACACCTTTCTGAGAGCTAATTTATATGAGCAACAAACTAATATCCGACAGGCGGTGTCCCTCCAGAATTACTTAAAATGATAACAAAACAGAACCAGATAGGTGAGACGGCAGCCTGGTGGTGGCACCTACCCTTGACCAGCTAGGCGAGTCTCTAGCACTGAATGAGTTAACTATTACTTCCGGTTGACCGATTTTTATGAAACTGTTCGTGTCGGGTCCACTAGTGATATTTAACTTAATTTCCAAGTTCATCTTTGTACGTTATGCCGTTCTTGAGATATTTTGTTCACACGCACATACACATAACAATGTTAAAAACACATTTTTGTTTTCAGGAGGCTTAAAAGGTGTATCCTATATCCGGTGAAACTTAATTTTAAAATATTGACTTGAAAACAATACTTTCCTTCCTTAAATGTATCCATATAAGGCATGCGAGTATAAAATAGGACTTAAAGTGATAAAATTTCTTGAGTCCCAGCTCCATGTAGTTGCGGGGTGAAGAGTATGGGTGAGGTATATTGAATGAGTGACGCATGCTGGGAGAACGATTGTTGTATTACTCTGATACAAAACATTCGTTTTCAAACTTTCCGTATTTAACATATTTGTTTGTATTTATTACAATTATTTATTTACATGTTTTGATATAAAATGGTAAGTTAAATATTATGAATCTGACCAAGTTAATAACCTGGTAGGTATTTCTTAAATTAATGCCCCGGGTGATAAGAATATGTTTTTAGTCTAGTTAGTACACGCTACCACTACAAATGCACCAGCTGTGAAACACTACTAATTCATTCATACACTCATTCATTGTCCCACTACTATAACAACGCACTGCATTCCTCCCAACTACACGGAGCTGGGATTCAAGCAGTACGTGACCTTATTTTGAAAATTTTGTCGATATAACAGTTGGAGAGTTAAATTTTGCACTTAATCTGCTAGTTCAAAGGGCTAAAAAAAATAACTCTGTTTCTTACCATGTTGTTGTTTAGGTCCACAGCCGAAAGGCTGGTTTGAACCTCTAGAGGTTTTACTAAGTAAAACGAGGAGTGAGATGGTTTACCATTGCCTTCCTCACTGAGTGGAAAAGTACGCTTATCAGCATACCAGGCCCTCTGAAAAGCACATATTTTCCACTCTGTAAATGACACCTTCACTTCATTCACCACAGGGTCTGGCTGTACAATGAAATTCATTACTTTCAGAGGAGATAACTCTGATTAGTGTCTTTTACACTTCTACCTCTTCTGTTCTTAAATGATTCAGTCATTTAATTGGCTGAACATGTGATAAGAAACAGAACTATTTATTTTAGCCCTGCAACGAACAGATTGAGTGTAAATAATTTGACACTCCACCTGTCTGTTATGGGCTCTTTCTTACCATATGGTCAGCAAATTATATGATTGAAGTATTTAAGAATACAACAGGTACAGGTGTAAAAGACACTACAGTTGTCTCCTCTGAGAGTAATGAATTTCATTATACATACAGACGCTGTGGTAAATGAATTGAAGTGTCTTTTGTAGGGTCGAAAGTATATGTTTTACAGAGAGCCTGGCATGCTGATTAGCATACTTTTCTGCTGAATGAGGAAGGCATGGTAAACCATCTCAGTCCTCGTTTTACTTAGTAAAGCCTCTAGAGGTTCAAACCAGCCATTGTGTATTATATATGTAAATTTTGGTAAAACTGAATATTTTATTTTTAAATCAAGAATCAATTCATATAGGATAAAATTATTAAAGAACGGATATTACATGAAAGTTAATATGTAATAATAATGACATTTAACTTTCTATAATGAGCCATCTCTTAATTGTTGAGTTATGCATTGAATAGGTATCTAGTATTTTTATTATTACATTATCCACATAACTTATTTAAACATTACGAATTAAAAATTAACCAGTTTTTAACTGGTTTAAGTCAATTTCCTGTAATGTTCAGTCATATAACATCACTAGAATACAAAAAGTGTTTTTTATTTTTTTTATAAAATTGAGTAAGTTAAAAGTTGAATAATATTTCTTTGAAATATAAAAGTTTCTTACAGTTCCGACATACTTATTAATTATTAGTTAATTTGTCTGCATTTCACATGGATGTTGTACGCAGATTAGTGTAATTATTTTTATGCACCTGATATAATTACAGTCTTGAATATAAAATTTTTATTGTTAGATTCTTAATAATTTTGTTATAGATTTTTACTTTTTAATTTCTCTTGTCCTGTATGAATATGTAAGGAAGAAAATAATTGTTTTGGATCGATTTTTTGAAATTGAATTTTCACCGATTTGTCTGTGTGTGTGTTTTTCTTTAGGTCAGCAGCCGAAAGGCTGGTTTGAATCTCTAGAGGTTTTATTAAGTATAAACTAGGAGTGAGATGGTTTACAATTGCCTTATTCACACATGTTTCGGTCAAACCGCATTACGGTGTTGAGCAAGGTTTGAAGTAGCAGGGTTTACTAAAATTAAAATTTTGAAACACTGAAAAAAATTATAATTTTATTTACGAAATAATAATTTATATAATAACAGCCATGAGAAACAATTTATAATTATACAAAACAAATTATTTTATTTTTAGAAGAATGATGAGAATTAAACTTGTCTGAAGAACAGTGAAGAGCTAAATTTATTAGATAAATATTGTCTTAGGAAATGTACGCAGCTGTGGTTACATACCAGATCTTTAACCTCATTAAAATATACTAAAAGCGGTATAAAATTATTTACGTATAAAACTAAGCGGCGTGTTTAATAAAAAATGGAGTTAAAAATAATATGGACGTAAACAATAATAGATGGATTAAACCGCAAAGTAATTAAAGAAGTACTTAAATTTTATTAGCAATTTTATAACAATATAAGTTCTATAATCGTTAGTTTATTGCCTTCATCTGATACACTTATGGTATAAATTATTGTTCACTATAATAAAGGTTTGAAGTTCAATTCTCCTGTAGGTTTTAAACGTAAAATTATTTATAATTTTTAAATTTTCTTCCCTGGGGCAGAATCCTTTTATCTTATCAATTAATTGTATTCAATTTATTATCTTTTTTGCTAAATTTTTACTTTATTTTAACTTATATATGAATATACATATTAGGAAGGAAAGTGTTGTTTTCATGTCGATTTTTTGAAATCGAGTTTTCAGGACCCTGGACCCAAAACCACGTTTTTAGCGATTAGTCTGTCTGTCAACAAAATATCTCGAGAACAGAATACGTTTCGAAGGTGAAACTTAAAGAAATTAAGTTAGGTACCACTAGGGGCCAAAGACGAACATTTTCATCAAAATCAGTCAATCAGAAGTAGTAGTTTCATAGTGCGAATTTTCACTTTTTTTGGATTTTCTCAAAAACGGGTCCTCAATTTATTTTAAAAATCGCTTCATTTAGGTAATAGTTTTTCATCCTCTGCGAGATAATCTATCTCGTCATGTCTGCTAAAATTCTTAGGGAGGCTGTGCTCCCGTGGTAATTTTTTTTAAAGATTTTAACCTTAATATGCATTTAGAGCAAAAAAGTACATAATTAAAATTATCCTTTAACTTTTATTTCAAACTTGTTTTTGTAGAATGCTTAGTTTAGCGTCAAATAGTGATTTTCTGTACACTGCTCATCAAAATCGGTAAAAATAGGATTTTTTAAGATTACAGCTTAGCATTAATTTTGCAACCAAAGTGTACATAATTAAAATTATTTTTGCTTAGGTCAACAGCCGAACGACAGGTTTGAACCTCTAGAGGTTTTACTAAGTAAAAAAGAGGATTGAGGGGGTTTACCATTGCCTTCCTCACTGAGTTGAAATAGTATGCTTAACAGCATGCCAGACCCTCCAAAAAGCACCCACTTTCCACCCTGAAAATGACACCTTTACTTCATTCATCATAGGGTCCGGCTGTATCGTGAAATTCATTACTCTCAGAGAAGATAACTCTGACTAGTGTCTTTTACACCTGTACCTCTTCTGTTCTTAAATAATTAAGTCATATAATTGGCTGACTATGTGATAAGAAACGCAACTATTTTTTGTATCCCTGGAACCAACAGATCGAGTGCAATTAATTTAACACTCCACGTGCCCGTTATGGGCATTAATTAAAATTATAGGTAATTAAAAAGTCGACAACTTTTATTTCACGTAGGTAATATTTTTTCTGAATAGCGTTGCTTTAATTAGTGATTTTCCGTATTTTGAATTCCTACAGAGATTGATTTTCATTTAGCGTCATTCACTCATGATTAATTAGGTAATACTTTTTCAAATTACATTATTTACTAATGATTAAACTTGAATTAAACAACATGATATAAAGTAATGAATTTCATTATACTGCCAGACCTTTTAGGGATTGAAATGAAGGTGTCATTTGGAGGGTGGAAAGTAGATGGTTTTCTGAGGGCCTGGAATGCTGATAAGCATATTTTACCACTAACTTAATGAAGTAGAATATGGTAAACTACCTCCCTCCTCGTTTTACATAGTAAAGCCTCTAGAGGTTCAAACCAGCCTTTCGGTTGATGACCTAAACAAAAATGATTAAACATAGGTTATATTATTAATTATTTACATTGTCAAGAGAAATTCATGTGAATGTTTCAAACCAGATTTTTTTTTTTTAATAATGGCAAAGAAATCTTTTTACGCAATGTGTTGGACACGCTCAGACACTACCGATTAAATCTTTTTTTCGCAATCCACCCCTTAGTGACTACTACCAGGAATATTACTTCAAGCGAATCAATTTTAGTTCCTAAACTATTTCATGAATTTTACTGCGGTAATAATATGTAACAATGTGTTATTCCTTTACTAATGTAGTAAACAAAACATGTTTATGTTTCAGACTGAGCGACATCCAGAAAGAAGTATGGAATCCAGAACACTTAAAATAAGAACAAAATGTACAAAATTTTATTTTAAGTCAAATTTTAGTCATTAAGATGTAAATTATAATTTAAATTTAATAATAAAACAATTATTTTTTAATAAATTAATTTTATATTCGATAATATAGTGTGTTATTACCCTTTTAATATTATTTTATAGCTTCCTTCAACCATTAAATTATTTATTACAATATGATAAACTGAAATTTAACGAACAATAAATCTATTATACCGACAACTTTTATAATTAAATAACAATAAAATGTCTTTTATAATGTTTTACAAAGGTTATACAGAAATTTATAGGTAGCTGCTTCTATAAATTGCTAAAGCAAATGTGGAAAATTAATTTAATTTTAAATTATTTTCCTGAAATAAATTGTAAAATCTTTCCTATTCTGAGAAATAATTTAATAATTAGAATACTTGTTTAAATATAATATAATCAATGAACCTACATTTTCCTTGTATTTCCAAGAATCCAAGAAAAATCATGTAAAATTCTCTACTCCTCAGTATTTATGTTGTATCAGTTTTCTTAAACCAGCCTAATTTATTGTTATATTTTTTCTTCTTTGAAAATATTTTTAATTTTTTTTTTTTTTAATCCCTTATATGTGTACGTTGCAATCTGTTCAATTCAGAACAATAAGCAACCTCATGACCCAATGAGATGAGGATGATATGTATGACGTGTAAATGAGGTGTAGTCTTCTACAGACTCAGGCTGACCATTCCTGAGAGAGTATGGTTAATTGAACCCCAACCATCAAAGTACACCGGTAACCACTGTCTAGCATTCAAATCCGTATAAAAGTAACTACCTTTACTTGGGTTTGAACCAGGAACTTTCGTCTCCGAAAATCAGCTGTTAAACAGTGATTTTGGTGACGACTTTACCTCTAGACCAACCCGGTGGGTCTTTCAATTTTAAAAAAGAAATAACTGAAATCAGAATAAAAATTGTATGAAATGTTATATAGTATTTTAGAGCCTATAAATTTTTACAAACTGCATATTATCTAGGATGAACACTAAACAGATTGGTTGGTTTAGAAATGGATTCTGTAATATCCTAGAATTTAATGAATTACTCTTATTATTGACTCAATTGTTTTGGCTTAAACTTAGAGAAAGGCTCGTGTAAACAGGTATAAAGAAATATTTTAAAATTCGATAGAGGAACTATCCGAGGAAAATCTGTTATCTATAGTAAATTTTTACAGGTATCATTGTATCAGCCGGAAACTAAGCAACAATTAACTGTTTGGGTGGTTTTGTGTACTTTCCGGCAATTATTAGGAAGAGAAATTTGACCCTTGTTCTTTCCGAAGATTATCATTAATAGTTGTAGTGTAACGTATCTATTTATTCAACTAGCAACACTGTAATCCCTTAGTTAAATCATTTTTTTTATTATATAAAATTGTTTTATTTTATTATATAAAAAAATTGTCTGACGTTAAAAATTCCCCAAAAAATTTACTATGAACATGTACACTCGGATTTTAGCGAATATTGAAAAAAATCATTAATTTATAAAACTATTTTTTAGCAGAAACTCTTTGAGTTTAATTTAAAAAGTGTGTAAAGAAAGTTCTTTCAAATGATTTGGTAGGCAGTTAAAAAGTTTTGACTGAGGCATAGTACGGTGCTTTTACATGTCCAGTAGTTCTACATTGGACAATTTAAGAAACATTTTTGCGCCTGGTCGAGTACGAATGGATATCTCTTTTTCAGAATAAATGCTTATTCTTCTCCAAAAACAATGCACTCTTATAAATACTAACTCATGGGAACTTAAGTACATTTAGTTATTTAAAAAAGGGTTTACATGAATCACGTCTTTTAGCTTCTAAGATGGCCCTAACAGCTTATTTCTGCATTGTGAAGAGGGTATCTACTTTACTCAGAGATCCCCAAGACGTAACATTGTATTAAAGTGTGAGACTAAAATATGTTCCTAAAACAATAAGGATGAGTAACCTACATATTGAAAGCTTTAAGTTCCTAAACACATACTCGGTCGATGGTTTTACGAGTCGATAGTTTATTTATTTAAACGTTGCCAAATATAAGAATTTCTTGATTAAAGAATCTACTGGTTTCGTTGTACCTCAGCGGAGCTGTTAAGACCTCCGGTGTCTAAGGTCTTAATAACGGTCATGATTGCCAATCTCCAGCCAGAGAGGGCACGTTAAGAAGAGAAGAAATGTATGACCAACTGGGTTTTCTTTTTGATAAATATTACTGGGACATAAAATCGTCGGAAAATACACGGGTCAAATTCCTCTTCCTAGAATTTGTCGTAAAGTACTCGGACTTAGGTTTCCGTCGAAAAGTATACGCCACCGTTTTGGTATTAAAAAATGAACTGAATGGATCAAAAATTGTTTATTAACTAAGTATTTATAAGAAAATGATTGCTTGCTTCTTTCCCTGTACTAGATATGTCGTAACAATTCATTTATTGAATCGAAGAACAGTTATTATTAAATGTATACATTAACTTTGTTGTATAATCTTGATGAAATCAGGAAAAACAACCGAAAACAACGCATTATTTTTCAACATGGAAATGCTAGATTTCACCCACACTCCTAACAATTGAATATTTATTTTGAAAAAGAAACATTTATTATGTCTCATTCCCATATTCACATGATGTATCACCTAGCAACATTTTTGTGTTCTCAAATGTCAAACAGTAAATGCGTGGTTGGCCATTTTCATCAACTCAAAACGTTTTTGAAGCCTTCAAAATCCATGCTTAAGAGACTTATCCTTCAGAGTAGTTTCTCCTTCATTAATTAAATTTTATTTATTTCCTTATTTTTACAATTTTTACCCATAAGCTACTCATTCTTTCCAAAAGCTACAATACATGTACTAAAATTTTCACAATTTACGAGGTGGAGAAAATTGACCTACCTACATTATGACTAAAAAGCTATAAAACACGGACTAGGATAGGTGCCTTCTTTTTTTATTCAGTACCAGTACAAAATAGATCCTAATATGTTAAAAAAATACAATCTAAACGGCTAATAAAGCTATTTAATAAAATCTTATAGGGCTTTAAGAACATGCAACTGTTTAAAGATATGCAATTATTTAAAAAACACTACAATCAAAAATTATAAGTAGTCTAAAAAAATCCCAACAATATAATCTAATGAACTAAAATAAATTTACACGCATTAAATAAAAATGAAAGAAATCACAAGTGTTATGGAAGAGCTGGGGATAACGACACATGACCTAAAACACAAGACAGAAGATTTACAGACACTTCACAACAAAAACACAAGATTCAAAATAAAGATCAAAAAACAAGAAAACAGAGTTTGTTCTGAGACAGAAAGAGAAACAAGATCGAAAAACACCCAATAGTATTGGGTCAAAAGAAAAACGGCCGAAACAGGTAAACCAAAACTTGATAAAATGGTCCAATGAGGCCGTAAATGTACAAAAACAAAAATAAGTAAGCCAAATAATTTTATTTTGATATTATTAACATTGTTACATTGCCTCTTCTTTCATTAATTTTATCCATTCATGAACACTCTTTTGAAAAAAACCTAACGTTTACGTTTATTGTGCAAAGGAAGCAAATTAAACACGGGTGCCAAATAACGGCAATGCTGATAAAGAGCCTTTTCTGTTAGTTATGGAAGCATTAGGTGCCTATTTCTAATATTGTATTAACGGTTTCTGTTCTGTCGATGCAATCTGGTTTTGTGCCTCTTAATTTTTTTTTAACTTAGTTTATTTATTCACAACTGTACAAAACACAACCAGTGAATGTGATGTTAACCTTAATTATAATTATGTAATATAAAGTTGCCTCACAATCATTTCTGAAAAATCAGCGAAAAGCTGCTCAGACGAATATCTCAGAGGTTTATTGTTATATAAAATATAAAAATTAATATTTTGAAAAACAATAAAAAGATTTGTACAAGAAAATTTTGTCGTTTTGTTTTAGTAAAAACTTGAAATGTGGCCCTTGTATGTAAATCATGCACTAACAGAAACAGTAGTGTTATTTAACCAAGCCAAAAATTGATCATATTACAGAGGTATGTATGTAAATTACCATTTAATGATTATACAGCAAAAGTAATTTAAATGAGTTTAAGGACATTCTGACTAAACTAACAAATTCCTTGCCCAGATTATTATGAAGATTAAATTTTAGAATATTAGTCCTATTTTGTATTATGTTATCCGAACCGGTTTAGTAACTGCTTTATATAAGAAGACATAACAAAATCTAGGCAACTGAAATGAACATTTTATAGATGTAACTTGTCAGTTTATTTATAAGCTTATAGATTATTATTTATATATAGAGATCAAAAGTATGGCATATTGTTTTGATTTCATAATGAAATCATGTCAGTACAACCTTCACATTCTGAATCTGGTTATCAAATCGTCTCACTAATCACATATGTTTAATACAGTTAATTAGTTAAATACAGTAGTATTCATAAATTTAACGGGGTGTTATTCATATCAGTGTTTTTTTATTGCCGAAGAAGTACCAGGGCTTTTCAGTTTGTTAATCTGCGTGCGGTGACGATCCATGGTTGGTTTTCAGGTACAAAATGATTCTAACAAATCGTATTTAACTTTGCTCAACCCACCGGGTTGGTCTAGAGGTAACGTCGTCGCCAAAATCAGCTGTTAAACAGCTGGTTTTTAGAGACGAAGGTTCCTGGTTCAAATCCTAGTACTGCCCTGCTAAGCCAAAAAACCGTAACTGCATGGCGTATGATATGCGAGAAATGAGGATTTTGCATTTTGGCCTAAGCCACTTGTTAAAAATATGCAGGTTATCCAACTTCCTATTGTTTCATGCATATTTTACGCCAAAGAATCAGAAAAATACTTCAGTTTTTTCCTAAATGCTTTTTCTATTAACATTTATGCTGATACAGTTAAAACATTCATGTTATAACAAGCCAAAAAGGGGTAACTGCAGTTACCCCTTTTTGGGTAACCTTTATATCTCGTATAAGGTTGTAGATACGGTATTTCGGCTTAGTTTTTTGGATTTCTCATACTTTTAAACATAAGAATCAATTCAAAACTCAAATTTAATTTTTTTGCAGTTACGGCTTTTTGGTTAGTAGGGCAGAGTAAAGGTAGTTACTTTTATACGGATTTGAATTCTAGACAGTGGTTACCGGTGTACTTTGATGGATGGGGTTCAATTAAACATACTCTCTAAGGACCGGTCGGCCTGAGTCTGTACAAGACTACAACTCATTTACACGTCATACATATCATCCTCATCTCATTGGGTCATGGGGTTGCTTATTGTTCAGAATTGAACAGATTGCAACGTACACATATTATGAATTAAAAAAAAAAAAAATTTGCTCAGCTTTAAGTCTATGAAAATAAAGTTGTGATTTTGTGTGTACAATTTTTCAAAATGCCCCAAATTTTGTTTCTATGCCAGATGTACCGATAAGTACAGATAAATACCGAAGATAAGTTCAGCTGAATTTTTGTCTGTTTGTTTGTTTATATGTTACGGCATCAGACAAGAACCGCTGAACCAAATTCAATGAATTTCGGTATCTAGGTTCTGGACATAATCGAAATAAAAATAGGCTACAAACTTTTTTAATATCACAAATGGATGGAGGAGTTCAGAAGAAGAGGTAAACAAAAAACTACGAATACCTCTAATAAAAGTCAATGTATCAAAAAATGTTATATTATCGAAATTATGAAACGTTTAAAGACGAATAAGTTTGATTATATAAAGTTTTTCATTTTCATGCATAACAACGGAGATATTACCAATTTAAAAAAAAAACTAATATTTTTAGAATATTATCATACAAAATAAACAGAACAATGAACACAGGCCTACGCGCCGGTAAAACCCGTATTCATTGAGTCAGTTACCTACCTACCCATTCCACCAATACCCTATACACCTTTTCTATGTCACATTGTCAAAACTGAATCAGTCGTCTTAATAGTGGTCACCATCGTGGTGTTCCTATTGTAATTTACGTTTCATTTATTATGAAAATAATAAAGCGCTGCATATTTTAATTTAAAAACACCAAGATCTCGCTTTTATTTGACGTTCAACTTTTTTTCATAAATAGTAATGCTAACGTTGAAAGGAGGTAGATAACAATTAATAGTTAAAGAATATCAGACCTGACAAGAATCGAACACGGTACTCCAACCGATAGTCTACGACACCAAGGAAACCGTTCGAAGAACGGGCACTTTAGCTAGTACTTTATAATCTTAATGTGGTTCAAAAATCTTTATATCAGTCATAGAAAGGTATCTAACCAGATACCTGCTTCTTTGTGTTTTCACCCTTATCTTGGCTTCTACACCTCATCCTTTCAGCTATTAACTTAAACATTTTTACATGTGAAACAATTTAGGGCATTATGGCATTCACCCTGTTACTCACTTGTTCACTATTATCTCAGACAGAGTCTTCAATTCGATATTAGTACTAAAAGTAATTTCAAGGAAACTTTTTTGGAAAATTAATTGATTCTTTAATTCCAGTAGAAAAATATTGCATTTAACTCTCCAATTTTAACTTTTTAAAATGTGAACTGCAATAACAATAAAGTACCTAACAATAAAGTACTGCAATAACAATTCCGTGGAACTTTTACCGAACAGGTCTTCAAATTGGCGAGCCAGAAAATTATTCTTCTACCAGGAAAAGGACTCCTTCCTTCTATCTTCCCCTGCAGAATGCTCTGCAGTAAATCATAAAACCATTACTTTAGTCTTTTGAAAAGATATTATTATCAAATTTCAACCTGCACATTTTAATTTTTTTATTTTAAGTCGCATCAACATTTTGGTAATTAGCGGCTACGATGGGGTGAGGAACGGTGGGTTTTAACTTATAATAATTTTCCAGACTGTGGCTGGGAATCGAACCCGGGACCTCCACTTTGCAGCGTAGCACACTAACCACTGGGCCACGGAGGTGGCCTGCACATATATGTTGTTTAGGGTAAACACTCTACTTTGTTATCCTTCCTCTTGTTCAATTCTTAAGAAAAATAAAAATAAGCTAAAAAGAACCAATGACAGTAGGCAATCCCTGCATGATAATCTTGTTTATAATAATATTCAGAGTTATTACGTAGTTCCCAGAATGATTAACAAAATAGTTATCCAGTTATAATATTTATTAAACCAGAATAATTTTAGAATTGTATGAAAATTAATTGATTTCAAATAAATTCTTTTATAAGACAACCTGTTATTATTTTAATAATTATTAAGTTTACTATTTAAAAAATATATTTATATTTATTTCATCTTCTATGATCGACAAACGTAAATAAAATAACAAAACCTTCATCAGTATGTAGGTATGACTGTATTACATATTCTGTAATAGGTAAGTAAATTGTGGTGAGAATTGTGTCAGGGTTAACTTGAAAGTAAAGCAGACATATCAGTTTTTTTATCAGTCACAAAACAGTTAAAACTTTTACTTATATGTAACATAACCTTGATTATTTATAGAAAACTGAATTAAATATTGGTTAGTCAATTCAATTAATTTAGTTTTAATTGAAAATATAAATAAATGAGTGAAAAATTGAAATATTTTACAAAAATTATATGTAATTAATTTTCAAGCAGTAGCCTACATTTATTTATAAACCAAAGCTCTACTGACTCAATGATTTACTTATCACTAATTCTATAACTTTTTGAGTAGCTGAAATGCAGAAATTTGTTTCTTAGGTGTTAAAATTTGTTCATAACAGGCAGGTGGAGTGTTAAATTATTTGCAATCGATCTGCTAGTTCCAGTACAACATAATAATACATTACATATATTACATTGCATAATAATACAACATACCAATTATATGATTCAAACATTTAAGAACAGAAGAGGTAGAGGTGTAAAAAACAATAGTCAGAGTTATCTTTAGTAAGAGTAATGAATTGCATTGTACAGCCAGATCCTGTGGTGATTGAAGTGAAGTTTCATTTGCAGGGTGGAAAGTAGATACGTTTTTGAGGGCCTGGCGTGCTGATAAGCATAAACTACTTTTCCATTCAGTGAGGAAAGCTGATAAACCACCTCACTTCTAGTTTTACTCAGTAAAATTTCAAGAGGTTCAAACCACTTTTTCGGCTGATGACAGCCAGACCGTGTGGTAAATGAAATGAAGATGTCATTTGCTGGGTGGAAAGTATCAGATACTTTTCAGAGGGCCTGGCATGCTGATAAGCATACACTTTTCACTTAGTGAGGAAGGCATGGTAAACCACCTCACTCCTCATTTAACTAAGTAAAGCCTCTAGAGATTCAAACCAGCTTTTCGGCTAAAGACCTAAACAAAAGCAGGTGTTTTAAGATATTAATTAATTGCGACTACTTTGTTCTACGGAACGATTGTTTAAACGTGAATTAAATTCCAGATCCTGGCTGGGAATCGAACCAAAAACTTTCTGCTTTGCAGTTCAGCACGCATATCACTACGCCACCTAAGTGGTGGGCAATCATACATTTAACGACTCAAAATCTGGTTTAATATATCTGATATAGCTTATATTGAGCTTGCTGTTACACCGCTTTTGTTCTTAAACGCTTTAATTATATAATTATTTGAACATGTGATAAGAGAGAGAACTATTTTTGTAGCCCTGGAACTAGTAAATCAAGTACAAATAATTTAACACTCCACTTGCTTATGAAGGCAAGAAATTTATTTAACAAACGCAAGATTGTCACCTTATTCGGTACAGTAGAATTGGGAAATGTTAAATGAAATTCGTCTTTTTCTTCTAAATAAAATTTAGAAGCAAAATAAATCTCATGAATAAACACACGTTCATATTTTTGGAAAACGATATCGTTAGCATAATAGAGTTAAATGGTCAATTGAATAACACTGATGCACAAGAATGATATTTAAATTGATGCAAGGTGTTATTCTTAAATGCAGTGTTGCCAACTGATATGTAAAAAGACATGATGGTTACGTATGCGTTAATTCAACCGTCTTACTGTAACGGCAGCGGCGGTAATTCAGGTGAAGTAGGAGAAGAGCCTCTTCACCGGACGGAAACGATAATTATTTCTCTCACAAAATAATTATAATTTCTGTTATAATTGTTTTTTGTTTCACAATATATGAAAAAGTATCATGTAGAATTATATATAAAATTTTTGTACTACTTTGTAAACGGTGTCTGAGTTTTAATTATATAACAAAATCTTTTTCAACTTAATATTAACGTATAGAGTTGTGAAAACTTAGAATTATAACAGACCATTTCATTTTCGTGACCTACCAATAGTAATCTACTGCGGTCGACAGCTAATGTTCTAGCATTGAAACAAAACCTAAAATATAATAATTCGTTACAAAAATCTATGTTTAAAACGTGTCGTTCTGTCATTTTTACTAAACTGATAATTTTTAACAATTATTATCAAAATCAGTTTTAAGAACGTACACAGGCGCTGAGACGCCATTTTGTAGTAAACACCCACTGGGATGTAGGCAAACATTAAATAAAATTCATTGAGATTTATTACAATGCTTACGCTTAATCTTTCTGACACATATATTAAAATACTTTATTGAAAACCAACTATTTTTCAAGATTAACTGAACAAATTATTGTTGATACGTCTTCGTGACCTACCATAGCAAATCTACTGCAGATAATAGGTCCACGTCGAATCATTGAAACAGAATTAAAATTTTTGTTTCTGTTTTTAAAAATTTAATTACAAAAAGTACAGTTCTATCACAGAAATGTTACTTTACATAGAGATCGAAGACAGTTGTAAGATCCCGGAAAAGAGAACGAGAGACCATTTTGTAGTAACGACCACTAATACGCAAGTAAACCGAATGGGCGTTACCAACGCACCAGACACTATTCCCTTACCACCTATTTCGCATATATGGAATTTGTTAAATTTACTTAGACTATTACAATTATTAGTAACATATATTTAGAGATATTTTATGTAACCAAATATTTTTCAACTTAATATTAATGAATACAGAAGTGAAAACCCAAAATTGTACCAGACCATTAGATTTTCGTGACCTACCGAAAGTTATCTACTGCTGTCGATAGCTCATGTACAATGATTGAAACAAAACCTAAAATATAATAATTCTTTACAAAAATCTATGTTTAAAATTTGCCATTCGGTCTTTTTTACTAACCTAATAATTTTTAACAATTATCATGATCGGTTTTACGAACTTGAACAGGTGACTAAAACGCCATCTTATAGGAAACGCCAACCGGAAAGTAGGCAAACAGAATGGGCGGTACCAACGCACCAAGTGAACGTGGTTTTTTAAAAAAAAATATCCGAATGTGAGACATATATGTATATTAAATCAATATTAAAATATTTAATCAATCAGAGACATATATTAGAATACTTTGTTGAAACCTAACTATTTTTCAAGATTAACTGAATGAATTATTATTGACACGTCTTTGTGATCTACCGGATAAAATTTACTGAGATAATAGGTACACACCAAAGCATTTAAACAGAATTTAATTTTTGTTATTCTTTTAAAAAATTTAATTACAAAACGTACAGTTCTGTCACTTTACATAAATGTTACTTTACAAACAATTTGAAGTCAGTTGTAAGATCCCGGAAAGGAGACCAAGAAGCCATTTTGTAGTAACGACCACCAATACGCGAGTAAACCGAATGAGTGGTACCAACGCACCAGACGTATTCCCTTACCGCCTATTTCGCATATTTATATGGAATTTGTTAAATTTATTTATACTGTTACAATTAGTAACATATATTTAGAGATATACCCCCTTTAATGGCCTTAATTATTACGTTACGTAATAAATGCCCAAGTGAAAAGAGAGAGAGATGGGTGGCCGCCCCCTTCTCTTTAAGCGGAGCCAGTTGCTTTGATAATGGAAATGTCAGGAAAATATGCACGCGTATATCTCCCCACCCGTTCACGAATAGTGAAGACATTGTGGCAGGTCGACCAGGCTACTCCATCTGAATGTTTTATGTACTTGTACGTTAGTTATTTTTTATTTACGGTATCACACAGTTGTTTTGTCTGTATGTATTTTATTTAGATTTTTTACTCTCAAGAATCTCGCGGTTACTTTTCAGTATACGAAATGTGACTATTAAATAACGAGACTGACGTTTGAAAAACTTTTTATTTTTATTTTATACATAATTACTTACTGCCACTTTCAATAATACACTCCTTCTCTATCCCTACAACGCTCGATGTGAATGTTCCATGTTTGGAAACAGTGCTGCTTGTCATCTTCTAACAGCTCCTATAGGACATATGCCGGTTTCTGTTTTACAGCTTCCACAGACTCAAATCTTGTCCCTTTTAATGCAGATTTAACCTTAGGGAACACGTAGAAGATAATAACATTGTGATGAAACATGGTTTTTACTTATGATCCGCAAACGAAGCGCCAATCCATGCACTGGAAGGCCGAACTTTACCGAGAGCCAAAACAGTTCGAATGAGCAAGTCAAAATTTAAAGCAATGATGATTGTTTTTTTTATATCCATGGGATTGTGTATCTTCACTGGGTTCCTTAAGGTCAAACAATTAATCAATATTACTACCTTGAGGTACTTTTTAAACTACATCAAAGAGTAAGGAAAAAACGCCCCGAAACGTGGAAGGACAAATCATGGGTTCTCCACCAAGACAATGCGCCAGAGATGCAAGTACAGCATCTCAGTGATAGAACATCCACCTTATTCACCAGATCTTGTACCATGTGACTTCTACCTGTTCCCTAAGGTGAAATCTGTATTAAAAGGGACAAGACTTGAGTCTGTGGAAGGTGTTAAAGCGAAAGCGGCACGTGTCCTAAAGGAGCTGACAGAAGATGACTTCCAAGACTGTTTCCAACAATGGAAAATTCGCATGGAGCATTGTAGGGATAGAGAAGGAGTCTATATTGAAGGTGACAATAAGTGATTATGTATAAAATAAATATAATTTTTTTTAGAACGTCAGTCTCGTTATTTAATAGCCACACCTAGTATATATATATTATTTTAATGTTCACCTACATTTGAAGGCACGAACCGCCACTGTGTTACGGATGCGTCCTTTAGGAACACCCGTTACAAAAAATACTGGTATGAATAAATAATAAAAACATGAATAGATTTTTGAAAAATGACAGACTTTAAAAATAAACAAGTTTTGATGCATAATCCATAGATATAAATGCACGTAATTAAAACCTTCAAAATACAAATTGGACACACAAGAACTCTGTTTATATATTAGAGATTACGACATTATATCCGGCATTTAAAAAAGTTATTTCTTTAAATTATTAGATTAGAAATACACAATGTTGTTATGTAACAGGAGAATATCTAATCAAAAATCTCCTGTGATCTATAACCTACTGTTACATGTTATTGAACAGCCTGCATTATGTGTTATAGTAGTATATTTTAATCAAGTGACAGTTAGGTTAACTATGGCAAATATCCAGTCTATTTAAACCTGGTCAACGTTTTGCTATAATAATGTAACAACGTGTAAATAAACACAAACAAGTACTGGGTGTTCCTCAAATTTTAAGCGAATATATTTTCAGTTTACCATTCAAACCGTTCCAAATTCTGAAGCTTTTTTGATTTCTGCCAGTAATTAACAAAGTCTTTCTGTGCGTTACGAGCGCTGCACAGGTTAAGCTAAATAGTAGGTGCGATACTTTACTCCATTCAATCTCACAGGACCTTTTATTCGAGGTGTCTTTCTAGGTTGTTCCGTCCTTTCTGCCGTTAAGAATCATTCCTCTTCCGTCTTCAAGGTCGTTGACTATTTTCCTCTAGTATTCCTAGGTAGTGGCTCTGACAAGAGTGCTACCGTACGAAGCCAGATGGATCTTGGTTTTTAACGATGTTTTTACTTCTCATGCTCCTCCTTACCATCACTTGAGGGATGACAGCAGAACCAGAAATAAAAAAAAGATATAGATATCAAGAAACCCAATTGAAAAGGAAAATACAAGAAAAACAACGAGGCTGCCACCGGAAAATACAAGAAACTCAACGGAGCTGCAACCGGCGGCATTAAAATGCACCGATGTTGGTCGTCCTGGGGAAGTTGGTTTCTGGAACAGCTAATACTGACTAACCATAAAACGAAGAAGAAGAATTTTTTCAGTAAGAAAATTTTGATTCAGAAACTACCCTTCTGCTTAGTTAACTTCCGATCAAAATTTAACCACCGTTTCAAAATTTTAACATACAAAACCTTTTTGAGCCCAATCTTGACATATGGTGACCAGCCTTTTGAATTAGCCGCATAGAGTAACTTAAATTTAATCCAGTCCTTTCAGTCAAAATTCTTAAGACTTGCTACTGGCGATCCTTTTTATGTAAGTAATAAACCCTTCATGACGAATTCAAAATTTCAACAGTATAACAAACCGCGTACTTCTATAGTAAATTTTGCGAAAACAAGCAGACCTTCTGAACCAACTAGCCTGTGACCTAGCTACAAGAAATTTCCCAACTATGCACCGTCTAAAACGAAAATGGAATACAGTATAAAATGCAGTATAAAATGGTCTGAATAACAGAGAACAACCGTAGTTCTAAACGAAGAATGTTTCAGTGGATGTTTCTGCTCCTTAAAGTAAAATTCTCCACTACCCTTTAATATCAGATGTATTGAAATTGTGCAGCTCAATGTGCAATACCGAAATATAAATTAAAGTCAAAAAAATGTTATAGTTTTTAGTTTGTTAAAAAATATCATTAAAAGTGTAATAGTTAGGCGTAATAGTGTGTTAAGATAAAGACTAATAAAAGTACTGTTAAACTATAAATAAGAGTAAAATACTTTTTTTTAGTCACGTACTAATACTTTCTAGTCATGTATATAATATAAGTTACTAAAACTAATAGTTAGGCTACTTTTAAGTTATACGCATAGTTAGCCTATACGTATATTTACCTAAGTTAGTAGATTAACAATAGGTTTAAGTTAGGATTTAAAAAAATTAATATTTCTAGTGTTTATAGAACACTGTATGTGACATTAGAAAATAAATGCTAGCACCAGTGGGAGACTGCATAATAATATAAATTATGGGTGGGGGGGGGGGGTATATAATCGCTAAAGAAAAACTGTTCGTTAGTTTTAAGAAACTACTTGCAATAAATCTATAATAATAATTAAAAAAAATAATACATTTTTATGCTCTACAAGATAGAGTAAGCCGTACGTCTGCTCAAATTCTTGAACACACTGCGCTCTCGTGGTAAAAAAATGTTTTCTCTTTAAAGAGAATTTACAAAGTATACCTACAAGTATTATCTTCATAATTTTATATGCTATTTTTTTTTAAACAAAAGATTAAAAAGAAATTTATAGTTAAAATAATAATAATTCAGACTTATGTAAACCGGGAAAAATTTAAGAGAATCCAAAATATTCCACTGAATAATTTTTAATCGCTTCGATGTACAAAATTATATGAATGATTTTTTTTTTTATGGTCACTGTATAAAAAGAGCAGTACTGTTTTTCTGAGAGTGCTATGTAACTAGGAATGATTCAACTCGGTTTAAAAGTTACATGGATAGGTTGTAAAGATTGTTTATAAAACTGGTCATTGTAAATGTAGTTTAGTAGCAAAATAGAGTGCCATAGTGATACTATGGTCATTGCTGCATCATAAATTTATTTCAAGTGAAAGTGACCTGGTGACCATATGACCACTTCATTTACCATCATAGTTATTCTTTTACTGGGTGATATAAAAAGTTTTTGTCATTTTTGTATATTTTTTATGTTTTGTTTTAATACTTTTTTTGTAATCCCTAATGTGTGTACGTTGCAATCTGTTCAATTCAGAACAATAAGCAACCCCATGACCCAATGAAATGAACATGATATGTATGACGTGTTAATGAGGTGTAGTCTTGTACAGACCCAGGCCGACCATTCCTGAGAGAGTATAGTTAATTGAACCCCAACCATCAAAGAACACCGGTAACCACTGGCTAGTATTAAATCCGTATAAAAGTAACTACCTTCACTAGGATTTGAACCCACCGGGTTGGTCTAGAGGTAAAGTTTTATACTTAAAACGTTATTTTTCATGTCGTTAAGCTTCTTACCTGAAAAGATAAAACAGAAAATTTTCATACCTTCCATCGGTTTCATAACCATAGACACCCGATTATTTTGATACCGCAACAAATTTCATGCGTTTAGAGGCGTGTAACTCGATAAATATTTGACCGAAAAGTTAAAAATTTTAACACAACATAGACAATTCTATTCTTACAGCGTATACGAAATTTTAAATTCATACGTGTTTTAAAATTTTATTTATCAACAATATTCTGAACCCTTTCTATTTCGGTAACCGCTCGATCGTTCGGCACGGGCAAACTATCGTTTTATTCAGCGTAAAAACCTTAGTAAAGATTGTTAATATCTGACCGTGCCGAACGATCGAGCGGTTACCGAGATAGCAAGGGTTCAGAATATTGTTAATAAATAAAAATTTAAATAACTTATGAATTTGAAATTTTGTACACGCTGTAAGAATAGAATTGTCCATGTTGTGTTAAAATTTAAAACTTTTTGGTCAAATATTTATCGAGTTACACGCCTCTAAACGCATGAAATTTGTTGCGCTATCAAAATAATCGGGTTTTATTTTCTTCCAACCTCGATATGGCAATTTTCAAACAACATTAAAAATATACGACTATTATAGGTCAACGCAAAATAAAATGAGGTAAATTTTGATGTAAAGTATGTTGAAATCCTACTTGTAGTTTTGGAGATGCAAGGATTCAAACTCGGGTGTCTATGATTATAAAACCGATGGTAGATTTTATTTGACCCGGACATTTCATAATCCCTAAAGCCAAAAAGATGGTTTTTAGAAAGCTTAATGTTGGTATGAAAGTATTATCCCGGTTGTCCCACGAAGAGGTTGCTAATTTTGAATTAATATGCCGGAGGTTTCGCATACTCTACAGACTGGAAACTTTACTGTTATAATATATAGATATCTAACAAAAGTACCCTCGAGAATAAATAATTTTATTTCCATAACCGTTTAAAGTAATAAAATGAAAGAAATATGAAAGTGATAAATTATTAATGAACACAATTTGTTTCATTAACCTTTATTCAAACTGATGTCCACCAATAGCAATGCTGATCGATTTGAATTCGCAAAAACAGCTGTTTATTTTTTCTATCTGAATCCTTTTATAAATATGGTTTTATCCACAAGACTATTGTTAATTGGTGATATTATTTTCTTATTTCGCCACTTTGTTTTTGATTAATCATAAGAAAATGAAACTCGAGGGTACTTACATATATAATTATTGTGACACTTAACGCTAAGTTCCGTTTCGGGATCTAGGTAATTAAATAATTAATACACTAAAGTTTACAATTACCAGTATTTATTACAACTAAAAGAGTTACAAAATGAATAACAAACTAATTATAATGAAGTACTAAAATAAATAACTTAATACTACTTACAACAATTATATAGAATGCACATACAAAATGAAACTGAATACACAATGCACATACACAAAAACTGAATTTAATTTACGTACACAATAACTTTACACTAGATGGTATAACAATAGTTAACCACAAAATGCTCGGATACGTAACCTGTACTACGCACCGTTAACCACTCAATAAACACTCGTCATAAATCAAACGGATACTGACTCCCTGACCGCACTCGGACGCTCTTTATATAGGTATTTCAAAAAGATAATTCTAGCAAAACAGAGAAATTCGATACAAATAATTAAGTACAAAAAACCCTTTATAAATGAGTACTAGAAAAATCTCTTGTAAACAAGTCAACAATAGGATAAAAGGTAATGCAGGTAATCAACCAACCCTTTCATAAATAGTTGTACAACAAAGACCCTTTTAAAATCCCTCTATGAATAAGTATACTTTTATAGGTAGCCCTATTGTTACTTTTTCACTCTATTATCTACTACTCTTTACCATTTTATTAATAAAGAACTAGAAACTTCTTGAACCATATTCGCCTTCAATATTGTCACAATTTTTACTATAACCGTAAAGTTTCCAGTATATATATAGAGAGTGCAATACGTCCGGCATATTAATTCACAAAAAGCAACCTCTTTGAGGAACACTCGGTATACTGGTATTATCGGATTTATTTCATCAATTCTAGAGCCAACAGGGCTAGATCGGCTGTATACTAAAATTTAAAAATAAGGTTTATTAAAAAGAGTCTCCATTGAAACCATGTTAGAAAATAATAAATATTTTTTTGAACTGAAACCTAGAATAAAATTTAGAACTCCTTCTATAAAATTGTGTCCCATTTTTATAAAAATATTAACGGCAGTTAGAGACTACTTTCTTGTTTTTGTTGTACTTTAGGTAATCAGCGGAAAGGCTGGTTTGAACCACTAGAGGCTTTACTAAGTAAAACAAGGAGTCAGGTGGTTTACAATTGCCTTCCTCGCTGAATTGAAAAGTATGCTTATCAGCATTTCAGGCCCTCTGAAAAGCATCTACTTTCTACCTTGCAAATTACACTTTCACTTCATTCACCACAGGTCTGGCTGTATAATGATGAAATTAATTACTCTCACAGAAGATAATTGTAACTGATGTCTTTTACACCTCTACCTCTTCTGTTCTTGAATGCTTCATCATATAATTGGTTAAACATGTAATAAAAAAATAGAATTGTTTGGTGTAGCCATTGATCGAGAGCAAACAGTTGAACAATTAACCTGCCTGTTATAAGCATAAGAAAGGTGTAACTGATTTTTATACCTCGATTGTGATATTTTCTCCTAACAATTGAGACACTTATAACAGTTTTCCCATTTTACTGGAACCTAACTAAACTTAAGTTTCCATGCTTCAACTTTGTTCGATATTACTTTCTTAAAATATTTTTATTTCGTAAAAAAAAATCAGTAAAAACTTGTGTTTTTGGTTCAGAGAGCCTGGAAACGTGAAAAATCTTTCTGGTGAAAACTCGATTTTTTAAAAAGTAGATGTGAAAACAAATCAGAGAAATTAAAAATTGTATGATTGCCAACCTATGATAGGTAAAGTCCCCCAAAGAAAAAGATTTCGTATAAAATATAGATACAATTTTATTTTATATCACCCTGTATAATATAGGAGCATGTAATCACAATAAACGTACCATACACACACACACCAAGAATGGACATAACATTCATTCACACTTACCATTTTTCTGCAATGCCATTTTAATGTTACAAAAATTTTAATAAACAAACAGGAAGATTATGCAACATTTATAACAACTGTTTTAATAATTTAATAATAGTATCGTATTAGGCTACTTAAAATAATTACTTTTCATAGGCCACTAAAAACAAAAAAACAAAAATAGTTGTCATTGTAAAGTTAAATTTTATGACATATGAAGAAGTAAATACTTCTCTTTTCCCTCTTTGAGGTACTTCATAAAATATGTTGAACTGGGTCAAATTATTCTTAAGGTGTTCAAAAATTAACAGGATTCTTAAGCAACAATGTTATGTTTATTAGATTTTATATCATCACAATTTATTTAATTTTTTAATCCTTAATAAGTGTACGCGTATGTTGCAATCTGTTCAATTTGAAAACAATAAGCAACCCCAATTTCATCTCAAATTAAAAACAATAAGGAATAGTGTCAACAATTTAACTCCCCACTGGCCTTGTTATGGGTAAGGGGTTGCTTATTAATAACAATAAGCAACCCTTGTCCCATAACAGGCAGGTGTAGTGTTAAATTATTTGCACTTGATCTGTTAGTTTCAGAGCTACAAAAAACAGTTTTCTTTCTTATCACATGATCAGTCATTTATATAACTGAAATAATTAAGGGCAGAAGAGGTACAGGTTTTACACATCTTCCTCTTCTCTTCCTGTTATACGAAATTTTTCTTTGGAGGGCTCCTCCTGTCAAAAGTTGACAATTTTATAACATTTCCTTTCTATGGTTTGTTTTAGTATTGACTTTTCACCAGAAAGAGTTTCTACGTTTCCAGGCTCACTCAACCAAAAACACATGTTTATACTGATTTTTCTGTATGAAGTAAAAATATCTCAAAAAGGAATAGCATACAAAGTTGAAACATGGAAACTAAAGTTTAGTTTGACCCCAAAGCTGTATGCCATGCATCCATACTGACTCCAGATTCTGTTTGTAGATTAGGAGCATATTATGTGTTGAAAGGAAGAAGTTTCTTCCAATCTATATAAATAAAATTATAATTTTATCTGTACAATTTTTCAAAGTGCCCCAAATTTTGTTTCTACGCCAAATCTACTAAGTAATCACCGAAAATAAGTTCAGCTGAATTTTTGTCTGTTTATCTGTTTGTCTGCTTGTATCTTACGGCATCACGCAAGAACCACAGAACCAAATTCAATGGATTTCGGTATTTAGGTTCTGGATTTTATCGAAATGAAAATAAGCTATAAATTGTTCTAATATCACAAAGGGATAGGGTAGTTCAGAGGGAGGGGTAAACAAAAAACTGCGAATATCTCTGTTAAAAATCAATCTATCAAAAAATGTTCTATAATCGAAATCACGAAACGCTTAAAGACAAATAAGTTTTATTATGTAAAGTTTTTGATTGTTATGCATAATAACGGAGGTATTACCAATTTTATAAATATAAACATAGCAATATTTTAGATAACAAAATTTAACAGAACACGTTGAAAGGAGATACGAGATAACAATGAATGATTTCAGAATATCAGACCTGTCAGGGATCAAATTCTGTACACCAACAGACTGTACAGAGCACCAAGGAACCGTTCCTGAATCCTGAATCCTGGTTGAGAGGGCTGAGAAGCCCTATGATGGCGACATCGTGTTAAGGAACACCTGGTCGCTCGGGGAACAATTTTACCGAATAATTGCAACCTCATGAAATTTAGGGGGAATTTTATAGTTTAAAATTAGGAAATAGGATTCTGGCTCTTGCGGGATTGGGACTGGGACTTCAAAGGAGGTAATGTATTTTAAGAAGTTACTCGTGGATGAAAATTTATATTAAGGGACAAGTGGGTTTAAGAGCGGCTCTTTTCTTTTTTTTGTGTTTCAGTGGCCTTTTTCAGTTATGTGGGAGTTTTATTGTCTTGAGGAGGGGAAAGCACGCACCGTTGGAAGGAACCGTTGGAAGAACGGCCATTTTAACTAGTCAAATAATAAAATTTACTGTATTTCAGTCCAAGCTTTTCTCTCTTTATTAAGTCTGAAAATTAAAGACCAAAAGATAGATAATAAAATTATTTTGCTAATAACTGACCACATATTTCATTCCTAAATAGTTCAGGAAATAAGAAATTTTCGTTGATGTTAATGACAGTGTTGTAAAAACTAAATTTATTATGATATACAAATTGCATTAATTATACACTATGTATTCAATGGCCTAAAACAATTTCAAGTATAGCAAAAATATACAATGAAATTGTTTTTTTTGTATTTTTGTTTGTTTAGTTATAGCCTACCGGAAAATATAAATGGAATTTAATTTTTTAAATCCTGTCGTTTTTTCATTACTTTGGTAGGCCAACTTTTATGTATATTTGTAGTATTTAGTGTTATGTAATAGAATTTACAGCAATATAAATAGCTGGTTACATAATAGAAATGAAAATGAATGTCATATGTTACATTATTACTAAAAGGTCTTGTATAAAACACTTCCACGACTTAATTTTGCCAATGTAAACAATATAAAATACAAGTGTAACCTATATTTAATCACTGGTAAACAATGTAAAATGAAAACCATAACCTAATTATTTTAATAATGAGTGAATTACACTATACGAATTTTAATCTCTGCTGGACTTAAAAATATAGAAAATCATCAATATTGACGATAAACTGTAAAGAACCCTAACTAAGCAACCCCATGACCCAATGAGATAAGGATGATGTGTATGACGTGTAAATGAGGTGTAGTCTTGTACAGACTCAGGCTGACCATTCCAGAGAAAGTATGGGTAATTAAACTTTAACTATCAAAGTGCATCGTTTACCCCTGCATGGTATTCAAATCCATATAGAAGTAATTACCTTCACTAGGATTGGAACCATGAAATTCTCATCTCTGAAAAAAAATAGCTGTTTAACAGGTGACTCGTGGTGACGACCTTACCACTACACCAACCCGGTGCGTTAACTTTTATAAATTTTTACCAATAATAGGCAGGTGGATTGTGAAATAATTTGCACTCGATCTGCTACTTCTAGAGTTACAAAAAATAATTCTGTTTCTTATCACATGGTTACCCAATTATATGATTTAAGTATTTAACAATAGAAGAGAAAGAGGTGTAAAAGACACTAGACAACAAGTCAGAGTTATCTCCTCTGAGAGTAATGAATTTCATTAGACAGCCAGACCCTGTGGTAAATGAAGTGAAGGTGTCATTTTTGCAGTGTAGAAGGTATAGTCACTTGAGTCACGAGTTTTCCCTTGTTTGTCACGAGGGGTAAAGGGGGAAAAGCATCAGTGCGCATGCGCGACTCCTTTAATTTCAGTACGACAAACATAACTTATACTATACTCAGAGCATATATAATATTTCGTGGAACCTTTTGTAGGTTAACTGTACGAATATAACAGTTTGTTACCGTAAACAGATATGTCGGTTTCTCGAAAACGTGGTCGAACTATTCACAGTACTGAACAAAATTTTTTATGCAATGTAATTAAATGTTGTAAAGTTGAAGCTAAACAAAAATGCCTATCCGTGCCTCTTAACAAAAGCAGTGTGCGAGCGGCTAACTACTGTGATGTTTCTCTTTCCACAATTCAAAAAATAATGAAGGAAATTATGGACGTGAAGAAGCTATTCTTTGACAGTTTTGTTGACACCTGGAAAAAACAAAGAAAACGGTTGGGTAGATACAAGAGAGGCTGATAATGAAAACTCCGGTAAAAGCAATAGCAAAGATGGCAATTCATTCGTAATTACAGTTAATCAAATATTTCTAGTCATGTAATTAAGCTGTAGACACTACAGGCCACATTTATTTCTTATAAGGTTTATAAAGAAAACATTTTCTTGAAATAAATTACAGCTTACAAAATGTACGTAGAAACTACACGGTAGTGAAATTAACGAGTAGTGTCTCACTGTTGAAGTTGGCAGCACTGCAAAAATATTTCACTTCCTTCCTCACAGCCCATACATACGCAAAAGGCAATCTCGTGACTTCAGTATCTATAGTTACTTTTTAGAGGGGTTGGCGTGCTAATAATGACACTTTTCCTCTCAGTGAAGAAGGCATTGGTAAATCACCTCATTGATCGTTTTTCTTAGCAAAGCCTTAAGAGGTTCAAACCAACCTTTTGACTGATCACCTCTCTTCTTCATGTAGCATCTCCATACGAAGGTGTGCTAGCATCATGGCAATCCTGACCTTGGAAACTGTAGCTCTAACAAAACATTCTTCCTGGCAACACTCAAAGCTGCCCTCCCCGGAGACCCGATTGGAGGGCTTGAAACTCCGGAATATAATTTAGTTCTGAATTCTGCCATGATTGCTTTACTAGAGAAACTCTAATGAGTCTTTAATGTGGTGGGTTCCCGTTACTTACCACATTCTTACGCCGTTGACCATTTACTGGTTCATCCGCCTTTGGAGCCAATTTTTCAACTCCAGGACAAAGGAGTGCCCTACCACCTACCAGCTCATCCGCCAAGAGCCGTTGGCCAGTAAGTGGGGGATTACTTATACCGGAAATCACGCGGTTTTGCTGGTGTTTGGTTCGCCCCGTCTTCTACGGTAACCACCATATCTGGTGACCATTCCCCTATCCACCACCCGGGGAGGCGCCTGATGGGAGACCAGCTCTAACTCCACACAGACTGATCACCTAAACAATTACAAATTTTTGTTAGTTTATTTAAAGTTTCATTAACTTTTTAGTTATTAGATTGTGAAAATCCAGATCCTAGCCAGAAATCAAATCAGGGACTTCAGCGTTGTAGGCTAGTGTGCTAACCACTACGCTATGGTGGCGACTTATAACTATTTTTACATTACCCTGTTCACATTTGAAATTGCCACTTCATGTTAATATTTTATGTAAATTCATGTTTAAATGTATATTTGTTATAATAAAATTTTGTTTATCATTTCCTTTTTTTATTACTTTATTGATTTTATTTTGCTCAAATGTTAAAGAAAACCAATGACTTATTCTTGTTATAGGTGTTATTATTTATTAGTAATTTTTTCTAATGTTTGTTGTCATATTTTAAATGTTCTTTTTTCTGCCCATTAATAAAACAGTTTTTAAATTATCATCGTAGTGACACATTCACTAGTTCTGAGTAGTATACGAAAAACACATACAAATACAAGAATCAGCATGTGTTGTAAAACTAATTCAGTTGTCATAAGGGAGAAAAATTACAAACAAATAAAATTAATATTTTTGGATTTTATGAAAGAATCTTCGAACCAAAAATAATTAAATTAAAAAACGGTAAAGTAGCCAGATTTTTTGGATCAATCGAATTAAACAGACACGTTACTAATTTATTTATTAAACGCAAGCGTTTAATCAACCCTGACGAATACTAATATTATTAGATATCACGAGTCACCCACTTCAATAATGTCAAACAAAAATAAATTCAAAAATTCCTTTCGTGAGACGAAGCATCTTATGGCGGGTGGCGATTTTTTTTTTTTATCACACAATATTTTATGTACAATCTGCTTAATAGCAATAAGTACAATTGATCAAATGAATAATTCACATAAAAGGATAAAAACCCAATGGTTTAACCTATATAGGGAGCAATATTTTTAAAAATATTGTTGTATCAAGTGTAGTTTTATATGATGGTTTATATGTTTGTGTAAGAGTAAGTGCTTGTGTTTGTGTGTGTTTTTTAGAATCTGAAAGGTAAATCTAGAGGATCAAATCTTTGAAGTCTACGTAATGTGTCACTGTTGTCCAAGAGATTAACTGCCAGAAAGTTCTCATGATTGTTTAATTTTGAAATGTACTTATCACTAAATTCACTGATCACTTCTTTGATTGGTTTGATGTTACAGTCGTCATGGATTCGCGAGTTGTTGACGTACCAAGGAACAGCTAGAATTGTCCTGAGGGTCTTGGATTGGAAACTTTGTAAAATTTCAATATTTGAATTTGACGCAGTTCCCCAAAGCTGTATACCATACGTCCAAATTGGTTTAAGTATCGTTTTGTACAACAATAGTTTGTTATCTATCGAAAGTTTAGATTTATTTCCAATTAACTAAAAATGTTTGCTGAATTTAATGTTGAGTTGTTTGCGTTTTGTTCTTATGTGTTTAGCCCATGTAAGTCTTTTATCCAAATGCATCCCTAAATATTTGACGTCGTCATGGCGATTTTTAAAAGGCCGAATTCCAACTTTAATTTTTTGACTTCCAGTTTTGGGCCACTTTCGGTCAAAACCGGAACTTCTAACCCATTCCAGGCCCACCAACTTCATGTGTAGTTTACGAATTCAAACCCCGTTTGTTGTTACCTCTTGTATTTTCTGACTATGATATCATCTTAACTTCTGGTCTTGGGCTCCTTAAGGTCAAAACCGGAACTTCAAACCCAATTTCGGCTCCCTAACTTTTTGTGTAACTTACGAATTTGTAAACCGTTTGTCTCTTTTAGTTTCTGAAATCTGGGAGTGACAAACGGATGAACAAAGAAAACTGATCGATGACAATTTTAAAAATTTCCAAAAAATCATCTAGACTCAGCCTGAGAGTAAACCAAAAAAACAATTGTAAAATTTCTAGTTAGTGATTGGTTTCAAACAAAAACAATTTATAAAGTAGCCTGGTGTAAACAACAGACATGCTAACCAAATAATCAACTTTTTACCGGGAAAGAACAACAAAACCGAAATGGATAATGGAAGTCTAACAGGATATGGAAGAGTTAAGAATTTCAAGGGAGGATCTAATGACAAAATCTGGAAAATACGACGAGCTAATTAAAACTAATATGATAACATTTGAGCGTAAAACTAGAAAGGAGTCCAACATGGTGTATTCGGACAAGAACAAGCGCCAAAGGTCGGAACCCCTAAAAACGATGTAGGTGAAAGGGAAAGATGCAAGAATAAAACTACTTACACGCTTCGGGATTAAGTATAACCAATTACAGAATGTTCTGGTCCAGAATTTGGACCAAAGTGATCCTATGAGGTCGTGAATGCGACGAATAAAAATAAAAATTAGTAGCCTGGTGAATAATTTTATTTATTTAAGATGAGACTGTACTTTGTATCACGCTAATGTTAAATTTGCTATTTTTAGGTACATCTTTCATAGGATTGATAAAAGATAGATAAATGAAACTTTACATACTTTTAGTTGTCGGGTTTCTCTACCTACTCACAGTTTTTCAATTTAATCTGTGAGCCAATAAAATTAAAAACAAATTAACGAATAACATAAAATATTTACAAATTTCGTTATAGGTTTTTTGCATATTAGTAACTGTTACAGATTCGGAGAAAGTCATTAAAATGTCGGTATTTGTGCATGTACAAGATGAATAAGTGGTAAAAAATTCAGCCAGCTAGGTTTAATGGGTTCCGAGAAAATGTACCTAAATTTTAAAATCTCAATTTACGGGAACAGCCAAAAAACAAAAAGAAACAAATGAAAAATAAATGTACACAAGTAAATTTCCCATCAACATTTGGTTAGAAAGCTGTACCTACAGCTGAAAATATCAGAAACAGTAACGCAGATATTAAAAAAAAAATAAAATTCCCTTTACTCTAAAACTATTGGTATAAAATTACGAATAATATTGGTTCTTGGTGAAATGGTCATTTTTCTGGATATGCCTGCTAAAAACTTAAGTTTTTCATTAAAATCATTTTTTAACGTAATTTAATGTTTTTTCCTGTAGATACACGTATAAGTCTGAACTATTAAAAAACATAAAAAACCGAAAATTGAAATTTTCAGTGAAAACCATCATACAGTCTCATCTTAACGTGAAGCACACGTGTGTAATGTTTTATGTGTTAATTGAAATTAGGGCTGAAAAATTAAAAACTAATAGAAAAATAAAGAACGGTTGAATAACAAATACTGATTCATTTTCTGTAATAATGCATGACATAAATTTATTGTACCTTGGTAGATTAAAAACAAATTAAACAGACAAAAGAATTACGAGAAAAATGACCTTAAAGGACAAACTACAATGAAGATCTCTCATGCAACAAACAGGCGTACTAAAAATTAAATGCAATTTAAATCAAATTAACGTCACATAACAATCCCTTGTGTAAATCATTATCAACCACTGTAGAGAAAAATTAATGTAACTGCCACCGTTTCTTTTCATTAATTCAAAAAAATTGGCGACCATATTGTTAATTATATTTCAATTAAACAAAAAATAAAATATTTTTTTTAACTGTATTAATTTAATAATCTGAAATACTTGATGACTTCTTGCACTGTTTCCAACAATTGAAAATTCGCATGGAGCGTTGTAGGGATAGAGAAGGAGTGTCCATATTGATGGTGACAATAGGTGATTGTGTATAAAGTAAAAATAAATTTTTTTACAACGTCAATCTCGTTATTTAATAGCCACACCTCCTGTATTCTAAAAAATTCTGTAAGTACAATGTTTGTAATAAATTTTTAACTTTTATAACGCAAAAATCATCCCCATTTAAATTTCAAACCTCCCCAACAAATTATATTTTCAAATGGATTTTAATATGAATATACATAGCCCTAGACACATATTTAATGAACAATTTAAAAAAAAATTATGCAATTATCTCATCTACAACAAAAGTTGTGATTTTTCTAGTGTAGGCCTAACGGAAGCAGAAAAACTAAAATTTTCGGAAAACAGAGAAAGAAAGAACAAGATAAGTAGTTAGTTATATTATTACCTGTTATTTTACTTGCATATCTATGTTACATTTATATGTTTTTAAAATTCCCCAGCACCGTAACTTACATCTTTCTTTTCTTTTTTTAAGAATTTCAGTCGCATTAAGGGCTTCTGTAACTACCGTTTGGTTGTGTCTTAGTTGGTAAATCGGGTTTATTTTAAAGTTTTTTTTAAAATTAACTGCAGCTAGTTACTTAAAACTAACGAAGAGTTTTTCTTAAGCGATATTATTTCCCCCCCACCTTGTATAACCATACAGTCACCAACTGGTGCTAGAACTTATTTTCTATTGCCACTTACACAATGTAGTATACACATATTAATTTCTTAAATCTCTTATCTTAATCCTATTGTTAATTTAAACATTAATTTAACAACTTATGTACATATTATATAATATGTTGTTGTTGTTTAGGTCAACAGCCGGAAGGCTGGTTTGAACCTCTAGAGGTTTTACTAAGTAAAACGAGGAGTGAGGTGGTTTACAATTGCCTTCCTCACTGAGTGGAAAAGTACGCTTATCAGCATGCCGGGCCCTTTGAAAAGCACATATTTTCCACTCTGTAAATGACACCTTCACTTCATTCACTACAGGGTCTGGCTGTACAATGAAATTCATTACTTTCAGAGGAGATAACTCTGATTAGTGTCTTTTACACCTCTACCTCTTCTGTTCTTAAATGATTCAGTCATTTAATTGGCTGACCATGTGATAAGAAACAGAACTATTTATTTTAGCCCTGCTATAATATAAATATAAATAAATATGCCATAAAAGTAGGGGTTAGTTTATGATTTCAGGGGAGACGGAAAGGGTAGAGTTTGGCATAATCACCGGCCTTTTTATGTTCTGAGTGTTTATCAATTTAAAATGGCGGCTCTTTTCACCGCAGTGGAGTGATTATGCATAGGAACATGGGGACAACTACCAACTGGGGGGAGTGAGTCATACAAGTAGGAGGGGCATGGGCAAATAAGAGGAATACAGGGCAGAATAAAAATGTGGCAACTCTAAATTTTGTTAAGTGGGTCATACTGGAATTTAGATAAAGTCGTGGAATGGTAATGGCATAGAGACTTCAGGTGGGTGTGGACGTCGGTACAAGTCCTGAATGATCTGGGGTCCGTCAGTTTTCCCAGCGTCGTGTAGCCGTTTCGAGGTATTGTAAATAAAGTCCTCCATAGAAGGGAAGAGAAGGTGTTCGTGTATGATGCGATTGGATATAAGATAGTGGAACTGTGTGATGCACCGGAGGACTTTGTTCTGGTATGCTGAAGTACGTCTTTTGTTGGACTTGGAGAGAAAGGGCCACCATACCGGTGACCCGTACAAAAGGAAAGGACGTAGGATAGAGGAGTACATCAGAAGTTTCAGTTTTGAGGAGTATGCAGGAGAGAGAAACAAAGGGATGAGTAAAGCGAACAAGGCCCTACCCTTGCTAAGCTTGCTGTCAATGTGCTGTCGAAGTGTCAATCGTTTACCTACCTTAAATTATACCTTTAGTCCACGTTCAGTAAAATGCATGCCTTCCCCTCCCCAAGATAATAGGACTCCCACAAAACTGAAAGAAGGCCACTGAAATATAAAATAAAATAAAAGAGCCGCTCTTAAACCCACTTGTCCCTTAATTTAAATTTTCCACAAATAACTTCTAAAAATAAATTACCTCCTTTCAAGTCCCAGTTCCAACGTCCCACGAACCAGAATCCTATTTCCTATTTAAACTATAAAATTCCCCCTAAATTTCTTGAGGTTGCAATTATTCTGTTATATTGTTCCCCGAGCGACCAGGTGTTCCTTAACACGATGTCGCCATCATAGGGCTTCTTAGCCCTCTCAACCAGGATTCAGGATTTAGGATTCAGGCCATAAAAGTAACTTAATAATAATATTTATAGCTAACCATTAATTTAAGAAACTTATATTAAGTTATTTACATGACTTAAATGTAATTTATAGTTTAACAATATTTTTAATAGCCTTTTTAACACACTAGATCTACAGGCTTAGTCCTTTTTAGACGCCTAACTAATAAACTATTATCCAGCCGTTGAATTGCTTCAATGTTGAAGTGATCATGAAGACGATCTTAATGTTTTTTTGGCACAACATTTTAAAGTAAATAAAATATTTTATAGATTGAAGATTAATGATGAATTGTGTGGTATTCTATTCATTATTTATTTTCTAAATAATTTATAATCAAATAATTAAAGTATAATAAAAAGTTATTAAGTCGAAGTTGGCGGTCATTTCAAGGTCATGCATCGTTCCGGCTGGCAACCTCAATTATGCGTTTGTGTAGCTAAGCACAGAGCGTTCTAACAGCATAAACAGCCGCTTGTTTGTGTTAGTTGGATCTCTAATAAAACAAGAAGTGTTTTAGTCGAGTTGTTGTCGCCGTTGTTAGATGGAACTACGTTCTTAGTTCATAATTGAGGCGTTTGTTATTTATCAACTAAACAATAAGAGACCTTAACAACTGTTCGAGTGAATTTAGTCCGGGAGAAACTGCTTCATAAACTAAGGCACCAGTTATATTTTAGTTTGACATCTTATTGGAACGATTTTAACGAGACGAAAACTGAATTTAATATTTATAATCGTGCGCGCCATTATGGTTTTTAATTATGTTATAATTACTTATAGTTTTTAATTCAATTAATGGTTTAATAATAAATAATTGTTAAATATCAATTGATTAAATAGTTCTAATTAAATATCCAACCACGATTTTGGTGAGTAAATAATATAATATTTTTATATTTAAATAAATAATTTATTTAATTTTCAATACTACTGTATTTCAACTTGTCACTGGAATCATTAGTTTTTATCAGTTACCTTTTGTCTCATGTGTTGTCGTTTAGGTCATCAGCCGAAGGGCTGGTTTGAACCTGTAGAGGTTTTACTAAGTAAAATGAGGAGTCAAGTGGTTTAAGTTTGCCTTCCTCACTGATTGGAAAAGAATGCTTATCAGCATCCCGGGCTCTCTAAAAAACACATATTTTCCACTCTGCAAATGACTTTCACTTCATTCACCACAGGGTCTGGCTGTATAATGAAATTCATTACTTTCAGAGGAGGTAACTCTGATTTATGTCTTTTAAACCTCTACCTCTTCTGTCTTTAGATGATTCATTCATTTAATTGGCTGACCATGTGATAAGAAACAGAACTATTTATTTTAGCCCTGCAACTAACAGATTGATGTGTTTAATTTGGGACTCCACCTGTCTGTTATGGGCAAGTTTTCTCGTGATAAATACTAATTTATTTTCATATCATTCATTTATACTTTTAAATTTTCGTTTCTCGGTCTTCCTATTTCTTTTGTACCTAGTAGCTTAACATCAAAATTAACAATACAGTGAACTCCCAATTAACCGAATCCATGTTATCTGAAAAAACCAAAAATCAATAAATATCTGATACAAGTAATTTATGTAAATAAAATAAAACAATTTCGTTGAAACACCCACAAGACTTTCTCTTGCCAGTGTGGGTAATGAACTATATAACATAATGTTTAATCATGAATAAACAATGTAATATGAAAAGTATTATCTAATTTTAATCATGAGTGAATGTCGAAAATGAAAATAAACCTATGTAGAACATAAAAATTCGGTAAATCACTAGTTGACGTTGAACTCTGTAGGAAAAAATGCTTGTTATAAAAGTTGTAGAGTTTTACATTTCTTATAACTTTAATTACATACAATTTGTCGTAAAATGGATACGTACGCCGTAATCTTAAAAAACATTTTTATCGATGTTGATGAACGAAATCATGAAAATCACTGATTGCCTCTTAATACGAAGCGTTGTAGAAAGAATGTTTCAAATATAAGTTTTAGGTTTTGTAATTTTCTGTAACCTTAATTATATATACTTATGTTCTAAAATGCATATATCAAGGCCGCAATCTTAAAAAAAAACACAATTTCTACCGCGAGGGGAAAGCCACCCCGAAGAATTTCAGCAAACATGGCGCTAACTCAACATAGTAGAGAATATAAAAATGTAGTAAATGAGGCGACTTTTAACAAAATAGTCGTAATAGTTTTTAAGAAAATTGCAAAAGATTTAAAAATCACACGAATAAACTATTACTTCCGGTTGACGAATTTTCATGAAAATATTCGTATCACCTACCCAGAGGTACCATAATTAAATGTGACTTTAAAGAAACTAAAAACAAAAAATTAAAAACTTGGTGTGAAACACTCACATGACTTTCTACTTCCAATGTAATTAATGAACAAATTCTTTTGGACTTGGTATTGATGATAATGATAAGGAAAATCGGTTATTAACGGTAATAGCAAAAATAACTGATAAAAACATTGAATTTTCATAAAATTTCAAGTTTTATTAATATAAAAAAAATAATTGTAGAACTTATACTAAGTAGTGGAAACGTTTGAAAGAAGGGGCAAAGTCCATTCAAATTTATGAGTACATTTGGAATTAAGTCATTGTCTTAATAAAATTATGTTGAGTTGTCTTGATAAAGTTATTTCAGTTATCACTTTAAAAAATATTTAATTATCCGAACCACGGATGAGTCCGAACAAATACAGATTATTGAGATTTTATGACAGCCTATAAAATATTTCAAGTATAAATTAACGCAAATTCTGCAAATACTTTAATGTTAAACGACAATCAATTTTGTTTACATGATTTTACAATATCAAGGTAAACAAGGTTATTTTTAAACTGTTTACAGATTACAGAATCCAAACGGTTCAACAGTTAAGTTGTTAAATGATTCAGAAACCTACCAAATATTTCTATTATTTTATTTTCATTAAATCTATTATATAATACACTTAAGGTTACTTATTTACAAATGCTAAATAAATGTCATCGTATTTATTTTACCAAATGTAAATAATTCTTTTAATATTTTAATCCAACGAAAATCTTAGATAACATATCTATTCAATATTTCCATCACGATTATTCACAGAATTACAAGAACGAGAAACAGGAATTTTTATACTATGTCAAATTTGGGTTGTGCAGAATAATAAGTTTCATTATGCAGCCAAAATGAAAATTACATTCGCAAAAAATGTAAGTGGTTTTCCGAGGACCTGGTATACTGATACATACTTTTCCAGTCGAGAAAGCCAATGGTTAGCCACCTTACTGGTTTAACCTAGTAAAGTAGAGGTTTAAACTAGCTTTTCGCCTGATGACCTAAACAACAACACAATCGGATCACAATAAGTAAAACCATGTTGTTTTGGCCCAAATGGGCCTCAAAACGTGTATTTTTGGTGAAAAGTTGATTTTTGATAGTTTGACATAAAAAAATAATTTTTATCATCTGTTTTTCGTACAGGGCAAGAGAAAATAATATATTTACCAATGACTACAATTAGAAAAATCTGGTGTGAAACACATGACTTTCTCTTGCTAATGCAAACAATGAACAATATAACCTAACATTAGTAATAATACATTATATATAAACAAAAAACTAACCTCAAAAAATATAACCTAATTTTTATCACGAGTGAATGACGCAAAATTAAAACCAACCTTAGTTGGGCTTAATAATACGGAAAATCACTCTTTCACGCTAAACGAGGCTCTGTACAGGAAAATAAATTTTGCACTTCATTGCTTAAAATAAAAGTTGTATTTTTTATAATTTCCTATAAATTTGATTATATGCACTTTTGTCGTTAAATGCATACTAAAACCGAAATCTTAAAAAATTTATTTTTTACGGATTTTCACGAAAACAAAACCCCAGAAAATTACTATTTACCGCTAAACGATGCATTATAAAATAAAGTGTTTGAAACAAACGTCATTTTTTTTAAAAGTTTCTACATTTTTTATTATATAGGCCTACACTTAAATGCATATTAAAGTGCAATCGTAAAAAAGAAATTTTTTTTCTACGAGCACAGCCTCTCCAAGAATTTCAGAAGACATGGCGCCTACGTTATTATAAAAAGCATGAAAAATGCAGTAAATGTATCAATTTAAAAAAAATCATAGGAGCCGTTTGTGAAAAAATTGCAAAAAAATGATAGATTACACGAATAAACTATTACTTCCGGTTGACCAATTTTTAACTTAAATTTTAAGTTTCAACGTCGTACGATTTTACGCTCTTGTAATATTTTGTTCACAGCACACGGACCAATCGCTAAAATCAGGTATTTTGGGTTTAGAAATTCTGAAAACGTGTTTGTCCGGTGAAAACTCAATTTTGAATAATCAACATGAAAACTATTCTTTTCTTCCTACATAATATAACCCAGAGAAAGTAAAAATTAAGAAGGTCTATTTCAGAAAACTAGGAGGTTTTACCAATTGTTTGTGGAAACTTCTACGGTATTTTATATTACAGAAATTTTTATAAAACTGCATTGGAAATCCCAGCGCCGTTACATGTACCATATTATCAGCTAGTTAACCATTAATTACATAAATGGTAACGGAAATGAGGGTCACCATTTTGCAAATCACCATTTAATTTTATGTACAATACGCCTATATTTGATTTATCGGCTACACTTGACCCCGATTTCAGTTCCTGTCATAACATGTCCAATTAATTACAGTAGGCCTAACCTATAACTGTTTCACAACAAACTTAATATAATAACCGTTAGTTGATCCTGTACACACCCACATTTCTACTCTATTACATCTTTTACTGATCTCTAATTAAATAATTTTTTAAATAAACAACTAAAAATGTTCGTAATTTTCGATCACATGACTTTTAAACAGTATTTCACCATTGTTTACGCTTTGTATTCTTTGATTTATAATTTCCCTTTTTCTCCCAACAAAATTTTTATTTTGTATTTCTTGGAAGCCTTCACAATTTTGTTTTAATATGTAGCTGTCACCAGATTGTGACATTAACAGGTTGACTCCCATGAGACACTTATACATCACTCTCACCAGATCTGTAAAATTTACGTTTGAGAGACTGATTGGATGTTCGTTGTATTGAGGCATATACTGACCTGTTAGAAATGAGTTAAAAAAACATTTCCCAGTCATGGTTCGTGATTTACTTGATCTGATCGAGTCAAAAATGAGTCGGTGAACTTGACAGCTTATTATTACTATTACATAATATTGACTATTATTATCATTTATTATTGCATTATTAATCATGTTTTAATAATATATTTTTTTTTGCGGTCTAGCCTTCTAAGGACTACGCAAATACTAATTAGGAAGGTTTATTTTTATATTCTTCATTTTCCTTTGCTGCCAGTAGGCTTTCATTTGGCTAGCAAATTGTTCTTTTCTTTCTTGGGTCCATTTGGTCCCCGGTTTACTTTTAGGTTTTTCGCATTCAAAGACTTCCACTTTCTCATTAAAGAATTTATATTGAAAGTTGCAAAGTAAAATATGTGTTTGTTGGTAAATTTTGACGCTGTGATGTCTTTGCAGCACTCCGACCTGCTTGCTAGTTCTTCGCTGCCGGGCACCCCGAAATCCGATCGCCCTGCTGACGGGGTAGATATTTCACAAAGAACCTTTCCCATATTAATTGTTTGGTTGAACCAAAGTCCAACAAGATACAACCAGGGTTGTAAGCCTTGGAGGTTTTAAGCCAGCCGCCCCTAACATGGGGAACAGACGCTGCCCATACGCCGCCCATTCTGGGTACAGACACGTACAGTTATAAATTTTAGTAGCATTTCCTCTACTAAGGGTCTAATAATATTAATAATATTATATAATAAAAAATCATTTTATCATTCAATTGTTTATGGTTTTCATATTACAAATTTTTTTGCATTGTAAAAGTTGACTCTGGTCGGTGCCTCTATGTAGACAACTGGTACTTAAGTTTCCACTCGCTGAACAACTGGTCGAGAGAGGGCGCATCATCGATATTTATGTAGTTTTATTGAAAAAAAACCCAAAGTAAATTATTTATAAAATACATATAATATTTCATAGAAATAAAAGTTAAATTTCAGTGAGACACACAACAGTCTTTTGCAGTAAATTTGATTTTTTTTTACTTTTGAGTACCTGATCAGTCTCTCACCTAAAAAACAGCGCCAAAAAAGCTACGCCTTACAATACTCTAGCCTTATAAGAAAATTAATTCAAAAACGCAAAGGGACCATAAAATAAGTATGGGTCTTTTAAGGAAAATTGTAAAAATTGCCTTGGGGTCAACCTGTTAAGGGGCGTGGGGAAAAAACTTAATGTTTGGGGCCCTGAAAAGGGGAGCTTAAGTGGTGGTTGTGTGGGCGGGAAGAGTCGTTCGTAGTCGTCGTGGAGGTGAAGGAGTTGGGCGACCAGCGGAGGTGTCATCTTCTTCTCTCGCAGTAGTACATCGATGAGTGCTTTGTCAGAATCCGATGGGCGTAACGCTTGGTTGAGGAACCACTGTGGACAATGACCGTCCCGGGCGACGGCGGTTAAGGTGTTGGGTCGGCGAGCGCAAGTAGTATCTTCTCTCTTGCGGGGTTGTCGATGCGTCGTCTTGGAGTTCGGTAACCATGTACCGATGGTGGATGTCTGGTAGAAACTTAAGAGTGGAGTGGAAAGACGATCGGGCTCAGTGGAGCATTCATTATTTTGTAGAAACCAGAAGTGGAGTTCCAGAGGACAAAGGTTTGCCGCCCCTATCGGAACTATTGTCAACTTTCCTTCATCAGTAATTATTTCGGAAGCTTTGTCGCTCCGAAGCACAAATTTCCTAATCAAAGGTGGCGACGGTGAAATTTCCTATTTGGTTTTGCCTGTCATATTTTTCTTTATCTTCCCCTATATTATTACAGAGGGAAGGAAAATTTCGTTCCGTTATAATATCGATTTTTCAAAATTAAGTTTTTGCCTGAAAAAAACGTTGTTAGGTCCCCTGAAACAAAAAGAAAACGTGCTTGTAGCGATTGGTTTCTGTATGTACGTATTTTTGGACAAAATATCTCAAGAACGGAATACCGCACGAAGTTGAAACTTGGAACTTGTAATTGAGGTATCATAGAAAAGTCAATAAAAAGTTTGTAATTTTTCATCTTCATCCTGTTTTTCATTAACGTAATATAGCTTTTCAACCAAAAGTAGTCCAGAAAATTCCAATAAGTTTGAAATTTTTCATTCATATAATTTTAAACATGCGGATTATTGGCGTTGGGATTACAATACTATAGTTACAGCGCTAGAAAGTAAAATGGAACTCGGGTTAATGACCTTAGTTCTTAAACTGCTCTAAAAATTAATTAACAATAAAAAGTAACTTTAATCGTCTATTTAGTTCTGCCAGTTTAATTCTTAAATGGTAACTAAGTCAGACATCTATCACACTAACGTCGAAGATATCATAAACTTTGTTTTGTTACGGAATTCCACTAAATGTTTTACAAAAAAAAAGTTGTTTTGATATATATTTTTAACGATAATAACTACTGTTGAGGTATTTTACTGCAGTTCATTTTATTGTGGTAGGCAATTACCGACGACATTGGAAAATAAAAATAAAATTCATTAAATTGCTAACAATTAAGTCTCTATTACGAGATGGGTCAATGAACAACAATGGCTTAAATGACGTCACATTATATGTGACCTTATTCTTGAACAGAAAAAAAAATTATCTAAATTGTTTGTTCAATAAATTTTAAAGAGTAGCTACTGTAAAATAAATATCTTATAAAATTTAATAACCTGTAAAACTTTGATATTGAATTTTTACTACTCATAAAATATCAAACTAACATATTACTACGAAAGTACAGTCCTTCCTACTAATTTCTTAGTCCTATTTTTCTAAAAATGCTATGGTTAGGTTTACCATATGTCCTGAATTAGCCCGGACAGTCCAGGATTTTCGGACATCTGTATAATGGACCTAGGGCAGGGGAAAAATATCCGTTTCGTTTGTAAGGGATCTCCTCAAAGTATAAGTTAATTAAAAAAAGTCTTGCGTGGACTTTTACCAAAAAATTAAAATTGATAAGATATTCCTTGGAAAAGTAGTATATCATCTGAAAAATATCACAACCGTCCAACCTGTAGGTATAGATGTAATTACAGGACAAAGTTATAAGTAAATGTTTGGATGTTTTGTGCCTACATTTCTTTAGTTAACATTATTTTTCTAAAAAAAAATAATTTAGAAAATAATTATTTTGAAGTTAATTGTAAACCAATATATTACACTGGAATAAATGATTATTATACAAACGAAACATTTATTTTGTATGTTATTTACCAAGAAAAAACCTCTTTCTAAAAAATTTTCGAGATTGGAGTCCAGAAATTATGGAAAGCCTACCAATGGTTTACTGATCCTAAGTTTTTAATAATAGGCTTATAGCCTACTTTAGGCTTATAGCCTACTTTCTCTGTTACAAAATTATTAGTAGGCTTTACATGAGTATGTACTATGTAAGAACATCATCTCTCGTCTTGACATTTCCACTTGTAAAATACAGACTCTTGAATTTACATTTAATGTATAATTAATTTATTCCCATAACAGGGAGGGTTAAATTAATTACACTCGATCTTTTGGTTCCAAGGTTACAAAAAATAGTTCCGTTTCTTATCACATAGTCAACCAATTATATGACTGAACTATTTAAGAACAGAAGATGTAGAGGTGTAAAAGACACTAGTCAGAGTTATCTCCTCTGAGAATAATGAATTTCACTATACAGGCCCTGTGGCGAATGAAGTGAAGGTGTCATTTGCAGAGTGGAAAGTGGGTGCTTATCGAAGTACCTAGCATGCTGATAAGCATACTCTTTCAATTAAGTAAGGAAAGCAATAGTAAACCACCTCACTCCTCGTTTTTACTTAGTAAAACCTCTAGAAGTTTAAACCAGCCTTTCGGCTGTTGACCTAAACAACAACAATTAATTTATTAAAAAATTTTTACAAAATTTTATTCATAGTTTCTTACTTTTCGTATACAAGTTTAACTTTTGTAATTATTAATTTGTACTCCAAAAACTATATTATAGAAATATGGAAAAGAACTTAAAATATAATATTGAAATTTTAAAATTCGTTCAAGTAAGTGCTATTTTATATTTAAATTATAAAATAACTTTTGATTAAATTAACGCTTTTTGAACATTAATTTCAATCAAAATTTATGTTGTACTTTTAAACTGAAATTAATATATTGTTTACATTTAATAATATTTTAATTATAAAACTTTTTTTAAACTAATTTATTAATAAACCCGAAAGAATGATTTTAAAAACCTAACCGATATTGATATTTCTTCTTGTATTTTAGTTGTGAATTTTAAATTTACTGATTTTAGAATACACAGAGCCATAAAATGATCCTGTTATCAAGGTATGTTTTTTACTGAGGTAATTAAAACAGAAATTGGTGAGGCGAATTATATCAATATTGGATTTTATTTTTATTTTCCTATGATACTTTTTGTAGAATTTGAAGCGTTATATGGTTAACAGGATTCCAATTTATTTTACGTTACACAAACCCTACAAGCCAAACAAATAAACTTTAAAAAGTTGTCGTTTGTACATGAACTAGGGCAGTATAAGTACCTGTGTTATTGAACAAAACAGATTCTTTTAGAAAATGTTTTAATTAATTCCTCAACTTAATTCCCATTCAGTTCTACACACTTAGTTCAGTGATGTTCTAATTTTTTAAGCCAATACTAAAATAAGATTTCTCAAACTCTGAAAAATGAGCCTCAGTTTCAGAGATCACCTCTTTGTTAGTCGTGTACCGCTTTCCACCAAGATTTTTTCGTATTTGGAAACGAAAAGAAACCACCAGAGGTCGTTTTTATCTGTAGAATACGCAGAATTAAGCAGAGTTTGTCGTAGACCAAAACTGGAAGTCAAGAAATCAAAGTGGGAATTTGGCAACAAAAAAAATATCATTCGATTTCTCTTAAAGAGTAGATACAAAAATCACTAATGGTTTTTCCCATTAGTCAAAAGTAAGTCTTTCTTTTTCTTACAAAAGCTAAGTGGGCTTGATCTCTTACAATTTCTTTAGAAAAAATTTCCACCAACCATGAGACGCGGCGTCTCATGAAAGGGATTTTTTTAGCTTTATTTTAAGTCACATCAACATCTTGGTTATTAGCGACTACATTTGGTAGAGAAACGGTAGATTTGAACTTGTAACAATTGTACCTGCTGGACAAACTCTGCAAAGAATATGAGTTGGCAGTTTCGACAAAGAAGACAAAGGCAATGCCATTTAGGGGGAAGGAGCCAGTCGTAAGTAAAATTGTTTTAGATAGCAATATTTTGGAACAGATTTCCCAATTTCAGTATCTGGGTTGCAACATTACTTACCAGCAGGATAAAGATGTTTACAATAAGATGCACCGATTTCAGCAAATATGCGGAACTATTCACCGCACTTTAAAAAATACCACCAACAAAAACACGAGGGTGAGATTTTATAAACATTAGCAGTGCCAACTCTACTCTATGGCAGTGAAACTTGGGTGCTATCAAAGCGAGAGAAGAGTAGATTGCAAGTATCTGAAATTAAATTTCTTCGACATACGTATGGGTGTAGTAGAGAAGACCGTTACAGGAATAGGCTACCGAGATAAGGAAAGAACTCAACATATTCTCTATAAACAACAAGGTATCCCACAACAGAATGCAGTGGTTAGAGCATGTAAACAGAATGCGGGCGGATAGGATACCTAAGCAGACACTGGGCTATACGCCGGTGGGCAGGAGGGAACGAGGACGCCCGAGAAAGGGATAGGCAGATTTGAGAGGTTCGGAACAGGCAAAGATGCCTAATCCTTGAAAGGCAGAACAACACAATTTTACCAGACCCGGGAATCGAACCCAGGACCTTCGCTTTGCAGCGTTGCACGCTAACCACTGGGCCACGGAGGCTGCCTTATTATTATTATTATTATTATTATTAGCGCATTCTCCCTTAAAGGAAGGCGATAAGCAAACTGAATCATTTTTTTTCCTTGCTGTTCTTTTTGTCCACCCAGTACTCTCGCATCCGTTTTGAGAAAGCCTGTTTCCTTTCTTCTGACCACTTTGGCCTGTGCTGCTTCTGCTTTGGCTGCTCTGGCTCTATGTCCCATCTGTCCACCTTGTTCCTAAATATGTTCCTATCTGCGATGTCTTGTTCTGTTATTTTCGCTTTCCTGAGATCTTTATAGATTTCACTTATCCACGGTGGCATTTTTTTGAGAGACGTTGTATACTCCAATATTTTTCTTGTTAGCCTACTTTCTGGTAACCGCTTTATGTGTCCAAAGAATTTCATACGTCTCTTTCTAACATCAGCTTCTATATTTGAGAACTTTTCTACGGTCTGGTTTGGTTGTAATCTGAACCCGTTTTCCGTTTGCCTAGCACCAAGGATCTTTCGGATTATTTTCCTTTCTTCTTTTTTTATGTCTTCCAGCTCGTGTTTCTTATTTAATGTTAGTGTCTCACTTGCATACAGGAAAGCGGGTTTGATAACTGTGTTGTAGTGGCGGATCTTGGTGTTTCTTGACATCGACTTCTTGTTATATAAGTTCTGTATCATCCACAGTGCTCTTTTGGTCTTTTGTAACCTGTTAACCTGCGATATCTCCTCTGCTCCTGTGGGCTCTATAAATTCACCTAGATATTTGAAGTGTGGCTTTCTGTTAATTATACCATATTTTGTGTTCAATGTTTCAATATTGATTCTATTGCCAATAAACTCAGTCTTTTCAAAAGAAATTTGGAGCCCCACTTTTTCTGCACACTCTTTTAGTGTCTCAATCTGCTGGACCGCTGTCTGTTCATCTTCAGCTACCATTGCCAAGTCATCCGCAAACGCGAGGTAAGGTATGTGTAACCTAATGTTGCCGGTTCCTAGCGTGACTGGTTTCCAGAGGTTTTCTTCGCGGAGTTTGTTCTCCCATTCTTCCATAACCTTGTCTAATACAATATTGAAGAGCAGTGGCGACAGTCCATCTCCTTGTCTCACGCCGGTATTTATATCAAAAGGTCCCGAGATCTCTCCCATGAATTTCACTTTAGATTTGGTGTGTGTTAGTGTTTGTTCTACGAGACGCCTTGTTTTGTGGTCCAGCCCTTTTTCTTCTAATATTTGGAAAAGTGATTGGCGGTCTATCGAGTCGTACGCTTTTCTGAAATCTACAAAAGTGCATATTACAGGCTTGCATCTTATTGCTTTCATTTTTATTATTGTTCTCAGGTTGAAAATTTGTTCTGCACAAGATCTACTTGGTCTAAATCCGGATTGGTAGTCCGATAGTTTTGGCTCTATTTGTTCTTGTGCTCTTTTCAAGAGGCAGGCAGAGAAAATTTTGTATGTTACTGGTAAGAGAGAGATTCCTCTGCAGTTATTTACATCTGCTTTGTCTCCTTTCTTGTGTAGAGGATGAATCAGGGCAATTTTCCACTCATCTGGGACTTGTTCTGTTTGCCATATTTCCTGTATAATTTTTGTTATTTCTTCCAGTGCTTTTGGCCCTAAATTTTTCAAAAATTCAGCCACAATCCCCAAAATCTTATTATTATTATTATTATTATTATTATTATTTAATTTAACTTTTATTTAATTGGTGGATATATTTTTTCTTTGGTTCTTAGATTTTCAGCATTTAAATTTTTAGCTGTCCATATTTAGCAGATACTATTGTATTTTACATATTTATCTCAATAATAGACTGGGCTATCGCGAAGCCCTTTTAATAAAACATAAAAATTTTGAGTTCCAAACATTGAGTAAATAAAATAAATTATGTTAAAAGATTTACCGACACATTTCTCATGCGAAAATAAATAACGAACAGAAAAATATTAACATAATTTGTACATAATTTATTAATTTGTTTTTCTCTAGATATGTAAAATTGTTACAAACAAATAAAGCGTAGAATTACTTTTAAATTACAAATGATAAATATTCTGTTCAGAGATTTCCCGTGTTGACAAATGAAATTTAATATGCTTGCGAATATAATAGCAATGAATTCTTGACAACCTAATAACCGCAGACCAGAGCGGATGAAGGCCATTTTACATTCTGCTGTATCATTTTAACATGCAAAAGTAGATTCATTTTACACGTCCAAATGAGGCAGGTATATTTTGTATAAAAATCAATTTAAATTTCCTCGTACTAAATAATATAGTAAACAGTACAAATTTTCATGAATTTTATTAGTACCTTTTACAGTCTTTTTTTAGTACTCCTCCGAAATTTGGACGTCACAGTTATTTACAATTTTTTTCTGTTTAATTGGAGGGTTGTTAAAGGGAGACTGTACTTTGTATCCCGCCAATGTTAAATTTGCTATTTTTAGGTACATTTTTTATAGGATTGATAAAAGATAGGAAAATAAAACTTTACATGGTGTCGGGTTTCTTCTTGAACTACTGACATTTTTTCAATTTAATCTTTGGACCATACCATTTTTTTTTAATTACGAATAGCATAAAATTTTTACAAATTGTTTTCTACGTTTTTTGCGTATTACTGATTTTTGGAGCATCTGAAAAAGTCATTAAAATGTCGGTATATGAGGATATACAAGGTAATTAACTAATAAAAATTTCAGCCTGGTAGGTTTATTGGTTTTTGCGAAAAATGTACCTAGGTAATGTTAAAAATCTAAATTTACGGGAAAACAAGAAGAAGAAACAAGAAGGCATAAATCAAAAACAAAATGTACACAAATAAGCAAATTTCCCATCAACAATTGTTTAGAAAGCTGAACCAACAGCTGAGAATACAAAAAACGGTGATGCAGATATTTTAAAAACTAAAATTCTCCTCGCACTAAAAGAAGCAGTATAAAATTGCGAAAAATATTCGTTCTCGATAACATAATTTTTCTGTGTAAACTTGAAAAAAAACTTAATTTTTTCATGAAAAAATTAATTTTTTGACGTAATTTAATGTTTTTTCTGGTAGATGTAGGTCTAAACTATTGAACATACAAAATCTCAAATCGAAATTTTGAGTTAAAACCATCGTGCCATTTATACAATGTAGAATATAATGGAATATGGAGAGAGTTTGTTGCAAACCACAGACATTCGGAGTGGAAGTGAGTGTATTAGCAAAAGGTTTAAAAAGTGAAACAGAAGAAGTGACAAGGCAAATACATGCAGTTTTCATTTAGCATAGTACTATTGTAGTTGTTACTTAACCATGTCTTCTTTGTTTTTGAGCCTTCTACTTCTGGACTTTTCTAGCCTCCGAATGTTTTGTGGTTTGCAACAAACGTGTTTGGAAAACGACAATAATTTATATAATTATAAATTTTGAATTACGTTTATTTATTATGGTAAAACCGTGCGTCGACCGAACCAGCAAATGTCTCTTACCATTTTTCCTTTATCTGGGCGCCACGTTATCAGGGTGTAACTTGCCTATCGTCTTATCTATCCCGGTGTGTATTTCTTTATCTAATTGCGTTCATAATTTGATAGTACTATATTTAGAGCGAGGGCAAGGGTGTTGGATCTAAATGATAGTCAAGGTAGGAAGAAGGACTCAAAATTATGCTTGATGTGCAATCTACGTGAGGTAGAAGACATGTATCATTTTATCGTTAAGTGTCTTGTTTTGAAAGCGATTAGAATGGTATGGTTGGGTGCTGCAGCTCTTGAGGAGGGAAGGGTGGTGAGCTACTAAACCCTGTATAGGGCAGTACTACGGGGAAAAATATATACTATGTAGTAAAATATTAAATTTTGTTTCACATGGACTTGAATAACGTATTTCTTGTACCAGAACAGTAAGATATTTCTTTTATTTACGTCCTGGTAAGTATACTTACCAAGATATGTTTATTGAAATGGGAATCGCAAAATGGGTAGTGGTAAGAATTCTTATTAAAACAACTTTTAGTAGCCTACTAAATAAAAAATAAATGTGTAAAATAAACTTAAGTTTATATTAGCATGAGTACTTGCTTTCCTGTAAAAAATCTGAATTTTTTAACCACTGTACAAAAGTAAAGACAAAACAACACAGTAGCACATGCTGGTATGAATCCTTATCACATTCGTGCAACTTACGAAGCAAATGGTCGCTGCACTCTAATTTCAATATGTGGATAGCCTACTTTTTCTTTTTTTTATCCGAGGCGTTGAGAAAAACTCATGTTCACTCCCTCACGATGGAAAAAGTAATGTTGGACTCAATTGAGGGATCCTCGTCCAGCCACAAGGAGGCCGCAACTGCCTTACCAACCAAAAACCCGCCGCCTGGCCACTTGATCTGACATCAGCAAACAACCCTCCTTTTCCCTCGGAACTGTTTATATAATGCTACAAGGGAAATGTCGGGTTAAAAAAAAATTACATACTGTCAGCGGGGCGTGGAAGGGAACTGTAGCCTAATTCCCCTCTTGCTGTCACTGACCAACACTCACTCTCTCACTTTCATTCTCTTTCATCACCAGCTCAGGAAATTAGTGTGCCTACCTTACCTACTGAGATCGGGACAGGATTGATTCACTGTGGGAGAGGGCGATCCTGCTGATCTCCATATGTCTCCTCCCTACGCAGTCTCCCAACCACCCTCTCCACCTACTTACCAGAGAACATCTGTTGTTGTTGTTTAGGTCAACAGCCGAAAGGCTGGTTTGAACCTCTAGAGGTTTTACTAAGTAAAACGAGGAGTGAGGTGGTTTACCAGTGCCTTCCTCACTGAGTGGAAAAGTACGCTTATCAGCATGCCGGGCCCTCTGAAAAGCACATATTTTCCACTCTGTAAATGACAACTTCACTTCATTCACCACAGGGTCTGGCTGTACAATGAAATTCATTACTTTCAGAGAAGATAACTCTGATTAGTGTCTTTTACACCTCTACCTCTTCTGTTCTTAAATGATTCAGTCATTTAATTGACTGACCATGTGATAAGAAACAGAACTATTTATTTTAGCCCTGCAACGAACAGATTGAGTGTAAATAATTTGACACTCCACCTGTCTGTTATGGGCAGAGAGAACATCTATAACACCATAAAATGTCAATAAGGTTCAACTGTCTAGCTTATTCTTAAATAAACTTGACCTTATTGCCAGTGGTAAGTATACTTACTAAATACCTATAAAGGGTCAAACGGTGAAAATAGGTACAGTCTAGCAGAATACGTGAGGGCTTCAATTAAATATAGAAAATATTTGGTCACAGAGATTAATACTGAAAGTGGTTATTTTTACTTTTTGTGAAGATTGATAAATTTTGGTATGTGGGGTGTGCATTTCTCTTTTGTACTCGTGAAGACAAGGTGGCTATGTGGTATAGGTAATGAAAAGGAGTAGATAATGCATACCAGTTGATAATATGTAAATATCAACACTTATTAACCACATAACTCTTCGTTTTACTTAGTAAAACCTGTAGAGGTTCAAACCAGCCTATCGCTTGATGACTTAAAAACAATATACAATTAAAATGTAAGTAAATAAAAAATAATAGATAAAATTATTTATATTTTTGTTTTCAGAGCTACAAAAATGTAGTGAAAACAGTTTTTAAACTGTGATTTACTAACTGATCAAGAGTGGAGCCGATAAGCGATTATTAATTATGAGAATGGGGCTACCAACAGTAAAAGAGTCATGCTGTGGGTGCGCCCTTGAAACAGGAACAAAAATTATTGGTTATGTTCATCTTGTAAGTATCATAGTAATTTAATTAATCTATGAATAATTTTTTTTCTTCTTCCTTTTCCTCTTTCTCCTGCTTCTCCTTCTCCTCTTTCTCCTTCTCCTCCTCCTCCTTCTCCTCCTTCTCCTCCTTCTCCTCCTCTTCCTCCTTCTCCTCCTTCTCCTTCTCCTTCTTCTCTTCCTCTTCCTCCTTTTCCTCCCTTTCCTCCCTTACGGATTTAGCACATTGCCTGTTCCAGCTTCTACCCATCTTCTTTGTGGTCTACCCAATGACCGTATTCCTTGTAAGACCAGTAGCGGATATCGATCCTCTGGCATGCGGCTTATGCTATGTTGGAACCACCTCTCCCTATACAGTTCAATCCTCTGCTTCACAGATTCCGTTCTACCCAAATCATGTCGAATTGTCTCACTCTTGATGCAATCCCTTATTAGAGTTGCTTTTCTTACCGATCTCAGCTGCTTCCAACTTCCTACCCTTAGATTTCCTTAAGACCCATGTTTCATTACCTTACAACAAACTTAAGTAATATTAAAATTGATTTGTTATTTTACACAATTTGGGTATCCTGTGTATTATATAAATGGGAAAGCCCTCACTGACTTACTCACTGACTCATCACTAATTCTCCTGCTCACACAATAGCAAGAAAGCTGAAATTTTAAGGCTATATACTCCCTTTAAGATAAATAAAAAAAGTTAAACATAGATGGTTTCGACATGTCATCGTTAACGGGTTAAAAAATGTGTTCAACCCTTAAATCAATATTTTGCATTTACTAAGTTCCGTACAAGATAGATAACTGAAACTTAGTGAGCATGTTACTTAACTATTGAGTTCAAAACTACAAAAATTACCCCTTAAACATTTCCAAAATGTTGGGTTTAGGAGAACTGAAAACATGTATTTCTGACAAAAATCAATTTTAAAAAATTTACACAAAAACAATACTTTACTTCCCTATATATTAATATAGCATAAGAAAAATTAATATGTTCTATAATTAGTTGGAAAAAAACAATATAAGCAAACACGTCATCTAAAGTTTTGTATTACTACTGTTGAGCTCAGTGTAGGAACAGAACAATAAACCTTATTTATGTATTGGTTTAAATAAATCCCCCAAGGGGATGAAAATTATGTTCAACCCTTAAACCACCATTTATTATTGTATGTTACGTTGTTTACATGATAAATTCAGTGAAAATGTTACGTATAGTGACACTAAAAAAATACATCTCAAAAATTTCAAACATTTATCAGTACCAACCAGTATGCGGTTGAAAACGGTGTTCGACCATCAAATCTGAATTTTTGTTTATTTTGTTTCGGCCAAGGTAGATAGTTGAAACTCGGTGGAGATTCCACGGATAGTGAACTCGTAAAATAAATTCCTTAATAATTTCTGAAATATAGGTACCCCTAAGGGGTTGAAATAACACATAATTATCATGTCATAAAATCATATTAAAAATTTAGATATCTTTTTCACAACTGATATATTTTTTTACTTTTAAAATAAGAAAATGTGTCGATCTAAATATATTTACACGAAGGGAATTGAACCCAAAATATTTATTATGCATGCATTACTGTTGGTTGGTGCTAGTAGTTTATTTCCTTTGATGTTGACTAAATTGGAACAAATTAATGTCGGGCCTTGTCTTACTTTACCACTCGATAGTTGCAACTCTTGTATACAATTAATAATGACTGTTTTCCTGTCTTGCTTCTATTCGTGTAGATTCATTAATAGTTTATATATATTTATATATAAACCAATACATAAGGAAGGTTTATTGTTCTGTTCCTACACTGAGCTCAACAGTAGTAATACAAAACTTAAGATGACTAGTGTTTGCTTATTTTGTTTTTTTTCCAACTAATTGTAGAACGTATTATTTTTCTTATGCTATATCAATATAGTATAAGGAAGTAAAGTTGTGTGAACAAAATTACTCAAGAATGGCATCCGAAAATGAAACTTAGAATTTAAATTAGGTTCCACTAGTGAACAAAACACAAAAAATGTTTTCATCAAAATCGGTCAAGCGGAAGTAGTAGTTAAATCATGCAATTTTATAATTTTTTACAATTTCTTCAAAAACACCTCTTACGATTTTGTTTAAAACTGACTTATTTATTAAATTTTTTATTCTGTAAGATATGGTAAGCGCTATATCTGTTCGAATTCTTGGGGAAGCTGTGCCACTATCCTAAAAAGAAAGAACTTTCAAAATAAGTCAAGATTAGACATTATAATATTATGATAACCTGTGTGTCTGTATGCGAGTAAGTGCCTTAGAATGATCGGGAAGGCTGGTATAATAGAAGCAAATAAATTTGAGAGAAAGATTCTCTGCAAGATAATGGGTCTGAAGGTAGTAAACAACATAGGTTATGAGGGTGACAAGACTTTACAAGAAAAATGAACTATTAATGGAAACTATTAGAAACTGAAAGCAAAAACTAAAGTGTCGAATAAAAGGTTTAAAGAAGTCAGAAAGGGTATTGAGAAAACCGAATAAACCGAGAAAGAAAACTTAATGAACCGAACCAACAAAATCAAAAGAAGAGATAGCCTACAGTAAGTGAACACTGAGAATGTGAGCTGCAAAGACAGCTTCCATAAATATCTAAAATCACCTCACATGGTCTAAAATTGGCTCTACACGAGGGAAAAATATATGAGGTGTGGCTATTTAATAACGAGACTGATATTGTAAAAAATTTTATTTTTATATTATACATAATCACTTATTATCACCTTCAATATACACTCCTTCTCTATACCTACAACGCTCCATGCGAATTTTCCATTGTTGAAAACAGTGCTGGAAGTCATCTTCTGTCAGCTCCTTCAGGAAATGTGCCGCTTTCTTTTACAGCTTCCACAGACTCAAATCTTGTCCCTTTAATGCAGATTTCACCTTAGAGAACAGGTAGAAGTCACATGGTGCAAGATCTGGTGAATAAGGTGGATGTTCTAATACTTAGAACATCCACCAGAATCTCAGCACATTACTGAGATGCTGTACTTGGCTAGGAACCTCTTCACAGATAATGCGGAATGAGCTGGCGCATTGTCTTGGTGGTGACCCCGTGATTAATCCTTCCACATTTCGGCTCGTTTTTTCCTTACTCTTTGGCGTAGTTAGAAAGTACCTCAAGGTAGTGATACTGATTAATTGTTTGACCTTCAGGAACTCAGTGAAGGTACACAATCCCATGCATATCAAAAAAAACAATCATCATTGCTTTAAATTTTGACTTGCTCATTCAAGCTTTTTTGGCTCTCAGTGAAGTTTGGCTCTTCCAGTGCATGGGTTGACGCTTTGTTTCCGGATCATAAGTAAAAAACCACATTTCATTACATGTTATTATCGTTTCCAAAAAATTTGGGTCATTTTCAATTGCATACAAAATGTCAGTACAAACATTTTTGAGTGGCACGTGTCCGCAAGGAGCTGATAGAAGATGACTTCCAGCACTGTTTCCAACTATAGAAAATTCACATGGAGCATTGTAGGGATAGAGGAGTGTATATTGAAGGTGACAATAAGTGATTATGTATAGAATAAAAATGGAATTTTTTACGTCAGTCTCGTTATTTAATAGCCACACCTCGTATATATAAGATAGCATTTTGTGAATTGAGTATAATAATAATACACACACAGATGCCTTTGCTCCTCTCCATTTCTGTTTAGATCCTCCACGTGATATTATAAATTTGAAACAGCCACATCACATCACAATGATCATAATAAATTATGATATTTGATCCATGGAAACCAGTGAATTCCATAGATCATGTATTCACGTAATGTCTTACATCAGTGAGTTTCAGGTCTTATAATGTTTTTACAAAATAGTACAATATTGTCTGTATACAAAAAAAATGTAGTTGCAGTATAATATTCTGATATTTGATTTCACTTAATCTTGTTCTGTTTATAAACTGTTTTGTTATCGTATTCAGTATAATGTCAACTTACATTCTTTATCATTCCCCATAACAGGCAGGTGGAGTGTTAAATCTTTTGCACTCAATCTGCTAGTTCCAGAGCTACAAAAAAATAGTTCTGTTTTTAACATATGGTCACCCAATTGTATGACCGAAGCATTTAAGAACAAAAAAGATAGAGGTGTTAAAGACACTAGTTCAGAGTTATGACCCTTGAGAGTAATGAATTTCATCAGTGGCGGATCCAAAGAGAGGCTAGGGGGGGCTATAGCCCCCCCCTTGGGTATCCAATTTACACTAGATAAAATGGGTAATTTGTTTTGTTCGGTTGCCGAACATGAGAGGAATCCGCACGCCCGACCAAGGTCATTCTAATGGCTTCAAAATCCTTTTATTTTTAGTCAATATTCTTGAGTCAAACCATAGTTTTTTGCCTCTAAACTCTGGTCAATAAAGAGTTAAAAACGGCCTAAAAATGTGTCATTTTACACTTAAATTTTGACAATTCCCCGGACCCCCCGCCTTGCTGGGGGGTGTTCCATACCCACCAGACCCCCCGGTGCTTTCACCCACCCAAACGCCTAGCCCCCCCCCTTTGGCCTATCCTGGATCCGCCACTGAATTTCATTATACATCCAGATACTGTGGTGAATGAAGTGAAGGTGTCATTTGCAGGGTGAAAAATAGATGCTTTTAAGAGGGCCTCGTATGCTGATAAGCAGAATTTTCCACTTAGTGAGTAAGAAACCTCAATATTTGTTTTACTTAGTAAAGCATCTAGAAGTGCAAACCAAACTTTTAGCTATTGATCTAAACAACAGATTCTTTATCAAATCTACTGTATAAAATATTATGATACTTAATTTCAGATCCTCAGCTGTATTCTATTTTTATTCTTTGGAACTGTTGTCGCAACTGTGTTATCTGAAGGTACAGATGTGGAAACATCTGCAACAACAACAACAACAACTACAACAGAAAGTCCGCCCACAACTGAGCAACCGAGAGAAAACAATATATTTTTTGGAAAGGTGACATCAAGGCAGTTTGGTTAGTATCATTGTTTAATTATTGTGTTATTGTAATACTCTTCTCAACATTACGCCAACAAAATTTGGTTCCTCGTTCTACATAATAGACAGCCGACTTACATCCAATGAATATGATTGTAGGCTAACGATTAAACATAAAGCACTCTATCAGTAATTCCTGGACGGTGGCACGTGTACCTCTTGTGGTACACAAGAACATACCAAGTAGTTTTTGTACTAGTAGACAAAAACCTTATTTACAAAATAAAATATAAAATGAAGCTCTCACTTCATTAAATCAAAATTTTGAAACTAATATATAATATTATCATTTTAAAATAATATTCATGTCCGTGCACAGGTGGTTTAACCTTTACAGGCATGATTTCCGGTAATTTTTGTAACGTAAGGGAAGAAACGGAGTAGAGGGGATAAGATTTTTATTACATAATATGTAAAAAAATAATATGTATTAGGCCTATATATTATTTTTATTTTCTTATAAATATAAAGATATAAAGATATAGCCTGCGTGAGGTAATAACCAATCTCACCGTAGGTACCCCTATTGGGCCACTTTTTTAGATCCAGAATCAATCTATGTGTCCATCGACCAGAATCCTCTTCATCCCATCTCTCCTGCCACCTTCTGAGAAGTCTATCTCTGGCCTCTCTCTTTATCTGAGCCGTTGTAGCCTCTCTAACTTTTAGTCCCTCATATATCTCAGTTCTTTCCCAGGCTAGCAAATATATAGGGGGTATGCCTGCTACCACCATTACTGCAACCACTGCACCATTACTGCAGTTGTCATAGTGGATGACCAGCTTATCTAAACCGTCCCCAAAGAAACATCCTGCCAGTGAATACAGCTTTAACTTTACATCGTATTTTGCATTGTCATCACTTTCAAAGTGTTTACCACCAAGTTTGCATTTCATGTGCAACAAAAAGTGGTAATTAGACCATACTGGTTCAAGGACAATAGTAGTGAAGTATATTGATTAAGAAATGTCAGAAAACTTTCAGGTCGATTTGTTTTGTGTACATCTCTGATCATTTTTGGAACCCAGCTTGTGTAAACCCAAGTGGTCGACTACATTCCCATACAAAAAGTTTGCGAAATTTGTGGAAATTCATCTAAATGCATTGTCATTATGAATCATCTGTTCTCATTAATTTTATCTTCAATTCTCCTGATCAATTTATCATTTACAAAAGAAGGGTATCCACATTGTGGTTCATCGAGGACATCTCTCCATCCTTCATTGAACCACCTAACCTACTTTCACACCATATCATCACTCATTGCACTTTCATTCTAAATCTCTGTAATCTGCCGATGAATTTTAGCTGTCTTAATAATCCTTGGATTCAAAAACCGGATAACAGACCAAATCTCACAGTTGGAAGATTCATAGATTGTTTTAACGGGGTAGTCAACTCATGAAGATGATTTTTTTAAAATTTTGATTGTTTGTTCCATTTATTTGAAGTTTAAAATTTTCTGAATCACAACATTTGTTTACTTTGTATGTTAACAAAAAGTTATAAAAACATCTGTTTAAAATAAAGCTTACAAGCAAGGCAAGTGAAATCATTCCTTCAACATTAAGTTTTACGGAAATGTAATTTTTGCATGATTGTACATTCTTTGGAATTAAATATTTTGGTTTGTATTGAAGGTATTTGGATGATGTGTTTTTCAAATGTTCATAATTTTTTGCTCTATTATCTGTAGAATGATTATAACAAAAACCATAATAAGAATTTAGTTAAAAAATAATTTGTGAATACATAAAATAAATGTTTTTGAAAATATGGTTTTTCTTCAATAAATTTCTTGTAAGAAAGAATGCATACAACATATAATAGACAGCAATTTTCCGTATTATGTAGCATAAAAATCGTGCTGATATCTTTCTTGGTTCCTGAGATATTTGATTCCTCGTAAAAGCCCGCTTTTCCATCCTCACCCTTATATTAGGGGCTGTAATTAATTTTTTGGCTTGGTTATAATGGTGTAGATCATTACTAGTAAATTACTCTTTCATTAAAAATAAATAATGATAAATTATAGCCAGAAGTTTTGATTTTCATTTTCTGGGTTCACTACCCCCTTAAACATTGTAAACAATCACTGTAAACATAAAACATAAGATTAACCAACCATAATGGTGACAGTGCAGAGCTGATGAACTAGGAAAGTTGAATGCATGCTCTTTCTACTACTTCATTGTCTTTACTCCTCATGTGCGTCACAGCATTGGAATATCCAGTCATATAGAGCTTGTCTGACAGCTCAAGTTTACTACGTTGTACACAAGACAAGCATTATCACTTTGTTTCTTAAACATTGTAACATAAGTTATTTGTTTTGATTAACATTGGCAAGAAAAAGTCATATGAGTTTTAAACGCCAAATTTTTTATAACTGATTTCAGGTTTAGCCGTTTCTGGGTTTATTTTATTAGCACCGGCAATAGTTGGAATTACAAGTCCACTACTTTTAATTGGAGCTAAAAAGGTAAGCAATAGTAATTTTTATGACATTTAAAATAATTTATATTAAATCTTATTGTACTTCAAAAATAAATCTTTATAATGCATCCTGCAGTTTGAAATATTTCTATTTCATATAATGAATTAATATAATAATTTCACTAACCTTCTTTTTAAACTGCGTCACCTTTATTTCAATTTTTACTTACACGTGTTTCGGTGGATCCACCATCATCAGAGTAAATGAAAAATAGAAACTAAAAATTTTTTTCATTTATTTAAAATTTACAGAAGATGATACATCTTCAGTCACTTGTATAAAAGTGATTTATAAAAGTGGTTTATACAAGTGACTGAAGATGTATCATCTTCTGTAAATTTTAAATAAATGAAAAAAATTTTTAGTTTCTATTTTTCATTTACTCTGATGATGGTGGATCCACCGAAACACGTGTAAGTAAAAATTGAAATAAAGGTGACGCAGTTTAAAAAGAAGCTTATTGTACTTGCGTCGATTTAGGAATGCAATATGTTATACTCCACCTACCAGATGCACTCTTACTAATTATCAAATAATTATACTATTATTTAATCATTAATATCAATTAATATCATCCACAAGAAGGGTAACCTTACCTTATCCGTGCTCCTATTTCTATCAATTTAGAATTATTTACTTTTAATATTGTCCCCAAAGAAGAGTATTCCTTTTTATTACTACGGATTTTGTTTTTTGCTAACTTTCACTACATCATACTTAGTTTTGGATACGACTAGAAATTTTGTTTTATTTAAGTTTTTGTGTAAACTATAAGATTCACTAACTTTATTAAGCTGTTACCATCATCCTTTGAATATCTGGCATGTTCTTCACTAGTCATAAAATATTGCATCACCTGCTTCTGTAATGTACTATTTTTATTATTCTATTTTTTTCTCAATCAGTGGTTCCTGAAATATTTCTTCATAGAATAAGATACATTTTTCTCTTGTCTATTTTGAGGGCCAATTTTAGACCAATTTTAGACTACGTGAGGTGACTTAGATGTTTCTAGGAGCTCTTGTTGCAGCCCATGTTCTGTAATGTGTGGGGGCCCCCAAGACCAATGGTATGTTAGGTAATTTGGGCAATAAAAGTAGTTATACTCAATATTTCACATTAGTTTTTACGGACAAATTCAGAAAGTAAATTAAAATTAGAGTTGTTGAATATTGTTTTAAAATGGATTTAAACAAAACAAAGTGAATGTTTCACAACACAAAAAATATGGTAAATTATATATTATAAAATTAACAATACAGTGGATACAAAATATATATAAAAATGAGCTTGACTTGTTGTATCGACTATACTATTTTTCAGCGTTAATGAGCTCTGAACATACGTATTGCCCCCTCAGTGGTGGATTACCCAATAGGCACTACTAGGCACGTGCCTAGGGGCCCCCAATTGCCAGGGGCCCCCGACAAAATAAAAAAAAAATAAAAAATTTGGAAAAAAAATTGAAAACTTAAAAAAAAAATTGGAAAGAAATTGAAAATTTAAAAAAAATTTTGGAAAAAAAAATTTGATTGAACAAATGACAAAATTGTAAAATATTAATACATTTTCAATCGTAAAAATATTCAATTGTTGAACTTAATGACATGATTGTGTATGATTACATTAAATTTATAGTACATTTATAATACATTTTCTGGGGCCCCTAAAATATAAATAAATAAATTCGTAAACACGTTTTTACGAATGCATAAATTCGCGCGTTTTTTATTTCGGTGGCGCTACTACATGGGGGCAACTATGCTGCAAGAATGTTTAGATATGTTAAGTCTTCTTTGCATCGAATCTGATATTTTACGAAAAATTGATTTTGATGACATCATCGATGAGTTCAGTGAATTGAAATGTAGGAGAAAATTTTTCTAAATCGTCTTTATTATAGTTATTATTATTATTATTATTATTATCATTATAATTATCAGATATCAGAACAAATGTTATTTTGATAGAAAATAAACTTGATTGAAATATTAATTATCATGTTTTTATTACGTCAAAGCAAAGTGGGGGGGGGGGGGGCCCTCATTTGCCATTGCCTAGGGCCCCAACAAGTATTAATCCGCCTCTGTGCCCCCTACCTGTTTCATAGCTACCCAGTGACTTGCCAGCAACATTGCCAATACTTGCTCTTCTAGCTCTATTATATATTTTGTTGGCCAATTTTTGGTCTTTCAATAACAATTATAACTTTGAACATACAACCAGCTAATTATATTATAAAGTATTGCATGTTAACGCGCTCTATAATCGACGTGTTCAGTAATGTTTGTCAGCCTGATACATTTGTACAATCTGACAACACTGGCAAACGTTCTGATTGATCTAAGCGTGCGTGGAACAGCAAAGCTTATCAACCATGAAAAGCATTAATATGAGGTTAACATTGTTTATGAAAAGTCCACATTTCTTTGTGCACTTGAAAACTTATCAAGAACTTCCTCGCCACCAACAATAGTGACCCTGTTTAAAACATTAGTTAATTATTTGTTACATTTTCTCATTTTGGAGGGGCTCAGGCCCCCTGGCCCCCTCTTATATTCCCCACTGTGAAGTCTTCTCTTATTTGGTGTTCATATATTTACATGTCTGCCCATAACAGACAGGCGGAGAGTCAAATTATTTACTCTCAATCTGTTCGTTGCAGGGCTAAAATAAATAGTTCTGTTTCTTATCACATGGTCAGCCAATTAAATGACTGAATCATTTAAGAACAGAAGAGGTAGAGTTGTAAAAGACACTAATCAGAATGATCTCATTTAAAAGTAATGAATTTCATTATACAGCCAGACCCTGTGGTGAATGAAGTGAAGGTGTCATTTGCAGAGTGGAAAATATGTGCTTTTCAGAGGGCCTGGCATGCTAATAAGCGTTTTTTCCATTCAGTGAGGAAGGCAAATGTAAACCACCTCATTCCTCATTTTACTTAATAAAACCTCTACAGGTTCAAACCAGCTTTTCGTCTAATAACCTAAACAACATATTTACATGATGCATTTATCAAAATTAATCACTATTAACAGTAGCTTATAATAAAAGATACAATTGAATAAAACTCTGTATAGAATGTAACATTGTTTATGTTCTTTACTTTCATGATGTATGCCAAAGATTAATCACTAATAACAGTAATATTTAATGAAACACAAATAGAATAAAGTTCGATATAGAATGATAATGATTTATATAACATTAAACAACACTGGAATGTATCATACAATCATAATAATGATATTTGTTATAAAACTAACTCAAACCCACCGGGTTGGTCTAGAGGTAAAGACGTCGCCAAAATCAGCTGTTTAACAGCTGATTTTCGAAGACGAAGGTTCCTGGTTCAAATCCCAGTAAAGGTAGTTACTTTTATACGGATTTGAATACTAGACAGTGGTTACCGGTGTACTTTGATGGTTGGGGTTTAATTAACCATACTCTCTCAGGAATGGTCGGCCTGGGTCTGTACAAGACCACACCTCATTTACACGTCATACACAACATCCTCATCTCATTGGGTCATGGGGTTGCTTATTGTTCTAAATTAAACAGATTGCAACGTACACAAAATTAAAAAAAAAAATGTAAACAACTATTACTTGTTGTTTAAGTCAACAGCCGAAAGACTGGTTCGAAACTCTGGAGATTTTACTAAGTAAATCAAGGAGTGAGGTGGTTTACATAGCCTTCCTCACTGAATCAAAATAGTACGCTTATCAATATGCCCGACCCTCTGAAACGTACCTAATTTTCACCCTGTAAATGACTCCTTCACTTCATTCAGCCTAGGGCCTGACTGTATTATTAAATTCATTACTTTCAGAGGAGATAACTCTGACTAGTATATTTTACGCATATAACTCTTCTGTTTTTAAATATTTCAGTCATATAATTGGGCGACTATGTGTTACGAAACAGAACTATTTTTTTGTAGCCCTGGAACCAGCAGATCAAGTACAATTAATTTAACATTCCACATGCCCTTACAAGCAAAACTACTACTATAAAATTTGTTCAAAAATAAATCTTTATAATGCATCCTGCAGTTTTAAATATTTCTATTTCATATAATGAATTAATACAATAATTTCACTAACCTTCTTTTTAAACTGCGTCACCTTTATTTTAATTTTACTTACACGTGTTTCGGTGGATCCACCATCATCAGAGTAAATAACATATAATTGAAACTAAAAACTGTTTTTAGTTTCAATTATATGTTATTTACTCTGATGATGGTGGATCCACCAAAACACGTGTAAGTAAAATTAAAATAAAGGTGACGCAGTTTAAAAAGAAGGTTAGTGAAATTATTGTATTAATTCATTATATGAAATAGAAATATAAAATTTGTATACAAATATTATTTTAGATATTTATTAAACTCTAAAAATAAAATATGTACAACAAAATCGTTTCAATAATTCTGTAGTGATATGTATAAAGGTCTTAACTTGAAAATATTCATTTTGCAGGAAAAGCAAATGAAAATTTGAGATGGTATAATTTATATATTTTTTATTATTTAAGGATAGTTTTTGCAATTATCTCTTCCAAAAATTGTTTTTATAATTTGTTATACATTTCTTTTGTTTTCTACTTAACAACGAAACTAAAAATTCCGTTTACGTCTATGCTGTGGCCCTTTTTTCGGTTGGGGGGGGGGGGGTAACTCACGACTTAAGACCTTTACCGTTTACAGTACAACTTAATACCTTTTGACCTGGTAAATTCTTACTACAGTTACTTAAGTCACGAGTTTGCCTTTGTTTTCTTGTCATTTCGACCATTTTAATTTGATTTTTTTTTCCAGTTAATCTCAGCGATTGATATTGGTGAAATAATAAACTACTATAGGTATAAAGGTTAACTCAAGTAAAAACTCTAGACGTTCAAACCAGCCTTTCGGCTGTTGACCTAAACAACAACAAATTACTAATAATACAACGTTGTTGTTTGTTTTACAGAAAATGCCATTTCTGTTGTTGCCATGGCTAGGTGGAATGACTTTATTAATATTACTCTACACTGGACTGTTAGTCATATTTACTTACATAAAGTTTGCTGATGGATCTCTGGACAAGAATTTTGTATCTGTATTTATTAAAATAGGTATGTATTTATTTATTTGTTCCTGTTTTAATTAACAAATTATTATAGGTATAAAAATAATTGTTGTATAATTATTCTTCAGAGACTTTTTTTCAGCTACTATATCACTTCTGTTTTGACTTATTAAATAAATTAATGCATACCATGCTTCCCAACAAATCTGACATATAGAGAAATTAACATTGGACAACGTACAGTCAACATTAATCTAATTACAAGGGTGTAATCTTACTTTTATTACTCCAATTGTTTGGAAACAGGATGAAAATGAGTCTACAAAATATTTGAGTAGCTAATAATTTAATTTATACTAATATAACAAAGAAGAAACGTCTGTTTGTTCGTTTGTTTATTTGTATGAGGTAATCTCAGAAACTACTGAACTGATTATAAAAAATCTCTCATTATTGAATAGCTTAGAGCTTCTTGATCAATATAGGCTATGTTGCAACTTCAAGTAACTTTAATTAAGTGAGTTAAGCAACTTGAACGGTGATGAAGTCGCATGTTTCAGTCCATCGGTTGCATAGGACTTTTATTTTTTCTAAGACCTCTATATGGTGTATTTTTTTGGGCTAGAAGCACGATTCGACTTTTATATTTCATAGAAAAACGTGAAGAATAACATGGAATTCTTGAATACCCTGAGCCCATCTGGACTGCTGCCACATAACTTTCAGTTGAAAATAGGCGTACCAATGATATTATTACATAATTTGAGTCCACCTAATTTATGTAATGGCACAAGGCTTCAAATTAAAAATATGCGCAATAATATAATTGAGGCGACAATCATAACTGGTCCAGCAGCAGGGCAGCTGGCCCACATTCCACAAATACCAATGATATCCACAGATCTTCCATTTTCATTTAAACGTCTTTATTTTCCAGTGAACATAGCCTTCGCACTGACTATTAATGAATAGCAGGGACAAAGATTTAAAACGGTGGGCATTGATTTGAGACAAGAGTGCTTCACTCATGGACAAATTTATGTCAGACATTTTAGAGCTAGAAGTGCATAAAAACCAATTTATTTTGCTGCCACAGGGCGACAGAACCATAAATATTGTATATAGAGAGGTTTTAAAATAATTTAATATGGCCTACATTAGCTGCTGTGAAGCGAGCAGGGGTTGCTAGTTATTAATAAACAAAGGCAAAATTCCATTGCATTGAATTATTGAAATATAATCCTTCTTTCTTATAAGAAGAAATTACTCTCAAGACAAGTGAAGATTAGTCATTATAATACTGCGATAAAACCTGTGTGTCTGGTTGCGAGTGAATGATTTAGAATGACTGGGAAGGCTTGTCTAAGAGAAGCACAGATATTCAAGAAAAAGATCCTCCACTAAATAATGGCTTCAATGATAGTAGATGGACAATATAGGTTACTAAGTCAAGAAGAACTGTAGAAGGAAAATAAACGATTATAAAAAGAAGACTAAAATTTTACAAACACCTGTACGGAATGGATAACAACTGGTTGACAGAATAAATTTTTAAGACACTAAGCAATAAACCTAAGGTGTTAGATGTTAGATAAATGGTTTAATGAAGTCTGAAAGGATATTGAAAAAACAACATTTTCACTCAATGTCTTAGGGCTACAAAAAATAGTTGTATTTCTTGACATGGTCAGCCAATTATATGACTGAAACATTTAAAAACCAAAGAAATAGAGGTGTAAAAGACACTAGTCAGAGTTATTTCCTCTAAAAGTTATGAATTTTATTACACAGCCAAACCCTGTGGTGATGAAGTGAAGGTGTCATTTCCAGGATGGAAAGTATAGTATTCAGACGAACTAAAGTCCCCTAGCTATGGGAGTGAGAGAATGCATAACGCTCTCACTCACACAAGCCATACGCGCCATTCCAATAACATTTTCATTGTTGTGAGCAAGCGTTCATGCATCCAGTAAAACTAACAAGCAAGATAATGACTGTAGTATGTTTTCAGATTTGGATTACAACAGTGAAGACCTTTGAGCGCATGCGTAGTAATATAAATAAATGGCTAAAATAAATAGTTCTGTTTCTTATCACATGGTCAGCCAATTAAATGACTGAATCATTTAAGAACAGAAGAGGTAGAGGTGTAAAAGACACTAATCAGAGTTATCTCCTCTGAAAGTAATGAATTTCATTGTACAGCCAGACCCTGTGGTGAATGAAGTGAAGGTGTCGTTTACAGAGTGGAAAATATATGCTTTTCAGAGGGCCCGGCATGCTGATAAGCATACTTTTGCACTCAATGAGGAAGGCGAGTAAACCACCCCACTCCTTACTTAGTATAACCTCTACAGGTTCAAACCAGCCCTTCAGCTGATGACCTAAACAACAACCGAAAAATATTTTGAAAATTTTTTACAAATTTTATATTTTATTTTCAGGTGTTAGCGGTTACTGCTACCTTGTTGTTTTCAGTTTTTTTAAAGAATTACGAGAAGAAAGAAAGGAACAACAGGCGTACGTTTGTTGAATTAAAATATATTAATAAATGGGATACAAAATACATATATTAGGTTTCCTACAAACTTTATTTATTTATATATTTTACTAAATAAATAGAATTAGATTTAAGATTATTATCAAGAGACTGTACTGAAAGATTTGTAGAAAAAAGATTTGGTACAATAGTTTTTAAAAGTGATTTCAAATGAATTGGTAAATAGTGTTTTTGTTCTAATATTTTTTTTTTGCAGTTTTATTCATCATTGGGTACTGTACAGTATTAACAACCATCCAATTTGATTGGTGCTTTTCACTGTATTTTTGACGTGGATTAGGCATGAGTTTCAACAGGGCCCCTAGTACAATTCACGAGTGGCTGTTAACTGGTCACCATACAAAGTCGCTTCCCCAACTGGTGTTACTTAACAAACAGCGATTTTCTACCAAATGACTGATTGGGCTGGCCTGAAGGCCACTGTCTTAATATAAACATATTTTTACAAATTAGTTTTTTTTAGTTATTTATTTAAAGTCGGATCAATATTTTGGTCTTTAGCAACTACAGTGGGTTATGGAATGTTGGGTTGTGACTTGTTATAATTTCCAGACCCTAGCCGGGAATCGAACCCGAAACTTTGGTGTGGTAGGCCAGTGTGCTACCACTAGGCAGCCAATATCTATTTTTAATCTGTATTAATATATTATGTGTTGCTAATTTTAATAACACATCATGAGTCTGTGTGTTATTAAAAATCCACATTACATTATTCATTTACAAAATAATCATAAAATCTAACAAAACTTATCCATGTAACCCTTATTGGCAAAATAAATTTATATGAAAAATATAAAATTACCATAATCCTTGTTTATAATATTTTATTTTATTTTTTCCTCATGTTGAGCCAATTTTAAAACACTTGAGGTGACTTTAGATGTTTCTGGAAGCTCTTTTCGCAGCCCACATTCTCAGCATTCATTCTATAGAATGGTAGCCTTTTCTCCTTTATCTCTCCACCTGGTGTTCTATTTTTACTCTTCATGGAAGCCCTTAAAGCTTGTAAATATTTGTTTGAATTTGTTTTTTGGTTGATTACGTTTTCTTGGTTTATTTTGGTTTTCTCAATAATTTCTTAAAACTTTTTAGACTTCTTTAAATCATTTATCCAATTATTATTTAGTCTCTTAAAAAGTTTTTTGTCAACCGCTTGTCATCCATTCTATACAGCTGTCCTTAAAATTTAGTCTTCTTTTTCTAATCGTTTCCATTTTTTTTTTTACGTATGTGCTTGCTAGTACATTATTTTGTAGTTTATTTAAATAACACAAAATGTTTAAATAAAATTTCTTATGGTAACAATAATAACTTCTAACGATAAAATTAACTACGGCTGCCTCTGTGGCATAGTGACTGGTGTGCTAGCCCACAAAGAAAAAGATCGCAAGTTTAATTTACAGCTTGGATCTGGAAATTTTACGTTTAACCCCACCATTACAGTACCATAATACGACTTTAATTAAACTAAATAAAACAATATCTTCTGCAATTTTTTCCCAAATTATTGATCTTTAGAAAGAAAATTTCAAATCAATATTTTAATTACTTCCTCATGGTTTTTCTCATATTTCTTCTTCTCTGACAATTTTTTCATTTGTTCAGATCTTTCCTTCTTAAGTTGTTCAGTGTTGGGGGGTTTACATCTCTTATTTTCATTCTCACCCCGAAAGATCACTCTCTGGGCTTTTTATTAAAAAATTTGCCAGTTCCGTATGTCTTTTAGATAAATTTTTTTAGATTTTTAACATCATTGAAGGTTACAGTGAACCATGCTGGTTTGGTTTTGACATGTATTATTTTCAAAAATACATTATTTAATGAAGGAGGAACTGTAGAAATGAGAAATTTGACTCGTTAAAGAAGTCAAAGTAGTGTAATTATGTCGAATGTCATTATTTTACTCTGATTATCCTAAGAATTTTTGGCAATTAAAATGGTTTTGTGAACTTTGGATTAAGCGACAACCAGTTTAAATGTGTACTAATTTAATGCTTTGTGCAATAGTAACATGAACTGGTGCATAATAAATTGGTCTGTACTGTAATGAGTAAACAAATAGTATTCTATCATTTAACCAAACGTACTGATTCAAATTACTGTGCGTTGTAACTCAGAATGTTACATCTATTACGTTACAAAGCAAACACATACAAAACAGGACTATCAAACTCAAATACACTTTGAATTATACCTATTATTAAATAGGCTTTAAAGAAATTAAAAACATTTCTAATAATTTAAAAAAGTACTGTACATAATATCTAGATACTGATCAGTTATTTTAAGTTACTTGATGTCAAAATTTATTTGTATTTTTTATAAATTTAATGAAAAATTTAAAAACATGTTTATAATGGGTAAATGAAATTCATGTATCCAATTGCAAATAAATCTATTTATATAGCCTAATATAAAAAAAAAGTATTGATTTAGCCTATTTAAAAACATAGGAAATGAATTAAACAAATTTTTTTATATAAGTAAAAAAATACAAAATTTTCCTGCCTCCTTGTTGTGTGACTAGTACGCTAGCGCACAAAGCAAAAGTCCCAGGTTCAATTCCCGGCTTTGGTTTGAAAATTTTAACATGTTAAAACCTACCATTACAATATCAAGAGTAGTCCCTAATTGAACAAACTGTTGAGGCAACTTTAAATAAACTAATAAAAGAAAAAGTACAAAATTTAAATGGGTAATATTTAACAAAAAAGTGTTTATAGAAATTTAACCATTTTTAATTATTATTCTTACAAGTTAACATTGTTTTTTTATGAAAATATAGTTTCAGTTTTGCTGAGTCACTAATTTAAATTGTAAAACTTAAAGATAGCAGATTTGATATTAATTAAAGATGAAGTGGAACTAATGTACTGTTTATAAATCATTGCTTTAGTTATACAGTGGAAAGTGTTCAATATTAAGAGTGAAATGATTAAGATTTGAGCTCAGTGAGTAATTTGGAACCAACCCACCGTCCAAAAATTATGGTTTCACCTGTGCAATGATTGTTGACTGTAATTGCTAGATGAAAACCTGAAAGATCTCAGGTTTAATTAGTGGCGTATAAAGGTAATTTTTTTTTGGTTGGGAGGGGCAAGACCAATGTTATGTTAGGTAACTTGGGTAATAAAGTAGTTACACTCAATGTTTTACATTACTTTCTATGGCCAAATTCAGAAGGTAATTTATAATAAGATTCTTTGAATATTGTTTTAAAAGGGTTTAAACTAACCAAAGTGAATGTTTGACAACAAAAAAAGTATGATGTATTATAAATTATAAAATAAACAATACAGTGATACATATGTAAGAATGAGCTTGACTTGCTATATCGATTAACGAGGTTAACAATGTTTACAAAAATAAGTCCAGGCTGTAGTTTATTTGAGTGTGCGCAGATCACCTCTAGCTATCAGCCTCTTGCCATGGGCAGAAGCCCAAGACGACATTGAATTATTAACAACTTAACCACTCACTGCTCACCATTGATTCGATCCTCTATTAGCTCTGGGAAATTATGCATTACAATAACTGACATTAGTTAAATTTTTCTTATATTTTCTCAATTCGGGTGTGGCTCAGGTTCCCTGGGCCCCCCTTTATTTGCCACTGGCATATTTCAGTTCTACTAAGTAACGTACCATTAAAATAATGCAGGGTTATAACAATTTTTATTGTAATTTCTAAGCCTAGGTTTATTCTTGATCAGGGTATAATAAAATTACAAACAGACTTTCTTTAAATTAATTTCTAAACCTTAAGTTTGTTGAAAATTATTAATCACTCCTGTATAAAACAATTTTTATTTTTACCAAATTTTATTATTAATTCTTATAATATAATATTAGTTATTATAATGTATAATGATTTATTTGCATTTCATACATTTTTAGCTTTTAGTAGAATTAATGAAATAATAATAATTGAAAACAGTATTGCATCTAGTTTTAATTAATTATGTTACAAAAAATATATGTATTAATATTAATATAAATAAAGTATATTTTAAGTATAGTTCCTAATATTAAGTATAGAAAAATTAATTAAAAGTATGTTATTTTTTTAGAAATGAATGAGTTTTAGTGTTACAAAATAATGTAAATATACTGTATTAATCATTATAAAAATTTCAAAAATAAATCTGAATTTTATCACACTGTGTTTTTATTTTCTTTATATCTTGGTCTTAAAATTTTTAGTATTGAAAACTTGAAATGAATCATAAAAGGAGAGAGATTGAAGAAACCAAAGATAGGCTATAGATATGTATACAGTAATTAAGGGATGTCAATTGTCTAATGGGTCAGTCTAGTTCGTATCACCATCACTTGTTTATTTATTTCTTTATTTTCCCATTTTTTTATCATCAGTCTCTCGACTGGTTTGATGCAGTTCTCCAAGGTGTTCTATCTTGCGCAAGTTGTTTCATATCTACATACCTGTAACACCCTACATCTTTTGTCATTTGCTTTATATATTCTAAACTTTGCCTCCCCCTACAATTTACTCCCTCAATATCATCATCATCATTATCTGGGTATCCTTCCAGCAGGCCGGGTAGGATTTGAGTGGATGATATGCCTCCATCTATCTCTATCTTGATATACCTTTTGTATTCTGATATCCTGTAGTGTCATTCCTTTTGTTAGGAGATCATCCCTTATTTTGTCAGTCCATCTTCTTCTGGGACGTCCAACGGGTCTCTTTCCAGATACCTCCATGTCCAAGTACTGTCTGGGGATACGTGCCTCTGGCATCCTTTGTACATGTCCAAACCATTTGAGTCTTGCGGTACGTAATCTTTCTTCCATCATTAAGGTCACCTGCATATCTCTTCTTATATATTCATTTCTGACCTTGTCTCTTCTGGTCTTCTGCAAGGCTGATCTTAAAAATTTCATCTCACATGCCTGTAATTTGCTATTATTGATAGCCCAATACCTGGATGTCTTAAGATATGCCCCACTAGCCTATCTCTTCTGGTAAGATGCTTCCATATGCTTCTTTTTTCATCCACTCGCCTAAAAACCTCTAAATTACTTATTTTGTCCACCCACCTAATCTTTAACATTTTCCTATAACACCACATTTCAAAAGCTTCTTCTTTTCTACAGCCCCTATCACTTACATTTCACTCCCTTATAACGCTACACTCCAAACATAATATTTTAAGGAATTTTTCCTAATCTGTAAGTCAATGTTTGTAGTCAGTAAGCCGTTTTGGATTTTAAAGGCTTTTCTAGCTTGAGCAATTCTATTTTTGATATAATTTGTGCTTCTACTATCCTTTGTTATTTTACTTCCTAGACAGCACAACTCCCCAATTTCCTGTAAGTTTTCGTTGCCTTTTTTAAATTTTCTATCTCTTCTAAACCACTCTTGCTGCTGCACAACACTTTCGTTTTGTTCTTATTAATTTTCATGAAGTAATCCTTTCTCATGATCTGATCCATTCCATGTAAGATATTCTAGAATATCACTGTATAACATTACAAAACGCTGTGTTACAAGTCATAATCTCGAGTCAGCCGTTTAACATTCCTGATTTAAATCCTAGTAAAGGAAGTTACTTTTATATGGATTTCAATACTAGGCAGTGGTTACCGATGTACTTTGATGGTTAGGATTCAATTATCCATACTCTCTCAGAAATGGTTGGCCTGGGTCTGTACAAGACTACACCTCATTTACATGTTATACATATCATCCTCATCTCATTAGGTCATGGGGTTGCTAATTGTTCTAAATGGAACAGATTGCAATGTACACAAATTAGGAATAAAAAAATTAAAAAAATCTGTATGTTATAGCAAATTTTTCAAATAGACCAAGACGTAAAAAATACTGGGAATATGATAAACAAAAAATATTATCAATAAGTTTATCATTTTGACATAAAAACATTAACATATTTTTACAATCATTCTATTAATGGATGACAAAATGAAGGTAAGTAAAAATGTTGAAGGTGATAAGAAAGAAATGACACTGACAGCTAAACTAATCAGAAAAATGTAGGGCTGTATACAATAATTTACTTTAAATTTCATTGTTTGTGTACTTTTCATATTTTAATACATACAGTAAAGTGTTTATAAGTTGTTTTAAATTTACAAAATCAATTTTGTAAGTATTTAAATTTTTATTGACACTACATATTTTACATTTAAAACTATTTTTATTATAATATAATTATAATATTTTTTATTATAGTAGTTATTTAAACACTAATGGGTGTACATTGCAATCTGTTCAATTTAACGAATAAGCAACTCGATGACCCATCAATCAGATGAGGATGCTATGTATGGTTTTAATGAGGTGCAGACTTGTACAAACTCAGACCGACCATCCCTGAAAAAGTATAGTTAATTAAACACCAACCATTAAAGTATAATAGTAATAACACATCAGAAAATTGCTTTGTCCTTGTTGAAATATAAACCATACTTAACAATCTCTTTGTTCCACATCTCTAGTGCTCTTTCCAATCCCTCCAGATCATCTGTATACAATACCCTCCAATCCTCCAGATCATCTGTAAACAATACACTCTAATCCTCCAGATCATCTGTATACAATAAGCTCCAATCCTCCAGATCATCTGTATATACAATACGCTCCAATACTCCAGATCATCTTTATGCTATACACTCCAATCCTCCAGATCATCTGTATACAATATATTCCATTCCTTCAGATCATCTGTATACAATACGCTTCTGGTATTATACACAGTTGTTTTTAGTCCTGTTACTGAATTTGTTAATGTCTGGTAATTTTTATCTTATAAAGGGAAATTTTGTTTCGCGACACAACGTTAGTAGCCCTTCTCAACCAGTATAGATACGGCAGTGTGAGTTGATTCTCCTTGAGCTGTGTAAAATTTTGTGCCGTTTCCGAGTGTGTTACGAACAGATGTCTTTTACCCTAAAACAATCGCTTGTTTAAATCTGGAGGCTGAAGCTCTTGGACTTATCATAAGGATACAATTTCAATTTTTAGCAGCTCTCTGAACACTTGAATATGTCAAACTAACTTGCGAGGAAAGTTCTCATGAACTATTGTGTGGAAAATTGTACAATCTTGTTTTCACATTCTCTAAAACGTCATCTGTCAAAAGAGTTGGTTGACCACTACGTTTCCTGTCGTAAACACTACCTGTCTCTCACAATCAGTTTATTAGTCTAGCCCATAACAGACAGGTGGGGAGTGTCAAATTGTTTACACTCAATCTGTTCCTTGCAGGGCTAAAATAAATAGTTTTGTTTCTTACATGGTCAGCCAAATAAATAGTTCTGTTATTTCACATGGTCAGCCAATTAAATGACTGAATCATTTAAGAACAGAAGAGGTAGGGATGTAAAGGACACTAATCAGAGTTATCTCCTCTGAAAGTAATGAATTTCATTATAAAGCCAGACCACATGATGAATGAAGTGAAGGTGTCATTTGCAGAGAGGTAAATATGTGCTTTTCAGAGGGCCCGGCATGCTGATAAGCGTACTTTTCCACTCAGTGAGGAAGGCATCGGTAAACCACCTTACTCCTCGTTTTATACTTAGTAAAACCTCTACAGGTTCAAAGCAGCCTTTTGGCTGGTGACCTAAACAACAGCCTAGAAATTGACTTTTTTTTTTTTTGTTTTTTTTTTTTTTTGCGCCCTGGAGACTCCAGGAGGAGTATAGGACATGTCGTAAGATATAACACCTGAAATACATATAAGAATCACACAATGTATCACTACTATCAAGAAAGAAATTCTTGTACGCTGTAAAAAGTTTCACTGATCAAGTAATTTTTCAAATTTTTTTAAAGGACTTCAAAACCTCACAACACTTTAAAGATTGGGGTAATTTATTCATGAATAAATGATTATGAATAAATTATGGCAGAGGAACACCAACAAATTTAATTTAAAATGATTCTTTTACACTTGCATACGATTTCGTAACAAAATATTGTTCAAGAATGAAAACCTGTTGTTCTTGGGTAAAAGACATTCTGTTCGTAACACGACCGGAAATAGCGCAAAATTTTATACAGCTTGAGGAGAATCAACTCACACTGCCATACCTATACCGGTTGAGTAGGGCTACCAACTTTGTTTCACCAAACAAAGTTTCCCTTTCTTACAAAAAAATTACTAGACATTAACAATTGGGTAACAGGACTAAACAATCACTCTGTAGTATGTAGCCTACGTATTAGTGTTATAAAATAAAATGTGTCACTATAATTACACGGAAGAGTCTGTTGTGTAAACCAAAATCTTCTTCTACTTCCTGTCATGGATTATGCCTTGCAAACTGTTCTGACTTCACAGTCCATTGTTTTTGCGGCCTACCCACATCTCTTTGTCCATCAGGATGTAATTTAATACTCGTTTCACCCACTTATCCTCACTCATTCAAATTAAATGCTCATCCCGTTTCCCTTTGTACTTACAAACTGTTTCTAAAAGAGAAGATACATTTATATGGGCACAAATTTCCCTATTTTCTAATGTGATAAAAACTACACCCTTGAATTCTTCTCAAGATCCATATTTCTACCACCTGGAACTGGATTTCCATATAAGTACCCATGATTCACTACCATACAACAATACTTACTGGAACAGCCGTAGTCTTGTAAAACTTCAACTGGGTTTTGTTTCCGAATACGTCTTTCATTGTTTACATTTTTCGGATATCTCTGTTAAGACATATCCCAGATATTTAAAATACTATATCAGACACCCATTGATAATTATTTTCGTTCATATGGGGTTTCCCCCAGAAAACAATCCTAAGGTTCTGAAAAGATAAATAATAAAAAATAAATAGAATTTAAATTTAAATTTAATTTGTACCTTTATCTTATTTATTCAGAAATGAACTACATAAATATTTTTAAAAAAATCTGTTGTGAAACACTCACACAACTTTCTCTTGCCAATACAAATAATTAACAATATAACCTAAAATTAGTAATAAAAAATTAAAAATAAACAAAAAACTAACCTCAATAAACATAACCTAATTTTAATCATGAGTGAAAGACGCAAAATGAAAATCAACCTCAGTTTGGCTTAAAAATAAGGAAAATCACTCTTTCACGCTAAACTAGACTTTGCAGAGAAAAATGCTTAAAATAAAAGTTGTAGATCTTTTAATTTCCTATAAATTTAATTATACACTTCTGTCGTAAAATGCATACTAAGGCCGAAATCTTAAAAAAATTTATTTTTCACACGTTTTCATGAGAAAAAACAGAAAATCGCTAATTACCGCTAAACTAAGCGTTATACAAAAAAAAATGTTTAAATGAAAAGTTGTAGGGTTTTAAATTCTCTATATCTTTTATGATAGGTATAAATAATGTTTGTGCTAAAATGCATATTAAAGCTGCAATCTTAAAAAAACGATTTTTTACGTGAAACCAGCCTCACGAAAAAATTCAGCAAACATGGCGCCTACCCTATCTTGTAGAGCATATAAAATTTAGTAAATCAGGCAATTTTAAAAAAAATCGTAGGACCAGTTTTTGAGAAAAAAGCAATAAAGCGAGAAATGACACGAATAAACTACTAATTCCAGTTTACCGATTTTGATGAAAATGTTCGTGTCGGGTCCGGTAGTAGTATGTAACTTAAGTTTCAAGTTCGTACAATGTTCCGTTCTTGAGATATTCTGATCACACACACACACACACACACACACACACACACACACACTCAGACCAATCGCTAAAACATGTTTTTTGGGTTCAGGGGGTCTGAAAACTTATAGATTCGGTGAAAACTCGATTTCGAAGAATCGACATGAAAACAATACTATCTTTCCTTCCTATAAATTCATACAGGCAAGAGAAAGTAATATATAATCTCTAACTGGCATTAAAAAACTGGATGTAACTTTTTGCTCAGTTTCAATATTGTGAAAATTTCTGTATGTTGACTAGATAACGTAATTTGAGAAAGTGAAAAATAACTACGTATTCTCTTTTAACACTGTGTATACTTTTAGATGTTAATGAAAATTCAAAAATGAACTCAAAAAAGTAAATTGAAAAAGGATATATATTTTATTTACTATTTAGTTTAAAAACCAATGCTAACTTGATCACTGACATTTGTAAATTCATACAATAATATTTATACACTAGTTAAAAATTTTTAAATACACCATTTTCAACATAGTATCTGTACTCATTAATGAAATATAAACTACATATAAATATCTAGCTCAAATTAATTAGAAAAAACTTAGGTTGACATTAACATCAAACCATCATGAAACTTTCATATAAAATGGATTATAGTATAAATTAAATACTAAAATTTTATCTATTTTTATATTTACAAAATCTTTCATTTCATAGTATTAAAGATGAAACTGTAATGACAAGTAATTAAATATAATTACCTTTGAAATGTAAAAACATTTTACTTGTGTTACTAATAAAAATGTTTAAATAAACTTCCATTAGGGAAACTTAACAGAGAAATGTTTATATTTAAATGACATTACTTTGTGTAAATTTTTTAAATTATAAATTCACAGAAGTATCAACATTTTTTTTCATTAATGTTACTTTGTACGTAACGTAATACTTTTCAAATATCTCTAACAGAATCAAATAAATTTTCTTTCTTTTATGGATTTTTCTGAAAAATATCAGCTTTTACCTATCATTGGTTGTGCTTTTAACTTTTATACGGTCACAGTAACCCAAGTATTTTTATCTTGTTATTTTTACTTCTTCAAATAAAATAAACTAACATTAAACTAGGCCACCCCTGTGGTCCGGTGGTTTGCTGCAAAGCGGAGGTCCTGGGTTCGATTCCCTGCCAGGGTCTGGAAAATTATTACAAGTTCGAACCTACCGTTCTTAAACCCGATGTAATTGCTACTAGCCAAAATTTTCATGTGACTTTCAATACACTACAAAAAAATTAAAACTGAAAACATCAAAAATTGGAAAATTATAGTGAAAATTTTATAAATTTTTCCACCAGTTGAAATACCTACATATTTTTTTGTGAAGCGTTTTTCCTTACTCTTTGACGTAGTTTAGAAAGTACCTCAAGGTAGTAATATAGATTTATTGCTTGACCTTCGGAACCCAGTGAAGGTACACAATCCTATGGATATAAAAAAAAACAATCATCATTGTTTTAAATTTTGACTGGCTCATTCGAGCTTTTTTTGCTCTCGGTGAAGTTCGGCTCTTCCAGTGCATGGATTGGTGCTTCATTTCTGGATCATAAGTAAAAAAAAACATGTTTCATCACGTGTTATTATCGTTTCCAAAAAAATTGGGTAATTTTCAATTGCGTACAAAGTGTCAGTACAAATATTTTTGCGAGCTTAATTTAAAAAATTTTTGAGCGGCACATGTCCTGAAGGAGCTGACAGAAGATGACTTCCAGCACTGTTTCCAACAATGGAAAATTCACATGGAGCATTGTAGGGATAGAGAAGTGTATATTGAAGGTGACAATAAGTGATTATGTATAAAATTAAAATAAATATTTTTACAATGTCAGTCTCGTTATTTAATAGCTACACCTTGTATATGATTTGATTGGCTTGATATGGGAAAATAGATGAAAGTACTTAGTAATACTATTTTATTGGTTTCCTTTGCCCGTATTAGCACACTATCTGTTAGTTCCAGGGCTACAAGAAATATTTTTATTTCCTATCACAAGTTCAGCCAATTAAATGACTGAATCATTTAAAAACAGAAGAGGAAAGATGTAAAAGACACTAATCAGAGTTATCTCCTCTGTGGTGGTAAATGAAGGTGTCATATGCATGGTTTGGCAATCCAATTAATTAGACAAGACAAAGTTGATTGAATATATCCTCCTTTTATTTACCTTCGTACAATAGCACCGTAATTAAAATAGCATTGGTAGCAAATTTAATGTAGTAAGATGTAGTCAAGATTTAATGTAGTAATATTTGACATTTAATAATTAATACAGCAATGATTCGACACAAAAATGCACCTCTAAAAGAGTAAAACTATTATACAGCGTGATTATAAATTAAATAGACACTTTCGACAGCTTCTTAAACATCAAACTGGTATATTTGAATATAGTAAATCATAAAGGTTTGTAGTAAATTTTTCAAAGTTTATGTTGGTACAACTGTTGCTAGCATTTTGTTGTTGGCTGCTGTTGTTGGTTGCAACGACTAGTCTAGCAAAATGGCCGCTACTCAAGTGGAGAAACGTTATTGTGTTCTTGAATTAGCCAAAACAAACTCGGTTACGGTTGTGCAACGTCATTTCAGAACAAGATATGGTAAGCCACTATCAAGAAGGCAATCAATCTATGACTAGTATAAACATTTGAAAACAGTGGATGTCTGTGTAAAAGGAAGAGTACTGGAAGACCTTCTGTTACAGAAAAACAAATTGATAGTGTTCGTGATGTTTATGTACCAAGTCCAGGAAAATCAACTAGATCAGCAAGTTTAGAATTGCAAATTCCTCAACAGACTATGTGGAAAATTCTGCAGAAATGTTTGAAAATGACACCTTATAAATTTCAGTTAGTACAAAGTTTAAATACTAGTGATAAAGTCGTACGTAAACATTTTTGTCTGGAGATGCAAGATTATGTTAAAAATGACGACGCAGTCTTTATTCATCGCCTAATTTTCAGTGATGAATGTAATTTTCACAGTAGTGGAAAAGTTAATAGGCATAATTTTAGAATATGGGGCACAGAAAACCCAAAAATAACTTTACAGCATACACGCGATTCCCCTAAAGTAAACGTCTTTTGCGCATTATCTCGTGAAAAGGTTTACGGGCCGTTCTTCTTTCACGAAGTGTCAGTAACCGGAGTAATTTATCTGAACATGTTAAACGAATGGTTAATGCCTCAACTCCAGGAAGATAGTGATAACTTCATTTTTGTACAAGATGGAGGTCCACCTCACTGGCACTTACAGTTCAGAAATTATCTTGATGAACATCTTCCTAGACGATGGATCGGCCGTGCAAGTGAAAAAAACATTGTGTTCACGCCGTGGTCACCTCATAGTCCAGACTTAACGCCCTGCGACTTTTTCTTATGGGGTTATGTAAAAGACAAAATTTTTGTACCACCGCTTTTTGTAGATATCGATGATCTGAAACAACGTATTGCAAATGTTCTTGCCACAGATAACCGTCATATGCTTATTCGTGTGTGGGAAGAGTTCGACTACCGTGCTGATATCTGTCGTGTTACAAATAGTGCACGCATTGAACGTCTGTAAATATTTTCAATAAAAAGTTAATGAATTCTTCTATATAATTATGTGTAAGTAATTACCTTAACTTTTCAAAAATAAATTTTCTGTAAGCTATCGAAACTCATTTCATTTATAATCACCTGTATATTGATCTTGTATATATTCCTAATTTGTGTTCGTTGCAATCTGTTCAATTTAGAACAATAATCAACCCCATGACACAATGAGCGAGGATGATGTGTATGACGTGTAAATGAGGTGTAGTCTTGTATAGACCCAGGCCGACCATTCCTTAGAGAGTATGGTTAATTAGACCCCAACCATCAAAGAACACCGGTAACCACTGTCTAGTATTCAAATCCGTATAAAAGCAACTACCTTTACTAGGATTTGAACCAGGAACCTTCGTCTCCGAAAATCAGCTGTTAAACAGTGATTTTGGCGACGACTTTACTCTTGTATATAAAATAATGATTTTTTTAAAATGTTTTTTCGTAGCGTAACACCTTGTTAGATTTTAAATTAAGATCAGCTGGACCGTAAATATTTATAAAATAAAATTTTAGATAAGATATGGCTGGACATAACCCATGGTGTAAAATAAATATGCTTTTCAGAGGGTCTGGCATGCTAATAAGCATACTTTACAACTTAATGAGGAAGGTAAAAGTAAACCACGTTATTAATCATTTTACTTAGTGAAACCTCTTGAGGTTTAAACCTACCTTTCTTTGGCTGATGACCTAAACATCAATATTGTTGCCGGCCGCATTGGCGTAGTTGGTAACGTGCTCGCCTCTCATCATGCGGTCTTGAGTTTGAATCTTATTCAGGCACGGCATATTTTCATCTTCTTCTTCTTGAAGTGCCTATCCTCTATGGATGTTGGCCATCACATTGGTCCACATTACTCTATTCACTGCCGTTCTGAACAGAGCTGTTGACGTCATCCCAGTCCACGCCCGCAAATTCCGCAGCCACGATATCCGTCTTCGCCCTACTGATCGTTGCCCCTCTATCTTCCCCTGTAGGATGAGTTGAAGAAGGTGATATGTTTCGTTTCGCATGATGTGCCCGAAGTACTCCAATTTTCTACGCTTGACAAGTTGTAAGAATTCTAGTTGTCCATCAATGCGTTGTAGTACCGCATCGTTTGACACGTGGTGTGTCCATGAGATTCTGAGCATGCGGCGATAGCACCACATCTCAAATGCATCTATGCGATTACATGAGGCATCAGTAAGGGTCCACGCTTCCGCCCCATACCGAAGGGTTGAGAGTACATAACATTTTAAAATTCTCATTCTAGTATAGATGTTGAGGGACAGGTTGCATAGTATGCTACGCATCCTGTTAAATACACCTCTTGCTTTCTCGATTCGGCACTTCACCTCTCGAGAGTGATCCCAGTTCCTGTTCAAGGTACAGCCCAGGTATGTGACTGTCTCGGCTATTGTGAGAGCTACATTGTTAGTGGTGAATTGTAGGTTGTCGATGGCGGTTTTACTAATAACCAGTACGTGTGTCTTTTTACAGTTAATTTTCATACCATATTCGCTGCATACAGTCTCTACTCGATCTATTAGTCTTTGAAGTCCTTCAGCAGTATCTGCTATAAGGACGGTGTCATCAGCGTATCTTAGGTTATTTATTATCTCTCCGTTTATCACAATTCCGTCTTCCATGTTGTGTAATGCCTCCCTGAACAAGTGCTCCGAGTACACGTTAAACAGAAGAGGCGACAGTATACAACCTTGGCGCACTCCTCTTCTTATGTTAAATTCCTCAGATGTTTCGTTTTCGACCCGAACGAACGTATATATTTTCATATTTTCATACGTTACAAAAATCATTTCACCCTTCACCATCTGCATTAGCAGTAATTGCAGAACAGTCGGAGGTTAAACAAAAAAAATCAATATTGTTTTTCTCTGTTTAGATAAATCAGTTCTCTGAAAAAATTAAAGAACATTTTAAAAAAAATGACTAACAATAATTTAAATCTACCAATGCTTAAGGAATGTTGCTGCGGATGTACATTGAAAACTGGAACCATGATTATTGGTTTCTTATCACTTGTAAGTAGAACTATTTTAAAGTTATAATAGTGATATTTTAGAAATAGTTAATGTAATAAATTATTTTTACTGCAAGACATTGTAATATTGTATTCAGAGGTGAGTATTCAACAAAAATAATGGTGTTAAATGAAATGTTTTGAATAAGAATTCTCGGAAATCGAAACTAATTGAAATGTTTATTTTTAATTTTATTCTTTCTAACATGTTCCAGTCAAGCGAGAAAAAAGTTAGAAGGGTCTCTATTGTTTGAGAAACTATCAGACCACAGGTATAAAACCAGTTAGCATCTTTGTAGTTAATTAGTTAGTACTTGAACTGTGAATGGAATTAGTGTTGTCAATTTTGAATGATTGCGGCCTAAATATATATATTTTAGAGCAAAAGTATGTAATCAAAGTTGTAAAAAATAAAACATTCTATAACTTTTATTTTAAAAATAATGTTTTTCTACAGACCTTAGTTTAACATTAAATGAATAATTTTTGTATTTAATTTTTATTGATTATTCATTAAAATCAAATCCAAAAGAGGTTGATTTTCATTTTGTGCCATTCACTCATAATTGAAATTTATGTTTTTCACTTTACATTGTTTACTCTAGTCAGTCTGTTAGTTATAAGGTTATGAAAAGTAGTTTCATGTCTAATGCTAATTATACAATTGAAGCATTAAAGAACAGAAGAGGCAGAGGTGTAAAAAAACCCTAGTCAGAGTTATCTCCTCTGAAAATAATGAATTTCATTGTACAGAGAGACCATGTAGTGAATGAAGTGAAGGTGTCATTTTCAAGGTGAAAAGTAGATGCTTTTCAGTTGAAGTTGATTTTCAGAGAGCCTGGCATGTTGATAAGCATACTTTTCACTCAGTGAGTAAAGTGAGATGGTAAACCACCGTACTCCTTGTTTTACTTAGTAACGCCTCTAGAGGTTCAAACCAGCCTTTCAGCTGATGACCTAAACAACAACAACAACATTGTGTCTACTCATGATAAAACATAGGTTATAACGGGTGTTTTATTAAGGACGCAACCCGGATTATAAGAAGATATAAGTAATACATCGGTAAATTTTCTGTCCCCCAATTGGTATTTTGGCAACAGTTTACTCAAGGCCAGCTACCTAAGACAGTTAAAATGTTCCAGTCTAGCATTAGTGTGGTGACAGCAGTTGTTTCGTTATATTGTGTCAGCAATGGTTTTTTCCAAGGAAGAACCGGGTGTTTTATTAAGAACGCAACCCTACGTTAAAAGCCACAATCTACAGCATATTTTTATTTTCCGTACTTTACAAATAAAATTATTAATTAATCTAAATTATTATTTTACAAATAAATAGCAAATTGCAATGAAAACATTGTATTACTTTTATCTTCTTATAATCAGGGTTGCATCCTTAATAAAACACCTGGTTCTTCCTTGAAAAAACTATTGCTGACAGAATATAACAAAACGACTTCTGTCACCACACTAATGCTTGACTGGAACATTTTAACTGTCTTGCGTAGTTGGACTTGAGTACACTGTTGCCAACATACCGATTGGGGGACAGAAAATTTACCGATGTATTACTTATATCTTCTTATAATCAGGGTTGCATCCTTAACAAAACACCCGTTATTTCTTCTTCTTGCAACCAGGATTACACCGCAGACTGCTTGTTCTAAACTCACATACTATCTCGCATACACTACGCCGGCCACATTGGCGTAGTTGGTAACGTGCTCCTCTCTCATCATGTGGTCTTGGGTTCGAATCCCATTCAGGCACGGCATATTTTCATACGTTACAAAAAATCATTTCATCCTTCATCGTCTGCATTAGCAGTAATTGCAGAATAGTCGGACGTTAAACCAAAAAAAAACATACTATCTCCACCAATGGTGGAACTCCACCAAAGGTGTTATTTAATGCCACCGGTTGGAAGTCCGGGGCCTTATCATGTAACTGATGAGGAACGAGAAGCAGGAAGAGTAACAAACTTTTTAATAAACCTGGAACTATTTGGCTCTGGATAGTAGCACCCAGTTTTAGAATTCCTACCTAGGGTACAGGTGAAAAATGTTCAACGATCTTGATGGCGGATGAGGAAATTTTCCCAACGGTGAATAGGGCGGAAGCACCTAAGAAGTGGGTCTCCAAATGAATCTGAAGGCTCGGCCAGGTCCTCAAAAGTGGCAGTCCCCCATCACTGGTCTTACTTCGTACAGGGTTCACAGCCCGGCCGGAGGCATTTTAACTTACTGGTAAACTCACAAATAGGCTCAGAAATGGGAAAGTTATATTTTTCGTTATATAAATTTTCAGTGAGAAAGTTCTGTAAATATTTTATTCCAGATTTGTTTAAGTTTATGTTTTATTAAGATATTTAAAGAAATAAATAATTTTGTATTGCAGGTAGCAGCTGTAATAGTTTCATGTATTACAATCATCTCTTTGGTTAAGATGCAGCAAATTAAACACAATAATATTCTGGACATTGGTGAGTAATTGTGTTTCAGCTTATTTAGGATCACACGTTGAATGATTTTGTTTCATACTTGATGTTTTTCTAGTCATTCTTAAATTTCATGTTTAACAGTTTGTTTACATTTGCTAATAATAATAAATACATTATATTTACCATTTGACAGATTAAATAGGCCTACACAAAAAAACATAAAAGCATTTTAAGTAAATTACTGTAATTTTAAAAATTATCATTATCATTTTCCTTTGTCTGTCCATTCATCACAACGAGATGTCAAAAACTACATGAGATACCAACAAATGGTTTCCGGATTTGCACACTGCACAAAAGTTAATTGGTCTAAATTGAGTTTGACGTTCCGGTTTCCACTGGAAGTGGCCCAAAATCGAAAGTCAAGAAATCAAAGTCGGATTTTGGAACAAAAATATTGTCATTCTATTCCTCTTAAAGAGTAGATACAAAAATCATTTAGTTTGAATTTCCGGTTTTGACTGGTAGTGGCCAAAAACCGAAAGTCAAGAAATCAAAGTTGGAATTTGGAAACAAAAATAGAATCACTCGACTCCTCTTAAGGAGTAGATACAGAAATCAGTAATGGTTTTTGTCATAAGTCAAAGGTAAGCCTTTTTTTAAATTGCCACCAGTCGTGAGACACGTCATCTCATGAAAGGAATTCTTTTGTCTCTAATTTTTATAATATTAAGCCATTTAATTTCACCCACCCTGCGTGAAATCAAAGTTTATTCTAAAGTGTCTGATAAGATTTTAATTTTTTTACAGCTCTAGGAATGATTTTAATGTCAATAAGAACAGTACAAATCATTTTGAGTATATTCCTTATAATTGGTTCTCACAAGGTAAGTAAAACTGTGACAAAACCCATACGACTTTGTTAAAATTATTTTCTAATATTTATGCAAGTTCTTTTACCATAACAGGCTGTTGGAGTGTTACATTATTACCACTTGATCTGATAGGTCCAGGGGTACAAAAAATAGTTCTGTTTCTTATCACACGGTCAGCCAATTATATGATTGAAACGTTTAAGAACAGAAGAGGTAGAAGTGTAAAAGACAGTTGTCAGAGTTATCTCCTGTGAGAGTAATGAATTTCATCTTTATACAGCCTACCCTGTAGTGAATAAAGTGAAGATATCATTTCCAGGGTGGAAAGTAGATGATTTTTAGAAGGCCTGGCATGCTGATAAGCATACTTTTACACTCAGTGAGGAAGGCAATTGTAAACCACATCACTCCTTGTTTTACTTAGTTAAGCGTCTTGAGATCCAAACCAGCCTTTCAGCTGATGACCTAAACAACAAAGAGCCAAAAATAGCCAGTCACCAAAAGTAAAAATTTACGTAAAATTGTTAAATACCATCTGTCAGACCATAATGTACCCCTACAATACAGGGTATTTAAAAAATTGTGTTTGCTACACTTTTTTGGATTCTACTCACAAAACTCAACAAATAATGTTTAATGGAACAATTACATTTTCCCTTATTGTTTACATACTTTCCTCCATGTATAAATGTATATCTTATGATCCGATAATGGAATCACATTAATATTTGGGAGCATCTTTATAGTAACTTTATGATATAAATAAAACATCACGATTTAAATTCCTATATACCATAGGAAATGCAAGAACAGTATTTAATAAAATGAGTCCTAATTCTAATTTGAAAAGCTACAACTTTACTCTTGCAACAAAAATGAGACATCTAAGATGTTATATCTTTTCTTTGTTCCTGTACGGTGTGGAGTCTGGACCTTGGATACAGCCATCACAGAAAACTGGAGGCATTTTGAGATGTCGCTGTACAGACAAATGCTGAGGGTCCCATGGACTCCTCAGATGTTAAATATAAAGGTTCTCAGGAGAATAAAGAAAGATAGGAAGGTCATTTCCACAATAAAATGTAGGAAGCTCCAGTATTTTCAACATATAATAATTGTAATTTATTTCCATTGAAACAAAATACAATACAAGATTTTGTAATATAATACAACAGAAAATTAAGTAATTTAAAACCAAAACCATACAATACAACAGTTTGTAACAGACACATAAAATAAAATACACGTTATACATTACAAAGAATGGAAATTAGGTACTTCCAAATGTTAATCCTGTTCTGGAGATTACCACTACTTTACAAATAAACTTAAAAATGACGAGAAAAGAATATGACCATGAGTGGAAAAAAGCAAAACATACAAAAATACAATAAGATTAAAAAACAAAACAAAAATACTCTCATTCAGTCAAATACAAACTAGAACATAAAATTAGTATGAATTATGGAATACAGCTTCGTTTGAACTGAAACACAAAAATTAAATAATTTATTTAAATATACAGATTAAATGAAGGAAAATTATTATTAAAGAATACTAAAAATTATTAATATAATACATCATAAAATAGGAAAAAGTTCTCAAAACATTACGTTTGGAGTGTAGCATTATATGAAAGAGAAACGTGGATGATTGGGGCTGTAGAAAAGAAGAGGATAGAAGCTTTTGAAATGTGGTGTTGCAGGAAAATGTTAAAGATTAGGTGGGTGGACAAAATAAGTAATTTAGAGGTTCTTAGGCGAGTGGATGAAAAAATAAGTATATGGAAGCATCTTACCAGTAGGGATAGGCTAGTGGGGCATATCTTAAGACATCCAGGTATTGGGCTATCAATAATGGAGGGTAATATTGAGGGAGTAAATTGTAGAGGGAGGCAAAGATTAGAATACATAAAGCAAATTACAAAAGATGTAGGGTGTTACAGGTATGTAGATATGAAACGACTTGCACAAGATAGAACAGCTTGGAGAACTACATCAAACCAGTCGAGAGACTGATGACAAAAAAAAATCATAAAAAATGAAGCTGATCAATAGTTGAAAAAAATATTTCGCATTTAGAATTTTTAATAATCTTTCAATAAACAACTTTTTCCCACCCTGATATGTCCTATTAACTAATATATTCTCAGAAATCAGATTATTTATTTTCAGAGCCATAAAGTCAAACTATCTTTTATCATGCGGAGTGACTCACAATATTCGTTACTAAAAACCATTCTGCAGGAAAATGTATTTATGGAATTCGTGGACCTGCCTGAATAAAGTGTGTTGTGGCTTGAAAATCTTAGAACTTGGTTTGGAAAGAACTCAGAAGAGGTTTTTAATATGCAATGAACAAATTGCTGTGATGGTCACCAACATTCAGAACGGATTATAACCTGAAGAAGTAAAAATTCCTTTCAAATTACAAAATAGCAGTCATTTTTATTTGTCAACCCTTAGTATCTAAATAACTGAACTAAATTAACAATATTTTATAAGTTTATGTGATAAAAATGATTTGATGTTTTAGGGTCGTCCAAGTTTTGTCTGTCCCTGGTTGATACTATCATTATTTCTGGTGCTGATCGAGTCATTCTATGCCCTTCTGAAAGCCTGTGAATTAATAGCTGGAAAACTTAATACACAAATATTTTCACTCTGTACACATATAGGTAGGCTACATGCTATAATACTTTTTATTGTTATTTTCATTTTTAATGGTAATTTTTTAAATTGTAATCAATCATTTTCCTATGTTTGTTTGTCACACACAGATGTCATATACTACAAGAGATAGCAACAAAAGGGTTTACAGATTTGTTATCTGCTGAAAAAGTTGTTTGGAATAAATTGGGTTTGAATTTCCAGTTTTGGCTGGAAGTGGCCCAAAACTGGAAGTCAATAAATCAAAGCCAGAATTTGGAAACAAAAAACGTCTCATTCAATTCCTCTTAAAGAGTAGATGTAGAAATCACTAATGTTCTTTTTACAATAAGTCATAGGTCTAGTCATCAGAGACAGGAGGAGTGTCAAATTGTTTACACTCAATCTGTTCGTTGCAGGACTAAAATAAATATTCTGTTTCTTGTCAAATGATCAGCCAATTAAATGACTGAATCATTTAAGAACAGAAGAGGTAGAGGTGTAAAAGATGCTAGCCCGAGTTATCTTCTCTGAAAGTAATGAATTTCATTATACAGCCAGACCCTGTGGTGAATGAAGTGAAGGTGTCATTTGCAGAGTGGAAAATATGTGCTTTTCAGTGGGCCCGGCATGCTGGTAAGCGTACTTTTCTACTCAGTGAAGAAAGTAATGGTAAACCACCTCACTCCTCATTTTACTTAGTAAAATCTCTACAGGTTCAAACCAGCCGTTCGGCTGATGACCTAAACAACACAACAAAAAGTTGTAGGGAAGCCTTTTTAAATTTTTTTTTGAAATCATTCTCAGAAGAGGCGATAACTGTGATAAGTGTCTTTTACATCTCTACTTCTTCTGTTCTTAAATGATTCAGTCGTATAATTGTCTGATCACATGATAAGAAACGGAATTGTATTTTGTAGCCCTGGAACTAGATGATTGAGTGCAAATAATTTAACACTCCACCTACCTATTACAGGCAAGATTATGTGTATGACATGTAAATGAATTGTAGTGTTGTACAGAACCAGGCCGACTATTCCTGAGAAAGCATGGTTAATTGAATCCTATCCATCAAATCCCGTTGTCTAGTATTCAAATCCGTTTAAAAGTAATTACCCTTACTATGATTTGAACCAGGAGCCTTCATCTCTGAAAACAAACAGTTGACAATTTACCTTACCCAGTGACGGCTTTACCTCTAGACCAACCCGGTAAGTCAAGTAAATAAATAATATTGTGAAAATAACTGACAACAACTAACTGACAGTCAACTGTGAACATAATTATACAAAACAATAAAAATATACTCATGTATGTGTTGTTGAGGTCAACAGCCGAAAGGCTTGTTTGAACCTCTAGAGATTTTACTAAGTAAAAACAAGAAGTGATGTGGTTTACCATTGCCTTCCTCACTGGGTTGAAAGAGTATGCTTATCAGCATGCCAAGCCCTTTGAAAAGCACCCACTTTTCCACCCTGCAAATGACACCTTCACTACATAACACAGGGTCTGCCTGTAGTGAAATTCATAACTCTCAGAGGAGATAACTCTGACTAGTGTCTTTTACACCTCTACCTCTTCTGTTCTTAAATAGTTCAGTCATATAATTGGCTGACTATGTGATAAGAAACACAACTATTTTTGTAGCCCTGGAACCAACAGATCAAGTGTAAAATTATTTTAACACTCCACCTGCCTGTTATGGGCAAGACTCATGTATATAAAAATATATACCGGCCGCATTTGCGTAGCTGGTAACCTGCTCGTCTCTAATCATGCGATCGTGGGTTTGAATCCCACTCTGGCATGGCATATTTTCATACGCTACAAAAAATTCATTTCATCCCCCTTAGTTACACCCCAACATCGTTTCTAATGACCATTGCAGTTGATGCAAGGTTAAATAAATAAATATAAAATATACTCTAACAATTCCATTCCAATACAAATTCTTTCTGATATACCACACAAAAAATGTCATATGCATTTTCCTAGAACGGATTACAAAAGACATTTCTAATCCATATAACGCTCTAATTAACACAATTTTATTCCACCAGTTTAATGAATTTTTATTCTTTTGAAACAAAATGAAATATACAATTTTTTTTTGCTTGTAATTTCATACAAAAGTAAATTTTTTAAAAGAACACTTCTACATTAGAACTTTATATAAATATAATAAAATTTAATTTGAATATATATTTTATATTAAATCATATAATTAAAGTTAACTTCATCATTGTCAACGTTTTCTAATAATCTAGTTATCAGTGAGAACAATGTTAAATAGTTATGACACATTTTTATTAACAGTTACATAATTCATCTATTTGTTATCTTAAATTTATGAAGAATTTATTTACAAAGTAGTTTTTGTTTAAGAATATATAATTAAAAATTATAAAAATTGTTGTGTAATGCTAATTATTTTAACTAATAAAAATAATTAGCAGGCATGAAACATTTAAATAAATTATAATAATTATTCTTATTATAATTATAATTATTATATAAGTCATATTGGACTCCTCCTTTGATAATTGGTTTTTTACTTGGCTGTTAGCTCGGTTGTTTGTCTTTTGTTAGTGTTTCTTTTCTTCTCACCATTGTTCTCTTAACACACTTTAGGTGTGGTATCATTGCCAATCCCTGCGCATTTTTACTTGTGAGTTTAGACATATGAGTTAGTGTTTTCTTTTGACGTCCCATGTTTTTACGTCCCGATGGGTAAGTGCAGCGTTCAAGGATTTCTATCTGTTGCTGTACTTGCTCTACTCATGTAGGTCGTCCTCGCTTCCCTGTTAGTTATCTTCATGGAGGTTGGGATGGCTGTAAGGGGTGAGTGGAGGCCATCAATTAAAAAAAAAAAAAAAATTATTATTTTGTCTACTCTTATTCATGTATTTTTTTGACTAACCATTCAAATTTTTGTGCTGTTGTGAGGGTAAACAGATGAGTGAATGGCTTCACTATTTTGCGAGGCAAAACTTCCTTAATTACAGCCAATCCCTGACTAACAATACTGTAATTTTTTCTGTCCGATCGGTCATAAGACGAGATGGACGTTAAGTCGATTGTAGGCTACGTATGTACTATCCAGTACTGAATCGGTACTGTAAAACACTGAGCCGTAATTGTACATGTATATTGTACTATACCACATGTAATATCAATAGAAGCTTCGGTAATATATTTTTGGATTGCTACACTGGTAAAGGGGATGCAGAAGTTTGTATAGTGTGCTGCAAAACGTACTTCTACACCCATAATTATAAACAAATAAGTAATAGGCATAATATGAACCATCATCTATTTTTACTTTTATTGATGTATGTATTATTGATTATGAAAATAATTACTTTACATCAGAATAGTCAAATTTTCCTTTTAGTTGAATAATTAGTTGGTGTTATTCTCTGCATTGTTTGCTTTTATAATTGTCAACACAAAATTTAAATCTGTTTATGTTATAGTAAAAAGAAATTCACTAGTTCAGTGCACAAGAGATGAAAGCATCCTGCAGCACCGGTCAACAATGGACATGGAATTTATAAACTAGAATAGGGTTATACAATTTAACCACAATAACTTTATAAGATATAAATTCATGTTGTTGTTGTTTAGGTCAACAGCCGAAAGGCTGGTTTGAACCTCTAGAGGTTTTACTAAGTAAAAACGAGGAGTAAGGTGGTTTACCATTGCCTTCCTCACTGAGTTGAAAGAGTATGCTTATCAGCATGCCAGGCCCTCCGAAAAGCACTCACTTTCCACCCTGCAAATGACACCTTCACTTCATTCACCACAGGGTCTGGCTGCATAGTGAAATTCATTACTCTCAGAGGAGATAACTCTGACTAGTGTCTTTTACACCTCTACCTCTTCTGTTCTTAAATAGTTCAGTCATATAAGTGGCCGAATATGTGATAAGAAACAGAACTATTTTTTTAGCCCTTGACCAAACAGATAGAGTGCAATTAAAATAATACTCCACCTGCCCGTTTTGGGCATATAAATTCATATGAAAGTAATAAACAGTGGTAACAGTTTAGAGGTAAACTTTTCTAACAACCATACTTACAATGGCTACTTGGAATAAGATGGAGGAGGCAAGTAGAGGGATCGTGTACAGTGCAAGCTTCTATTGAAATTACATGTGGTGTAGTACTGCACTTGTTTTGCTTTTGTACTCATTTAATATTATTTTTAATTTTTTAATAAATTACATTACAAAATCTAATACTACATAACAATACAATTCGGTACATACATACATACTTACAAAGATTAGAGAGAGCATAAAAATAACAAACATTGATCATTTTACGAGATGTAAAAAAAAAACTTCACAAATTCGAAATAGTAGGATGCGTACATTTTTTTTCTTCACTCGTACTCGGGTGAGGATCACCGAGGTAATCAACTGGGCGGTTTATATATGAGTAATACATTAGAGTGATTAATAATTTTATTTTACCTCACTAATGTATTATTTTTATGCCCAAAACGGGCAGGTGGAGTGTTATTTTAATTGCACTCTATCTGTTTGGTTCAGGGCTAAAAAAAAATAGTTCTGTTTCTTATCACATAGTCAGCCACTTATATGACTAACTATTTTAAGAACAGAAGAGGTAGAGGTTTAAAAGACACTAATCAGAGTTATCTTCTCTGAGAGTAATGAATTTCACTATGCAGCCAGACCCTGTGGTGAATAAAGTGAAGGTGTCATTTGCAGGGTGGAAAGTGAGTTCTTTTCGGAGGGCCTGGCATGCTGATAAGCATACTCTTTCAACTCAGTGAGGAAGGCAATGGTAAACCACCTTACTACTCATTTTTACTTAGTAAAACCTCTAGAGGTTCAAACTAGCCTTTCGGCTGTTGACCTAAACAACATTACAGCTGTAAATGCTTCTAATAAGTGGCTTTAAAAGAAGGAGTCACAGAACGTGAATAACAAAATTCCATTATATACTATTCGTGAAAATCGGCAACCACAGTCGAGATTTTTTATAATTTCGGACGTAAATCAAAATGGACGTAAGTCGAGTAGATTGTATGTTGAGGAGTGGATGTACTGTGGTATTTACCACATATTTGATCGGTATAAAAATGGCAAGATAAAGATTTATCTCGTAACACGCCTAGAAAGTTTGCTGTTTGTAGTACATATGTTCTAGGATTTTATTATGTATAAAGACAAAGACCTACAGTTCTCTATTTTTCTTTAGATTATTTGTTTATTGAACTGTAAATACTAACAATTCTTCCCATTGACTGTTACCATTAATTTATTTAGGAATTGCACTACACATTCTATATGTATTCACTTCAAGAGTTGTTGTTGTTTGTTTAGGTCAACAGCCGGAAGGCCGGTTTGAACCTCTAGAGGTTTTACTAAGAAAAACGAGGAGTCAGGTGGTTTACCATGCCTTCCTCACTGAGTGGAAAAGTACGCTTGTCAGCATACCGGGCCCTCTGAAAAGCACATATTTTCCACTCTGTAAATGACACCTTCACTTCATTCACCACAGGGTCTGGCTGTACAATGAAATTCATTACTTTCAGAGGAGATAACTCTGATTAGTGTCTTTTACACCTCTACCTCTTCTGTTCTTAAATGTTTCAGTCATTTAATAGGCTGACCATGTAATAAGAAACAGAGCTATTTATTTTAGCCCTGCAACGAACAGATTGAGTGTAAATAATTTACACTCCACCTGTCTGTTATGGGCAAGACTTCAGGAGTATCTATCATTAAATATTTGTTAATAACCAACGTATTAATAATAATAATAATAATAATAATAATTTTTTTTTCATATAACTTTTTTTTAATGCATAATCTGTTATAAATAACAATAAAAATGCAACTTATCAATTAGACACAACTCATGAAAAAATTACAACCCACTGGTGTAATTAACAAATCATAACATGAAAACATATTATACTGTTCTTAATTAATATTTACAATCAAAATTATATAGGTAGTGAATTTTAAAATAAATATATAAAAAAAATAACCAAAACCTTCTTTAAAAAGAAAAAACAAATAAGAAGTAATAAATAATAAGCACATGATTCCGAAATATATGTACACCTAACTTTTCTGGAAATAATTTAAAACGTTCATTCAGTTATTTACAACATTCACACTCAAACACCACAGTCATCTACAGAACACTAACATTATATTATTTACAACTTTAAAATCACACTAGAATCGCCCTGGGAGATCCAGTACTGTAGCACATTTTAACCTATTGACATCATTACTGTTGTCTAAGAGATTCATTGCTACGTGATTTACGTGGTTGTTTAGATGTTTGATGTATTTACAACTGAAACTTCTAATAATATAATAATAATAATAATAATAATAATAATAATAATAATAATAATAATAATAATAATAAATATATAATAATATAATAATAATAATAATAAATTTTATTGACATTTAGCCAAGTACATAGGAATAGTCAAAGTCAAGATCATAATTATCATTATAAAGATTTAACAAACATTAAGTAATTACACAACATAGATTTTGCTTCCTTCTCTTACAAATAAAATAAATATAAACAAAAATAAATGAAATCTCTAATTCAACAACATTACATGTATTAAAAGGTAACCTGTGACAATTTATTACATAGTTTTAGTCCTAAAACGTCACCGCTTTTCAGAGAATGTAAAGGTACATTAGCATGATGGCAATTTCTAGCGTTACAAGAATGAATGTCCCGCCACATTCGCTGAACTGATAAATTGTTCATAAGATGTATTAGAATAGTGTAGATGTACAAGTTAACAACAGTCATAATTCTTAGTTTAACAAATAACAGTTTATACTGATCCAATCTTTGTGACAGCACCAATAAGATGTCAGATGAAATTTTGAACACATAAAACATTAAAAAGTTAAAAAGTTAGCAATAAATTTAAAAAGTGTACTATACCAAATCACTAACATCACAGGAGAGATAATCATCTATAAAAGGCTTTACGCTTTTGCCACTTTTTTAATTTGCCCTTGAATCGTTGTAAACCAACAGTATAATAGAGTTTAAGGTTCTTATCTGTTACACCTCCCACGCCCTGTTAGCGCGCCTACAAAAACTGAATATGCAACATGCAATCCAATTTACCATTGCGGGTTGCAGGGTTTACAGGGAGTATTTATAAACTTTTTTTAGGCATATTGATAATACATGATACGTACATACTTTGTAACTGATGAAGTTCCACTTAACCAGGAACCTAGAATGCTAACGAAATTTCATATAAATATTAACACTTAACTATTTTAACACCAATATTAATATTAACACGTTTTTTTGGTCATTAATTTGTATTACGGTACTGTACATTGAGCTGCTGCCCATAACAGACAGATGGAGTGTCAAATTTTTTACACTCAATCTGTTCATTGCAGGGCTAAAATAAATAGTTCTGTTTCTTACCGCATGGTCAGCCAATTAAATGACTGAATCATTTAAGAACAGAAGAGGTAGAGGTGTAAAATACACTAATCAGAGTTATCTCCTCTGAATGTAATGAATTTCATTATACAGCCAGACCCTGTGGTGAATGACGTGAAGGTATCATTTGCAGAGTGGAAAATATGTGCTTTTCAGAGAGCCCGGCATGCTGATAAGCGTACTTTTCCACTCAGTGAGGAAGGCAATGGTAAACCACCACACTCCTCGTTTTACGTAGTAAAACCTCTACAGGTTCAAACCAGCCTTTCGGCTGATGACCTAAACAACAACAACACTTTGAGCTGCACAACTTCTATAAATAATATTTAAATTGTGGTGCGGAATTTTACTTTAAGGAGAAGACGTACCCAGTGGTACATTCTCCGTTCTGAACTTCGGGTATTGTCCGTTATTCAGACCATGAGGTCTCTACTCCATTTCCGCTTTAGACGTCGCACAGTTGGGAAGTTCCTTGTAGCTACATCAAGGTTGGTTTGGATGGTCATCTAGTCTTTCGTGAAATGTACTGGAAATGGAAGTTTATAATAAACTGTCATTAGTTCACTTGAAGTTTAGAACATTCACTTCCTTATCAATAAACTTAGGCCAGCAATTTCATTAAACTGTCAAACCCTATGGTTAATGAAGTAAAGGTGTCATTTGCAGGGTACCAAAAATGTGCTTATCAGAGAGTTTGGCATGGTGACAAGTATTCTTATCAGCTTTGTAAGGAAGGCAATTGTAAACCACCTCACTCCTCGTTTTAAATGGTAAAACCAATACAACTTCAAACCGGCCTTTCGGCTGATGACCTAAACAACAACAAAACTGTAAATACAATTTGCTATATCAATAATTTTTAAGTTTAATTTATAATTTTATTGATTTAGTAAATAATCTTAAATGTTTTTGTTTATCAATTTTCAGCGGTCACGATATATTTCATGCTAGTTGTGTTCAGCCACTACAGAGAACTTCAACAAAGAAAAGAAACAGCAAAGCAATTTGAAATTGGTACTGTACATTATAACGCAAAAACTGGTGAAGTTCAGAAAATATAAATTTTGAATATCATCTTTGTTTTTGTCGGCCACATCATACAATAAGTTGTAGTTCTTACACCATTCGGGTATCACCGAGAATTGTTTCGGGTGAAATCCGGTTCGGTTTTTTTTAAAGTACTGTCACAGGTGGTAATTCAATTTAATGTGATTACTTTTTTTCGAAAATTTTGAAGTGTCAGACAAAAAAACAATCAGGCTGTGTTTTATTTAATAATTTTCGTATGGTTTTAGTGATTTGTTTTGTTCAATAATTTCCGTTTAATTAACTACATTATTACATTAACTACATGACAATAAGAATACGCTGCTTATAAACTGATAAATGTCACCTATACTCCCACCCTGATCAAACCTCACAAATCCGATTCCATAAAGTAATCTTGTTCTTCAAATTATTAAAAAAAGGATACCAGAAAATGTATATTTTGATTTAGATTTTTTGAAACGACCTTCTTGAAAACAAAAAAACTTCATTAAAGTAAACCCCTATTTCTTGGTTTCTTTTCATGGTTTCCTTGATTTGGTTTAATATATTATAATTGGTACAAATATGACTGGTGCAGTGGTACCGCCCATTCAGTTTACTCGCGTATTGGTGGTCTTTTCTACAAAATGGCCTCTTGGTCCCCTTTCCTAGATCTAAAAACTGACTTTGATCTATACGTAGACTAAAACAACATTTATGTAAAATGACAGAACTGTACGTTTCGTAATTAATTTTTTTAAAAGAATAACAAAATTTAAATTCTGTTTCAATGCTTCTACGTGGACATATTATCTGCAGTAGATCTGCTCCAGTAGGTCACGAAGACGTGTCAACAATAATAATTCGTTCAGTTATTCTCGAAAAATATTTGTTTTTAATAAAGTATTTTAATATATATTTGTCTGGAAGATTAAGTCTAACCATATTAACAAATCTCATATTCGGGTATTACTTTTTTTTTAAAAACGTAGTTGATAAATATCACCTATACTCCCACCCTGATCAAACCTCACAAATCCGATTCCATAAAGTAATCTTGTTCTTCAAATTATTAAAAAAAGGATACCAGAAAATGTATATTTTGATTACACTGGATTAACTGGAGCAGATCTACTGCAGATAATAATGTTTTAATCTGTCCACATAGAAGCATTATATTTTATTTAAAAACGTAGTTGACTTGGTGCGTTGGTACCGCTCATTTTGTTTCTTCACATAAAAGTGGGTGTTTACTACAAGATGGCGTCTCAGTTGCCTGCTCAAGTTCTTAAAACTCATTTTGATAAAATTGTTAAAAAATATCAGTTCAGTAAAAATGACAGAACGACATGGATTTAAACATAATTTTTTTGTAAAGATTTATTATATTTAGGTTTTTTTCAATCCTTGAACATGATCTATCGACCGGAGTAGATTATTTTCGGTGATTATTACGATGAGCTTTAGCTCATCGTAATAATTGTTAAAAATGATCAGTTTAGTAAAAATGACAGAACGGCACGCTTTAAACAGATTTTTGTAAAGAATTATTATATTTTGGATTTTGTTTTCAATCCTTGAACATGAGCTATCGACCGCAGTAGATTACTTTCGGTAGGTCACGAAAATAAGATGGTCTGGTACCATTCTGGTACCCAGAATCACAGTAGTATTACAGTAGTAATCAGTACTGTATTCGTTAATATTAACTTGAAAAATAATTAATTGTATAAAATACCTCTAAGTTTATGTTAATAGTTGATATATAGTCTAAGTAAATTTAACAAATTCCATATATGCGAAATAGGTGGTAAGGGAAAAGTAATGGTTATGTCGCGTATGAGAATTACATTCATAAAATTCTAGCCCATCAGTCAAAAATAGGCTACTTTCAACGATAACAAACGCCCCACATAACGTACAAATTTAATATTGCATTCTGATTTAAAAATAACCTTTGTAACAGATGCTACTAAAATAAAAAATTCAAAATTTAACGGAAAATTAACGGATTATATCAACCCTTTAATTCAACAAATAATATATTAAATTATAAATTGGAATTAAAGTTAATAGAATTTTTTGTTTTTGTTTTACGTCTGACTGTTCTGCAATTTCTACTACTGCAGACGGTGGATAATGGTTATATTAAAATTGAGTGATGAAAAAATTCCAACCTGATCGGGAATCGAACTCCTGGACCCCGGCTTAAAAGCTAGTTGCGCTAACCACTACGCCAACGGGTAGAATTAAGTGGTTTTAATTTTAAGAACCACGTTTTGGTTTTCGGTTCAGTTCTCTTTAGAGTTTTCTATTATCGGACAATCGGATTTACTCAAAATAATTTTTGTTCAATCGCTTTACTAAATTTTTATGCTTTACAAGGTAGAGAAAGTGCAACATGTGTCAAAATTTTTGAAGGAGCTGTGCTTTTGTTGTAAGATTTTTTAAATTGCGGCTTCAAGATGCATTTTAGGGCAAAAATGTATATGATCAAAATCGTAGAAAATTAAAAACCTACAACTTTTATTACATGCATTATTTTTCTGCAGACCCAAGTTTAATGTCAATTAGTGACTTTTCTAATTTTATGCAGCAGAATCTATTTCATTATTCAATGAATTGAATATAATTTTATTATTTTATAATATTATTATAATTTTATTATGAGGAAATAAAATGCGCAAATGACAATGATATTCTTTTCAATGTTAACTAGAAAATTCTTAAGTTAATTTCATAAAGTCTTATAGGTATTCAATTTCAGAAAGTTAGTTATTTAATTATATTGGACAGTCAAACTAGATAACGTACAATCAAAACAAAAGAAAAAGAGTAAAAAATAAATTGCTTTAGTGATTTATAAAAATGTAAAACTGTAATTGGAAACTCGGTTTAATTCTAAAACAAATTGTTCTCGTGATTATTTCACGTAACCTCATATTTAACTTAAGCTATACTACTATTCAAATAACTTGACACCATAAACATACGAGGTGTGCCTATTAAATAACGAGACTGACGTTGTAAAATATTTACTTTTATTTTATACGTAATCACTTATTGTTACCTTCAATATACACTCCTTCTCTATCCCTACAACGCTCCAAGCGAATTTTCCATTGCTGGAAACAGTGTTGGAAGTCATCTTCTGTCAGCCCCTTCAGGACACGTGCCGCTCAAAAATGTTTGAAATGAGCTTCCAAAAATGTTTGTACTGACACTTTGTACGTGATAGAAAATGACCCAAATTTTTGAGAAACGATAACATGTGTAAAACGTGGTATTCAACTTATAATTCGGAAACGAAGCACCAATCCGTACATTGGAAGAGGCGAACTTCACCGAAAGCCAAAAATGCTTGAATGAGCAAGTCAAAATTTAATGCAATGATGATTATTTTTTTTTTGATATCCATGGGATTGTGTACCTTCTCTGGGTTCCTGAAGGTCAAACATTTAATCAATATTACTACCTTGAGGTACTTTCTAAACTACGTCAAAGAGTAAGGAAAAACGCCCCAAAATGTGGAAGGAGAAATCATGGGTTCTCGACCAAGACAATGCGCCAGCTCATTCGGCGTTATCTATCAAGAGGTTCCTAGCCAAGTACAGCATCTCAGTGTTAGAACATCCACCTTATCCACCAGATCTTGCACTATGTGACTTCTGCCTGTTCCCTAAGGTGAAATATGCATTAAAAGGGACAAGATTTGAGTCTGTGGAAGCAGTAAAAGAGAAAGCGGCACATGTCCTGAAAAAGCTGACAGAAGATGACTTCTAGCACTGTTTCCAACAATGGAAAATTCGCATGGAGCGTTGTAGGGATAGAGAAGTAGTGTATATTGAAGGTGACAATAAGAGATTATGTATTAAATAAAAATAAATTTGTTTCAACGTCAGTCTCGTTATTTAATAACCACACCTCGTGTATAAACTACAAAATAAATATATTGTAGAGGAAAGTATTTTGTTTCAGTGTAGCCAACATAACAAATATATTCTTTTTTTGTCAGCAGCGGTTATTTAGGTGAAGTAAGTGAAGAGCTTCTTCATTTATTTTCTTAATAGTATCGAGATTTATTCTCTCACAAAATAAGTATAATTTATGTTATAATTATTTTTTGTTTTACAATAAATTAAGGAAGTGTCATTTAAAAAGTAAATAAAATTATTGTATCTGCATAGAGTGCTTTCTAATGTTTTAAATACTCTTTGTAATGATCTTAATGTATGTAATAAATACCCAAGTGAAGAGTTAGACGGGTGGCAGCTGCTTTTCTTCCAGCGCTAGCGAGTTGCCATGACTACGGTGACGTCAACGGAAATTCCGCAAGTCTACAGACATCAGATTAATTAATGTCCTACAGCCGAGCGAGTGAGAGGGAGATACGTGGCATAACTACACTTGCGCCCAAAAGTCTTTACCGTTATAATCCAGATTTGAAAACATACTATAGTCGTTATCTTGGTCCATTCTAGTACTGATATGTAATGACGAGATGAACCCGGACTCAAGGTGGGCAATGCGCTGCTGCTAGCGTAGTAATTACATTTCTAAAACCATGCAACTGTGTAGTATACAGGATGTTTCACGAGTAACCCGACAAACTTCTAAGGTGGTTTCCTCTCATCAAAATAATGAAAAAAGTTTACATAAACATGGGTCCGGAAACGCTTAGTTTGCGAGTTACGGCTACCGAAAGATTTCACCCTGGGTTCAGAACATACAGCTAAGTAAAGTCATTCTAGAGGTCTAGGAACCCAATTTTATAAGTAAATTTGATGGTTTTTTATGCATTTCAACCCGAATAATTGAATAAAATAAGTTCCAGAACCACATCTCCAGTAGTTTTTGTAATATCCAATCAAAAACTGACAAATCTGTGCATAATAATATGATTTTTTTTTAAATTTGAAGAACAATAACTGTGTTAAATGCCTAATAAATGTGTTAATTTATATAGAAAAACTTGTAGTGATTTTAATTCTGAAGAGAATGATGTAAAATAGGCCAATAATAAACAAAGACAAAGTTTAAAAAATGTATGTTTAATTAAATCAACAGATACGAAAAAGAAGGCAGAAAATTTATTTGCGGTTTATTTGCGAATACAATATTCAGTCAATTAATAATAAGTTATTACTTCTCATTCTGTTTTTTTGTTGTAAAGGAGGTTTTGATTATTTTCATTTGGTTTTTTAAACTACTAATTTTTATTGTAAATAATAATTAGGAGCAGTATAATGTTTTAATGTTATAATTTGTTAATTACACCAGTGGGTTGTAATTTGTTCATGTGTTAATTCTAATTGATAAGTTGCATTTATTGTTATACAACAGATTATGCATTAAAAAAAGTTATATGAAAAAACTATCGAAGAATTTATGTTACTTTTTAAAGTATATCAACAAATTAACACTTAAACTGTAAACTTATTTGAATCTTGCTATAGTTTTCTAATTTTAAAATGTTATTTAATTTATAATTAAAATCAATTAAAACTTATTGGAATGTAGCTCATTCTTTAGCTGTGATTAATTAACCTAAATTTATTTTATCGTCAAACATCTGCAGTTGAAAATTTAATTATATCCGATTCATTCGTCTAATTATTCAAATTTCATGATACAATTTTCTTTAAAGAAAAACCCCTCGGTTTTCTTTTGAAAGACTAAATACTGTATTCAAAATTATAAAGTGTATTTTATTAAATTATATTTTGTAAGAACTTATTAAACTCGTACAATAGGTAAGTATTCCTTAATTATTCAAATGAAGGGTTTATATAAAACTATAACAATTTCACTATTATTTTTATGCCTATAACAGACAGGAAGAGAGTACAATTATTTGGACTCCAGTGGAGTGTTAAATTATTTGCAGTTACAGGGCTAAAAAAATATTTTATTTCTTATCACATGGTCAACCAATTAAATGACTGAATTAACGGGTGATTCAAAAAGAGCGCCGGTTTTTAAACGGCTGGTAAATTTTTGTTTATCGGTTGGCAACATTGTTAGACCTCATTTCTATTTCGGAGAACATTCCGATTGACGATTCAGTTGTAGTTTCTCTTGTTCGCAGTGTAGTACTCTCGCAGTCTGTGTCTAACCATGGAGAAGTTTACTATTGCACAACGAGTGTTAATCGTCAAAACATTTTACCAGAGTGGAGAGAGTTATGCGGCTACTGTCAGGCGAATTCGCGGTACTCTAGGACGTAATGAAGCACCGAATGAATCAACAGTTCGCAGGCTCATGAAAAAGTTTTTTGAGACGGGTTCAACAGTCGACCTTAAAAGTTCTGGACGTCGTCGTTCTGGCCGAACTGAGCAGAACGTTGCGTTGGTTCGTGAGAGTGTGGCTGTTAGCCCAGCAAAATCAATACGTCGCCGTTCTCAACAATTGGGATTACGATGTTCTTCTGTACAGAGAATTCTTTGGTACGATCTCCAATATCACCCGTATAAAATTCAGTTGACGCAACATTTGAAAGTGGCAGACCACCAGAAGAGACGACAGTTTGTTGACTGGGTATTGAGAAAACGGCAGGATGATGACACCTTCGCAAACAAAATCATTTTCAGTGATGAGGCGCACTTCCATTTAAACGGTTTTGTTATTAAACAGAACTGCCGTATGTGGGGTTTAGAAAACCCTCGCGTCACGCTGCAATGTCACGCTGCACGAGAAACAATGTTGTTGCTCCGTGAACGGTTCCAGGATCGCATCATTTCTCGTAATTCCGACCATCAATGGCCACCAAGGTCGTGTGACTTGACGCCTTGTGACTTTCATCTTTGGGGTCATCTGAAGTCATTGGTGTATGCCAATAAACCCCGAAACATCAATGACTTGAAGGAGGAGAGTCGACGGGTTATCGGGCAAATGGAAGTCGAAACTTGTCGTGCAGTAATATCCAATTTCATGGACAGAGTTGATGCGTGCCAGCGCAGTAGAGGAGAACACATGCATGACATCATTTTTCATACATGAAATCGGAAGGTAAGATGAACTTGTTGATGTATTTATTTTCAGTTTTTCAATAAAATAAATCTCTTAATTTAATATATCAAAACCGGCGCTCTTTTTGAATCACCCTATATTTAAGAACAGTAAAGGTAGAGGTGTAAAAAACACCATTCAGAGTTATCTAATCTAAAAGGAATGAATTTCATTATCACACGGTCAGATACTGTGGTGAATAAAGTGTAGGATGTATTGTAGGGTGGAAAATATGTGCTTTTCAGAGGGTCTGGCATGCTGATAAGCATACTTTTCAAATCAGTTAGAAAGGCTGGTAAACCACCTCACTTATCGTTTTACTCAGTAAAACCTCTACAGGTTTAATTCAGCCTTTCGGCTGATGACTTAATTAACGTAACTTCAGGTAACATGAACGACAAAACTAGAACTGTTATAATTTTGTCGTAAAATATATATACTAAGGCTGCAATCTTAAAATAACCCTGTTTTTACCGATTTTAATAATAAAATATGGAAAATTATTAATGGACGCTAACGAAAGCACAAAAAAATAAATTCTAGAAATACAAGTATTAGGTAGTATTTTTAATTTTTTACAACTGTAATTTATTGTATAAAATTTTCATGTACTTTTATTCTAAAACGCATATTTAAAGCCGCATCTTAAGCTTCTGTAAGCTCCTTCAGAACACGTGCCGCTTTCTCTTTTACAGCTTCCACAGACTCAAATCACTTTGGGACCCTTTTAATGCAGATTTCACCTTAGCGAACAGGTAGAAGTCACATGGTACAAGATCTGGTGAATAAGGTAGATGTTCTAACACTTGAGATGCTGTACTTGGCTAGGAACCTCTTGACAGATAACGGGAAATGAGCTGGCACATTGTCTTGGTGGAGAATCCATGATTGTTCTTCCACATTTCGGGGCGTTTTTTCCTTACTCTTTGACGTAGTTTAGAAAGTACCTCAAGGTAGTAATATTGATTAATTGTTTGATCTTCAGAAACCCAGTGAAGGTACACAATCCCATGGATATCAGAAAAAACAATCATCATTGCTTTAAAGTTTGACTTGCTCATTCGAGATTTTTTGGCTCTCGGTGACGTTCGGCTCTTCCAGTGCATGAATTGGTGCTTCGTTTCTGGATCATAAGTAAAAAACCACGTTTCGTCACACGTTATTATCGTTTCCAAAAATTTGGGTCATTTTCAATCGCGTACAAAGTGTCAGTACTAACATTTTTTCAAGCTTCATTTGAGAAATTTTTGAGCGGAAAATGTCTCGAAGGAGCAGACAGAAGATGACTTCCAGCATTGTTTCCAATATTGGAAAATTAGCATGGATCGTTTTAGGGATAGAGTAGTGTATATTGAACGTCTCAATAAGTGATTATGCATAAAATTAAAATTAAATTTTTTACAAGTCAGTCTCTTTTTTTAATAGCCACACCTCGTACTTTCTCTTATTCCTTTGGATGTGTTGAAAGATGAATACTGTAAATTTTAATGCGCTCGTGTTCTTGTGTAGGTAAGTGAGGTAATCGAACAAATAGCAAGAGGAAAATGCTATATAGAGTCTGTCTACGCTAAGAGTACTCCGACGTAGGCAACCAGCAATACAAGTGAGCATGCGCATTTATTAAAAATACGCACAGCATGATCAAAAATTAAATCCAAACAACAATAATTATTATTCGCTCTAAGCTTAATATAATGAAAACACGTTCAATTCATTTGTCAGAAATAACTAATTAAAGAGTCTCTTTCTGAAACTACAATAATTACAAATAATCTGAACGGCATAATTGAAAACGCTTAAAGTATAATTTTAATTTTAGCTGGATGTAGATATTTTAATGATGGACGTTGTGCAAGGTAATATTTATTGTCCGGCGGAGAGGTAGATACGCGCCAACTAGTTTAAAACTTCTATAAAAATCTATAGGCGCTTGCAATCCATCCTCAAGGTTACAAAGATAAATGATGATCGTATATTGGTGGCAACGTTTCAAATTATCTACAAATAACTTTGTCAGTCTATCCGTCCGTCATACCCAGATATCAAAACTTCTAGAAATAGCAACAAACGGTTTTTAGATTCGCAATCTACTCAAAAAGTTTGTGGGTCTGGATTAGTTTTAAGTACCGGTTTTGAACAGAAGTTTTCCAAAACCGGAAGTCAAGAACTCAAAGTCAGAATTTTGAAACAAAAATTGTGTCATTCGATTTATCTTAGAGAGTAGATACAGAAATCATTGCGTTTGAAGTTCTAAATTCGATCGGAAGTTGTCCAAAATCGGAAGTCAAGAAATCAAAATCAGAATTTTGAAAATAAAAAATTGTGTCATTCGATTCCGGTTGTAAAGTGGATACAAAAATCACTAATGGATTTTGCCATAAGTCAAAGGTAAGCCTTTTTTAAAATAGCCACCAGCTATGAGACACAACGTCTCATGAAAGGTATGTTTTTATTCCTAACATTAATGGAGTTTTAATTCAAACAAAAATAATTTAAAATAATAATAAAATTAGTTTTCCTGATACGACAATACCAATAAAGGAAAAATAACAAAACATGATTAAAAACCTTCGTTAAAGGAGGATATCCTTTTAATTTATTTTTGTTAAAAGTGTAGCTAAATCCGTAAATAATGATAGTATTACGGGTTCAGTTTGAAATAAGCTAATCTATCAAAGAAATTAAATTAAAACTTATCGAGATTACTTGAATATTAAGCTCATGTAAACGAATCCGGTTTTAGAAAGCTACATTTTATTTTTGTTTATTAAAAACGGATTTAGAAATAATTTATTATTATTTTGAAAAAGAATAGGACCTACCTTTATAATAAAGCTTATTGAAAGTAACAAAATGTCAAAGGAAGCTTGTTAAAACATTCTTTTAAGGAATTTCTGAATTAAACATTGTGAATGTTCAGTCATTAGATCAGTTAAGGGGATCAGTCAAGGGATAAAGTTAGTGTAGAGAGATTTTCCAGTAGCTGTCGGAAAGGGATGAGAAATTATTATTAAACTGGATAGTTCAGAGTAATGATGTAGGTTATTATAGGCATACGTGGGTAAAAGCAAAAGTTATTTTAGAACGGTTCAACACAGGAAAACCGGACATGAGAAAGGATGATTCTGTGCTTACGTCAAAATTTCTAATACGAGTACAATATTAATAATATTGTGACATTTATCGATAAGGTCAGTTGTAATTAAATAATTAATACATTAAAGTTTACAATTACAAGTATTTATTACAACTAAAAGATTTACAAAATAAATAATAAACTAATTATAATGAAGTAATACAATAAACAACACTTAATAATTTACTTAATACTACTTACATCAATTGTATAGAATACACAAACAAAATTAAACTGAATACACAATGCACATACACAAAAACTGAATTTAATGCACATACACAATGAACACACACAAAGGCAGTATAACAATAGTTGACCAACACAATGCCCGGAACGTGTCTGCACTACGCACTGATAGCCACTCGTCAAAGGTCAAACGAATACTAACTAACTGACCGCGCTCGGGGTTCTATTTATATAAGCGGTTCAAAGAATCTTCCAGAAAGACACCGAAATTCGATATAAAAGTCGTTCCTAGAGAAGTCTTATTTAGTGTAAACAGGTAATTAACCGACTCTTCATAAATAGTTGTACAACAAAGACCTTATCATACACAATAGCGCAGTCCTTTTAAATAATTTTTATGAATAGGTATCATTTTATATCTAACCCTATTGTTACTTTTTCACTCTATTATCTACTCTTTACCATTTTATGAATGAAGAACTAGAAATTTCTTCAACCATATTCGTCTTTGATATTGTCACAATATTGTAACATTTACAACACAATATTGTAACAATTTGTAACACAATATTGTAACATTAGGCGTGTTCCGGGATCTGAGTGAAATAAATAATTAAACTATTGTTTAGAATTACATTCTTTTTTGCTTTTACGTATATATACGTAGATATATCGACCCTTCCCTGATAGCAGTCACAACAATAGGCCTATAGTATTTCTAAGCATTTCTTGGAAATAACCCCATTTATCAGCTTTTATTATTTACATTAACACTTCTAAAAACTCAGTCATGCTAGAGAATTCTGAAACAGACAGTTTCTCCTTAGATATGGTCACAATACATACAGTATCTTACCAACTCATTTGAAAGCTCTACAGTTCTAAGTCCTGGACAAAATTAACGAACCATGTAAGTTTTTGGCCTGAGAAAGAAAAACAATTTCTTCAATGATCCAAGTTCATTTCTGTTACTATTAATCTGTGTCATAATTTTATGCATAATTTCAGGGGAAGTACTCTATCAAAATTCTTTTCTTAAAACAAGACAAGCCGCCTCATCAGCAAACTTTTTACAGGCCAACTAGCTTATTCTCTATTCTCTCCAAACTATTTAAGAAATTCCTTATTACACCTACTATCGGTTTCATAATCCTAGACACCCTAGTTTGAACCCTTGCATCTCCAAAACTATGAGTCGGGTTTCAACATACTTTACAAAAACATTTAGCTCATTTTATTCTGCGTTTACCTATATAAATCTATATATGTTTAATGTTATTTAAAAATTGCCATTTCGAGATTGGAAGACAAAAAGACCCGGGTTTTTGATACCACAACAAATTTCATGCGTTTAGAGGCGTGTAACTCGATAAATATTTGACCGGAAAGTTTAAAATTTCAACACAACATAGACAATTATATTCTTTCAGTGTGAACGAAATTTTAAATTCATACGTTATTTAAATTTTGATTTATTAACAATAATCTGAACCCTTGCTATCTCGACAACAGTTTGATCGTTCGGCACAGTAAACTATCGTTTTTTTCAGCGTAAAAAACTTAGTACAGATATGTTAATAACATGAAAATATATCGATTGGCTAATGTTGTCGTAGAATTTTGAAAAATGGATGGGTAGTGCCGGGGTGGGTGTTAATATCCATGTTCCTAGTTTGTGTACGTAACATCCTGTCGGACTATCTACCTGAATTGTCAGACTGCATTGTCAATTCAGACAGACAGTCAGATTCAGGCAACATGGGTAGTAGTGCCCACCCCCCACATTACCCATCCATTTTTCCAAATTCTAAAAATTCTACCACAACATTGGCCAATCAATATTTCATGTTCATATCTGTAGGCCTACTAAGTTTTTTACGCTGAATAAAACAATAGTTTGCCCGTGCCGAACGATCGAGCGGTTACCGAGATAGCAAGGGTTTAGAATATTGTTAATAAATCAAAATATAAATAACATACGAATTTGAAATTTCGTACACGCTGAAAGAATATAAATTTTTATGTTGTGTTAAAGTTTAAAACTTTCCGGTCAAATATTTATCAAGGCGAGACACGCCTCTAAACGCATGAAATTTGTTGTGGTATCAAAAAATCCGAGTCTTTTTGTCTTCTAAACTCAATATGGCAATTTTTAAACACCATTAAAAATATACGTTTATTATAGGTAAACCCAGAATAAAATAAGCTAAATTTTGATGTAAAGTATGTTAAAATCCGACTCATAGTTTTGGAGATGCAAGGGTTCAAACTCGGGTGTCTATGATTACGAAACCGATAGTAGTACCGTTTATCAATGTTTCAAACACAATTTCTGATCATCAGTTTGGTTTTCGTTCATCTCATTCCACACTTCAACAATGTTACCGACTTATTAATAAAATCTCTTCAGCTCTCAAAAAACAGTCAATACTGTTCAACCGTGTTTCTTGGTGAGTCTCAAGCCTTCGATCGGATCTGGCATGATGGACTTCTTTAAAAATTGAACTCTCAGATAGCCTATAGCTAGTAATAAAATATTTTCTAGTGGAACGTTACTTTAGAGTAAAGCAAGGTGATATACGTTCTGAAATGTACAAAGTCAATGCTGGGGTACCACAAAGAAACGTACTTGCACCAATGCGGTTTTCTGTAAGCACCAGTGACATAACAATCCATATCCACAAAACTATGACCATGCTTGCCGATGACATGGCAGTTCATTTACGTCACGAGCCTAATGTTGCACAAAGTAAAAACTTTGTGACGAACTTGTAGCAGTGCAGCTGAAGATAAAGTATTATCGATATATCTGAGTTATTTATGTGACAATTTATTATTTTTATTTCATTTTTGTTTTATTTAGAATGAACTTTTTTAAAAATTATCTATCACGGTTCAAAAATATTTTAAAGACTTTTTTATAAATGTTTAAATATGTTTTCGTTAATTATTTTTATTGATACTAGGCCTAACTGTAGATTTATTAAGAAAAAGAAAAATACTGGGACTTGATTTTATGAATGCTAAGCACCAACAAGGACCAGTTTTGTTTACTTTAATATTTACTTTTACGGCTTAGGCCAAATCTGTGTTAAATAATTACATTTCAAATATAACCGACAACTCTAAAAATGATTAAATCATTGAATTAATTATTGTATTTTTGTATTAAATGAACGGATATCGAATTAGAGTTAAGTGTTAAAATCATTTTAAATATTATTCATTTTTTTCTGTAAGAACACATTTTCAGAATCTTAAATATTAAGGCTAATTGAAGTAACACCAAAAATGTAAATTAGGCACTATAAACTGCAATATTACACAAACCTTTGAATTGGAGGCTGTCAGAGCTACCAATAAAACATTTCAAAATTACCCTGCTGTCTTAGTCAGAATTACTGTACTCCTAACATTATTTAATTACGACCTTAAATGAAAATACTTTTTTTACACATATTAGATTTACCTCCGTTTGCACTTTAAAATTAAAATAAATTTTAATACTGTCATATTAAAACGCCTTGTTGTTACAAACAACTGGATTAACTGCATTAATCTTGTTGATTTGTAACATTATACGTTTTGTGATCCTATTAAATTTATTTAATTACAGAATCTAAAATTAAACCTTACTAACTAGGATTTGAAAATTCAATACAAAATTCAAATAATATAATATTGAATACATGGATTATACAGGGTGTCTCACGAGTAACCTACCTTCTAAGGTGGTTTCCTCTCATCAAAATAATGAAAAAAGTTTATATAAACATGGGTCCGGAAACGCTTCGTTAGCGAGTTACGGCTAGCGAAAGATTTCGCCCTGGGTTTAGAACAAACGCCTAAATAAAGTCTTCCTAGAGATCTAGGAACCCAATTTTATGAGTAGATTTGATAGTTTCTTATGTACGTATTTTGACCCGGAAAATTTAATAAAATAAGTTCCAGAACCATATCTCCAGTAGTTTTTGTAATATCCAATGAAAAATGGAAAAATCTGTGCATAAAAATACGTTTTTTAAGTTTGAAGAACAATAACTGTGTTAAATGCTAATAAATGTGTAAATTTATTTAGCAAAACTTGTAGAGATTTTCATTCTGAAGAAAATGATGTAATATAGGCCAATAGTAAACAAACACAAAGTAATTATTTAATTGACTGAATATTGTATTCGTAAATAAACCGCAAATAAATTTTCTATCTTATTGTTTCGTATGTGTTGATTTAATTTGACATACATTTTTTAAACTTTTTGTTTGTTTATTATTGGCCTATTTTACATCATCCTCTTCAGAATTAAAATCTCTACAAGTTTTGCTAGGATCTTCAAAATGTGAAACTACCCCAAAATATTTTTTCTGGGGATGTTAAACTGATTGCTGGATGTGAACTGGTGATGTTCTTTCATCTGCTGATTCCCGAATGTAAGAAACCTTTTGCACCTGAACGTAAAAATGGGGTTCATTGAAGAACATTAAATTTTTCCATCTACAACAGTCCACTTAGCATGTGCTTTGACCCACAATAACCGTTTTTTGCACATTGCTTGGGTCAAAAGTTGTTTTTTTAGCCGGCCGACGGGCTTTCCGTCCAGCATCAAGAAGTCGGCGTCTAACAGTTGTCACATTCAAATTCGTTCCACTGGCTGCAAGCTGTCGATTTAAGTCCACAGCACTTAATTTTGGATTTACCTTACTTGTTCTCACTAATAACCGATCCTGAGTCGCAGTGGTTTTTCTTTTACGGCCACATTTTTCTTTCATTCGAGGTGAAATGGAACGAACTTTTCGAATTTGTTTTAATATAGCATGCACTGCCCTAGTCCAACGCCATATTTGAAGCTATTTGTCGTTGTATCATACCGGTATACTCTGAGAGAAAAACAATTTTTGAACGTTTTCTTGGCGTTACATTCATTGTTACAATATATTGCGTAAACAGACACAAAAACAATATATGAATTTGTTATAAAAAAATGAAATATACTTGTATAAGCCACTACTGATGTCACGAAATTGCTATAGAGACAAAGAACAAATTCACACTGCACAGACAGCTTACACAATGTGTGTGGTTAGCAATGTAGCCACAACATAGAAAAAAACAAAAAAAAATCCCTGTGTTCGGATTAATTTGCACGCTACTGTAATTTACGTGGTTGTACCATGCATTTACTAAATGCGCCATGGTATATTACCAACGCCGATATGTACATCGTGATATGGATGTGCGAACTGTACAAGAAGAACTACGAAGTTTCAGTCGTAAATTTATAATATATGCTCAAAAATTTATTTCAAATTATTTTCAAATGTTTTATATAATTATAGTAGAACTCCAATTGTATGAACTCCAACTACCCGAATAGCCAATTATCCGGATCTCTTTCAGAAAAAAATAAATAAAATTATGAACATGAAATACATTTTTTTAAGTTAACAAATTGATTTTCTTAACATTCATGACGCAACAATACACTAGACTACTCTTTAGAAAATTTTTGATGCATAAAATTAAGCATTGATGAATACTGAAGCATTATGGTACATAATAAAAAAACGAATTTAAAAACCTGACTTTATATGGTAGCGAAAGCATGGAATTATATAGGTGAAGACGACCACATTAAAAAAGCGTGGAACAAATTGAAAGCTGTATCAACCGAGGAGAAAGTACAGAAATAAAACGATGAGGAAAAGAAGCGTGACGAGGAAAAGAGAAAAGCGGAAGAGGATGAAAATATCATTTGAGGACGTAAGAAGGATCCTTTAAAACATTTCTGGATGTTCTGAGCGCAAAGCAAACGATGTATGATTGTGATTTTTCGGACCCTGGATCCTAAATTCTTAGCGACGATGAACTCATTCAAAGGATTATACTTTCAGATGAGATAACTGTGACTACTCTCGGTTTCATAATCATAGACACCCGAGTTTGAACCCTTGCATCTCCAAAACTACGAGTCAGATTTTAACATATTTTACATGAAAATTTAGCTCATTTTATTCTGCGTTAACCTATTATAATCCTATATTTTTAATCTTATTTAAAAATTGTCATATTGTGGTTGGAAGACAATAAGACCCGGTTTTTTCGCCATCGCAAAAAATTTCATGTGTTTAGAGGCGTGTAACTCGATAATTATTTCACCGAAAAGTTTAAATTTCAACACAACATAGAAAATTATATTCTTATAGCGTGCACGAAATTTCAAATCCGTAGGTTATTTAAATTTTGATTTATTAACAATATTCTGAACCTTTGCTATCTCGGTAACCGCTCGATCGTTCGGCACGGGCAAACTATCGTTTTATTCAGCACAAAAACTTAACACAAATATATAAATAACATGAAATATTGATTTGCCAATGTTGTGGTAGAATTTTTTAAATTAAGAAAAATAGACTGGGCCATGCGGGGGTGGGCGCAACTATCAGGTATTCAGTCATACAGTATAATATCACGTACACATGGATAGCAGCGCTCAACCCCCGAGCGCATGGCCGAGTCTATTTTTCTAAATTTTGAAAATTCTACCACAACATTGGCAAATCAATATTTCATGTTATTTACATATTTGTGGTAAGTTTTTTATGCTGAATAAAACGATAATTTGCCCGTGCCGAACGATCGAGCGGTTACCGAGATAGCAAGGGTTCAGAATATGTTAATAAATCAAAATTTAAAAAACGTACGGATTTGAAATTTCGTGCACGCTGTAAGAATATAATTTTCTATGTTGTGTTAAAATTTCAAACTTTTCGGTCAAATAATTATAGAGTTACACGCCTCTAAACGCATTAAATTTGTTGCGATGGCGAAAAACCGGGTCTTATTGTCTTCCAACTTTGATATGGCAATTTTTAAATAACATTATAAATATATGACTATTATAAGTTAACGCAGAATAGAATGAGCTAAATTTTTATGTAATATAATTATGTTAGAGTCCGACTCATATTTTTAGATATGCAAGGATTCAAATTCGGGTGTCTATGATTATGAAACCAATAGTAGTGTCTTCTAAACCTCTACCTCTTACGTATTTAAGTGCTTCAGTGATATAATTGGCTGACTATAAGATAAGAAACACAACAAGTTTTTTAGCCCTGGAACTAGCAGATCGAGGGTAAAAAATTGAACACTCTGCCTGCCTGTTATGGGTAAATAGTTAATATTATATATAAAGAAATGTTTAAAGAATCTATATACAAAATATTATTTATTATTTGGTGGATGTGTAGCAAATGCTAGAAAATGCGCCTGAACAGGGACCTTATAGTAATTTATCATATTTTTCCTTTTCACTAAAAAAAACGTTAATTAATTATTGACAATATATGAAATGCTACAGCTTGTCAGGTATTAAATGGCGCTGGAAAAGGATGTGCGTGGGCTTGATTGGGTCCTACCTACATAATAAATTAGGTGAATGAATAATCAAATTTACTGTCATAAAATATGCAGGTAATAATTATTATACTACACATATATAGGCAAGTAAAAATTTGGAGTTCTTAATTAAAAATACATTTTTAATTCCATTCAGTATTCATATTGATAAGTCCATTAGTTATTGTTTGTTAAACAGTTCACAATTTTTTTTGACAGTGGCATATTCTGATATTTTTATTTGCAATTGTATAAAATTAACAAGCGAAATCAATAAAAAAAGGAATAAAAATATTGAAAATTTTAGTTCATTGAAAAAATCGGAACACATTGACAGTACTCCAACCGTAATCATTAGGTTAGTTCATTATTTTAAATTATTTAAACTTACCTATTTAATTGTTTTATGTATTTATAAGTTCAGGAAATCTGGAAACGTCTATTTTGGGTGAAAACTCGATTAGAAAAATTGAGAAGAAAACATTACTTTCTTTTCCTACTCATTCATACAGGCAAAGAGATACAGGCAAGTATTTACATTAAATTTATTTTTTTACTTCCTAATGTGTGTGTACAGCAATCTGTTAAATTTAAGAACAAAACTGTTCTGTTTCTTATCACATAATCAAAATTTTTATAATCAGGCCGGCCGGTACTTTTTTTTTATTGAGTGATGATATGTATTTAATATATATATATATATATATATACATCCCGCTAACAATTCCGCGTCTTTTCAAAAAGCGTGCATTTCGCACATCGCTTATTTGAAGAGTATATTCAACTTTGATGAGAGTATATAGGGTATTTGTTACACTTACACCCTGAGTTTTGGTATTGGTTTGTCCTGATATTGAAAATTGAGCATTTTTGAATTTTATTCACTGTGCTATCAATTCAGACTCCTTTCGAATTACCGACAATTTCGCGTTCGTACAAATTACCGACAATTTCGCGTCCGGCATCGTTCCCGCTATTATGACTTATAGCCTGCAACAGTGTAAACGATGTTGCCATGTCGTACCGGCACGTGTACTGTAGCATTTGCCACTTCTACGTGTTGTAATGATTGTAGTTAGATATTCACATCTCACCCTAGTACTTCTCCACACAAGACCATCGTATGAAAACAATTCGTTCTCGGACGGAATCCAATCCAGTCATCAAAATAATTTATTATTTGTTGTTTATTATTTTGACATGTATTTTAAATAGGTACTTATTTTAAATCAATGTAAAACCAGAATAATTAAAGAAAGTATATTTTTTATTTGTTAGAGTTAATTATTTAAAATATCCTAATTGTTACAAATACAGTCAAACCTCCTCATTCGAAATCCTCCCTAAATCGAATATAATTGTATGCTATCCCCTTCAAAAATCGTCCTTAATATGAATTAAATTACCTCCCTATTCGAAAATTTTCGAGAGTTTCGTGGTCATATATATTGTAACAATACATTTTTTTATACATTATTAATAAAATAATTACAAAATTTCCAATTTACACATTGTACACGATTTTTAATGAAGCATGCGTTAAATCACGACAATAAGGACACAGTAAGCGTAGTACAAAACTACAAAAAGCTTTATAAAAAACTGAAAATGCAGTTAACTTTTGAGTTAGAAGAAACCAAGCAGAAACACAAACAATTACACTTCTTACAAAACATTATTGTCACAAAACCTTACGACCAAATAAGGGCATAACAAGCGTAGTTCAAAGCTTCAATACGCATCAGGAAATATTGAAAATTCAGTTAATTTTTAAGTCAGAGGAAACCAGACGAAAGCAAAAAAAAAAAAAATTAGTTAGGCTAAATTAGTAATGCAGTCTTTCCTTCTTTGGTGTATGATTTTCGTACAAACAGGGTAAAAAATACCGTAGCTGTATTCATTCAGATTAAGCAATATTTTACTCGTTAAAATTTCTACAATTTTCGGTACCCAATTTATTTTTCATTTTCTGTAGGCTGACCTAACTTTTTGTTTGTAGGTATAGTTGTACTGTTTACGCGTATCCCGATTTTATTTTACTCTGTTTTTTATGTCGTTTTTTCAATAATTTTTCATATCGTTCTTATAAGTAGAATAATCTTTTGCTTTTGAGTACTAATAGAGCTTGTAATACCAAAACATGCCCTTAATTCTTAATCACAGTATTAAGTAAACCCTGTGGTGAATGAAGTAAAGGTATCATTTACAGAGGGGAAAACATGTGCTTTGCAAAGGGCCCTGCATGCTGATACGCGTACTTTTCCGTTCAGTGAGGAAGGCCACCTCACTTCTCGTTTTACTTAGTAAAACCTCTACAAGTTCAAACCAGCCTTTCGGCTGATGACCTAAACAACACAAGTAAAATAATATTTGTAAAAAACTTTCCTCAATCAAATTGGTGGTCTATTAATAATTTTGACTTTTGTAATTTAATATTTTATGGAATTACATGAATTTTATTAAAACGCAATTTTTAAGTACATTTTTTGTTTCAATGTTTTACCTCTGTAAATCGAAATCAGCCGGTTCCATCAGATTCGAATCAGGGAGGTTCGACTGTAATTACTATAATATGATCAATTAGTAGACAATGCAATTAAAATATTTACTTAGTTGACAAAATTATGTAATTGTAAAGCGACATAATTTGTTCAATATTCAAATGGAGTACCATTCACCCATTGTCTTTTCGGTGTTCAAATGATTTCATCATCATCATCTGATGATTAGGCTTAGGCTTAGGATTAGGCTCAATGGCCTGTTCCAGTATTCATCTCTTTTTAGGTCTTCCCAAGCCTCGCTTCTCTCTAGGTTTATATTTCCATGTTTTAGTGACTGAATCAAAATGATTTTATAAATTATACAAAAGTACGATGGCCAGTAAAATTTCTACAACTTTTGAAATGCAGTCCGGCTTAGTCATAGTTTGTATTTTTATTCTTGTTCCTCAAGTAATGGTAATCTTTGATCTTCAACAAATTATACATTACACTAATAATTCTCGTATCCAGCTGTTTTGTACACGTTGAAGTTTATCCTTTAACAGGCCATTTCCAAGATTATTTTTCGGCTAAACAACTTTCAGTCAGTCTTCCAAACCCTGATATTTTTCTCTGCGTTTTCTTTTAAATTATTTAGTGTTGTAAAAGCCATGGTGGCCACTTTTTGTTGATATTCTTTTGGTTTCTAGTACTTTATTTACATCGTCAACCAACCACCCAATCTAGGAATCAATATTACAAATAATGAAATAAATAAACCTTATTGTTACGTAAAATAATGTACATAATTTTTGACAAGTCAAAATGCTTGGGATAAGGAACTGGAAGGTTATACTATTGCACAGAAGACAAAAAGGAGACAGACAAGGCATTCATTTGGAGAGGCCAAGAAAAACTATGTGAAACCTTGACCAAGACAGCCAAACAATATGCTAGGACCAACTGATTAGAAACGAATTCTTAATAGTAAACAGTGTCCATATTCATAAGTTAACTTGATAGTTGATCATTAAAAATTTTAATCATTATATTTAACAAAAAACCAGATAAAAAGTAATTATATGACGGAATAATTTGAACATTATTTGATTTTTTAAACATACATTTGAATAAGTTTAAGTGTGACTAAATTAAAAACAAATCCATCAGAATTTGTAAACATGATAAATACTCAAAGGTATTGGTACGCTAAGTACCTTATTTTTAAGCGTTTTAGGGCGTAGCAGTAGGATTTGATTATATAGCAGATACGTTCCTTAATACACCTGTCCCAGGATAGTTTGCTACCTAATATTAATTCTAAAAATTATGTAACTTACCTGTTACAAAAGATTTTGATATATTGTCATTAATGGAGATATCCTTACTTTGGTTACTTATTTCCTTACGACCAGTGAAGCATTTGGCCACAGTTTTATCTGAGTTGAGAACTAGATTATTTATTGCATCCAGTCTATAACCTTACTTCAAGCTTCGTTAGTTTTAAACCTTGTTCATAGTTTTCATCTTCGAAAGATATTATCGTATCATCAGCAAATAATATATCATTGAAGGAGCCAAGAAATTCAGCGAGATCGTTAACAAAAATTAAAAATAGCAAGGGTCTTAAAATTCTAACTCGTTGAACTCCCCTTTTAACTTGTATAAAATTTTATGTATATTTTGTTTTAACTTTGCAATGATTGGATGGCAATTCGACCCTCTGATGTCCCTCTAATACCATACACCTCAATTTTTTAATGGGAAAATCATACGGGACACGGTCAAAAGCTTTACAAAAATCAAAAAATAAATAACAGGGGTTTGTTTTTGCTAATGATTAATTTCAGTAAGCTTCTTCAGTATCGGGAAATTACAGACTCTGTTGACCTACACTTTCAGGACTCGTGTTGGACATTTGCGAGTGTACTGAATTTACTTTAAAAAAATCGACTCTACTCTACTCTCTTATCAATTTATTATCTTTTGTAAAAATATTTTCGCCGTTTGGAAACATTTTCTCGATGTGGGTATCCTTTGAATTATCGATTTAAATTTACTCGCCCAAGTGACGAATAAAATGCATGTTTTGATTTTCAGAGGCAACTGCCTTTAATAAAATAATAGTACTGTAAGGGGTTGCACATAACAGGCAGGTGGAGTGTTAAATTATTTGCACTCGATTTGCTTGTTTCAGGACTAAAAAAAATTTAGTTTTGTTTTTATCACATGGTAAGCCAAACATATGACTGAAGTATTTAAGAACAGAAGAGGTACAAGTGTAAAAGATACTTGTCAGAGTTATATCTCCTCTGAGCGCAATGAATTTCATTATGCAGCCAGACCCTGTGGTGAATAACGTGAGGTGTGTCATTTGCAGGGTGGAAAATAGGTGCTTTTTAGACGGCCTGGCATATTGATAAGCTTTTCAACTCGGCGAGGAAGGCAATTGTAAACCACCCCACTCCTTGTTTTACTTAGCTAAACCTGTAGAATTTCAAACCAGGACTGCAAAGTTGGCCCCATACAAAAATTTCAAAAATTAACTTGTAAAATTGATCGGTCTACGTTTCTACCGGATTATTCCGGAAAATTTTTTGTTTGTTCCGTCCAAATAAGTGAAAAAACGCCGGGAGGGGCTAACTTCACACTGGCCTCCCCCCGCTCAACTTTTTAAATTTTTTTTGGACTTCAGGGACAGACCTTCGTTTGTTTCGGATGGTCTCGCAAAATATTTTTTTAGTTCCTTTCAAGTAAGCGAGAAATCGAGAAGAACTGGGTGGTGCTACTGTCACTAATCCCCCTCGACTCAATATTTTAAAGTTTTTTACATAGATTGACAGCCCTTCGTTTGTTCCGGATCATTTCGCGAAAATTTCGTTTGTCCCGTTCAAATATGCTAGAAAATCAAAGAAAAATTTGGAGTGGCAAGTATAAGCCCATGCATTCAATACTTTTTGGTTTTTACTTTAAATGATAGCTCTCATTTGTTCTGGATTGTTCTGTAAATTGTTTTGTTTGGTCTGCCGAAATCAGCGAAAAAATCGTGAAAAACTTAGGAATGGTGGCGATACTCTAAGAAATTCAATTTAAACTTTATCGTTATCCCTATCGAGAGTCGTTCTGCTGTTTCGGAACGTTCCATAAATATTACGATTGTTAAGCTCATACTCGCGAGAAAATCGAGGTGAACTGGATGGTACAAACTTCACTTTAGGTCACCCACTCATTAATATTTAAACTTTTTTGTCTAAATCCATGGCCCTTGTTTTTTCCGGCTATTTAAAAAAAATGTCGTTTGTTCAGATGTTGTAAGAGAAAAAGGAAAAAACTGAATGGGTGTACTTTATTCTACCCTTAACATTTTTTTTCTGAAATCTGTAATCTCTGCCCAGAATTTTATAATGAAAGAAAATCGGTCCAGAATAAATATTAAAATATGCCTACTTGGTTCAGGTCTGTCTAGTAAAGTTTGCTATTTCCCGAATTTCTTAGTTTAATTTTTTATCGCATTGTTTTTAAGCAAAAAACAAGGCTAATAATAATCTACTCCTAGTCCATTTTTCATTTTTTATATTTTAGAAAAAGTTTTTTCTCTTTAATGTTTTATTTACTTACTGTAAAACTGCTAAACCTAGTAATTGGGGCGACATATTACATGATACGAAATAGCATTATGGAAGTGTACTTGAACCATTTTGCAGTGAGAGTGGGCAAACAGCAAAATGCGCATTCTTTTTACACATCGTAAGCGTAATCAGGAAATATTTGATTGACAATTGTCAGGTGGTGTAATGTTAAAAAAAGCGTGAAATAAAATGTTAAAAATTCTTAAACAAATTTTTGTTTTGTTTTATCCCTGATGCGTGTAGGTTGCAATTTGTTCGATTGAGAACAATAAGCAACCCCATGACCCAATGATATGTATGACGTTTAAATGAGCTGTAGTCTCGTACATACCCAGGCCGACCATTCCTGAGAGAGTATGGTTAATTGACCCCCAACCATCAAAGTACATTGGTAACCACTGTCTAGTATTCAAATTCGTATAAAAGAACCAATTATACTATATACTAGGATTTAAACTAGGAACCTCCATCTCCGAAAATCAGCTGTCAGAAAAGCTGTCGAAAAGTCAGCTAAACAGCTGACTTGCGGCGACGACTTTTCTTCTAGACTAGACCAACCCGTTGGTTACTAAACGAACGACGTAAACAAATTACTAAAGGATTTGTTCATGGATTCGTTGACAGTAGGTTTATGCCTAATTTGAAAAAAGAAACCAAAGCGGCGTGCGATGGACTCATGTATGGAAGGCGACAGCACGGCGGAGAACAACTCTTCAAAATTGCGTATAATATACGTTGTGTATACAATGCGTTTAGAAAGATATCCTGCCAGCCATAACAATAATTTAATCCTGACACTACTATGCGCAGCACCGGTTTCCTTCCAGGATAGTTTGTCAACCCAAAAAATCGTCTATCGGAAAAGAGAGTTTTTTAATTCTATCAAAAAATATATAATTATTTTTAATTTAATTGTATTACTTATATCAAATAATTTGCCGAATAATATTTATTTGAATGTTTAGTAAATTAGATTGTGAGTTTTGAAAGAATTGTAATTCGATGATTAATCGAATTACAATTCGATTAATTGTAATCGAATTTAATTCGATTACAATTAAATCGAATTAATTCGGATTTAATTAATCCGAATTAATTCGGATTTATTGTTTATCTATCTATTGTTTTGTCTATTTTCTTAACCGGTGGACGCGAAATTGATAGCAGATGTGAAACTGACGTCCTTGTAAGAATATACATAATATACGTATATTTTTACATAGGGGCGTAGCGAGAGCACTCTGGTGAGAAACACTCCAAGGTACGGTGTATAAAATAGTTTCAAAACACCGCCATTTCGCATCCGGTACCAAAATTTATTTATTTTTTTGTGTCTCTCTGAGTAACAATAAAATTCTCAAAAAATAAATATAGTTGCCCGAAACTATGTACTTTAGTTTAAAAAAATTACGTCCGAAAACCATGTCACAATAAATTTTTATTAAGTTTTTATTAAGGATTACAATTTGGCGTCCGTATACGGACGCCAAATTGCACTCGGACTCCAGATTGTTAGGAAATTGTCAATGTATGGACGCGAAAATGATAGTAGTACATATATATATATATATATATATATATATATATATATATATATTTAATATAATCAGCTGTTGCATATTCATGTGATATAATTCTTACTGAAAGACCAAGAAATGGCTGACAAAATATTAACAGAGCTATGAGAGCAAAATATTGACAACATTGCTGGCAAGTCATTGGCTGGCTATGAAGTGGGTGGGGGGCAATCCGTATGTTCAGAGCTCATCAGCCTTGAAAAATAGTAACAAGAGTTATAAACAAAAGAGGTAAAGAGGTATAAACAAGAGTTATCTCCTTTGAGAGTAATGCATTCCATTACACAGCTAGATCCTGTAGTGAATGAAGTGAAGGATTTATTTTGCAGGCTGGAAAGTAAATGATGTTCAGAGGCCTTGGCATGCTAATAAGCGTACTTTTCCACTCAGTGAGGAAAGCAACTGTGAACCACCTTACTCCTCGTTTTACTTAGTAAATCCTCTAGAGGTTCAAATCAGTCTTTCGGCTGATGACCTAAACAACAAACAATCCTATGATCCAATCAGATGAAGTGATAAGTACTATGATTTGCAATCTTGGACAGACTCAAAGGGTATGGTGATTTGAATCCCTACCATCAAAGTACACTGGTAACCACTGTCTAGTATTCAAATTCGTATAAAAGAGAAAAATTAGAACAACGAAATGATAAAATAGCGATTTTTGTTTTTATGAAAGAGTTTCTTAATGAAATAAATAAAAAGGCAAAAGAAATAATACTCGAGAAACATTAAAAACTTGAATGATCGCAAAATCATTTATGATAATTATAAAAACCACCGACTGACTATTTTAAAAATTAATAAAAACCGTTCAAACAGTAAAAAAATACATAAACTATTTTGTTACGTTTCTGCTACTGTATTTATTTATTTCCCTAAAAACTGAATTATTACAACGTCAGCAGATTTAATAGAATCAGTATTGTTTACATAAATTTGCATAATTGAAGGATGAATATTATTTATCAGGGTAAATATTTATATCAGGGAATATTATTTATATTATTTAATACAGGGTGTATCATACATAAAAGACAATATCTAAAGGAACAAGTTTTGTTTCAGAATTCTCTAGCAGGGCTAAGTTTGTAAAAGTGTTATTGTGAAAAATAATAGTTAATATATTGGGCTCTTTCCAGAAATTTAGTGTATAATAATGGCTAGTGTAGTCCTATTGTTGTAACAACTACCAGAGAAGGTACGGGGTTTTATTTATACTATTTTTCAAAGCTAATGAGCTCTGAACGTACGCATTTCAATTTCATACCCCTACACCCCTACCCACTTCATAGCTAGCCAATAATTTCCCAAAAACGTTACCAATAGCTCTGTTATATTGTGACACTTATCGCTAAGGTCCGTTTCGGGATCTAGGTTATTAAATAATTTAGACACTAAAGCTTATATTTACAAATATTTATTACACTAAACGATTTACAAAATAAATAATAAACTAATTATAATAAAGTAATACAATAGATAATTTAATAATTTACTTAGCACTACTTACAATCAATTTTACAATACACATACAAAATGAAACTGAGTACACTACAACTGAATTTAATATAGATACACAATAACTTTTCCAAATACACACACGAACAAAGAAAGTATAACAATTGTTGACCAACACAATGCTCGGAACGCGGCCTGCACAACATCCGACGGCCACTCGTCAAAGATCAAACAAATACTGACTCTGACCGCGCTCGGGGGTATCTTTTATACTCATTCATAAAGATCATTCTAGTAAAGCAGGGAAACTCATGCAAATAATAAAGTACAAAAAAAAACCTTTATAAGTGAATGCTAGAAAAATCCATTGTAAACAAGTCAACTATTGTAAATAGAAAACGTAAACAACCGGCCCCTTCATAAAAGTTGTACTCAGTACCCTTTTATTAATAGGCGTACTTTTATTGTTACTATTGTGTTATTGTTACTTTTGTCCTATTATCACTTATTGTTACTATTTCACTCTCTATCCTCTCTTTACTATTTTTGTGAATGAATCCTACTAGAAATTTCGAGAACTACACCTTCCTTTGATAAAAATAATAATCATAGCGTTAAAAATAATCTTTAGAAAAAAAATTAAAAAAGCCGTCATTTTCACCGACTCTCGTAGCGTTTTGTCAGCACTTTGTGGTTCTTACGGTAAAAATAAATTAGATGATATTATTATGGATATTAAAGAAATTTATGTAAATTTAATTAGAATTGGACTTGACGCTTCCTTCGTTTGGATCCCAAGTCACTTGGGAATTGCGGGTAACGAAAGAGCCGACGAACTAGCGAAAGCAGCGCTTGATAAAAATGTTATAGACATCCCTAAGGTGAGATTTGACAATCTTTTCCCCTTTTTCGAATGTGTTCTACGATCTGATTCTCGTAATTTCCTGAAATCACAAAGCAATTTTAAGGGAAAATTTTACTTTGAAAACTCCAAAGTTGGTTTGAACAAACCTTGGTTTGCAAATTCTAGAGGTCCTAGAGAGTTTATTACTCTGATCAATAGAATAAAATCTGGTCACACTTGCTATAGAGCACATCTGGCGGATAAAAATGTGATTGGTTCTGCCGCGTGCGACTGCGGCGTGGTCAGACAAGACTTAAACCATATGTTATTTGATTGCCCATTATTGTTTGAAGCTTCGGAGAGACTGAGACTCGACTTGTGGAGAACTGATCCTGATATTGTATATGATGTACAAGATATAATACGTAAAGATAACGAGCTTGCTTACAGGGAAATTTTTAAATTTGCAAAAGAAAACAAAGTTGTGATTTAATAGCGCCCTCTCCTGTGGGAGGATCGGCGCGGCTTCTGTTCGCTTAATTAATGGTTTTGATAGAGACTGTATCGTCTCTGGTGACCAAATAACATACTAAAAAAAAAAAAAAACCTTCCTTTGATATTGTCACAATATTATAAATAACACTTTGTTTACATTATTTCGTCTGCAATTTTTTTTAATTTTTGATCTTTCAATAGCAATTTTAACCTATGAAAATACAAACAGCTGATTATATTATAAAGTGTTGCATGTTAACACGCTCTCACTATTACTGTGGTAAAGTAACCGTGCACTCTCTACAATCAATTTGTTTAGTATGAAAATGAAACACGAGTGAACTACTGCGGCTCTTATACGCATGCGCGCGTAAAGTTGTCAAGGTGATATATTCGTACAATCTGACAACGCTGGTAAACTTTCTAATTGGTCTAAACGCGTGGAACAGCAGAGCTAATCAACCGTGAAAATATTGTAGATAATTAACTCTTTTGTAAAGTTGTTATATTGTATGTAAACTTTATCCAATTTATCTTTTTTTTTAGTTATTTACAAGAAGGGACCTCAAAAACCCGACATAAAAACTTTTTATTGTTTTTTGTTTTAGAAATTCAATTAAGTTAGGTATTTAAGCGCCGGCCCCATTAGCGTAGTTGGTAACGTGCTCACCTCCCATTATGTGATCTTGGGTTCGAATTCAGCCACAGCACAGTTTGGTTAGTCATCCAGTCTTGATTTGTCATCGGCGAGTGAATTGTGAACGCATACCAATTACATTTGGCAGAGTTCAGTGTATCTTATGTGTACCGTATAATTGGTTGCAAGAAGGACTTAATTTAATTGAGTGCGAAATAACCTGAAGGTTATTTGCTAATGTGATTGATTTATTTTTTATAATAATTAATTTATTTTTCATTGTAATAGGTATTGAAAAATTACTATTATTGATAATTCTCCTAATAAAAATTAATAGGCATTTTAAAAATTTTCTACTACTTTTATTATTTACATCTTTTCTCTAAAAAGCAATTAGTCTACATTAAGCCCGAAATCTAAAATTGTATTTTCCCCCAGTGTGGATATTCCACCGAAGAACATCAATAGATGTACTTGTTAGCTTATCTTCTGTATCATAAAAAAATGTAGTAAATTATAAAATTTTAAAAACATCGAAGAAGCGGTTTTTTGAGAAAATCGTAAAAAAGTAAAAATCGTACAAACAAACTACTACTTGAATTTGACCAATTTTAATGAGGATGTTTATGTTGACTTCCGTAATCGTATTTAACTTAGTACGCTATTCCGTTCTTGAGATATTTTGTTCAAACACAGATACTCAGAGCAATAGATACGAGGTGTGGCTATTAAATAACGAGACTGATGTCGTAAAAAATATTAGTTTTGTTTGATACATAATCACTTATTGTCACCTTCAATATACACACTCTTTCTCTATCCCTTCAACGCTCCTTGCGAATTTTCCATTGCTGGAAACAGTGCTGGAAGTCATCTTCTGTTAGCTTTCTCAGGACACGTGCCGCTCAAAAATGTTTGGAATGAAGCTCGAAAAAATGTTTGTACTGACACTCTGTACGCGATTGAAAATGACCCAAATTTTTTGGAAACGATAATAACATGTAATGAAACGTGGTTGTTTACTTATGATCCGGAAACGAAGCGCCAATCCATGCACTGGAAGAGCCAAACTTCACCGAGAGCCAAAAAAGCTCGTATGAGCAAGTCAAAATTTAAAGCAATGATGATTGTATTTTTTGATATCCATGGGATTGTTTACCTTCACTGGGTTCCTGAAGGTCAAACAATTAATCAATATTACTACTTGAGGTACTTTCTAAACTACGTCAAAGAGTCAGGAAAAAACGCCCCGAAATGTGGAAGGACAAATCAAGGTTCTCCACCAAGACAATGCGCCAGCTCATTCCGCCTTATCTGTCAAGAGGTTCCTAACCAAGTACAGCATCTCAATGGTAGAACAACCACCTTATTCACCAGATCTTGCACCATGTAACTTCAATCTGTTTCCTAAGGTGAAATCTGCATTTAAACGGATAATATTTGAGTCTGTGGAAGCTGTAAAAGAGAAAGCGGCACGTGTTCTGAAGGAGGTGACAGAAGATGACTTCCAGCACTGTTTCCAACAATGGAAAATTCTCATGAAGCGTTGTAGGGATAGAGAAAGAGTGTATATTGAAGGTGACAATGAGTGAATTTGTATAATATAAAAATAAAAATTTTTTACAACGTCAGTCTCGGTATTTAATAGCCACACCTCGTAAACACGTTTCTTGTGTTCACGGGACTTGAAAACATGTATTTTCAGTGAAACTCAACTTCCAAAAATCGATATGGAAACACAACTTCCCTTACTCTTATTTTATATATAAACAATGTAAATAAATTTGTTCAAACGAGCAAAATGAAATCAGGTTGATAGTTCATGAGTAGGTAACTGAATTCACGCCATATCTATTGAAATACCCGGTTGTTAATTTATTTGTATTTATTAAATGTCACATTTGCTTATAGTTAATTGTTTGAACTGATTACAAAAAAACTTGGTTAATATTTACATTTATAAAGAAACTAAACTCTAAAAAAATATATAGTACAGCGTTTTTACTGATAAATAATATATTTACCTCAGTACTCAATTATAAATTTCAAATAATTATCCAGGTAGTAAACTATTCGATGAAAAATTAAAACAAAAAGAAACAGATTTTATAAATTGAATTAAAAGAAAACTATAATGGTTGTACATGTCATTTTTTTTTTTGCTGGATAATATATCATGTATTGGAAATGCAAATATAATACTGGGTGTTCCATCGAAATTGATACTGTTGATATTCTGTAACCATTGCAAATACAGTTTAAATTTCACATTAAACTCTTTTGAAAGTTTTATTTAATAAATTGTTTTCAGGAGACTCTCATGGAGGTATAGGACTGTTATTTTCTTTTATTCCTAATTTGTGAACGTTGCAATCTGTTCAATTTAGAACAATAAGCAACCCCATGACCCAATGAAATGAGGATGATGTGTATGACGTGTCAATGAGGTGTAGTCTTGTACAGACCCAGGCCGACCATTCCTGAGAGAGTATGGTTAATTAAACCCTAACCATCAAAGTACACCGGTAACCACTGTCTAGTATTCAAATCTATATAAAAGTAACTACCTTTATTAGGATTTGAACCCGGAACCTTCGTCTCCGAAAATCAGCTGTTAAACAGCTGATTTTGGCGACGAATTTACCTCTAGATCAACCCGGTGGGTTACTGTTAAGACTGTTATTTAATTTTTGTTTTATTTATTACAATGCATTGTTTACAGCTGGCCAAAGTGACCCAGTGACAGAATCAATATTGCATAGAAAATAAACTAAATTACAAATTCCACATATAAATATTAACATACTGTTATAACTCGTTCTAGTAAAGTAAAATTGTAGGATAAACTTTAATTTAATTATTTTGGCATATAATTATTCAACAAATTATTTAACAAAAAACTTACCAATAAAAATGACAACAATGAAAAAATGAGTTCAAAGATAATTTTACCCACCGGGTTGATCTAGAGGTAAAGTCGTCGCCAAAATCAGCTGTTTAACAGCTGATTTTTGGAGACGAAGGTTTCTGGTTCAAATCCTAGTAACGGTAGTTACTTTTATACCGATTTGAATACTAGACAGTGGTTGCCGGTGTACTTTGATGGTTGGGGTTCAATTAACCATGCTCTCTCAGGAGTGGTCGACCTGGGTCTGTACAAGAATAAACCTCATTTACACGTCATACACATCATCTTCAACTCATTGGGTCATGGGGTTGCTTATTGTTCTGAATTGAACAGATTGCTACGTACACATATTAGGAATTAAAACAAAAAAAATTTACTAAATGTTGAAGACAAAGAAATTCACAAAATTTATTAACAATTAAATAAAACAACAATGTTCCTTACCAATTCAATCATAAAATAATATAACGTCTATCTCAAAATAACAAACTTCACGGTATCTAAACATTACGTAAAATCTAGGCCACTAACTCTTTCAATTAAATCAGCTGTTTATGAACAGCTGATTTAATTTTCCGGGAGCTTCATTATAACAATACTTTAAATCACAAACAATAATCAATAAGCAATCAGTAATAAATAATAATAGTAAGAGAAAGAAAAACAAAATATTTAACTACATTGGGTAGAGAGAGTGTCAAAACAAAACTTAGATGAGAGAGAACTGTTCCAAGAAAGAAACGGTTTATTCTTAATACATAAAAAGATACTAAAAACCAAGAATATGGGGTAAATAAAAATGGATTTAAAAATTAAAATTTTTTAAAGCTTTGTTTGGAGCGTGTCAGTTTAAACGAGGCTCGACTCTGATGAAATGGATCAAACAAAGTAATTTCATCAATTAAATAAAATTCCTAATCCTAGTATTCAACGGAAAATTGGTGCTCCTCCTCGTTCTCTTCTTTTTCCTCTTCCTTCCCTCCATTCTCATACAAAGTAATTTCAGACCAACGCCTCTCAAATAATTTCAGCAGACATGGCGCTTCACCCTATCTTGTAGATAATAAAAATGTAGTATCTGAGGCGATTAAAAAAAATCGAATATCGGAAAAAGTGAAAAATTGCACGAATGATTTACTATTTTCGGATGACTGATTTGATGTTCACACAAGCGCGCGCACACACTCACATACACACACAGAGGTCAATCACTAAAAAAAGTTTTCTGAGTTTAGGGAGCCTGAAAACGTGTACTACGTAATTCGTCACCACAATTTACTCTATGAACAGATAAACCGGAGTGATGTAGTTGATCCAGTTTTTCGGGAATTGATTTAAACAGATTTAAAATAATTCAATAATATTATGAAATCGCTTTTCTCTAAAAAACCGTGGAAGCTTTTTAAATTTTTATTCTGGGATACAAAAATATACGGATACAATATTAATATCATATATTAAAATATTAGATGAAACACCCAGTATCTATTTATTCCTTTCCTAATTTTTAAATGTTTTATTTTAGTTAAATTACTATAAAAATAAACAATCAGTAGCGATTTAATAAATTGAAGGTTAGTGTGTACTACAATATTTTACAAGTGATATTAATATTTTATTCAGATATTTATTCTATTGACCTCTATTAAATATTAACAATTGCAAGTCTAGTATTTTAAAATCATGTAATCTAATTTACTCTTCATTTCAGTCATTAATAATTACTAAACTTAAATTGTGACTGAAATAATAAATAAATGACCAGCAAGTCGCACTGATATTCTCGCTAATTACCTGTAGGCTATTATAACGAGGTGTATTGTAAAGTAAGGATCGTTTGTTCATGAAAAATCTGGTTTGAAACACTCACACAACTTTCTCTTGCCACAGTAACCCATTTAAATATATAACCTTTGTTTAATTACGAGTAAATAATGTAAAACGAGAAACATAACCCACTTTTAATCCTGAGTGAATAACGATATATGAAAATCAACCTCTGTAAGTTTTGAAAATACGGAAAAAACTAATTGACAATATTGAAAATTAATTAATAACAATTTTTTGAAATGAGGTTTTTAAGAAGGGTGAAGGGCTGCTCTAATACATAACGAAGAAATTAGATCCAAGTTGGGTGTATTAAACTTAATCTTATAAACTATAATCTTATAATCTATAAACTTAATCTTATTAACATTCATTCAGCAAAAAACTAAATCATAAAATTAATAAGTAATCATCAGTTAAACACAATTTTAATTTTTTTATGTACCATATTTTCATTCTCTACTTTTCACACCTTCATTAACCTCATCAAAAAATTTTAATACGAAAACTACGGTTTCCTCCGTATGAATAAAAAGTTGTACGTCGTCAGGACGCAAAAAAACCTTTAATCACTTATAACCAAACGATTGCACGGAATCAACGCTGGTGATTGCTGTCTTCTTCAAGATATATCCAATATTTTTAACCCATTTATTGAAAGTTTTTGTTAAACTGTTTGGAAATAATCCTTAGCTGTTATGATAATGGAAAAAAAAGTTGTAGGTTATTTTTAATTTTCTACAACAAAGGCTAATACATTCTTTTATCCTAAAATATATATTATGGCCTCAAACGTAAGAACCCATTTATGTACCAAGAGAGCAAATCCCCCCTCGAATATTTCAACTGACTTACAATTTATTCTAGGTACCTTGTAGTACATAAAAATGTAGGTAGTAAATGAGATATTTTTTTAAAATAATCGTAGGATTTTTGTTAGAAAATCGTATGAATAAACTACTACTTCCAATTGACCAAATTTGATGAAAATGTTTGGGCAAGAGAATGTAATAATTTAATACAATAATGAAATATTTGCATACATAAAACGAAAAAATATAGGCTTAGAAAAAGTTTAAACTGAGTATTCAGAGAATAAAATCCTTCAATAAAAGATTTTCTTTTAAAAGTAGTAGGAACTGGAAAGTCGAAAGAAGATTTTAATATTGTTTCGACTTCAATACCTGAGATTATAAAATAAAGAAAGCGGTTGCATTGACGTAATGGAACGTCAAGAAAAGTACATCTCATTTTCTTTTCAGATATACGTTGTACTTACTTTTTCAAACTTAACCAAAGATCAAGTCATCCATGAAAAGTTAAACTTTTACTATTTTCATTTAAAGTTAAAAAAAATTCAAGCTATTTTAGAACATAGATAACAATAATTAAAAGAAAGTAATTAAAGGTTTCCAAGTTTTTATTTAAAAAAATTATATATAATGACATCTTTCATGATAACTTACGTAATTTTATAAACACTAGACAATACAAATTCAACGGGTTGGTCTAGATGTAAAATCGTCACCGCGAGTTTTTTTAAAAAGCTTATTTTCGGAGACGAAGGTTCAATGGTTCAAATCCTAGTAAAGGTAGTTACTTTTACTGTAATGGTTGGGATACAATTAACCATAGTCTCTGAGGAATGGTCGGCCTGGGTCTGTACACAGCCGCACCTCATTTACACGTCATACACATCATTCTCATCTCACTGGGTCGTGGGAGTGCTTACTGTTCTGAAATAAACGGATTACAACATACACACATTAGAGATAAAAAATACGATACCCGGTTTTAAAACAAATAATACCAAGACAGACTAAACCCTTTCGCAAACTCAAAAAATCTTTGGATAGTATTAACCATTCCCTCAGACTAAAATAAAAATAAACATTTTAAACTTACCGTACAGAAGAAATTAAAAATTAACAGCGTGGACTGACACCAACAAAATGTTACTTTTAATTAGTCGATAACAAAATTTTAAAATGTTATACTATAATAAAAAATTTGCAAATTGAATTTTGAAATTGGGGTTGCGCCAGTGGGCATAAAATTTTATTTTACAATGACTACAAATTTATTCATAATCAAATTTGTTAACTGATTTTAAATAATAGGTACAACCAAAAGTAAATTGAAAAAAATTGTACCGAACCGTAAATTAATTAACGTTAAAAGTTTTGCAAGTGACAACGATTTTATACCAATCCAAATGTTCAAGCGTATTTTAATTAAATATTCAAAAATAAAACTTCGTACCTTTCTGAAGTATGTTACTGAACTTTAATAAAAATTTTCCTTTATTTTGAAAAAATATTTAGAAATTTTAATTTGTTAATTTTCAGTAGAAATTTCAAGTGTGAATCGCACATCTTTGTTATGTTTTTTTATATAGGGCTAATTTTATACAACATAAAGTAAGGTTAGGCATATTTGAAAGCTGTTGTTACTTCAGTAAAATTTATTATTAGGCAATACAGCTTTACATTATCTTCCTGAAGGACGCACCGGAAAGGATGTTATTTTCCCATTAATTATAAATTTTCATTTAAAACCACTTCAAAGTGTAATTTTGTCCAAGTGGTCCAAACATTATTAATAACGAAATACGAAGGTAGTCTAATTTCAATTAATAAATTGCTATAATTTATTTGACATCTTAAAAAAGGATTAATTAATTGAAAGTGCCATCGTGTGCATAACATAATTTTTATGTCCATAGGCTCTACATATTATTATATATGACCCTAAATAATTCTGTTATATTCTCCATATTACTAGCTATATGAAAAAAAAATTTGGCGTGGAACACTCACACGACTTTCTCTTGCCGATGCAAATAATTAATAATATAATCTAACATTAGTAATAAAACATTCGAAATAAACAAAAATTTAACCTTAACAAACATAATCTTTTTTTAATCATGAGTGAAAAACGCAAAATTAAAAACAAACTCAGTTTGACTCAAAAATACGGAAAATCACTCTTTTCCGCTAAACTACGATCTGTAGAAAAAAGTACTCTAAATAAAAGTTGTAGATCGTTTAATTTCCTATAAATTTTATTACAAACACTTTTGTCGTGGCTGAAATCTTAAAAAAATGAATCGATTTTTTTACACGTTTTCGTGAGAAAAAACAGAAAATCGCTAACTACCGCTATACCAAGTGAGATACAAAAACATATTTAAAATAAAAGTTGTATGATTTTTAATTTTCTACAACTTTTATTATATATATTTTTGCGTTAAAATGCATATTCTAGTCGCAATCTTAAAAAAACAATTTTTCCACGAGAAAACCGCCTCCCTAAGAATTTCAGCAGACATGGCGCCTACCCGATCTCTTGGAGCATAAAAAATGTAGTAAATGAGGCGATTTGTTTTAAAAAATGTGGGAGCCATTTTTTGAAAAAATCGCAAAAAGTAAAAAATTACACGAATTAACTACTACTTCCGGTTGATTGATTTTGATGAAAACATTCGTGTCAGGTTCGGTAGTAGTACCTATCTAACTTAAGTTTCAAGTTTCAAGTTCGTACGATGTTCCGTTCTGCAGATATTCTGTTCACAAGCACACAGATATACACAGACGCGCGCTCGCGCACGCACACACAGACCAATCGCTAAACACATATTTTTTGGGTTCAGGGGGTCTGAAAACGTGTAGATCCAGTGAAATATCCGCCTACTCTCCGACTTCCAGTAGGATGATCCATATATATTTACAAATCATCCATCATCCATAGTTACAACATCATCAGTCTCAAGAACTTTTTATAAATTTAATAATTAGTTGCATGACGATTAATACAATAAATATTTTTGTTTAATAATGTATTTTGTGTTATTTCTGGGTTAAGAGATCCTTTTATCCACAGACACAGGTTTTCGTTGCACACACGTACCTTTGAAAACTAAGTAGCTGCACACTGTGTATTAAAAATATACCGTTCAAAGATATTTCATTAGAAATTAATTGTTGTTTAGGTCATCAGCCGAAAAGCTGGTCTGAACCTGTAGAGGTTTTACTAAGCAAAATGAGGAGTGAGGTGGTTTACAATTGCCTTCCTCACTGAATAGAAAAGTATTGCTTATCAGCATGCCAGGCCCTCTGAAAAGCACGTATTTTCCACTCTGCAAATGACACCTTCACTTCATTCACCACAGGATCTGGCTGCATAATGAAATCCATTACTTTCAGAGGAGATAACTCTGATTAGTGTCTTTTACACCTCTACCTCTTCTGTTCTTAAATGATTCAGTCATATAATTGGCTGACCATGTGATAAGAAACAGAACTATTTATTTTAGCCCAGCAACGAACAGATTGGGAGTAAATAATTTGACTCTTCACCTGTCTGTTATGGGCAGTAGAAATTAATAACATAATATTATTTAATAGAGAAGATTGCTACACAACAATAAAAGGGAAGAGAGCAGCAGAAAAATTGAGAGAAAATTCCTCCGCTAGATAGTGGGTCCAAAGATAATAGACAAACACTGTAGGTTACGAGATCGAAAAGAACTATATAAGTAAAATGAAAGATTAGAAAAAGAAGACTAAAATTTTACGATCACCCGTGCAGCGTGGATGACAACCGGTTGACAAAATTCATTTTTTAGGGACTAAACAGCAGACCTAAGATGTCAGATAAATGGTTTTAAAATGTTAAAAAGGATATTGAGAAAACCGAGAAAATTTATTGAACAGAACCAAATTCAGACAACTATTACGGAGTTCGAAGGCATCCATGAATAGCAAAAACAGAATACAGGATGGACAAAAGAATGGAAAAAATTCTACAGTGAACGAATTCTTAGAATGTGGGCTACAAAAGAAACTTCCAGAAACCTTTAAAGTCACCTTACCTGGTCTAAAATCTGCCCTATAAGAAATAAAAAAACTCAACTATGGGCCTATATAAAAATCTAAAAACTATATAAAGATTTTAATCTATCACATTTATTATTTAAATAATCGAAAGAAGCTTACACATTTAGCTCTCAAAGAAAAAATTGTAATAATTTTTTTTTTACTAACGAAAGATCTTTAAAAGAATTTATTTTTTAAATGACACGATATTTAAATTAGTAAAGGTTTTAACAGAAAATTAAAAGTATCAGAATGTACTTTTATTAAAAAAGTATTAATTAAAAGAATTTAACTTCAAAGATAGAAAAGTTCAAACAGATTGGTTTTAATGTATGGATTTACATTAAGAAGTATCTGTTGCCAACTAACAACCAATCGGAGACTGCGCTCCAGTCTTACTTCAGCTCCAGTATATAACGCGGAGATATTCAGAGATGAGCTCAGTTGCCGTGTTTCTACGGTCGGTGAATTTTCAACTAACCGCTCGTTATGATAAACGGAATTTAAAATAAATTTCGTACTTTTAAATGTGCTTTTTTAATATTTAATTATTATCTCAGGAAAAATGTTAAATTAAAAATGCAACAAAGTGATCAGTGTTTTGTTATTTTTTTAATGAACTAAAAATTATTTTAAAAAATCGTTAATCACCCATAATATTGGTTATTTTTCTATACGTTGGGTAAGTGACTTTTTTAAATATTATTTTTTTATTATAATATATTGGTTTATTAAAAGAACTGTGCCTAATGTCGTACACATTTTGAATGAAAATGTTACCGAATAATTTGTAACTTATGTAAACAAAATGTAAAGGTTATGTAAACAACAATATATTCATAATTCTCTATGGAGTATTCTCAGTAAGTACTTAACAACAAAATTTACAATTCAAGAAGTAAATAATTTATTTTTTATTATTGCGAAATTATAAAGTTAATTCGACTGTGGAGTACAAGAACTTTTGTTCCTAATATTGTGCCCGGGGTGGGGTTTTAGGAACATAAATGTTTTGAATTATTTTAAATTATATTTATTTTATTAATAAAAAGCCTGTCACAATACAACACTGAATAATCTTCAAAGACACCAGTCAAATCAATTAGAGCAATAACAAACGCACCTTTTTACGTAACCAATGGTATCCTTCACGAAGACTTGAAAAATATCAACGGTTTGATACATTGTTAACGCAACGTACAACTCATTTAACAGAAAGACAGTTGACCAAATAAATCTAAATATACAATCTCTTTCAACTAATGATCTTCCTGTTAAAACAGACAGCTGAAACGAGGATGGATTAGGGATCTTCTCCAACCACCATAAAACACATTTCAATTTAACTTGTCGTGCCTGTTTAAAATACTTTCAGAAAACAAATCATCCATGATCATAATTTATAAATAATTATCATTAAAAATATCGGCACCACATTCCTTGTATAATTTTTCACCAAAATCGGTCATTGGATTGATTCACATTCACGCCATTCCTGAACGATTATCTTCTCATTTACTAGTTGTGCTTTAAAAAAATTGTACTGTTGTAAATAAAAATAAAGTTGAAGCCAAAAAAAAACTACCGGGTTAGCCTAGCGGTAAAGTCATCTCCAAAGTCAACTGTTTAACAGCTGATTTTCGGAGACGAAAATTCCTTGGTTCAAATCCTAGTAAAGTTAATTACTTATATACAGATTTGAATACTTGACGTAAGTTACCGGTGTACTTTGATGGTTGGAGTTCAATTAACCATACTCTCTCAGGAATACTTGGGCTAAAACTTTACAAGACTGCACGTTAAACACATCGTCCTCATCTCACTGGGTCTTAGGGTTCCTTACTGTTTATAAATTGAACAGATGAAAGGTACACACATTAGGGAATAAAAAAAGGAAACAAATAATGTCTATTTTTGTTAAAGAAAAATGATAGCTATTTAAGCTAATGAGTTTTAAATAATAAAATAGTATATTATAACAATTATATTACGACGTCTACATAAAAAACAACTTAACCTGACAAACAAGTTTTAAAAATCTGGTGTGAAACACTCACACAACTTTCTCTTGCCAGTGAAAATAATTAACAATAAACCTAACATTAGTAATAAAACAAGAAATAAACAAAAACAAACCTCAATAAACATAACCTAATTTTAATCATGAGTGAAAGACGCAAAATGAAAATCAACCTCATTTTGGCTTAGAAATACGGAAAATCACTCTTTCTCTCTAAACTAGGCTCTGTAGAGAAAAATGCTCTTAAAAAAAGTTGTAGATCTTTTAATTTTTTATAAATTTGGTTATATACACTTTTGTCGTAAAATGCATACTAAGGCCAAAATCTTTAAAAAATCAATTTTTCTCACGTTTTCGTGAGAAAAAAACAGAAAATTGCAAATTACCGCTAAACTAAGCGTTATACAAAAAAATGTTTGAAATAAAAGTTGTAGAATTTTAAATTCTCTACAACTTTTGTTATATAACGTTTTGCGCTAAAATGCATATTAAAGCCGCAATCTTAAAAATAAAAGGTTTTTACGTAAAAACAGCCTCACGCAGAATTTCAGCAAACATGGTGCCTACCCTTTCTTGTAGAGAATTAAAACTTTAGTAAACCAGGCGATTTTAAAAAAAATCGTAGGACCAGTTTTTGAGAAAATCGCAAAAAAGTTAAAAATTATACGAATAAACTACTACTTCCGGTTGACCGATTTTGATGAAAATGTTCGTGTCGGGTCCGGTAGTGGTATGTAACTTAAGTTTCAAGTTTCAAGTTCGTACGATGTTCCGTTCTTGAGATATTCTGTTCACACACAGACACACACACACACACACACACAGACACACACACAGACCAATCGCTAAAAACATGTTTTTTGGGTTCAGGGGGTCTGAAAACGTATAGATCCGGTGAAAACTCGATTTCGAAAAATCGACATGAAAACAATACTTTCCTTCCTATATATTCATATAGGCAAGAGAAAGTAAAAAATTATTATCAGTTTCTTGAACAGTTATCACGGTGCCAAGTTCGATACGATAAATTGTTTTTATTTTCCAATAATCTAAGTTATTCCTATTCCTAAATATGATAATTAAACGTTTTTATTCCCTACTTCATAAACCATAAAAATTATCAGAGCCACAAAAGTTATTATTCTCTTTTGACACATATATGGATTTACGACTCCCAAATTTAAGGTTAAACGAAATATTCTTATCTTTAAACTATTCAAGCATTTCTGTCAAAAACATTTCACCTTATAAGTAGTAAAGCACCCCTTTACATTAGTAACAAACTTTTACAGACAGATTTGCAACATCTTTACAAACGCTTTCACAAGTTATATCGACCAAGAAAAATATAAAAAATTGTTTGGTAAGGAATTTATGTTTTTTCACGCTAAATTTTCGAACATTCCATTTCTTAAAGATGTAATAAAAAGACTTGGTGAAAAAAATTCCGTTAAATTTTCAACACATTGTTATCATTTAGCTCTAAATATACTTGATAATAGCCAAACCATCAAACGCTTAAAACTGTATCACGTCTTGGATCTCCGTGACAGATTATAAAGAAACAAAAACTAAAACAAAGAAGAAATGAACACTAAAATAATTAAGAAAAATATAACATAAATACAACAAGCTAAATATTTTATTTATACAAATGACTTTTAAAACAATAATTTAGAATAAGAAAAGTTAATTGCATAAAATTTTAGTGGCTTTTGTATGGAAGAGCTTTAATGGAAGACCGCTTCTTTATGTTATTTTGATATCATTCTATAACGGGTGTTTTATTAAGGACGCCACCCTGATTATGAGAAGATAGAAGTAATACATCGATAAATTTTCTGTTCCCAATCAGTATGTTGGCAACAGTGTACTCAAGGCCAACTACGTCAGACAGTTAAAATGTTACAGTCCAGCATTAGTGTGGTGACAGCAGTAGTTTCGTTATATTGTGTCAGCAATGGTTTTTCCAAGGAAGAACCGGGTGTTTTATTAAGGACGCAACCCTGATTATAAGAAGATAGAAGTAATACAACGGTAAATTTTCTGTTCTCCAATCGGTATGTTGGCAACAGTGTACTCAAGGCCAACTACCTCAGACAGTTAAAATGTTCCAGTCAAACATTAGTGTGGTGACAGCAGTCGTTTCGTTATATTGTGTCAGCAATGGTTTTTTCCAAGAAAGAACCGGGTGTTTTATTAAGGACGCAACCCTGATTATAAGAAGATAGAAGTAATACAATGTTTTCATTGCAATTTGCTATTCATTTGTAAAATAATAAATTAGATTAATTAATAATTTGTAAAGTACGGAAAATAAAAATATGCCGTAGATTGTGGCTTTTAACAAAGGGTTGCGTTCTAAATAAAACACCCGGTTCTTCTTTGGAAAAAACCATTGCTGACACAATATAACGAAACGACTGCTGTCACCACACTAATGCTTGACTGTAAATATTTAACTGTCTTAAGTAGTTGGCCTTGCGTACACTGTTGCCAAAAAACTGATTGGGGGACGGAAAATTTACCGATGTATTACTTTTATCTTCTTATAATCAGGGTTGCGTCCTTAATAAAACACCCGTTAGTAGCTTCTTACTAACTGTGTATATTATTCTTCAATCAAAAAATTAAAAAAATTCAAACTCGACGCTTTAACTAATGCTATCATTAATTCTGATAAAAGTTTTGGGTGTAATGTGAACTTGTTTACACATACAATCTGCAGTTCTTTCCTTATAACGTAATTTTGAATTTTGTCTAACCCATACAACCTTTAAACCATGTTAGAAAAAGCATCTCTGCAGCTTTAAATTTCTGTTTCGTTCTTCCTGTATACTGCCCGCCTAGTAGCTGTGCACAAAGCGTGAGAAAGATAGAATGATCGGAAGGCAATAGTTATTCCCTTTCTGAAAAACATCACGTAACGTAGTGTACACAGTTTGTATTTATGTTCCACATTGTATAGAAATTTTGTGCTACCTAAATATAGCTCAATTAATTATCACGCTGATTCACTATAGAATGATAAATTACAATTCAGTGTGGCGAGAGCATTTCGTGTATAAAGTTAGGTTATTTCCTCGGTTTATTGTAAGTTTCAAGCTCTACATGCGTAAAATTTAACATAAAAATGAATGATTTTGTTAAATGTGTGGTGCGTAAGTTAGTGTAAGCCTACAACTTTCATTTAATAGAACATCGGCTTCCGACAGCCGCGTTACTGCGCGCAGCGCTAAAAGAAAGAATTATTGGCTTTAAAAGTAGAAATTTAATGACTATCTATTACATTTAAGGTAAGAAAAAATGTCGCAACCATTATTAAATTAATAAAACAAGAAAAAATATTTTCATTAAGTAAACATATTCATTAAATTTTTTCCGTCATAACGAAGCACAACTTCGTATTATTACAATTTCGTATATATTAAAATAAATCTTTAAAATTATTTACCGTGCAAACATGGTTAGAAAACAGTAGTAGATATTTTCAGATTGGTTAATAGCACGGGAACACAACGATGTCTCAATGTGCACAGCTATACGCCGTAAAGTATAACTGTTAGAGTACACTTCGTTGTCATACAAAAGTGTTGGAATCCATATTACGACATAAAATCTTAACAATGTTTCTGAGCTCTATTCTTTACTGTACTTGCAATCGTTCTATAATGTACACTTTAGCAAACGATGTATTTTTGTCAAAAAATCCAATTATTTTTTTAAAATATTAAACTTTTCTTATAACATATTATTATATTACATTGGTATAACATTGTGTTATTGTACGTAATATTTTCTTGTGTATTTTCTTAATGCGTTTTGTACGTGAAGGTTTAATGGAACTCTACAATTGCACTTATAAATTCCAGTTTGTTTTTATGGCTATCTTGTATATCCCATCGTTCTACTTTCAAAAATATTAAAAGCTTCCAGACTTTTTTGTTTATTTTCTCATTTTGTACGCTACTTTTTTAATCTAATCTAATTAAGTTTTTTAAATTTTATATTGTTAATCCTAGGTATTTCTTTTGTTCAATAAAGATGTTAACTAAGTACTTGTCTATAAGTAAATGTTACCCTTCAGATTAAAACGAAATTTTGGTTTTAACTCTGATAATATTCACGTTGTAGAGTAAAATTTGTTTTTAAACATTCCTGAACGTTGACTCTTTTAAAACAGCCTGAAAGAAGTGACAGCAGTTTTATAAGCTCATTAACATATTAAACTCAAATAGTTTCTCCAAGAAAACAATTTTATGACACGTATTATTACTAAATACTTCAATATCCGCTGAAATTAATTTCTGATTTGACTGTCTCATTCATCTCTAATTCGACCGTTTAGTAAAAGTTCATAAAGTAAGCTTTATTTAGTTTATAATTCTATTATGATAAGAAAAATAACTATTTTTTGTAGCCCTGGAACTAGCGGATCGAGTGAAAATTATTTAACGCTCCACTTTCCTTTTACGTTATATAACTTTAATCAAGGAATACTAAAACACCTCAAATTTTATTTTAAGCATATTTTTCTACAGACCTTTGTTTAGCATCAATCTATGAATTTACATATTTTTCAAATACTACAGAAATTGATTTTTATTTATCGTCATTCACTCACGAATAAAATTAGGTTGATTTTAATTTTACATTGTTTACGAAAAGTATACAAGGGATTCAAAATAAAATTCTACGAGCGCAACGCAATGCCCCTTTTACGTCACAAACTTAATGTTGAACAAAGACATACGAATCTTATACGTGATTGATGTCGTGAAACAACTATACAAGACGATGCACAAAAATTTGAATTACATGACAACGCTCAAATACAAAACATGTACACTAGGGCGATATAGGTTATCTTACTCAGCACAGACTTTTAAAACGCCTCTGGCCAAGGGATCTTCTTTGCAATTTGTAGGACTGTAGTGATGACTGCAAGCTGCAGCAAGTAATTCAAGTTTTGGAACCTTACTGTCATATTTAGAAATTGTTATAATATTGTATCAACAGATACTAAATTTTCAATTAAAAAGTTAAAAGAAAACATTGTTTAATCATGATTAAATATTGATTATATTTTTAATTATTTCCATTGGCAAGAGAAAGTCAGGAGTGTGTTTTACTAGATAGATCTTTTTCTGATTAGTAGTTTCTAAAAATAAATTTCTTCAATAAAAACGCACTTCTATATTAGATAGAACTATGGACTATATTTTTATATACTAGGTTGCTTATTTTCTCTAGGCGGACCGGTCGTATAACGACGTTTAGTCTGCAAAAAGAAGAAAAAAACCAACTGTACAGTTTGTTATTCGCAATAAATGTAGCGAAGCTAAATTTAAAAAAAAATAAAAATAAGAATTTAAGTAACTAAATAAAACCTTTTGTTGTATAACTCTGATCGTAGGGTACTGTACCATCATTATCAATTTAATTGATTGCCGAATAATTTCCTTTTGATTTAAGCCGTCTTTTTTACCCTAAGTTAAAATTGTTTATTTCCTTAACAGTGAAAATAAATTATCTCATATCCTTCGTGTCATTCCAGAAAACATATAATTTTGTGAGCTTGTCTACCGGTTTCGATAAATTAATTTTCTATTTGTAAATAAATTCTTTTTTTGCACATTTCATTTATATTATTGGTTTTTTTTCATTTGTATAAATATAATAGCATAGTATTTTAATAAATATTTTTAGTAGTTTAATTAGTGTTTAGGTTACTTAGTGTGTGATTACCAACACACTAATAGATTAACGTAGTAGTTGCAGTAGTTAATTAACAAAGAAGCACTCAATTGAATCTATCCTTGAACACCATAGTTGGGTGGATTAATTTTTCCACCACGAATTAATATTTTGTTTTTGATTTTCAAACTAAAATTAAGAAAATTAACATTTTATATTGTAATAATATTGTTTGTAAGTAAGGGGAAAATAAATAAATTCTATAGATCATTGACGCAGGTAAGGGTGGTGATCAGGGTGATACAACTTATCACCCCCTTGGTCTTGATTACTACGAAAAATTCAGAATCGTCAAAGTAAAAGATGCAAGTCAAAAAATATCACGACAGATTGCAGCGCGCGAGCAGAGGAATGTGACTTGTAGGCCTATTGTATGCAAACTTATTTAGTCTCCTCCTATCCTACTCCGTGTCTCTGAGTCACTTCTATGTCCGTGTCGCGTCCGTTGCTATAGAATTTACTTAATGACAGATTGTAATTTTTCTTAGTTTTACTACGTGCTGTTTTTAGGTCATTAGCCGAACAACTAATTTGAATCTCTAGAGGCTTCACTAAGTAAAACAAGGAGAAAGTCAGTTTATTATGCCTTCCTCTCTGATTGGAAAAGTATTGTGACACTTATCGCTAAGGTCCGTTTTGGGATCTTGTTAATTAAATAATTAATACGCTAAAGTTTACAATTACAAGTATTTACTACAACTAAAAGATTTACAGAATAAATAATAAATTAATTATAATGAAGTAATACAATAAATAACTAAATAACTTACTTAGTACTACTTACAATCAATTATATGGAATACACATACTCAATGAAACTGAATTCACAATGCACACCCACAAGATAATAAAATATAACAATAGTTAACCACTACAATGCTCGGATACGTAACCTGTACTACGCACCTTTAGCCACTCAATAAACACTCGTCACAGATCAAACGGGTTCTGACTCACTGACCGCCTCGGGCATCACTTTATATTGTGGATCAAAAAGATAATTCTAGCAAAACAGAGAAATTCGATACCAATAATAAAGTACAAAAAACCCTCTTTACTAGAAAAGTCTTAACTATTGTAAACAAGTAAATAGATCTATTGTAAAGAGAATAAAAGGTGTTACAGGTTATCAACCAACCCTTTTATAAACAGTTGTACAACAAAGACCCTACCTTATCGTACACAATAGTGCGGTCATTTTTAAATAACCTTTTATAACTAACCCTATTGTTGCATTTTCACTATATTATTTACTCTTTAACATTTTATTAATTAAGTACTAGAAATTTCTTGAACCATATTCGTCTTCGATATTGCCACAATATGTTTCTTACGATGGACCGAGTATATTTTAGTGGGGTATTAATTTCTATCTTGAAATTAGTTGGTTTCATTTTGAGTTGGTCATTACTGGCTGTACAAAATGGCAGCTGTTGTAATTAACTAATTAATCTATTAGTAAAGCATTGTTTGTAGATTTATTGAGCAAAATGTGACTTATTATTATGTTGGAAAATAGTATCTCTGTGCCTCCATTTATTTTTTCAGCTAACATATGATTTCTTTTCGTCATATTTCATATAAATTGGCTGTAAAATACAGTAGCCACTTTCTATTATGGCATGCAATGAAAGATTATACTGTGACAATATCTAATGGGAATGTAGGTTCGAGAATTTTTGAGGAAGACAATGAGATTAAAAATATGAACGTAAATAATAAGAGTAATAAATAATGTTTTCCGAGAAATAGTTAGAAATATTATATGTAATATAAATGGTATTTTGTAGTTAAGGCAGGTCTGGCTTTTGTTGTACAGGTATTGCAAAAGAGCGGGTACCTATTTAGATATTGGCCTTTTTGTAACACATTCTATTCAATCCTAATTGTTTACATTTGTTAATAACGGGTGATTCAAAAAGAGCGCCGGTTTTTAAACGGCTGGTAAATTTTTGTTTATCGGTTGGCAACATTGTTAGACCTCATTTCTATTTCGGAGAACATTCCGATTGACGATTCAGTTGTAGTTTCTCTTGTTCGTAGTGTAGTACTCTCGCAGTCTGTGTCTAACCATGGAGAAGTTTACTATTGCGCAACGAGTGTTAATCGTCAAAACATTTTACCAGAGTGGAGAGAGTTATGCGGCTACTGTCAGGCGACTTCGCGGTACTCTAGGACGTAATGAAGCACCGAATGAATCAACAGTTCGCAGGCTCATGAAAAAGTTTTTTGAGACGGGTTCTACAGTCGACCTTAAAAGTTCTGGACGTCGTCGTTCTGACCGAACTGAGAAGAACGTTGCGTTGGTTCGTGACAGTGTGGCTGTTAGCCCAGCAAAATCAATACGTCGCCGTTCTCAACAATTGGGTTTACGATGTTCTTTTGTACGGAGAATTCTTCGGTACGATCTCCAATATCACCCGTATAAAATTCAGTTGACGCAACATTTGAAAGTGGCAGACCACCAGAAGAGACGGCAGTTTCTTGACTGGGTATTGAGAAAACGGCAGGATGATGACACCTTCGCAAACAAAATCATTTTCAGTGATGAGGCGCACTTCCACTTAAACGGTTTTATTAATAAACAGAACTGCCGTATGTGGGGTTTAGAAAACCCTCGCGTGGTTAATGAAAGGGAAATGTATGCACAGCGAGTGACAGTTTGGTGCGGCTTTTGGTCGGGCGGTGTCATCGGCCCTTACTTTTTTGAAAATCAAGAAAGACAAGCCGTGACAGTAAATGGAGACCGATACCGTACGATGATTAGGGAGTTTTTGTGGCGTCATTTGGATGGAATGGACATTGACGAGTTGTGGTTTCAGCAGGATGGTGCCATCTGTCACGCTGCACGAGAAACAATGTTGTTGCTCCGTGAACGGTTCCAGGATCGCATCATTTCTCGTAATTCCGACCATCAATGGCCACCAAGGTCGTGTGACTTGACGCCTTGTGACTTTCATCTTTGAGGTCATCTGAAGTCATTGGTGTATGCCAATAAACCCCGAAACATCAATGACTTGAAGGAGGAAATTCGACGGGTTATCGGGCAAATGGAAGTCGAAACTTGTCGTGCAGTAATATCCAATTTCATGGACAGAGTTGATGCGTGCCGGCGCAGTAGAGGAGGACACATGCATGACATCATTTTTCATACATGAAATCGGAAGGTAAGATGAACTTGTTGATGTATTTATTTTCAGTTTTTCAATAAAATAAATCTCTTAATTTGATATATCAAAACCGGCGCTCTTTTTGAATCACCCTATATTTATCCTTCTGAAGGATTTTGTATTTTATTATTTTATCGAAAATCTCTGGCTTTTCTCGAACTCTCCATTAGCCCACCTATATAAGCAACGCGAGTTATTCAGCGAGTCAGTATTTGATCTGTCTTCCACGAGCGTAAATTTCCTAGTGCTTAACGGTTACGTATGAAGTAAGCCAGCGTACTGTGAATTACTCTCTATTATTTAACGTTTATTTACTTTGCATCCTTCCGGTAAGTAATATTAAGTAAATAAGTTAATTTATTTATTGTATTAGTTCATTATAGTCTAATTAGTTTGTTTATTTATTAAGTAATTTTAGTGTAGTTAGTGGTCACTTGTTAAACAACGGGAGTCTCCTGGACACAGTTAAAAAAAACAAAAATAAGATCGCTTTATATGTGGATGTCATCTACATGGGCGCAGCTGTTAGTGCTCAAAGAACGTTTTATTAAATAATTTGAGTACGTTAGTTAGCCTGCTGGATTTACTGATAAAATTGGTTTACGACTTTTTTTAAATTTTGTACATTTTGGCTATTATTGCCGAATTCCGCATCTCAAACGATAAACCTTTCTATACGTCTAATCAATCTTTTGTAGACTCTACTTTACTCGGCTCATTCGTTGATTTGGTAGGCGTCCTTTTTTACTTTACTTCACACACTGCTGGACCACCTGTCTTCTTTCATGTGTGTTAATACCACAATTTTACCACCTCACCCCTCATTTTATTTAGTTAAGCCTCTAGAGGTTCAAACCAGCCTTTTGCCTGATGACTTAAACAATAGGGCGAGAGAAAGTAAAAAGTAGTATTGCCTTTAAAACTAATAACATGGACATGCAGACCGACATCCTTCTAAATACTTTTTTTTGCTTCAGGGGGTCCTAAAACGTGAAGTTTATTTTTGAAGAGGTTTTAGCAAAACCAACCAACGTCCAAAAAACGCCAATTTTAGTTATGCATGTCATCGTCTAGTGCACTCTGGCGTCCATTATGTGTACTAATCATTACAGAAAATACATAGTTAGGGCCTACATTAATAAAATGTTTTAAAAATTAGCTATATTTGCAAAAACCACTAGTATCCATCTTGTTTTGTACAAAAGTGCCTTCGTCCTTGGACTAAGGTTGTTTTTGATCAAAATTAATAAACTGTTCAAAAAAGTGTATTCTTTACTTGGCTTCTTTCACTTTTTTTGGCTTCAACTTTAGTTTTATTTACAACTGTAAATTTTTTTTAAAAGCAGAACTAGTAAATGAGATGGAATGAATGATGAATGGTGGGAATGTGACGTGAATGTAAATCAATCCAGTTAGAGATTTGGCGTGAAATTTTCCAAGGAATGTGGTGCCAATATTTTTCAATGATAATGATTTATAAACTATAATGGATGATTTTATTTTATATGAAATGATTTTTTGTTGTTAAGAAATGACACAGTTATGACAAGTTTTTTTATGGTAGTCGGAGAAGATCCCTATTCCAGCTTCGTTTCAGTCGTCTGTTAACAGGGAGATCGTTAGTTGAAAGAGATTGGACATTTGGATTTATGTGGTCAATTGTCTTTGTGTGTAATGAGTTGTATGTTGCGTTGACAATGTCTCTAACCTAAATGTTAGTTAAATGTTTCTTTAACTAACGTATAAAAGGGAATCACCGAAAGTGATAGAAATCGAAGGGATTTATTGTTTTTTTACCATTTCTTTGTTTTATATTGACTTACTTTGGATGTACAAAAATACAACTGGTAAAATTTTTGTCAAAAATAACCTTAGTTCGGGTTTTTTTTAATTTTATTACATAACATACTAATGGCTTATGGTAGACGTTCGAATAATAACTTTTCTTTTCTAAAAAAGTATGCAGAATAAAGATACCACAGTATCATATGTGTAAAACAATAGCAACGGACTGAAGGACTTTTTTTAATCCTCCTGAAAATTTTTCATATTTTAGACTTTAGTAATTTTGCCAAAATCTCTTCATTTGAATTTTGAAAATGTTCTCAATCCATAATAATATCCTACACTCTATACCGTAAAAAGATCACAAGAAAAACCAATCAAAGTTAAGAAATATACACTGGTTTTAAACACAATATAGATAGCGAATGGTGAAGAAATTTCAAATATAAAATGCCATATATTACAAAATAAGATATTGATGGTAACCAATAAAAAAGTAACACAAAAGAATAGTTTTAAATTGGTAAAGTTTTATTATTCTTAGCTTTGTGTTTTAAATAAGCTGTTGGCGAAGGATCTAGGGATTCATTTATAACCAGCTATAAACGAGTGGATAAGAAACTCTTCGGAAACTTGGTCAAAGTTAACTTTTACAAATATAGTATTATAAAAGGAGATGTACTTTTCGCTTAATTGAATGCTTAAAGAATTTGTTTTCAAAGCGATACGTTATCAAAACCAATTTTGGTATTTAGCACAACTGGACTAAGCAATAAAATAGTATAACAAAAGAAAAAAGTTTTAAATAATGAAGTTCATTGTTTTAAATTAAGTTATAAGTGTTTAAAGATTTTATAACAGTTTACTACTATATTAAATTTTATAAACCATAAAATAGAGATTTATTTTACATTATTAAAGTTTTTTACAAATAATTTTTGAATACTGCGATATATTCTCAATTATATTCTTTAGTTCTTTTTTTTCTTAACTTTTACATCATCCAGTTCACTCTAAAAGACATTATCCAATTTCCTCCATGATTCTCTGTCGTTAGCTGCTTTTATCCAATTATTCTTTTTTTTTCTCTTGTCCTGTATTAATGTAAATGTAGGAAGGAAAAGTAGGCCTAATGGTTTCATGTCGATTTTTCGAAATAAATTTTTCACTGGAAATAGTCTACATATTTTCAGGCCCTTCTGAAGCCAAAAATAGCACGTTTACCGATTAATCTGTGCGTGTGTGTGTTAGTGAGATATTCCACCTTGGATCCTTATTTATATCACATACAAATTAAAGTTTGTTCTGAAACTTATAAAAATAGTTTTTATATAATAGATAAATCAGATCAAAGTTACTTAGCTTTTATTGTAATCCAGATCGGAAATAAAGAATGAAATATTATACTGTCTGTAATAATTACCATTAAATATAACAAATTTAATTATTTGTCTTTAGCAAAACAAGAAAATGTTAGCCCTTAGAGCTCTTTAGTTTGAAATATTAAAAAAGTTATTCGTTTTTAGAAATCAATACTTCAAGCAAATAAATATTTAAAATAAGTAAATTAATAAAATCTAAAATTTGTCAAATAAATGAGTTTAAACATTCAAGAACATAAATAAAAAATATTTATTAAAGATAATCTTAATTATTTAATTTGGATAAAATGTTATTAAAAATAAACTGCATAAACTACTGACATATATACAACACATGTACCACTACAGTTTGTGTGTGTGTGTGTGTGTGTGAGAGAGAGAGAGAGAGAAAGAAAGAAAAGAGTGACAGAGAGAGATAGAGTGGGGGAGAGAGAGGAAGAGAGAGAGCGAGAAAGAGAACTAAATATCTCAACACAAGGTACATTGTAGAGTCTGTCTACGCCAAGAGTACTCCGACGTAGGCAACCAGCAATACAAGTAAGCATGCGTATTATATAAAAAACGCACAGCATGATCAAAAACAAAATTCTATACAACACTGATTCGCTCTAAGCTTAATATATTAAAAACACGTTCAATTAATTTATTAGAAAATGTTTTAGAAATCGAACATTAATAACTAAAACTTTTACTATTGTTCCTCTTACATTCTTATATTTCGTTACATTATTTATTATTATTACATTATTATTTATGATTAGTAGGTTTTTATTTTAGACTGTTTTATTTTTGGACACAAGTAATACAAGACTAATGCGTTTGAATTATAACAGGAGAGTAAACAATTTCAGTGATTCGTTTTTTATCATTTCAGATTGTTTATTTCGTATCATTAAAAATAATGTCTGACTAGTTTAATACAACTGTTTGCACTAGCCCGTGTTTAACTCATTTTTAGTTTCATCAGTTATGTTTTGGTATTGTATCGGTCGTTTCGATTTTCTTCATAGACTGAAGTTGAAAAGTTTTGTAAGCTGTGTTTTGTTAACATGCGTGATAGTGAATGTGTTGAGTTTTTGAAACATAAAATGGTAAACATTACAAAAATAGACAAAATTTGTTTTGTTAAATGTAATGGTTAAATAATTAATTAATGAGTCTCTTTGTGAAACTACAATAATTACAAGTAATCTGAACGGTAATAATACATATTTATTATTTATTATTTATATATTTATATAATAATATATGGATAATGTTTATTTTAGCTGGATGTAGATATTTTAATGATGGAACGTAGTGCAAGATAATTGTTCAGCGGAGAGGTAGATACGCGCTAACTAATGTAAAACTTTTGTTTACAACCTATAGGTGCTTGCCTCGCGCGGAGTACTCTTACAGTAGATGGACTATAGTAGCATACTGAAACTTAAGTAGAATACTGAAAATTGGATTAGGTATCACTAAAAACCTAGCCTGGCCTATAAATTTGATTTGACCTATTTTTATTTACTGAATTTACTTTTTCACTGACTTTAATTTCTAATGAGGTCAGTTAAACAAAATACTATGAATTGAATTTAAATTTGTAAAATTTGAATGCGTGAATATTTTTGAATGTAATTGACGGTGAAGCTTATCTGTTTGATATTTCTGTAATATCCTCCACTCGACACTTGCCAATTGCTATAAACCTGTTTTTGGCTTCAGGAGGTCCTGAAAACGTGTATTTTTAATAAAACTTGATTTCAATATATCGACATGTAACAATAGGCTTCTGTTCTTCCTTAAATATTCATGTAGGGAAAGAGAAAATTATAACACTAAAAGTTGGACCACTTTCAACTATACCGATGGGAATAAATAATTTAATATATGAACTAAAAAAATAAAATAAATAATGAAAAAAATCTGAATTGAAACACTCACACAACTTTCTCTTGCCAATGCAAATTATGAACAATATAGCCTAACATTAGTAATAAAACATTAAATTTAAACAAAAAAAAAATAACCACAATAAACATAACCTAATTTTAATCATGAGTGAAAGACGCTAAATGAAAATCAACCTTAGTTAGGCTTAAAAATACGGAAAATCACTCTTTCACTCTAAGCTTGGCTGTTTAGGGAAAAAATTCTCTAAATAAAAGTTGTAGATCTTTTAATTTTCTATAAATTTGATTATACTTTTTTGTCGTAAAATGCATAATAAGGCTGAAGTCTTAAAGAATCGATTGTTTTACACGATTTCGTGAGAAAAAAAACAGAAAATCGCTAATTACCGCTAAACTAAGCGTAATGCAAAATGTTAGAAATAAAAGTTGCAGTGTTTTAAATTGTCTACAACTTTAACTATATAAATTTTTGTTTTTACGAAAAAATTGATTTTTTTAAGATTGCGGCTTTAATATACATTTTAGCGCAAAAAATTATATTAAAAGTTGTAGAGAATTTAAAATTTTACAATTTTTATTTCAAACATTTTTTGGTATAACGCTTAGTTTTGCGGTAATTAGCAATTTTTGTATTTTTCTCACGTAAACGTGTTAAAAATTGATTTTTTTTAAGATTTTGGACCTAGTAGGTATATGCATATTACGACAAAAGTGTGTTATAATAAAAGTTATAGGAAATTAAAGATCTACAACTTTTATTAGAAGCATTTTTCTCTACAGAGCCTAGTTTAGCGTGAAAGACTAATTCTCCGTATTTTTAAGCCATACTGAGGTTGATTTTTATTTTGCGTCTTTCACTCATGATTAAAATAAGGTTATGTTAATTGAGGTAGTTTTTTTGTTTAATTCTAATGTTTTATTAATTTAATTAATATAAAAGATATTTTAATGTTTTATCTCCTCGTTCTCCTGGTCACATCTCCTAATCACTTATCCAAATGCTTCTCCTTATTAACCAACAGTTTCACACTTAAGTCCCAAGGAAACTGATTTTAATTTTCTGGATCCGAACCATGAAACCTTTGGTTGGCAAGGTTCCCTCTCCCACCAAGTGTCCAACCAACCAGGAGAGCCAGAACCATCCCAGTGATTGGCTAAAAGTTGGTAGTGTAGTATGTCTTTTGAGTAAACATATTTTATTTTAGTTTATATTATTTTTATTTTATTGTATCATATTTTATTTAAATGTTTAATTAAAAAAGATTTTAAGTTTTGTTATTGATTTAAAAGTTTATCATATCAAATCATATCAAAATCAATATCATATAAAATTAAATGGTAACAAACTCATTTTTAAAATAAATACTATATTTAGTATGTAATAAATTAAGTTGAAACAAACAGAATGCAATAAATTTTTGTAACAAAACCACAACAGGACGCAAGTCATTAATTACTAATAATAGCATAACGAATTTTTTTGTATCAATAACAAGTATCGAACTTTAGTGTATTATGGGAGTAGAATCTTCCAGAAATATTTGACCGTTAGATTTAAATTTTCAGATTAATGTGTAGGGGAACAATAATGTAGATTGCTGATTGGTCAGGATTGTTACACCTCGTGGAAACGGCTTTAAATGAGGTGAACATAAAAAATAAAAAGAAATAAAAAAATTAAAAAAAAAAAAAAAAAAAAACGGGAAGCCTAGAAATGTGGTTTGTGAAAGGAAAAAAACAAAATTTAACCAAGTAATAATTACACCAGAAGAAAATAATTTAATAATAATAAAAAAATTTAAGTTAACAAGAAAGACCCAAAAGATACAATAAATTGCATGCAAAAGTAATAGATGGCTTATAATTTTGCCCCAAAATAATTAATTTTAATAATAAATTTATAATAATTTAATAAGAAAATAATAAATTTAATTGACACAAATTCAAAAAAAATTAAGAGAGAGAGAGTTATTAATTTAAATTGATACAGTTCCAAGATTTCTTAATGAGAAAAATTATTAATATCTTCAAAATAAAGTTTTTAAATTTTTGAATGGCTTAAATATAAAATATGGAGAGACTCCATGTTAACAGAATTACATATACATCAGATTGCAAAAAAAAATGGGTGCACCCTGCTAAAACTAGCCAAAAAAATTTGGTTGTCGACAACCCCAAAAAAAAATTATACAACTCATGAATTGGCATACATGTATCAAAATGACTTATTACCATATTATATTATCATTTGCTTTTCGTAAAAAAAAAATTAACAAAATGTTTAACACTTTACTCCTTTAAATGTCAAAAATTAGTTCACCCAAAAACAAGTCTTCAGAATTAGTAGAAAGTAGTTAACCTTATGATGCTGAGAATGAAATCCTTTGGTCATAACCAAAAGTAGGTTGAAGAAAATCCCAAATGATAAATAAATTAAATGAAATGTACATTACCGATATCCAAAAACTTGCATAATAAATACTAGTAAGCCATCATTTCAAGGCATGCTCATTACATTAGCTTAAATGTTATTTTGAAAATTAAAGTTGAAGACCAAGGTAGATAACATTATAATCAGTTGTAAACTGACATAAGCCCAGGTTAGACATCAAGTAGAAAAAAACCAAAACTAAAACCATGGGATGGAATTGAACCCTACGGGGTAGGGTAAAACGAAGAAACACATAATTAATAATTTTGATTTAATAAAATCAAGAAATTTTTACTAATAATGTACATAACCTATAAGTACAATACATTTCGAATCACATCTCATAACAGAATGAACCAGTACAAAACAGGCACCAAACGACTAACTCTCCAATAGAGCGCACAGCACAGGGAATGACGTCACAACGCCGCGACAATTCAAAATACAAAACCAAGTCCCATGTAACGAGATGACGTTACAGGATAATTGGATGTTAAGGGGAAGAGGATTTCGGGAGTAAAGCGTTATATCTCCTAGCGAGGAGAGCAAAGCGGAACTCTGCTTCCACCTTCAGAATCGTGCAGATGTGTTTTTTGTAACGGGTTTTAATGTAATTGTAATATGTGAAATTAAGTATGTATTATTTTATATAATTTTGCGAAAATAAATAGAGTCAGTTTACTATGTAATAATAATTAAATTTTCACAATATTTTTTATTAATTATTTTAAGATAAATGTATTTTTTTTATAAAGTTATAAATGTAATAAATGTGTATCAATGGAGTCCGGACGCATGTAAGTCTCAATAAAATAATGTATTTTTTATGTAATTTCAAAAGTGTATTAATCAGTATAATAATTTCTTTACTTTTAATTAAAGTATCATTAAATGTTTTATATGCAAATGAGTTTGGTATCAGTCATTTGTCCTGGAGTTCACTTTCTGCATGATACAATACACTACCGAACTAATTTCAAACCTTTGGATCTTGTTAACTTAAACAATAATAATTTCAATTTCATAATAGCTACAACAAATAATAGCATCTCAATTTGGGAGATTAATTTTATTATTTTTAACCTCTACAAATAATGGCTTCCCATTGTGGGGAAAATCACACCACAGTAGGTAGAAGAAAGGTCCAAAAACACAGCGGGAGAAATACACCGGCCTAAGGAATACCAAATGAATACCGTTGGCTATATTTAAAAACTTTTGTCTAAATACTATTCTATGTAACTTATTTCAACAATGAGAATTTTCCCTACATGATTTATTTGGTTTTTACCTTAATTATGAAAGTTACGGTAATTAGGAATTACAATAACTTCCATTGTTTGTGCAATTGTACTTTTACAACGGTACAAAGCAAATAACACTAATGAAATTCTAAAAATACATTCAAAACGATTTGAAAATTAAATTTTCATGATCACAAATTTTTTTCTATGGAGACGACATTTTATGTTGGAGTACTATTAAAATACGTACAGAGATAACAAAAATAGGCCAACGTGGTACAAAATACAAAAGCGTAGATATTTCAATAGTAGATGCATCAGAAAACAAAGAAATATAATCACAATGAACAAATCCTGAAATGGAATCCGTAATTCAACGCCATGTTGCGTTCCACTTTTTGAATAGTAACAGATTTGGCCTATTATAATCATAGTGTATTTAACACGACTAAAAGTCATCCGTTAACAAAGAAAATTTTGAATTAATATCTGACAGAACCATATTGCAGTAAAATCATTTGCCAAATACTTTTTGTCGCCATTTTTAAAACTGTCATCTATCAATTTGTTTTCCCCGTCCGTCCGTCACATCTAGATGTCAGAAACTGCAAGAGATAACAACAAACCGTATTTGGATTCGTAATCTACACAAGTAAGTTTTCAGGCAAGTTGAGTGTTAATTTATTTGCACTCGATCTGCTAGTTCCAGGGCTACAAAAAGTAGCTCTATTCCTAATCTCATGGTCAGCCAATTATATGGCTGAATCATTTAAAAACAGAAGAGGTTGAGGTGTAACAGACGCTAATCAGAGTTATCTCCTCTTAAAATAATGCATTTCATTATACAGCCAGACCCTTTTTTTCCCGAGGTGGCGAGAAAAACTTATAATCGGTCCCTTACCATGGAGGAAGTAGCGTTGGACTCAATTGAAGCGTCCTCGTCCAGCCCCAACGTGGCCGCAACTGCCTACCAACCAAACCCCGATGCCTGGCCACTTAATCCGACATCAGCAAAGAACCCTCCACCTCCCTCGGAACTATTTATAGGCCTATAGTACTGCAAAGGAAATGTCGGGTAAAAAAAAATTACATAGGTACTGTTAGCGGGGCGTAGAAGGGAACCGTAGCCTAACTCCCCTCTCGCTGTCACTGACCAACACTCACTCTCTCACTTTCATTCATCTCCTTCATCACCAGCTCAGGAAATTAGTGTGCTAAACCTACCTTCTGAGATGGAAACAGGATTGATTCACTGTGGTAGAGGGCTATCTTGCTGATCTCTATATATGTGTCCTCCCTCCGCAGTCTCCCGACCACCCTCTCGGCAAACTGAGCGACCAAATTCCAGCTCTCCTCACCCCGCAGCATCGCTGACCATACTTTGTCTGGGATCCACTGTGCAGCCAGACCCTCTTGTGAATGGAAGTGAAGGTGTCATTAGCAGAGTGGGAAATATGTACTTTTCAGAGGGCCAGGCATGCTGATAAGCATTCTTTTCAACTCAGTGAGGAAGGCAATTGTAAACCATCTCACTCATGAGATTATACATTCATTCATAATTTTGTATCGTTAATGTTTCACAAAATTGAAGTAGGCCTAAATAAACCATGCCCTTATCTGATTACTATTTTTCACAGTACCTAAATGAATTAAGCCAAAATCTATTTTTTTCAAAACTACTCCAGAGGCTTTAATTTTTTTTTTTTTAGTGCCTCTTTAGTCATAGTGTACCACTTTAGTCAATGTGGAAGCTTTCAGTTCTTTTTGGCATGATATTCTCTCATATTCTGAGCACGCTTCTGTTTGGCTGCTTCTGAAAACTCCCTCTTCTTATATTATGTTTTCTGTGTCGTAAGCCGTTGGTTGTGGTCCTTGATGACCTATTTGTATTTGGGTAACTTTTCCGTTAGATCTTCGTGAGTTAGTCCAAGTTCTTGTAAATCCCTTTTGATTTCTTTGTGCCACATGTAGGCCTATGCGTTACCAGCGTCCGTTTTTCGCCTCATTGCATGGTCAATTATTCTGCGTAAAAGTCTTGTGTTTGGTAATCTTAGTAATGTCCAAAGTACGACAGCAGTTTCTTGCGCATGGTCACTATTATTGGTTCTATGTCTCTGTACAATTGATCGTTAGGTAAAAGTCTGTAGTGATTGTCTACCTTGGGCTTCTTGTTTATGCACGTTCCGAGTATTCTGCGTTCTACTTTTTTGCAGATTTCCTTGATTCCTCCCACGTCTATACACTCTAGGATTTTTGTGCTGTATAAGATTTTCGTTCTGTAAGTCGTTTTTTTAGTGTTTATAGTGTTTTATAGAGGCTTCATTATGTAAATAGAAAAATATTTACATAAATGTGGATTTAACACTACAATTCTTTCACTTGTTATTAGTATTTAGAAAAATAAAACAATCGTTTTTACGTTTTAAATAAACATTTTATGTGTAAAGTATAATTTTATCTTGTCATGATAATCTGCGTTATATAGGTAATATTTATTTATTTTCTGATGTTTTACCGGTTTTTAATTGCAATATTTAAAATGTTATTTTTATCATAGTAGTAACGAATGACAGTGACCTTAAAATGTGTAATGAAGTGTATTTATTTATAAATAAATCTATTAAAAACTTAACCGGTTGTTTAATTTCATTAAACATTATTACTGCAGAAAAATTGCTAAGTCATCCGTTAAAATATTATAATTTAATATAAATATTGTAATATTATAATATGTAAATACAAAACATTGACTTACAGATTAAAAATAATTTCTCAAAACGCTATGTTTGGAGTGTAGCATTATATGGGAGTGAAACAAGGGTGATAAGGGCTGTAGAAAGGGGGAAGAAAAAAGATTTGGAAATGTGGTGTTATAGTAAAATGTTAAAGATTAGATGGTTGGACAAAATAAGTAATTTAGATGTTCTTAGACGAGTGAACGACAAAATAAGTATAGCGAAACAGTTTACCAGAAAAGAGATAACTAATATTGCGAAGCTATCAATTGTTGTTTGTGATTGGATAAAAAAATATCAGTGTATATATAAAGGTTTCTAAATAATTGCCTTACATGTCTAAAACCATTACTACCCTCGTTTTGGTTTTACAATAATGGAAGTAAAAGACAAATTAGCAAGCAAATATAAAATGAAAATAACGTTTCCTCGCATTTAGAAACTGAATTATAATACAAAAATGAATGATGAGATTCGGTAACATTTTACTGAATAACGTTTGGAATTAGATTTTTAAAAGCTGAATAAACATGGGTTGGTAATTACAAACGAATAATGGATGAATATAAGAACAGGAGGAACGAAGTTACGAAGAACGGTGAGTTGAAAGGGATGGAAACGTTACAAAGAAATAAAAGAGGAATGAGGTGAATTTGGTCGGTTTTAGGGGTGCTAAAGGTAGTTGTAAGGATGGGAAGGCAAAAGAAGAAATTAGAGGAGGGTTGATAAGAATTTATAAACAACACGAAAATGTTTTTCCAGCTTTTCAATAAATTCATAACCCTCTCTGTTCCTCTCTGTTTATTTTCAAACGGTTTCAGTATTTTTTTTTTTTATTGTATTTTTACTCTAAATTATCATTTTTTGTTGTATAATAATTGTACATAAAAAGAATCTTATAAATAAAATATTTTTATAAGAAACGATGAAATCAGATTCTAAGGAAATATATTTTCTGTATTGTTACATAAAAATTTATTGTTGTTTAAGTTGAAAGACAAAGGTCGGTAAAGTAAGATATAAAATTGTATATATGCCATGTCTCGCTCATTAGATTGAACAGTATGACGGTTTTTCAACTTATCTATTGTCACGACAATCTTGACATGTCATTTTCATGTTTTATATAATTTTTCTTTCGTTTAGTCAACTTGTATCTATAACATATTTATGCATGTCTTACTATTTTTATGTTTTTACCTTTCTTGAGAGTTATATTTTTCTTTCGTCCCGTTTTTTCTTGAATAATTCCGAAAATACTTATTTTTTTGCTTTTTATATAGGGAGTTCACAAAATAAAGGACAGCCATAGAGGAGAGTAGGGCTCGTTTTAATGAAGAACCGCCGAATTTAAATGTTGCGAAGTCAGAGGAAACTGATCTCTTAAAACGTGAAAACGCCGAGTTAAAGAAAAAAAACAAGTTACTAGAGAAAACTTCAAGCCGCAAACGAAAAATTATTAAAATTCAAATTGATTTCCCGAGTAAACATACCTGAACAGCTGTGTTTATAAAAACAATGCAATATTCCTACCGTCACTACACACCGGCCGAGTTGTTGGGGACCAGACTACGTCATCACTCATGTTATATTATCTCACAGCAGCTGCGCGTGACCGCTACAGTCTAGTAGGCCTATAGTAACTGTGACTATACATAACCATTTATGCGTGATATTTCTATTTCTTAGAAACCCTATATATTGGTTACTGTTAACTATTTTATTATTTACAATAACACCTTTTAAGGGGAGACTGTACTTTGTATCCCGCCAATGTTAAATTTGCTATTTTTAGGTACATTTTTCATAGGATTGGTAAAAGATAGGGAAATTGAACTTTACACACCATAGGTGTCGGGTTTCTTCTCGAGCTACTGACATTTTTTCAATTTAATCTGTAGATCATACAATTTTTTTTAAAAATACGAATACACAAAATTTGTACAAATTGTTTTCTACGTTTTTTGCTCATTAGTAATTTTTGGAGCACCTGAGGAAGTCATAAAAATGACGGTATATGTGGATATACAAGATAATTAACTTGTAAAAATTTCAGCCTTGTACGTTTATTGGTTTCTGAGAAAAATGTACCTTAGTGTTAAAAATATAAATTTACGGAAAAAGGTAAGAAACAAGAAGGCACTAATCAAAAACAATATGTACACAAACAAGTAAATTTCCTATCAAAAGTTGTTTAGAAAGCTGAACCTAAACAGCTGGGAATACAAAAACCAGTGATGCAAATATTTTAAAAACTAAAATTCTAAAATCTTTGCACTAAAACGAGCAGTATAAAATTGTGAAAAATATTCGTTCTCGGTAACATAATTTTTCTGTGTAAACTTGATAAAAACTTTATTTTTTTGTTGTAATTTTTAATGTTTTTTCTAGTAGATCATTCTAGGCCTAAACTATTGACAAACATAAAAAACTATAAATAGAAATTTTGAGTTAAAACCATCGTGCCATCTTTCCTTAAATCTCGGTCCTTCTCAAGAATTCTTGAACGCACTTTTCCTTTAGATATTGTCACAAAATGTATATTTTAATCTAAATTGTATTGTTTGTTTGCCATATTGACGCATTCTATTTTGAGTTCACAGTCATTGTATAAACAGTTAGTCTATTATTGTTATTATCAGGGATTAAACAGATCTAGAATTTGGTGGTATTATATACAAAACTGCAGTTGTACGTTTTATTTTGTTTATATTTTTTTATTTGAATATGTAGACTAAAAGAAAATTTATATTTCCTTAATATTAATGATTTTAAAATACAAACGTTCAATTTTTCAAGAAAACTAAAATAATATTTTTAAATTATCATCTGCTATAAAACAATGTACAGACGAATCGTTAATACTTTACGTGATATTTAAATAATTATTAAAGCTTTATATATTTTTTAAAATATTTAACAAGCACAAAGAAACTAAATTTATATTTACGTAGCATTTTTATATATACAGGAATACACAAATAAATAAGTACAATTTCATTATTTATTAACTTAAACTAAAATCGTGACTTTAGTACAGAAAAAGATACTACCATAAATTCAAAAGTAAAAGAAATAAATCTTTATCTAGTTCCAACAGTACTTCGAACGAGTTAATAAAAAACTAAGGTTTTAGAAACAGAAACCCGTAGTCTACATCAAACGGAAGAATATTTCACATATAAAACTTACACACATGGTTAATGTTGTACACATCGAGCATATCACGTATTGTAATAAACATAATGTATTTCAAATAAAATTGTATATTGGTATCTCATTACATGAAAAGGTTTTAAATTTTATTTTTAACTATTGAGTCTGGGTTCTTTCATGTTCATTTATTAGTCTCCATGGAACTTCTATAGAACGTTGTGGTAAACGATAATTATTAATGTGTTGAGAACAATTTTATTTTACTTTCTCTTGGCCTATAAGAATAACTTACATAGAGACCGAAAGTAGCTTATTTATTAAACTCAGATCCTGAACTAACCTAGGCTTAGGTGTTACAATTAAATGATCAGAAAATACCCAGTCTGTACAACATCAGTTAACAAGGAACATTTTATCATTATTATAATCTATGAATATTTAATAGCCTAAATACAATAAAGTACGCACAAAAAATTTAAGTTATTTTAAAATAACGAGGCCGTCAGTTGCTATGCTGCAGTTATAATTTTTCGCGTAATTTAAGCGCCACTAGGACATTTTTTTAAAAAATTAATAAACTTATTTCACAAGAGTCTTAGTACGTATTTTTAAGTGTAAGAGCAAACATTTATGTAATTATGTCTTACTAACATTTATGTCTTAAAAAGGACTAAAAGTTTTGTTTGAATCATTTTTGTGTAAAATGTAAGTGTAAATAGTTGTAAACCAGAAAGTAAAATTACGTAATTAAATTTATAATGTTTTAGCAGCTTTTTTATGAATAACTACCGAACGGTAAAAGATACGATAAAAAAGATGAGGACATTAATTGTAGGAAATATCATAGGAAAGACAACAAAAAAAAATTAATCCAATATCTTGTTTAGTTTTTGAGATAAACGCGATTTACAAAACCCTTGCAATTTGTAACTTTAGGGGGTCGCTGGGGGGGGAGGAAGCAAGGGGGTAGGGGTGGGGACTTTTGGCAGTAGGCCTACACTTGTCTAAACTATAGTAATCGATGGAAAAAAAATTAGCTTTATACTATTTTTTTCCTCTATCGGGTATTTCTCGACACAGATTGACTGGACTATAGTGTGTGACTCAACATGATACGGATGCCAAAACATTTCTTCAAACAAATGTTTTCAGAATTGTATGACTTCCCAACCAAGTACAGTGTAAACAAGGTGAGAAAACGTAAATATTTTAAGGTTTTAGGCCCACGAACAAAGCGTGTGGATAACCGAAACCCGCGGATGCTACCCCGGCGGATACCAAGGGATTACTGTAATCCATTTACTAATTGTTTTTCACTATTTTATAAGGACTCACGTAACCAGGTACAATATAAGAGGAACTAATAATACAATACTAAAGCAAACCATATTTAAATGATTTTGAAAAGGACCTCTGAAAAGATAAAGCGCACTGTCCAATTTAGCAGAATACTGTAATTAAAATGAGTACAAACGTTAGAAATTCAATGGGATAGAATACATTAACAGTAACAGAGTAACGTTACACGAAATGAGATTTACATTTCCACTAATCGTATGAAAGACACAATAGAGTTGCATTAAAACATCACAGCTTCTCTCAATACAAAGAATATGGAGTTTCTCCGGATGAAATTGAAGTATATTTCAACGTTATCCTATTAAAACTAAAATAAACGGTGCTTAACTTAACTGAAATTTAAGAAGATATTTTATCTATGTATTCATTTACTTCTATCGCATTGTGTAGGATCTTGTGACACTTACCTCTAAGGTCCCTTTCGAGAACCGGGTAAATAAATGATTAACACACTTTAGCTTAAAATTACAACAAATATTTATTAAGCACTATAAATTTACAATTACTACAATTAAATTACTTATAATAAACCAACTTCTTTATCACTTAGTTTATTTTTATTAAAAACAACTGTGCTGTTTTGCACAACCAGTAAATGTGCTCATAGCCGGCCGCATTGGCGCAGTTGGTAACGTGCTCACCTCTCATCATGCGGTCCTGGGTTCGAATCCCACTCAGGCATGGCATATTTTCATACGTTACAAAAAATCATTTCATCCTCATTACACACAGTCACACCCCAACGTCGCTAATGACCTTGTAGTTGATGCGACGTTAAATAAATAAAAAAAAAAAAAAAAAAATGTGCTCATAATATTGTAACACTTATTGCTAAGGTCCGTTTCGGGATCTAGGTAATTAATTAATTAATACACTAAAACTTACAATTACAAATATTTATTACAACTAAAAGATTTACAAAATAAATAATAAACTAATAATAATGGAGTATTACAATAAATATATATTATTTATTCACATTATATATATTTATGCATATTCTTAACTGCATAAAATATTAGGTTGGGAGTAGCAGCTGATAATGATCAGCTGTTACTCCCAACCTAGATATTAGTTACGTAATATTTTATGCAATTAAGGATGTGCGTTTTATGTGCGTCTGTTTTGATTTTAAATAAAGCGAAATTTCAATATCTATTATCAATTTTTTTCCTGAGTAATTCACATGAATCTTTTCAGAATTAAATTTTCTACAAATTTATTTAAGAAAAAGTACACCTTTAGTAAACTTTTATGGAAGTAATCTTAAGTTAAACACAAAAATGTGTTATTTCTTTGCACCAATTCGTGTGTTTTATGTAAGATATCTCTGAAAGTATTCCATTTACAGCTGTGAAACAAATTTTATTCAATTTTTCAGATTAAAAAACATAAGAAACAATTGTATTTGTATCTTTGTAACTACCTTTAACAATTTTATACGGCCTTACTTCACCGAGGGTACAGAGTTCTAGGTGAAATTTTTCGCTAGCCGTAACTAGCTAACTAAGCGTTTTCAGGCATATGTTTATATGAACTTTCTTTCTTATTTTTAGCTATAGAATGAGATCCCAAGAGATTGTCGTATAGTTTTGAATCACCCTATATAATAAAAGTTGAAGAAAATTTAAAACCCAAACACCAAACATATTTTATTCCAAACAGTTTCTTGTGTAACGCTTAGTTTAGCGGTAATTAGTGATTTTCTGGTTCTTTTTTATGAAAATCTGTAAATAAATTGTTTTTTTTTTAAATATTTAGGCCGTAGTATGTGTTTTTCAACAAAAGTGTGTAATTAAATTTATAGGAAATTAAATATCTATTTAAATATTTTTCTCTGCACAGCCGTTTAGCGTCAAAGAGTATAGAAAATGTATTTTTTCGTCATTATCCATCATGGATAAGGCAATAATTGAGCCTGTACGTAAATAAGTTGTTCATAACAGACACACATAAGTGCATAATCTTATATTCAGATTTTTATAACTTATTTATATAACATCCGGTTTATTAACTATAAAATTTAAACTTAAAAGCTTATTACTCGAGTTTATTCCCAACAAAACCATCAAAACTGAGTACAATAATTGAATAGTAGTAAATGAGCTTGGTAAAATAACATTGTTACATAAAATAACATAATTATGAAATGTTTGCTGTAATGTAAATTTTGTGCAGATATTATAAATTAAGGTTATATAATGACTGTCTAATTAATAATTCAATTAATTAAAGTTATAACGAGATTAATTAATAAAGTAATAAATTAATGACCTGTTTTCGGTTTTGTTTCCAAACAGTGTAAATAATTGATATTGATAATGTTGTAATACATAACATTGCTCTCATAGTTTTGTTACTTTAACCATTACGTTAGTAACTCTATTAAGAAATAAGCAGTGAAAACTATTCGTATAGTCGAACTACTGAAAGAGTATTCCGCGCGAGACAACCGCTTATAGATTGTAAACGAAAGTTTTAAAACAACTTGTAGTCCTATATAACAGAAAAATGTGTAGAATAACTTATCTTAACTTTATATTAGCTTGAATGCTTGTTTTCCCGTAAAAAACTCGAATTTCCTAAGCACTGTACAAAAGTAACAACAAAACAACACGGTTGCGTACACTGGTATGAATCCTTACTACATTTGTGTAACTCATGAAGCAAATGGTCGCTGCACACTAATTTCAAAACTTCCATAGCCTACTTACCAGAGAACATCTATAAAACCATAAAATTTCAATAGAGGGTTCAACTGCATAGCTTATTCTTTAAAAAAATCGACCTTATTGCCAGTGGTGTATATACTTACCAAAGACCTATTGTTAAGGCGCGTTATACAGTAACGTACTCAGATTCCCACTACCTAGTATTTCAAATTTCCTAAATAAAATAGTTCCTGTGACCTCATGCATACGTCATTCTTCCTGTCCCTACCACCGCTCTCTGACTTCCTTGTTCCCAAACACTTGCACTTGTAATTTAGCAGTGAATGCATCTAGTCGGCGCTCTCTCTCGTACTGGTCATAATGGCGCGTTATGGCATTACATTGTGATATATGTCAGTCGTTGGCATGCATTTCGTTCGATCTCTTCATGAGAACTCTAATTGTGTTATTCATTTTGTTTATTGTGAATTTATAACTGTTTTAACTTACAAATTATGTTCAGTGATTTTCAACCTACCAACAACGTGTTAGTAACATTGCGAAACTATTTTCAAGACTTTATCAAGGTAAGTGCCGATTTTGTTGTATTTTCTGCTATTTATTGGTGCAATTCCTTTGATTTCATGTTCCTCAATTCATCCTATTGTTTATATTTCAATTCGTTCTTAACCGCCTTAAACCGCCAGTTACAATCAATCAATCGTTTAGTTGTGATTACCAACTATCTTTTAAAAGTAATCTGGTTCTCCGGAAACAATCGTTTTATTTGCTATTTCACTAAATTCGATAATTATTCGTCGTGGGTAATTTTTTATTGTGGTCTACCGGCCTATTTCCATGATCATTTCGATCGTCCGAGCCGCATGTCTTAACATTCAAGGTATCTCTCGCACCGGAACCTTAACACCTATAAAGGGTTAAACTAGTTATAGACATTAATTTTAATGATACAAAATAAACAATTTAAATGTAACAATCATTACAACACCGTATTTCTTCCGGAGATCACATACAGCAGCAAAACAATCTTCAGTCTCGGGAAGATAAACACGGAGCACAGAATCTCAAAATTGGAGCGTCGGATCATCAGGAGATGTCTGAACAAAAGATGTTTCTCTGATGGGATATGGAAACCCGTCTCGAAATAAGTATACAGAAATACTGAACCAGATGATGAAAAAGAGAATTTCCTTCTTTCACCGACTCTTCCAGAATCTCAAAACAAATCATCAACTTTTTCCTTAACAGAAAAACTCAGCCCCACTGGATCAGGGAAATTAGGGAGGACATGGACGGGCTCCAAATCTCACTTGAGTACCTCAAAACAAAAGCCGAAAATTTCCACAGGCTGAAAACCACAAGACTTGAACAGCAGAAACCGACGAAACGACAGAAAGTTGTGTATACTGACAAGGAACGGCAGAGAAGATCGGATGGCTTGAGGGAATACTGGAGAAAGTTCAATGAAGGAAACATCAGGAAAGGACTCCAAAAACTGAAAAATTGAACCGAACAAATTGAAATGAGCTTTTTTTAGTTTGATGAACTTATGTAGTCCTATGTGGCTTTAAAGAAACAAACAATCTGACATGGTAAACAACGAATCACTGGAATCGTTTACTGTTCTATTATAATTCAAGCGTATTATTAGTCTGTTATATTACTTGTAACATAAAATAAAACTGAGTCTATAATAAAAATGTAGTAGGCCTACATACTCGTAAATAATAATGTAATAATTGTAAATAATGTCACGAAAAATACGATGTAAGAGTAACAATAGAAAAAGAAGAATAACAATAGTAAAAGTTTCAGTTATAAACGGTAAACTAATGTTAGATTTATGAAACCTTTTCTAACAAATGAATTGAACGTATTTATTTAATTAAGCATTAGTTAACGAACGCATTAGTCATGCTGTATGGAATTTTATTTTGATCATACGGTGTAATTTTTAATTAATACACATGCTAACTTGTATTGCTGGTTGCGTAGACAGACTTTAGTGGAACTTTACTAAAATAGTATACTAAATAAAGTATGCCAGCACGGTGTGGGGCTGTAATTCGTCACACGTAAGAAATATCTATATATTTTTTTTTGATAATTGTGTTTACGGTCTCATTGTACTAATTAAATCAGACTTAGAAATCCTTCTTAGTCTGTTTTTAGGATTCTTACGCGTTTCCCAATAATTCTTCATATGTTGGGATCTGATCAATCTGATTTTATCTGTACTACAAATCATTGACACCAGTGCTCGAGTTTTTTTTGACAAATCTTGTGTTTTTATCTTTAAGCAACTAAAGTTGTTCAGGTTTTTTTTAAAAGATCTCGTTCCTGCATATTTTGCTTTATTTTAGTCAAACACCTTTCAGGACTTTTTTTGTAGTATTATTTTTATTATTTATTTTGCCATAACGGGCAGGTGGAGTGTTAAATTAATTACACTCGATCTGCTAGTTCCAGGGCTACAAAACTAGTTTTACGTATTTCTTATCACATGGTCAGCCAATTATATGACTGAATCATTTAAGAAGATGAAAAGTAGAGGTGTCAGACGCTAATCAGAGTTCTGAAAGTAATTAATTTCATTATACAGCCAGACCCTGTGGTGAATGAAGTGAAGGTGTCATTTGCAGGGTGGATAGCAATTGCTTTTCGGAGGGCCTAGCATGCTGATAAGCAAACTCTTTCAACTCAGTGTGGAAGACAAGAGTAAACCATCTTACTCCTCGTTTTTGCTTTGTAAACATCTAGAGGTTCAGACCAGCCTTTCGGCTGTTGAACTAAACAATAATAACAACATTATTAAGTATGTATAAATAGGAAAGCCCTCACTGACTGACTTACTCATTACTAATACTCTTCTAATTGCGTCATACCTACTACTAGTGAAGAGAAATTTTCTTTCTGGCCAGTACCGTCTACCCTGCTTCATCAATATATAGGGTGAATCAAAAAGAGCGCCGGTTTTGATATCTCAAATTAAGAGATTTATTTTATTGAAAACTGAAAATAAATACATCAACAAGTTCATCTTACCTTCCGATTTCATGTATGAAAAATGATGTCATGCATGTGTCCTCCTCTACTGCGCTGGCACGCATCAACTCTGTCCATGAAATTGGATATTACTGCACGACAAGTTTCGACTTCCATTTGCCCGATAACCCGTCGAATTTCCTCCTTCAAGTCATTGATGTTTCGGGGTTTATTAACATACACCAATGACTTCAGATGACCCCAAAGAGGAAAGTCACAAGGCGTCAAGTCACACGACCTTGGTAGCCATTGATGGTCGGAATTACGAGAAATGATGCGATCCTGGAACCGTTCACGGAGCAACAACATTGTTTCTCGTGCAGCGTGACAGGTGGCACCATCCTGCTGAAACCACAACTCGTCAATGTCCATTCCATCCAAATGACGGCACAAAAACTCCCTAATCATCGTACGGTATCGGTCTCCATTTACTGTCACGGCTTGTCCTTCTTGATTTTCAGAAAAGTAAGGGCCGATGACACCGCCCGACCAAAAGCCGCACCAAACTGTCACTCGCTGTGCATACAAGAGAAACTACAACTGAATCGTCAATCGGAATGTTCTCCAAAATAGAAATGAGGTCAAACAATGTTGCCAACCTATAAACAAAAATTTATTAGCCGTTTAAAAACCGGCGCTCTTTTTGAATCACCCTTTACATTTCAAGAAAAAGAAAAATTTATATTAAAAAAGCGGCTTTAAAAGTTCTATATCACTAAAACGACAAAAATAACACACAGAACAAAATGTCTATACAATATAACGGGTGGAGATTCATCTCTCTCCCTTTATCAAAAAAATTAAAGATATATCAGTACTTTCTAAAACCGATACGGTTCGCAAATTTATGAGTCCGCTAAACCGAATAATATATTTCGATTACAGTCCTGTCAATTACGACAAAGGTACAATTAAGACAAAGGTACCACGGAGAGGAAGGAAACGATGGTTGTGGTTGAAATCTTGGTAAAGGCAGTTACTTTTATACGGATCTGAATACTAGACAGTGGTTCCCGGTGTACTTTGATGGTTGTGTTTCAATTAACCACATTCTCTCAGGATTGGTCAGCCTGGGTTTGTACAAGACTACACCTCATTTACACGTTAAACACATCATCCTCATTTCATTGAATCACGGAGTTGCTTATTTAATTGAATAGATTGGAACATACAAACACTAGTGATAAAATAACATAAAATTATTATTATTATAGGTTATAGTTTCATTATTTAAAATTGTGTGAAAAATTGATTTTTTTAAGATTTCGGCATTAGTATGCATTTTACGAAAAAAGTGTTTGTTCTAATCAAATTTATAGGAAATTAAAAGATCTACAACTTTCATGCAAAGCATTTTTCTCTACAGAGACTAGTTTAGCGTAAAAGAGTGATTTTCCGTATTTTTAAGCCAAACTGAGGTCGATTTTCATTTTGCTTCTTTCGCTCATTATTAAAATAAGGTTATGTTTTTTGTTTATTTTTAATGTTTTATTACTAATGTTAGGTTATATTGGTCATTACTTCCATTGGTAAGAGAAAGTTGTATGAGTGTTTCACACCAGAATTTTGTAAATGTATACATAAACTTCCTAATACAAATTAACGTAAGAACTAAGCTAATGTACAATTTATAAGGGGTATAATACGTATTACAATAGGAGGAGATTTGTTACTTTAAAAAGATCTTCTCCTCATACTACCCTTTCTTCTTTTCCAACTTCCCCCTCAACGATTCTTTAGATTAGTACTTTGTAACACTCATTAAGTGACCTCGAAAATTAATTAAGTTTTTAACGTTAATTTTTCCATTGAACAAATACTTTTAAGTAACTAAACTGAGTAAAGTTTATTTACTGTGGATCCAATTAATTAACGATTTAATTGAAATACTACATTAATTGAATTTCATTTTTATCATCATCATAGATTATTAGACTCAGAACTTTTTGTTTATTTTCACTTGTAAAGTACACGAGGAAATTCTGTTAAAACAATTTTAAAATTTTTGAATAATTGTGTTCTTTTGCTTTAGCGTATTCTATTTATATTCTAATTGAGATACTCGCTTCATTTTAGGTTGTACACGGTACGTAAAAAACTTTCATTTGCGAAAATCTCACCTGATAAAAATTTATAAACAATGTACCTTTATTTACGATTTTATATTTAACCTTTAATTTAAAATTAAATTTTTATAATTTCCAAATTAAGGAGAAATTTAATTTCAATCTTAATATACTTGTTTATATATTTTTCGATTACTGTAAAACCCAATTTAATTTAGCAATTTTTCTAGAAGTACAATACGCCAGCGAGACACTCGTCGGGCCATATTAAGTTGAAGGAATATAAAGGATTGAACAGGTAGAAAGGAGGATAGTCAGAAAATGCATAAAGGATAAAAACATAGTAGAAAGGCAATGGAGGATAATCTCGAATGAATAAGTAAATAAGATAAGTCCGGTAACAAATTTCTTCAGGAAAAAGAATTTCAACCTTAAGGCATCTACTTAGAGGAGAAAAAACCAGACTTGCTAACCAATTTTGTTTTCATATAACTATATTTTTTAATGCATAATCTGTTATATAACAATAAATGCAACTTATCGATTAGATTTAACTCATTAAAACATTACAACCCACTAGTGTAATAATTAACAAATTATAACAAAATATATTATACTGTTTTACCTAAAACTGTACACCTAAAAAATCGCTTAGAAGATTATCATCGCAAGCTGGGCAAATGAAAATGTAACTTTTTCGTAGCTCTGAAAACAGTAGTTAATGTTAGCCCAGCTTGCGAAGATAATCTTCTAAGCGATTTTTTAGGTGATTGAGTCAAACGATTTTTCAAATCTTCGAGAACTTCCGCGGTTAACTTTGTCGGCTGGCGAGGTGGTTTCTCATCGAGTACACTCCCAGTCCTAAGGAATTTATTTATCAAACGCAATATTGACGATTTATTCGGATCGGCAGAACGGAGAAATTTAAACTGAAACTTATCTTGCACATATTTGTAAGATTTACTCGCTATGTAAGTCTCTACAAGAAGCACGCGTTCTTTCTTGTAAAAAACCATTGCTGACACAATATAACGAAACGTCCGCTGTCACCACACTAATGCTTCACTGGAACATTTAACTGTCTTAGGTAGTTGGCCTTGAGTACACTGTTGCCAACATACCGATTGGGGGACAGAAAATTTACCGATGTATTACTTCTATCTTCTTATAATCAGGGATGCGTCCTTAATAAAACACCCGTTATTAAATGAATGGCATATCCAGGCGGCAGAAAAAGTGGTTCTTGAAAAGAGTTCAGGGGTGTAGTTTAATGGATCACATTAAGAATGAGGAAACCCGGGTCTATTTAAATGTTTCCCTCTCATAGAAACAGTCGAAAAATAGAGAACGAGAAATGGGAGGGAAATTTAATACGAATGAGTGAAGCTAAGTGGCTGAAACGCTACCTAGCATACCTGATGAACGAAGATATGTAGTTAGATCACGAAAAATGGTCTAAGAATGCGAAACAGGTCGGAAGAAGAAGAAAAAGATGTGTAGCGTTAAATACGGATTCCTGAATATTTTGATTTCCTAATAATTAAGGAAAAATTTTTCGGATAATATAACAAAAAAGTCAGTAAACTTTTATATAACCCTATATTTTAAAAATACTTTCATTATAATTTTTAAAACAATTTAATTTCTGTACGTTTATCAAGACAAAAATGAAAATTACAAAGTTTTAGAGAAACAAAAGCATTTTAAGAAAAACGGAGTTTGTTAATTAAGAGTGTAAATATTATGTTCAGGAATTTTAATTAAGTTTATGGCTTTACATTTTATTCTTAAGTTAAAATTTTATATTTAAATTTCTCTACAAAGAAACATAAATTGATTTAAAGAATTAACAAACTTTCTTTCATTTGATATTTATTTATGTCACATAAAAGTGTCTTTGTACTGAGACAGGGCTGCAAAATTAAAAGTTCCAGGTTTTTGTTTAAAAGCATCTACAAGACTTTGAAGAAGGAGTATAAAATTCGTCAATAATAACCACTGATACGCCTAAAAATATTAATGCGATATTAAATTCAGTACATATTAATTCATTTCATATACTTACTGATTAAATTTTAATTAATTGTTGCTTTTTTTCTTCAATAATTATGTCTCATAGTTTTTGCCAATCTATACTAATAAAATAAGAAGAAACGTCTGTTTGTTTGTTTGTTCGTTTGTTTGTTTGTATGACGTAATCTCAGAAACTGCTGAACTGATTTAAAAAAATCTTTCATTGGTGTATAACTTAGAGCTTCCTAATCAATATAGGGTATGTTGCAACTTTAAGTAAATTTAATTAAGTGAGTTAAGCAACTTAAACTGTGACAAAGTTGCATGTTTAAGCGTATCGGGTGCATAGCACTTTGATTTTTACTAAGTCCTCTGGATGGTATTTTATACCGGACCCGACACGAACATTTTCATTAAAATCGGTCTCTTTGGATCGGATCTTTGGAAAATCATAAAAATTTTTAAGAGTAAACGTCGTTTGTTGCGATTTGTTTTCATTAATTTTAATTTTCCAATGTTTAAATTATGACTTTATCTGGTTACAGGATCGGCATCAACCGAAAAATTTGCTTTCATGAAAAATTTTATGAAATGAATGTGGATGATTTTAATACTATAAAATAATATAGAACCTAATATTATATTATTTTTATAGTCGTATATTTGATGCCCAAAACGGGCAGGTGGAGTGTTATTTTAATTGCACTCTATCTGTTTGGTTCAGGGCTAAAAAAAATAGTTCTGTTTCTTATCACATAGTTAGCCACTTATATGACTGAACTATTTAAGAACAGAAGAGGTAGAGGTGTAAAAGACACTAGTCAGAGTTATCTCCTCTGAGAGTAATGAATTTCACTATGCAGCCAGACCCTGTGGTGAATGAAGTGAAGGTGTCATTTGCAGGGTGGAAAGTGAGTGCTTTTCGGAGGGCCTGGCATGCTTATAAGCATATTCTTTCAACTCAGTGAGGAAGGCAATGGTAAACCACCTTACTCCTCGTTTTTACTTAGTAAAACCTCTAGAGGTTCAAGCCAGCCTTTCGGCTGTTGACCTAAACAACAACAGTCGTATATTTGTTATCTGTTGAACATTTGAAATAAATGATAAAATATAAATTTTTTATGTTACATTTTATGGCAATCACTTATGAATAAAACCGTCAAAATTTTTTTAATGTAACATGTCCAAAAAAATTGGCATCGTCGTATATGATAAAATTGAAAACAAAGTTGTTCAAAAGATGAGATTTGCGTACGGGAAGTAATAAACTGTGAAGGATGTGCCGAAATAATTACAATAGAGAAGCCTGAAGAAGTATTAAAATGGTATTAAGTATTAAGTGGAAAGTTAAGTATTATAACGCTTTAAAAAAGGTATTAAAATGAAAGCACTTATTCAAATAGATTTTGTGAAATGAAACTTAAAAGGAAATAATATATTGGGTAAATTATAAAATCCGCTTTGGTTTTTTTTTGAACTATTTTTGTTTTGTTTTACAGTAATATTAAAATTATTAAATGGTAGAAAAGTTAGTTGTTTTTATAATATGTTTATTGTTTTAACTGTGTAATAAAAAGAAACAAAATAAAAAAACTCTTTATATATATGTAGGTGTCATTTTATGCCCAAAACGGGCAGGTGGAGTGTTATTTTAATTGCACTCTATCTGTTTAGTCCAGAGCTAAAAAAAATAGTTCTGTTTCTTATCATATAGTCAGCCAGTTATACGACTGAACTATTTAAGAACAGAAGAGGTGGAGGTGTAAAAGGCACTAGTCAGAGTTATCTCCTTTGAGAGTAATGAATTTCACTATGCAGCCAGACCCTGTGGTGAATGAAGTGAAGGTGACATTTGCAGGGTGGAAAGTGAGTGCTTTTCGGAGGGCCTGGCATGCTTATAAGCATACTCTTTCAACTCAGTGAGGAAGGCAATTGTAAACCACCTCACTCCTCGTTTTTACTTAGTAAAACCTCTAGAGGTTCAAACCAGCCTTTCGGCTGATGACCTGAACAACAACAGGTGTCATTTAAATTTTTATTCAGTACAGCAAAAATTAAAATGGTTTAAATGTTATTAAACAGCTTAAATGGTTTGTTCAAATAGTTTGTGAAATATATATGATTTCAGTACTTCTTCAATTTTGTTTTTTAATTTAAGCCACCCACAAGTATTAAACTACAATTTTGTTAATTTTTAGGTCATTAGCAAAATTTTTGTTTGAACCTCAAGAGGATTTACACTTAGTAAAACGGAGAGTGAGTTGGTTTAACAATGCCTTCCTGCGTGGAAAAGTATGCTTATCGGCATACCAGGCTCGCCAAAAAGCAACTAATTTTCACTCTGTATATATGATACCTTCACTTCATTCACCACAGGGTCTAGCTGTATAATGAAATGCATTACTCTCAAAGAAGGTAACTTTAATTAGTTTGTTTTACACCTCTACCTCTTCTATTCTTAAATGCTTCAGTCATATAATTGGCTGACCATATGATAAGAAACAGAACTTTTTTTGTAGCCTTAGAACTAGCAGATCGAGTGCAAATAATTAACACTCCACCTACCTGTGAAAAAACGAGAAAATACGAGTGTTGTCAAAACATACGTATTTGCCTCATCACCCTATTTCCTCACCCATAATACGTTATCCATGGCCCAACATTTAGATTTATTAAAAAATAAATCAGTTCTTCCTGTATTTCGGAAATATATTTTCTAGTGTATTATTAAATAACACTTGAAGCAAGCATAAATTTATTTTGGTAGCGAAAACTTCAAACTATACATAGCCTATCAAAGCAATATCGGTTCAGCGAACAATTTTCTGTAATAACCAATCGACGGCTATGATACCTGTACTTGAACAAACACTTCTAGTTTTCCTTACATCAAATTCAAACCAATAAATTCACACTGAAATTTCACAGTACTATAGAAATAAAATTGGCGGTTTAACTTTTTATAGGACTTTGGTAAGTATACTTACCACTGGCCATAAGGTTGATTTATTTAAGAATAAGATATGCAGTTGAACCTTATTAGTATTTTATGTTGTTATAGGATGTTCTCTGGTAAGTAGGCTATCCACACTTTGAAATTAGCGTGCAGCGACCATTTTCTTCGTAAGTGCACGAATGAGGTAAGGATTCATACCGGCGTAAGCTACCGCTTTGTTTTGTTATTTTTTTACAGTGCTTAAAAAATTCTAGTTTTTTACGGGAAAGCAAGCTAATATGCTAATTTTTTTTTCTCTTTAATTCTTTATTTACAACTGTCAAATGTTACAACAAGCAAATGTGATGATTATCGTGATTATGTAAATGACATGAGAGGGGTTGGGCCCCCATTGGTGCCTCCCCAAGAATGAAATGTGTATATCAAATTAGCATGTCTCTACTCCAGCGTCTTTTAAGGCGTCTAGGAGGATTGTCAGGTAAATGGACGGAGGAAAGTGAACGCACCAGGGGGTTCTCGTGATCGTGTGACTTGTCGTGAAAGCGTTTGTATAGGTATTCAATGGAATTTTGTACAAGTGGTGTTTTTAAATCTGTATGTAAGGTTTTGTTGCTAACGTAAAGAGGTGCTTTTGCTATAAGGCGTAATGTTTTTGACTGGAATGCTTGAATTCGTTGCAAGTTAGAGGGTTTGGTTGAACCGTAGATTTGGGATCCGTAGGTCCAAATAGGTTTCAAAAGAGAACAATATATGCGTAATTTTTGTGCCATTGGTAATTTTGATCGTTTGTGAAGTAGGGAATATAGAAGTTTAAGTCGGGAATTCAGTAATAAACGTTTCCGTTTGATATGTGTGCTCCAAGTTAGTCGTTTATCAAAAGTCAGACCGAGATACTTGACCGTATCTGTTTTTGTGAGAGGTTCATTGTCTATGTATACTGGTGGGCAATCACCATGACGGAGTGTGAAAGTTACGTGAAGGGATTTTGTCGTATTAAGTTTTATTTTCCATGTTTTACACCATTCGTGTATAAGATTGAGATGATGTTGGAGTGTTAGTGAAGCGTGTATAGAGTTTTGGTCTCGGGCTAATATCGCTGTGTCGTCAGCGTAGGTAGCAGTGAGAGTCTGGTGTAGGGTCGGTAGGTCTGAAGTGTATACAGAATAGAGAAGTGGGCCTAAAATTGAGCCCTGAGGCACGCCGGCTAAGAGAATAAAGAAATTTGAGTAAGATGATCCTAAACGAATTCTAAAGAATCTGTCAGATAGGAAGGAATTTATGATAAGGTAGTAGGTAAATGGTAGTATTTCTTTTAGTTTGTGTAAGAGACCTGTATGCCAAACTCTGTCAAAAGCTTGAGCGACATCTAGGAAACCTGCGGACACATACATCTTTTGTTCCATAGACGAAGCTATGTAATCAGTCACCCTGTGCAGTTGTTGTGTAGTGGAGTGTTGAGTGCGGAATCCGAATTGATGTGGAGGTAGTATATCATGAACCAGCGGAAGTAACACCAGTGACGTAACATTAGTGATGTACATATGCTAATTTAAAGTTAAAATGAGTTATTCTACCCATTTTTTTTTTTTTTTTTTTTTGTTATAATATAGTATTACAAGTTGTTTTAACAAGCCTTTTTACCACTAAACATTATGTGATTTCCATTTCAAGAACGTTTCTCGGTAAGTATATTTACCAGGGCTTAATATCAAAATAAAATATCTGGTTGCTCTGACCCCAGAAATACATTATTCAAGACCCTGTACAGAAATTTAACGTTTCACATGTATATTTTCCCCGTAGTACTGCCCTATAAAGGGTTAAATTACCGATTGAGTAGCGTTTTCCTGGTGTTACTACATCGTTAACTTATTATAAAACTCAAAATTACACATTTAAAAAAAATTGTTAGTCAAATTCACTACTATATTACAATTAATCAACCAATGATAATAATGATGGATAAAAGAATCACTGACGTAACATTAGTGATGTACATAGAAAACTCCATCCAATGATAGATCGCTGATATTTTATTTATTTATTAATCTCTAATTCATTTTATATATTCATTAGTGACATAAATCACTCATAACAGGTAGATAGAGTGTTAAATTATTTACACTTTATCTGCTAGTTCCAGTGCCACAAAAGTGATCTGCTTCTAATCACATGTTCAGTCAATTATATGACTGAAGCATTTAACAATAGAAGAAGCAGAGAAGCAAAAAGCACTACCGTCGATTTCTTTATTATAGATACCCGAGTTTGGAGTCTTGTTTCTTCAAAAACCACTTGTTCAATTTTAATGTACTATACACCAAAATTTAGCTAATTTCAATCTGCGTTGTTACATGTAAGTTTCATATTTTTAGCGTTTTTTTATAATCCAATATCAGGATGAGAAGAAAAACAGAGCCGGATTTTTTGTTGCTGCAACACATTGGAAGCATTTAGAGGCTTATAACTCAAAAACCGCTCGACCGATTTATTTGAGATTTCGCTGGAATATAATGTTGTGTATGTTGTTATTTTACGTACGAAATTTAAGATTTGAGTACGAAATTTAAAAACCATTATTGAAATATCTAAACAATTCTACCGAATAACTTGTCAATCGCTGTTCCATAACATTAATGAATTTGTATTAATTTTTTTATACTGAATAAAATGATTTTTTGAAATTGCCGAATAAATGAGCAGTTACGGAGTTAACTGGGGTTCAGAATTTCACTAATAACTCATAATATAAATATGCTACAAATCTGAAATTTCGTGCGTAAAATAACAACATACAAGTTTGAATTCCGACGAAATCTCAAACAAATCGGTTGAGTGGTTTTTACTTTCTCTTGCCTATATGAATATATAGGAAGGAAAGTATTGTTTTCATGTCGATTTTTCGAAATCGAGTTTTCACCGGATCTATACGTTTTCAGACCCCCTGAACCCAAAAAACATGTTTTTAGCGATTGGAGATGTGGGTTTACAGAAGGATGCACAAAATATCTTGGACAGAGAGAGTCACAAACATGGAAGTCCTAAGGAGGATGCAGAAGGGAATGGAAGTGATGATCGAAATCAAGAAGAGAAAGCTGGTGTACCTCGGCCATGTCTTGAGAGGTCCAAAATATGAAATCCTTCATCTTGTCATCCAGGGAAAGATTATGGGCAAACGATCGGTTGGAAGAAGAAGAACCTCCTGGCTACGGAACCTGCGAGAGTGGTTTAATTTGTCATCCATCGACCTATTTAGAGCTACAGTTTCCAAGGTCAGGATTGCCATGATGCTAGCACACCTTCGTAATGGAGATGCTACATGAAGAAGAAGCGATTGGTCTGTGTGTGTGTCTGTGTGTGAACAGAATATCTCAAGAACGGAACATCGTACAAACTTGAAACTTGAAACTTAAGTTACATGCCACTACCGGACCCGACACGAACATTTTTATCAAAATCGGTCAACCGGAAGTAGTAGTTTATTCGTGTAATTTTTCACTTTTTTGCGATTTTCTCAAAAACTAGTCCTACGATTTTTTTTAAAAATCGCCTGGTTTACTACATTTTTTATTATCTACAAGATAGGGTAGGCGTCATGTTTGCTGAAATTCTGGGTGAGGCTGTTTTTACGTAAAACGTTGTTTTTTTAAGATTACAGCTTTAATATGCATTTTAGCGCAAAACTTTATATAATAAAAGTTGTAGAGAATTAAAAATTCTACAACTTTTATTTCAAACAATTTTTTGTATAACGGTAATTTGCGATTTTCTGTTTTTTTCTCACGAAAATGTGTGAAAAATTGATTTTTTTAAGATTTCGGCCTTAGTATGCATTTTACGACAAAAGTGTATATAATTTAATTTATAGAAAATTAAAAGATCTACGACTTTTATTTAAAGCATTTTTCTCTACAGAGCCTAGTTTAGAGAGAAAGAGTGATTTTCCGTATTTCTAAGCCAAACTGAGGTTGATTTTCATTTTGCATCATTCACTCATGATTAAAATAAGGTTATGTTTTTGAGGTTAGTTTTTTGTTTATTTCTAATATTTTATTAATAATGTTAGGTTTATTGTTAATTATTTGCATTGGCAAGAGAAAGTTGTGTGAGTGTTTCACACCAGATTTTTAATTATAAATCTCTAAATGCATCCAATGTGTTGCAGCAACAAAAAACCGGCTCTTATTTTTTTCTCATCCTGGTATCGGAATATTAAAAAATACTAAAAATATTAAACTTACATGTAACAACGCAGATTGAAATTGGCTAAATTTTGGTGTATAGTATGTTAACATTGAAGTAGCGGTTTTGCAGAAAAAATGCTCCAAACTCGAGTATCTATAATAAAGAAATCAACAATAGCCACAGTTATCAATCACCTCAGAGTAAGGAAATTCATTATGGACGCAGACTCTGTAGTTTTAATTGTAAATTAGCATCTTTTATTTTTAGTCAATTTTAGTCAAAGTCTCATTACTTTATTCTAATCAATTTAGTTTACGTCCTAAATTGTAATTTAACAGAAATCGTAAGAATAATAATGTATTTAATTTATGAATTTATTAATAAATATTTTCATAAGTTTAAAAAGAAGGTTGTATATTTTATTATGACCTGATCTCAAAAGAAACTAGAATAATACATTAAAATATTTTCTAACGGCAAAATATTTATAGAGATTTATATTAAATAAAACATATTTTTTATCCGTTGCAGTAGTGTACAATGAAATAATAAATACCGTATTTTTTCTATGAATAATAAAGGTATAACATACATACAAGCACTTTTCATGAATTATTTATTTTTCCTTTTGTGAAAAAAAAATATTTTCGTTGGTATTTTGGAGTTTTTTATCAGTTGTTCTGTTTTTCTTTTGTTTTTCTTGTTATTATTAAAGGTTATTCAGTATTTTGTGTTGTTTTGTTACATTGTTTTCACGTTTTTCTTCACTAGGCAAAAAAAAATATTTAGAGTTTTATTTTTCAGTATATTACTGAGTGCGTAAACTCGTCTCTTTATGTATCAAAAGAATTTTTTTTAAATGAAAATGGTGAATTTTTATTGGGAAAACTTTTATTTGTCACGGGAATTCATATTAGTAGATTTTAATTACTAACATTTACAAAAACCTTAACATTATTTCTCTGTTTGTTAATTACATTATATATACGGGAATAATAAATTTATATTAATGTTATTTTTTATTGGACAAATTTATTTTGTGTCCCACAGTTTTCAAACGTTACGGTTTTCTGACAGTAGTGACTACGTTTGTATGAAGGCCTTAATTACGATACAAATTGAAGTTAAAATACTTTCACTGTTCTCATTCAACATTCTGCCCTTAACAGACAGGTGGAGTGTCAATTTATTTACACTCAATCTGTCCAGTTGCAGGGCTAAAATAAATAGTTCTATTTCTTATCACATGGTCAGCCAATTAAATGACTGAATCATTTAAGAACAGAAGAGATAGAGGTGCAAAAGACACTAATCAGAGTTGTCTCCTCTGAAAGTAATGAATTTCATTATACAGCCAGACCCTGTGGTGAATGAAGTGAAGGTGTGTTTTTCCATTTGCAGAGTGGAAAATCTGTGCTTTTCAGAGGGCCTGGCATGTTAATAAGCGTAATTTTTCACTCAGTGAGGAAGGCAATGGTAAACCACCTTACTCCTTGTTTTACTTAGTAAAACCTCTAGAGGTTCAAACCAGCCTTTCGGCTGATGACCTAAACAACAACAACATTCAACATTATTGAGTTCATTTACACCAGTTTAAAATCTTCATATAATAAAAAATTTAATGCATAGATTTTCATTCTGTTACCACCCGAAGCCAAAAATATGGTTTCCTTTTATACATATCTGTAATTTGTGTGTGAACACTCAATCACACAGACACATTTTTATTCCTTTTTATTTTAAACTGTTATGTTTTACTGTTAGTTTGCTATGTTATCTTTGTTTCCTTTATGTTTTTTGATCCAGTGTTTTATCTAATATAGTGGTCTCTACCTCATCCGTTCATTTTTTATTTCTTATCTTCCTTTCTTCGTGATCTTCACATAGTATCTGCTATAAAGACCGTTTACCTTTTGTCCATGTTCTCTTCATTTTTATTTGTTTGCTTTTCTAGTTTCTTTTACTTTTTATCTTTTGCGTTCCACAATGTTCAACTATCTTCCGTTATTTTTATCTCTTGCAAACATTTTATTAGATTTTATTTGCTTTTACTTTAAATTCATTTACATTTTGTTTTTATGAAAACTTCCGTTTGTTGTAATGAGAATTTGTAACCCATTTTTAAAAAATAAGAATTATTTTTGTTTAGAAATGTCAAAAGCAAGTTAATTAAGTACAAGTTTAACTGTTGTGTTTTAAACCACTTTGTTACTTCAACTGTATTCTCTATAGTGGTACTCTTTGAACTTTTAATGCGAACAGAAAAGAAAACTTTCATACTCAGTTCACAAGTAAACTCTTAAAAAAATCATCTGTTGACAAAACTTTCTGTAGTTACGTTTTTTGTTACAGTTCAACGAGTGTAAAGATTTTTTTTTCTTTTAATTCCTAATTTTGTGTACGTTGCAATCTGTTCAATTCAGAACAATAAGCAACCCCATGACCCAATGAGATGAGGATGATGTGTATGACGTGTAAATGAGGTGTAGTCTTATACAGACCCAGGCCGACCATTCCTGAGAGAGTATGGTTAATTGAACCCCAACCATCAAAGTACACCGGTAACCACTGTCTAGTACGTATTCAAATCCAATTAAAAGTAACTAACTTTACTAGGATTTGAAGCAGGAACCTTCGTCTCCGAAAATCAGCTGTTAAACAGCATATTTTGGCGACGACTTTACCACTAGACCAACCCGGTGGGTTGTGTAAAGAATAAGGCCAGTTTCTCACTTAACGATACATCGATATATATTTATTTACGATATATATTTCTTACCTACGATATATCGTCGCTGATACCGATAATCCGACAAACGGGACACACGGAATGTATTGAAGTACATATGACCGGTTTTACATTTGCTGATATCGTTCCGAAATGTCGATGTCGTCACATCGGACCCGATTTATCGGTGGCACAGTCGTCTCTTGTTGTATTGGACCGATAGCAGTGCCAGTTCAATTAAAAATCGCTACTAATTTCATCAAAACAAGTACGCAAGACAAAACAGATCAGTTTTCTTTTTATAAATACCGATATTGGGGCCGACAATTCGTATGGAATGTATTCAACGATTGTCGGTATCTTGTTGGCCGTAAGAGCTCCTACACACCGACGCTGCTACAGCGTGCATCATCAAATTTTAATGTATTTTAATACTACAACTACAATAATTGTACAGTTAGAATATATGTAACTACGTGTAGTACATGTAACTACAATTTTTACAGACAAATGCAAATCGGCTTAAAGTACAGCTGCTGTTCCCCGCTGTTTTAGTCGTTTCCACGTTCAGTTGACACAACGCAGCGGTATAGGAGAGTGTGTTTCTTATGAGGCTCTGACTGCTACTAGCACGTACACAAACATCGTCTTTGCAGATTAATCAATGTCAATATAACCAATTACATTACCCTCCTCCACGCCCTAAATCATAAAAAAACTTTATAATGTACTTACTGTCTGTATATAACTTGTTGGCAACCTGCAGAGAGGAGTATAATCGGCTTGCTACTAGCCTTCTCAATAACACTTCATTATGTACCAATTCCAGTTTACTAGTTAGTGGTAGTACATAATAAAATGTAATCGAGACGGTTAGTAGCGGGCCGATTCTGCTCCTCTCCACGGCAAGCCATCAAGTTATAGACAGACAGTAGATTAACCTATAGTCCAGCCTCTCTTAGTTTGCTCCTAATGTAAACAAATAATGACGTTACTGAGCATGCGCATTATTTCAAAATGTATACACGCCGATTAAAAAGTAACAACAAAATACTTTCAGAGGTATTTAAATTCAAAATACTTTTAAAAGTATTTTTCTAAATGAAATTGTTATGCCTACATCATATCATGACTGATGTTTTTATTACTTTAAGTACTTATAATTTAGAAAATAGTTAGCGTAATAGGAATACGACATCCGTAAAGTCACAGACTCTAGCGTGCACCCTGTAGTAGGTGGCTTTTGTTTGTTGACAGTAGGAGCAAACTAAGAACGGCTGAACTGTATAAATGATTATTAATAAATAATTAACAGTATTTTTATACTCAACGTCAAAATGCGGATTCCAAATGTGAAATATTTTTTCGATATCTGTACTAGGAAATTTTTATAGATTTGTAATAATCGATTGCGTCATTTGTTTACATTTATCACGCAGTGTTTAGAAAGTTTAACTCCCCCCCCCCCTCACAATAGAAGAAAATGTTTTCACTGTTTTTTTTACAATTCATTAAACTTTCTACACAATATATTTTTTCTGTTAAGCAAAACTTGAATTGAAGTTCTACCATAAAAAATACGTGTACTACAGAGGTTTAAAAAATGTATTTATATTCGCAACCAGATGCCTTATTGATGTTTTTAGTCGCGCTAATAGCAGTGACGATTCCCATAAGATCCATTTTGTCAACTGAACGTGCAAACGACTATAGTAGAAAATGTGATATAAGTACATATATCAAAGTAACATGAAAAAGGAAACACAAAGACAAAGATTGGTACCCATTGGTATATCTTTTGGTAAACAATTGAATATTAAATATGACATTAGTCTATTTTTTTTTTTTATAGTTAAACTCAGAGAAGATCTCCATTCGATATTTTCTTTTTTAGGCGCCGGGCTGGTATCCCAGAAAGGTGAAAGTGATGAAGTTCTTGAAATCAAGAATTTGGATTCAGAAGTAATTTTGAAAAGAATTATTTATAATAAGACTGAGCCTCTTGAACGGCTAAAAAAACATGTGAAAATAATTAAAAAAAAAAAAAAATTTTCCAAAGCTCGTGGATTGGAATAAATATTATATTAGAAGGGACGGAAGCTTCAAGCAATGTAAAATAAACAAGACAGACACAAAATGATAACTTTAATGATATAAATATATTAAAGTGTAGGTATTTGATATCTAAAATTAAATATAAAAGTAAATACATAATTAACAGGTTGATTCCCATGAGACACTTATACGTCTCTCACCAGATCTGTACAATTTACTTTTGAGAGAATGATCTGTCTCTCATGTAATAGTGTTTTTAATAGAATCGTGAGACGGATTAGATTCTTATTTGCATTGAATCATGTACTGGCTGTTAGAAATTAGTTCAAAAAACATTTCCCCAGTCATAGTTCGTGATTTACTTGATCCGATTGAGTCAAAAATGAGTTGGTGAAACTTGACAGCTTATTATTACTATTACATGCTATTGACTATTATTATAGGTTATTATTGCATTATTAATCATGTTTTAATAATATTATATATATAATGAAACATCATTTTATATTTTAATTTTTAAAGGTTGTCATATAACAGTATTTTTTCCATTGTAAAATTTGACTCTGGTCGGTGCCTCTGTGTAGACAACTGGTAATCAAGTTTACCACTCGCCGAATAACTGCTTGATAGAGAGACGCATCATCGATAGAGTTATGTAGTTTTTTTGAGAAATAACCAGATAAATTATTTATAAAATACATATATTTCATAGAAATACAAGTAAAATTCAGTGAAACACATCAGTCTTTCACAGTAAATTTGATTTATTTTACTCATGAGTACCTGATCAGTCTCTCACCTAAAACACAGTGCAAAAAAAATTAAGCCTTACAATACTCTAGTCTTGAAAAAAAATTAATTCAAAAAATCAAAGGAACCATGAAATAGGTATTGGGTTTTTAAGGAAAATTGCAAAAATTGCCTTGGAATTCAGCCTGTTAAGAAACAGAAAAAAGTTAAATTGTTGTTTGTATGTTATCAGCCGAAAGGCTGGTTTGAACCTCTAGAGGTTTAAGTAAGTAAAATACGGGGTTAGGAGGTTTTCAATTATTTTACTCACTGAGTGGGAAAGTATGCTTATCAGCATGCCAGGCCCTCTGAAAAGCATCCACTTTCCACTCTGCAAATAACATCTTAATTTCATTCACCACAGGGTCTAGCTGTATAATGCAATTCATTACTCTCAGAGTAAATAAACGGGACTTGTATATTTCAAACCTGTACTTCTTCTGTTCTTAAGGGGCTAGTCAACCCAGAAAATCAAAATCAAAATTTCAGGCTATAATTTATCATTATTTATTTTAAATGACAGAGTAATTTACTAGTAATAATCTACCATTTGAACCAAGCCATAAAATTAATTACAGCCCCTAATATAAGGGTAAGGTTGGAAAAGTTGGCTTTTACGGGGAATCAAATATCTCAGGAAAGAAGAAAGATATTAACATGATTCTTATGCTACAAAATACAAAAATTGATGTCTATTATCTGTTGTATGCGCTTGTATGTATTTTTTTTACAAGGAATTTATTGAAGAAAAACCATATTTTCAAATTATTTATTTTATGTATTCACAAATTATTTTTTAACTAAATCCCTACTAAGGTGTCTGTAATAATCATTCCACAGATAATAGAGGAAGAAATTATGAACATTTAAAAAAAAAACATCATTCAATTATCTCCAATACTAACCAAAATATTTAATTCCCAAGAATGTACAATCATGCAAAAACCACATTTCCAGAAAACTTAAAGTTGAAGAATAATTCAACTCGCATTGCTAGTGAGCTTTATTTTTTTTAAAAATGTTTTTATAACTCTTTGTCAAAGTACAAACAAAGTAAACAAATGCTGTGATCATAAAATTTTAAACTTCAAATAAATGCAAGAAACAATCAAAATTTAAAAAAAATCATTTTCTTGAGTTGACTACCCCCTTAATTGATTAAGACATATAATTAGGGGGACCAAGTAATAAGAAAGAGAAATATTTTTGTTTGTAGCCCTGGAACATGCAGATCGAGTGCAAATAATTTAACACTCCACCTTCCTTTTATGGGCATATTATACGTATATATTTACATATAACATTTAAAAATATTTAAAAAAATGCACGATTAAATGATAAAAGTTCCGTACATTTATTATATAAACCTGTTTGAGTTTTCGGTTTCCAGAAATTATATTTTTTAATATTTAAAAACTATGAAGCACTAAATTTCCTAAATTCAAACTAAAAATCAAAACTCGAACTAAATTTCTTTCAACTTTTTTTTTACATTTTTTTGTGATTGTCAGCCCCATCTTGAGTATGTTTGGACCAATTACGAGTCCTTTTTACATTTTTAGATGTTCAAACAAGTTTAAATGTAATATTGTTCATGTTACAAACGTAACATTTCAAATGTTCAAACAATTACGTGTTCAAATTCACATGTGTCAATACTCTTATGTCAACGCAGTAGGTCTACATCCAGTTCTTTCCACAAAATCATTGTTTACTTCCTTTGTTTATTTTTCGGCGTTCATTTATCGTCAATTATCATTCCTTCCTGTTTCATTGTTTGTATATAAATTCTTTAGTGTAATGAATTATTATTATGTATTTTATGAAATATTCATATATAATAAATTATTGCCTGTATAATTCGGGCATAAATTTGATTAAAATTTAGTATTACAAATTTTCGAATTATTGCTTGGATGAATAGAGCTGGTGATTACGTTTATTATTGTCAAATTGAGCTTTTGCAATTTTTTTAAAGGGTTTAATTTAGATTTCTAAGTTCCGTCACATATATAATCCTATAAAGAAATTTTTTACACCAGATTATATTATTTATTTAAACATAAGGGAATGACGTCTTTGATACACGGTAATAAAAAAGGGTCAGTAACTCGAGATAATCCGGATACGACACTATTTCAATTTAGTATAGAGAAACATTGGACCATAATTTAAACGTTATAAAGGAAAATAATGATTTCAGAGAGAGAGAACTAAAATTTAAACGTTACTAAAATAAATAACTTGATTAAAACAGTATTATTACTTGATTAACTATTCTAAAATGATTAATGAATAATACAATTATTTAAAATTTAAAGTTATAATCTCATTATTAACAAAACACTTAATTTGTGATATAGTGCAAGATTATAAACACGGAAAGGAAATTTGACACTGATTTATAAGCCTGATAAATAATTAATTAACATGATTATCCTTTCACAAAGTAACGGATAAGATAATTTTTTGTTGATATTTTACAGTAGTTCTATGTTTTAACGTACAGTTTAAGAATTATCAAAGTACGTTTCATAAAGTGATCAAAAAACTACAGCATATCCTAAAAGATAGATTTTTTAAATTTATTTATTTTTATTAATTTATTTTGCACTAGTATTAACCCTTTCAGTGCCAAAAAATTTTTAAAAGTTTGATCTAAAACCTTTTAATTTGAATAAGGGTGTACAAAAATTACCAGCCCTTATTTCGAAAACTTGCAGGCGTGTAAGCCTGCCATTACCGACCAAAATTTCAACGTTACAGGAAAATAAAATGTTAATTTTTATTGTGTTTATAAAAACAAAGTCGTTCTAACACTAAAAATATGTAATATATTTTTTTTAGTTTATTTTAAGTTGCATTGACAGCTTGGTCATTAGCAACTATTGTGGGTTTTGGTATCTTTACCGTGTTAAAATTTTCAGACCCTAGTCGGGAATCAAGCCCGGGATATTTCGCTTTGTAGGCTAGTGCGCTAATCTCTATGCCACGGAGGTGGTTTCAAAATACGTTATTCCATTAATTTTTTTTAAAGTTTTTTTTTGAATGTTCGGTTATCCGGACTTTAGCACTTAATGCATAACTTACGGACTTCCGGTAAAGTGGATGTTATAACTACGTAAAATATAGCGACGTCACGTTTTCTGGACGTTGAAAGTCTTAAATAACCATCAAAAATGTTTACAACTAAATTTAAAAACAATTTAAAAAACCAAGCAATGGCTTTGAGGAGGACACGACCCAGTGATAGCTCTCCAGATAACGATAAATTAATTTTTTCATATAACTTATTTTAATGCATAATCTGTTTTATAAATTCAACTTATCGATTAGGTTTAACTCGTGTAAAAATTACAACCCACTGGTGTAATTAACAAAATTATAATATTAAAACATATTATACTGTTCTTAATTATTATTTACAAACAAAATAAGATAGTGTTTTGTTTTTTAAAAATAAATACAAATATAACAAAAACCTCCTTTAAAACGAAAAATACAAAATAAGAAGTAATAATAATAATAATAATCACATGACTGCGAAATATATGTACACCAAATTTTACTGGAGATAATTAAAAATGTTCATTCAGTTATTTACAACATTCACACTCAAACACGACAGTCATCTACAGAATATTAACATTATAGCCTACTATTTTCAATTTTAAAATCACACTGTCAGAATCGCCCTGGGAGATCCAGTACTGTTTTAGTCTACGGACATCATTACTGTTGTCTAGAGATCCAGTGCTAACGATAAATGTGTGCATTTTTCATTCATACTTTTGTGTCCCGCTACAGGGTTTCTCACAGAAAATTACATGATCACCGCAACGAATTGATTACCAAACTATCGGATGCAACACTACGAGGTAATACGCAATGCAGTTTGAAACGGCAATGGGCCCGAGATCTTCTATAACGTGATTTATATAATTTTTTTAAATTTTCTTTTCTTTCTTCATTTCTTCTAATATTGCTATTTCTCATTCATGCATTATGAACACTATCTCATAGAATATATTATTGTTCATTTTCATTACTTTTTTGTAGTCCATTCTTTCCTTTTGTCTAATTTGCTCGTTGTATTTTAGTGTATAGTTGTAAATAAAGTTATTAAAGATAAAAAAAAAAAATATTTTTGGGTACGTAATAAAAATGTTAGAATTGCGTTAATGTATCATGTTGTTTCTACTCCATAGTCTTTTCAGTCGTCTCTGTGCGACTCCTAGTAGTTCTGCAGAATTCATGTTGCATAATAAAGAATTGTTACGATTTTGAAGTTTGTCTTTGAACTTATTTCAGAATTTTTTAAAATATATTTAAAGTCGCATCAACAGCTTGGTCATTAGCGACTAGAGTTGGTTATGGAACGTTGAGTTGTGACTTGTTATAACTTCTAGATCCTAGCTGGGAATCGAACCCGGGACCTCCGCGTGGTAGACCAGTGCACCACCACTACGCTACGGAGGCAGCCGCTGTAGAATTTTAGATACGTTTCGTTGACGTAAAAAAAACGTAAGTCATCATGTAGTGTTCTATTGGATACGTAACTCAGACAATTTAGTAATCAGTTGGAAGAATTTACTTTGGAAACGTTGTACGTATTCGTGAAAAACTGGTGGCTTTGCTGCACCATTAATGAATTAGGTATACTACCTCGAGCAAAAGTTTTTTAATCGATTTCTTTCGTGGTTTTTTGGAGGAGACTCCCAAACTCCCTTACACCTAGTCTCAATTCATAAGATTTAAATTAAAGGCACCATTAAAAAAACGAGTGTAAAACACTAACGCGATATTCTCTTGCCAATATAAGTAATGAACAATATAATCTATCTTTAATCATGAGAGGGCCCTTAACAGACAGGTGGAGTGTCAATTTATTTACACTCAATCTGTCCATTGCAGGGCTAAAATAAATAGTTCTGTTTCTTATCACATGGTCAGTCAATTAAATGACTGAATCATTTAAGAACAGAAGAGGTAGAGGTGTAAAAGACACTAATCAGAGTTATCTTCTCTGAAAGTAATGAATTTCATTGTACAGCCAGACCCTGTGGTGAATGAAGTGAAGGTGTTATTTACAGAGTGGAAAATATGTGCTTTTCAGAGAGCCCGGCATGATGATAAGCATACTTTTCCACTCAGTGAGGAAGGCAATGGTAAACCACCTCACTCCTCGTTTTACTTAGTAAAACCTCTACAGGTTCAAACCACCCTTTCGGCTGTTGACCTAAACAACAACAATCATGAGTAAATAATATTTAAAATTAAAATTATAACCAAAGTATACTACCTATAACAGAGAGGTGGAGTGTTAAATTATTTGCACTCGATCTAATAGCTCCGGTACTACAAAAATTAGTTATGCTTTCTATCACATGGTCAGCTAATTTTATGTCTGAAGCATTTAAGAACAGCAGAGGTAGAAGTGTAAAAGACACTAGTCACAGTTATCTTCTCTGAGAGTAATGAATTTCATCATTATTCAGCCAGACCTGGGGTGAAAAAAATGAAGGTGCCATTTGCAGGGTCGAAAGTACATGCTTTTCAGAGGGGTGGCATGCTGATAAGCATACTTTTCCACTCAGTGAGTGAAACAATGGAAAATCTCCTCACTAGTTATTTTACTTACTAAAACCTATAGAGGTTCAAACCAGCCTTTCGGCTGATTTTGTATAAACAACAAATCAATTGAACTTTTTTCTCTCATTGTATCATTTACTTATTTTTGTATTTTAATTTTAGATATACAATACCATTGTAATATTTATCAAGTAAGTTATCAATTTGTGTTTGTCTATTTTTACATTGCTTGAAGCTTCCTTCCTTTCTAATATGTATATTCCAATCCTTGAGCTTTAGAATAATAATATTTTAAAAATTTATTTATTTTCACATGTTATTTATAAGTTTGGTCTTACGGAGTCCAGTCATTTGGCTCTTTTCTGTTTATACTTATCCACTGAGTATTGAAGGCAAAGTAAACCACCTCACTCCTCGTATTACTTGGTAAAGCATCGAGAGGTTAAAACCAGTGTTTCAGCTAATTAGTGTCTTTTACACCACTACCTCTTCTGTTTCTAAATAATTCAGTTGAATAACTAGCTGACCATCTGATGAGAAATACAACTATTTTTTGTAGCCCTTGAACTAGCAGATCGAGTACAAATAATTTAATATTCCACCTGCTTGTTATGGGCATTATAAATTTTATTATATTAGGGAGCCTACAGACATTATATCAGTTTTTCAGTATTTTTTAACAATTTTAATAACACAGCTGAAAAAAACCACTTTAAATAATCGATATGGCCTTCGGGCCAGCCCAGTCAGTCAACTGGTAGAAAGTCGCTATTACTTGTTAAGTAACACTGGTTGAGCAAGCGACTTTGTATGGTGACCAGTTGACAGCCATCCATGAACAAACTCTACTGGGGGTCCCTGTTCAAACTCATGTCTAATCTACGTCAAAAAATACAGCAAAAAGCAGCGATCAAAATGGGTAGTTGTCAACAATGTACAGTTCCCGATAACAAATAAAAGTTAAAAAAAATAATAATCGATATAACTAAGAAACATAATAAACCAAACTTAAATTATTAATTTCTACAACTCTATACAATTTCGGTACTTAAATTTCAACTTAATTATTAAAATAAACATTCGCTTCAAATAAGTCCTTCCATTAAAAAGATAAAGATATATTAAAATAAAAAAACCTAATATTTATATAATGGTGTTATAAATTTTGTATAATACAAGCTATAAAAATAAACTTTTGAAATTATTTTAAAACAAAATTATATAATTATTATTTTTTGTATATAATAATATGGGTTAAGATTTTAGTATGTTGTTCTGTAATGAATAATATTTTAGGGTTGAAATTCTGAAGTTTCATGTTCAAATGATTCTAATGATGACATTGGGGTTGTGATGAGGGTGACAAATTGTCATAGACAATTTGAAATTTCCTCACAGTAATGATGAAGTTATTCATTGAATACAACACTGGTATTTCTTTCAAAATACAGTTTCGTGATTAAAATAATGAAAAGTAATTTATTTTACAAATGAAATACTAATGTAACAGGAAACATTTTTAAATGAAACATTTTAAACTCTTTCAAACCTTATACTAGGAATTTAAATTTAATTTTTAATTGCAACAACTCTTTTGTATTTGGACTTTTAATTATTTTCTTTTATTTTGTTTTGTGTCAAAACGTTTGATACTTTAAATAACCGTAGTACAAAATTACTCTCAAAATTTATCAACAGTAATTCAAATCTACCATTGAAATTTAAGTTATTAACATGTTTTTGTTTATTACATTAGCTGAAAGGCTCGTTTGAATCTCTAGTCTTTACTAAATAAAACGAGGAATCAGGTGGTTTACAATTGTATATCTCACTGAATGGAGCAGTTTGCTTATCAGCATGCCAGGCTCTCCGTAAAGTGTCTACTTTCCACCTTTAAAATGACGCTTCACTTTATTTACCACAGGGTTTGTCTGTATAATAATGAAATTCATTACTCTTTAACGAGATAACTAAGACTAGTGTTTTTTCACCTCTACTTTTTCTGTTTTTAAAATGGTTCGGTCATTTAATTGGCTGACCATGTGATAAGAAACAGAAATATTATTTGTAGGCATGGAACTTGATACGGTACTATTTTTAGGCCGGCCCGTCGTTCATATTTTGCCCGCTGTTGGCGCTGTGACGTAGTTGCTGCTCTCGATACATGGTGCAGCGGTTGAAACTCTCGCAGTGCGTGTGCCAGTGGAAAAATATATCTGAGGTACCGGCGAAAGCGATAGTTGAAGGTGATCAGACAGTATTGATTCGTTCACTAGAGAAGGTCGATACGGAGGAAGAATTATCGCTCAACATTGAGTTTCTTCTGGCTCCGCACGAACACTTCCCTTCCCTTCCCCTCGCTACACCGGCGACTGCTCCTTTTGTAGGCAGCGGTAAAAGGTGCTCACTGCGTCGGCGACTCCTCCTTTTCGTTTAGGCAGCGGTACAGACGACCCTCCTTTCGCTGGCCAGCGGCTGCTCCTCTTGAGGTAGCAGCGAAGGCTTCCCCAACCAATCTTTTCTTTCTTTTTGAACTACGCCGCCAGATGCCCTGCCGCTCCGGCTGGTCCTGCGTTGGCTTCACTGATTGGACTACAACAAGCCGGTGGCGACATCTTGTATACCTCTACCTTTTCTGTTCTTAAATTCTTCAGTCATATCATTGGCTGATCACGTGATAAGAAACAGATTTGAATGTTTTGTAGCCCTGAAACTAGCAGATCAATTACGAATAATTTAACACTCTACCTGCCTGTTATGGGTATTCATTAACACCCTTTTGCATTAAAGATTATTTTCGACTGGTTTAGAATTACTGTAGCCTATTGACATTTTTGGGACCGCAAAGAAAATTCTCATTCAGAAAATTCATTTTATTTTGTATTATCATTCACTATAGTAGCTTCTTACCAATTGTGTTTAGTAATTATTTAATAAAAAAAATTCAGAAAATTCAAGTTCATTAGTAAAAAATACTTCGCACGATAGCGAACGCCTCATTATTACGTAACAAAATATTTAACATCGGATTCCAACTTGAAAATCCCTTTCGTAACAGAAGTTATTAAATAAAATATATAAAATTTATAGATCAATGCTTTAATACAACAAATGTCGGAACAAAGTTTAACATGCGACGGCTTTCAAAGAAAATTAAGGATACATCTGCTAACATAATTGAAAAAATAGTTATAATGCTAAAAAAAAGTTATATAATGTTTTTTATTTATAAATTTTGTAAAATTTTAATGATTTCACCTTTTTAATTTGTTTTATTTTGTGTTGTTCACATTTTTGATGTTTAAGATTTCATTTTGTGTATCATACTATTATTTGTTAATTTTTTAATTTCTACGCTACTTCTTGTTTGTAAGCTACATTATTATTTATTATTCATTTTTCCTATGTTTATCTCTAATTTTATTAATTTCTTATTATTTTTCATTTTTAGAATATCCACTGGGAAGTATTCTTTGAAGAAAAGTTGTTTATTTTACACGTCATTTGTTTATTAAAAATTTTGCTAAACTTTTGGATGGTTAAACTATTTTGTATAGTTACTGAATAAAGAATAAAAGTTTAAAAAAAATTATTTTGAATTTGAAACAATACAAAACGGTTCTACGAAAAAATTGGCACTATTGCCAAATTTTAAGAAAGTTAATGAGTGGATATTTTTTTTAAAAACCCTTTTATAGAAGTCTTAAACTTTCAGTATGATCTTATCTCATTGAAATAACTGAATTTCGGGGTGAGCTATTTCCGTAATTTGCTAACGAATCGTTTCTGGAACTGTGTTTATAAATGACAATTTTTCTTATATGATTACCATAAAATTTTAACTATCCGTATGAAACGCCACTTGTTAAATCGCTGTTACTTAACTTTTTATAGAGATTTTCTAGTAGTTGGCTGATTGGGCTAGTTCGAGGCGTAAAAGTACTCTGAGAAAAATTTTGAGTCATATTCGAAACGAGGAAGGACGGAAACTATAAAGTACCAACGTGTACTCAACAAACTATCAGACGAAATTGGAATAATAAATTTTTTATTACATTTTTAAAACTGAAATTGTTAAAAATTAGTAAACCAATTTTTTCAAGTATAAAAATTACGTTTTCTTAAAACTCTAAACAAAATTTAGGAAGAAACTCGTGAAGCACCATAAATTTTATTGATCTTAAATCTGGCTACGCAGACTCTCCTAAACAATCCTAACAGACGACTAAAACGTCGATGGAGCCGGGATCTCATCAATTAATTTAGTACTGTAATTGATTATCTATTGCAGTGTTGTAAATGTACTAAACTTATCTATTTACGTCGGAGTTCTGTCACTGAATTGTGTCTCCACTCAACGTTTATTTATCGTGTATATTTTTCCAAATATTTTGTTATCACATTCAATGATTGTTTCTAATAGATTGTGAGTTTCCTAAATAAAGAAAAAAAGTACAAATATCAACGTAGCGTTAATAAAACATAATTTAATAATAAAACAATAAGTTCTATTATTAAAATGTCAACACACTTTAGGAAATCGATTACAAACGGTTGACAATTACTTAACCTCTCCTTCCTCTTCCATTTTATTAATCTCTTTAAAACACTCTAGAATTATTTGAAGGGTGTAAACAACAACAGTAGCACACAATCTGAAGTTTTTAAAATGATTAAAAGTACCACTAGAAATTCTGAAAACTTTTCCTGTTACAGTTCTTTCAAATTAATTAATTTCATTAGTGTTAACCAAATTCGACTGTGTATAATGAAATACTTGGTGTTTTCTCTAGTTGAAATTGCATTTACCATAGATAACTCAAGGTTCGTTTCGTAACGCAAGGGAACAGTCCAATAGTGATTTGAATTCCCTTTAAAATCCTTTCTCTATTGACACATTATAGATAAGTTTACAGGAGTTTCCTTTTGTATAAATATTAACCATTTCGGTTATTTAGTTGACGTAGGTGGTGAGCCTCTTTTACATGTTTGTTTTTAATAGTACCGAGATTTATCTCTCTCACAAAATAAATTTAATTTTCTGTTATACTAATTATTTTATTTTTTATAATAAATAAACCTCTCCATAACAGACAGATGGAGGGTCAAATTATTTACACTGTTTGTTGCAGGGCTAAAATAAATAGTTCTGTTTCTTATCACATAGTCAGCAAATTAAATGACTGAATCATTTAAGAAAAGAAGAGGTAAAAGTGTAAAATACACTAATCAGAGTTATCTCTTCTGAAAGTAATGAATTTTATTATACAGGCAGCTCCTGTGGTGAATGAAGTGAACATGTCATTTGCAGATTGGAAAATATGTGCTTTTCAGAGGGCCTGGCATGCTGATAAGCGTACTTTTCTATTAAGAGAGAAAAGTAATAATGAAAAAAACCACGTCACTCCTCGTTATAATCAGTAAAACCTCTACAGGTTCAAACCAGCCTATCGACTGACGAACTAAACAACAATAAATGAACAAGTAACATGAGGAAAAATACATAAAATTATTGTATCTGCTTAGAGCGCTTTCTAATGTTGTAAATAGTCCTTGTAATGACTTTAATATACCTAATAAATGCCCATGTGAAGAGTTTGACAGGTGGCCACCATTTTTATCGAGCGCGAGTGGATTGCCATGACAACGGAGAGTCAACGGCAAATATACACGCCTAGCTCTCCCCACCCATCCCCGAATAGTAAAGAGGTTGCTGCGGATCGACCAGTTTACTTCACCTGCATGTTTTATGTACGTATCCGTTAGATATTCTGTATTTACGGTGTCTCACAGTTAATTTGTATATGGGGAGCCTATATGTGTGTTTTACATTTTGTTCGGGAGTCCTTAACAATCCTTTATTGTCAAGTTCTATTTCCCATTTTTAAAAATAACTTTCTCCAGCACACACAGTCAAAAAGAACCGATGACAATCCATCTGCTAACACTACCCTGCTTAAGGGGAGCACTATACCTCGAAAATCTAAAAAAATCGGTTTTTATAATTTTGGCTACATTCCCTTTTGTATCGTTTCTGTGCAATTACATATAAAAATTATAAATGTACGATAGAAATTACGGAAGCTATGCAGATTTTTGTTAAGTCATTTTTTCACCAGAATTTCTTTTAATTGAATTAATCTGTGGAAACAATTAAGAGTTACGATATTCAAAGAACACAGTAAGCTGAGAAAGAAAAAAGAAAGTGTGTCAAAAGAAGCAAGACAAGAGAAAAAAAGAGAAAATTATTTGAGGAAAAAGAACAGTCTGGTGAGGGCAATATTATGGTGCAAGCTGATTTTAGGGTAAGTAAAACTTAACAGCTCATTTCCCGCAAATTCACTTTTTTCCACAAAGGTACAGTTTTCTCAAAAACTATTTGAATTTGTAGGTTGAAATTTTTTTAGCAAGTTTCCCAGTATAATTGTGACATATGGTACTAGAATCATTGCAGTATTATTACTAAATTCGAAATAAAATTTAAAAATCTACAAAATATTTAAATTATTTTTGAATTTTTCAAAAAAATTCTCGAAATGATATCGCTAGCTCTATATTAATAATTCTAATACCAGAGCTTAAAAAGATGTTATAGGAAAGGCACAAAAAAAGTTAAAGTACTAACTCTTAACGGTTTCTTAGAAACGTGAACCTAAAAAGAGGTCCATTTAACATGGGTTAGATAGGAGGAATAGTGCTCCCCTTACCACCTGTTTTAATTTCAAACTCTTCGGAGATTTCTTTTAGAAATTTTATTTATTTATGCAGTGGAAAAGAAAGTGAGTGGTTCGCTCAAAATTTTATACTTGGCAACCGAACTATAGAACAAGTTTGAGATTTTAAATATTTAGGATGCAATATTACCTATGACAAAGAAAATGGCGTGAGTGGAAAAACTGGCAAAAGTGCTGTATGCAGTTCTATTTGCACAACAATAGGAAAGAAAACGAGACAGGACACCCAAATGAAATTTTATAGAGCAATAGCTGTACTACTCACAACATATGGGAGTGAAACATGGGTGTCATTACAGAGGAATGAATCTTGTATCCAGGCTGCTGAAATGAAATTTTTGCGGAGTCAAAAGTTGTATCCGGTTAAATAAAGTACGTATCGAAGCTATCAGCGTCGAGTTAAATGTTCAGTCACTATTGAAAACGTTAAAAATATATAAGAAAAACTGGTCCAACCATTTACTTTACATGCTAGCTCACAAACTTCCTCTGAGAGCATGGAAATATCTGCTACAGGGGAGCGAGGCTTGGGAAGACATAAAAAATATAGATGCCGGAACAGGTCATTGAGCCTGATTCTTTGCATGATGATGATGATGATGAACAAAAGAAAGTAAAAATATATGTAACATACAAAATGATTTCAAGTGCGGTGGATAGTGACTATCCACCCACTTCAAAAAAATAGCACCAGCAAAAACATGACGGTAAGATTTTATAAAACATTAGCAATGCCAACCCAACTCTAAGGCAGCGAAACTTGGGTACTATCAAAGCGAGAAGAGAGCAGACTGCAAGCATCTGAAATGAAATTTCTTTGACATACGTATGGGTGTAGTAGAGAAGATCGTTACAGGAATAACGAGGTAAGGAAAGAACTCAACATCTTTTCTATTTAAACGACAAGGTATCTCAGAACAGAATGCAGTGGTTAGGGTATTTAAACAGAATGTGGGAGGATATGATACCTAAGCAGACACTGGACTGTAATAAGCCGGAAGGCAGGAGAGAACGAGGACGCCCGAGAAAGAGAAACAGATTTAAGAGTTTCGGAACAGGTAGAGATGCCTAATTCTTGAAAGACAGGAGAAGAAAAAGACAAAATGATTTTTGGGTTGACTATTGCATAGATATTCTTGAACACAATTCCTCTGAATGAACTCAGATATGTAGTAATTTAGAGATATTACTGGAAATCGTAGACGGATCCATCTAGAATGCTTGTTAGATAAATTGACAATCCTTATTAAAACATCTCTTACACAAACCGCTGTTTATTGAATACAATTAGTGAACATGGTATGTACGTCTGTTATTGAACTAATTTAATATTATTACGCTAATAACTAGAATACATACAGTCTGTTGTATTCACCCAACAATTTATTATTATTCAAATAATTAATTAATTAATTAATATAATTGTATTCAATTCATTTAATTACACTTCCTAACAATCATTTAAATGACCGTCTCTATCAATTTAAATGCAGTTGAAACACGATTATCCGATTCAAGTTCTGTTAATTTACATCACAATTACTAAATACCGACAGACGAATACTGTTTTGAAAAAGTTTTGAGTTTATTCAATATTATTTCAGATTAAATAATGAAATATTGATAATAGCAGCTTACTTTGATTTAATATTATCTCGTATCCAGTATGCCTTATTATTTTAGGGTTATTCACCAAAGAGTAATATGGAGAAGTTTTAATAATCAGAAAACGATATTAGGTGTACGGTGGGAATCAACCACTTAACCTCATGCAGATATTTATTTAAAGAGCTTCACTTCTTGCTTATACAGTTCATTCTTTGTACAACTTTAAAGTGATAATGTACGTAACCTTTTTACAGAATTTAAATGTCAACAATCAAAAATTGTTTGAACAAAAACCTACTTATGTATGTAGATAGAAAATTGAACAATAATAAATTACAAGTGACTAACCTCGTGGCGTAATGACTAGTACGCTATCCTACAAAGCGAAAGGTCCCGGGTTTGACTCCCGGTTAGGGTCTGGAATTTTATCACGTCAAAACAGACAGTAGTCGCTAACAACCAAGCTGTCAATGCAACTTTAAATTTAGTAAACAAAACAATAAATAATCAAAACTTTAAAAAGGTGTGGTTATCTAAATTTTATTTTAAAACAGTTAGAAAGTACTTGATTTACGGTTTACCTTTCTAAATTGTTTTGGTTGAAAAATAAAACGTTGAGGTAAATATTGTTTCTTTTCTTTTTATTGATTTTTATTGTTATATACTTTTTATTGTTTCTATTGAGGTAAATGTTCTTAAATACTTCAGTCATGTAATTGGCTGACCGTGTGATAAGAAACAGAACTATTTTTTATAACTATGAAATTAGCAGATCGAGTGCAAATAAAACTCTTCACCTGCCTATTTTGGGCAACAACATTTATTATAATATTCTTAATGGTAAGTTAAATTGTTAATTTAAATATTTTTTTATAAAATCAAAATTAATATTTTTACTAAATTTATTTACTCTAAAGGCGAGTAGGCCTATGTGGTTTTTGAAAAATTCTGTAGAGGTCACTCACTCTTAAAAACGCTTACAAAGTTGTCCCACATACTGTTCATAATATGTCACAATAAGACGTAGTTTAACAAAGAAGATAACAGTTAGTTGCGCCATTAAACTTTAAAAGAGTTCACCATGTTTAGACATTATCATTTAAGAAGGAAAACTACTAAAGAACTGAAGTCACGTGAAAGTTGTTACATTTTATTTTTTTAAATTTTAATAACAAATTAAACGTAACTATTGTTTTTATAAAACAATAAATTGTAATGTACAAGTTTTAAGAACAAATATTATTTGTTCTGAATTGTATTTAAATTCAAATGACGTCATAAAATAACAATAGTTTGTATTAGTATTTCAGAAGCAAAGTATATTCGTAAGGAATATTCCTGCGGATGACATTTTCAACTGAACTGTCTTGTTTTTTGTTTATTTGAAAAATCTCTTGACTAGGGGTAATAAGTATTCTTGGAACAACGATAAAACTTATTTCCAGTATTACTCACTATACAATAAAATTGAAAATTATGAAAACGGGAAAAATTCTTTTCTTTATTTTCTTTCCAGATATTTACTAGGTTAATAAAAAATCTAATGTGTGTTTATTGTTCATTACAATTAATCTAACTGCCTAAAACAGGCAGGTAGTTGTTAAGTTATTTGCACTTGATCTGCAAGTACTAGAACTACAAAAAATAGTTTAGTTTCTTAACACATGTTCAACCAATTTACGAGGTGTGGCTATTACATAAGGAAAGTGACGTAAAAATTTTATTTTATACATAATCACGTATTGTCACCTTCAATATACACTCCTTCTCTATCCCTACAACGCTCCATGCGAATTTTTCATTGTTGGAAACACTGCTGAAAATCATCTTCTGTCAGCTCCTTCAGGACACATGCCGCTTTCTCTTTTACAGCTTCCACAGACTCAAATCTTGTCCCTTTAAATTCAGATTTTACCTAAGGGAACAGGTAGAAGTCACATGGTGCAAGATCAGGTGAATAAGGTGGATGTTCTAACACGGAGATGCTGTACTTGGCGAGGAACCTCTTGACAGATAGCGCGGAATGAGCTAGCGCATTGTATTGGTGGAGAAACCATGATTTATCCTTCCACTATTCGGGGCATTTTTTCCTTACTCATTGACGTAGTTTAGAAAGTACTTCAACGTAGTAATATTGATTAGTTGATTGACCTTCAGGAACCCAGTGAAGATACACAATTCCATTAATATAAAAAAACAATCATCTTTGCTTTAAATTTTGACGTGCTCATTCGAGCTTTTTTTGGCCCTCGGTGAAGTTCGGCTCTTCCAGTACTTGGATTGACACTTCGTTCCCGGATCATACGTAAAAAACCACGTTTCATCACATGTTTGTATCTTCTACCTGTTCCTAAGGTGAAATCTGCATTTAAAGGGACACGATTTCAGTCTGTGGAAGCTGTAAAGGAGAAAGCGGGACGTTTCCTGAAAGAGCTGACAGAAGATGACTTCCAGCACTGTTTTTAACAATGGAAAATTCCCATGAAGCAATGTAGGGATAGAAAATGAGTGTATATTGAAGGTGACAATAAGTGATTATGTATAAAATAAAAATAAAATTTTCTTACGCCAGTCTCTTTTTTTAATAGCCACACCTCGTATGTGATGTATATGATGTGATATTTTTAAAAAGGGCTTACCTTCCTGTGATGTTATTACAGTTACCACAGCGGGAAGAAGTATGAGAAAAATTAAACTACTGCATCCTAATAGGGAATATTTCTACAAAAGTTTGACTATATGGCTTCAAAAATTGAAGGTTGTGTATTGAAAGATTATTAGAAATTCCGAATGCAGAATTATTTTTTTCAACTATTGATCAGCTTCCATTCTTATGACGTACTATAATATTAATATTGAAGAATCTTTAATATTTCTTTATAATTTTCCTTTCATTGAATCGGTAGATATATTATATAATTTTTATGTTTCAGTTGAAATGAAGTTGTGAAACATACATAATTTATAATAATTTTATGTTTTATTATTTGTATTTTGCTGAATGAGAGTCTTTTTTTATTGTATTTTTCTTAGAACTTTTGAATTAGGCACAAAATTATTTACTGTATTCTTCTTTGTTTTTTTTGCACTAAGTGTCATTTTGTCTTTTCTCGTTTCGTTTTTAAGTTTATGTGTAAGTGATGGTAACCTTCAAATGAGGATTAACCTTTGGAGGTAGCCTACCCCTAATTTCCATTCTATGTTAAGTTGTAAAGTGTATTTTAATTTATGTATTTCCGACAAATTGTTGAATTGTTGATTTTGAATTGTGTAATTTCTGTTGTAATATGATACAAAATGTATGTACTTATGTTTGAATGGAAATAAATTATTATAATTATTTTATTGATTTTTGAAAGTACTTACAGAAAGTGTGTTTTTGGCACAGATGAAAGGCTTCAATATGCCAATTTTAAGTTGCACAATATTAGCGCAAGGTTCAGCATAAGAATATCGGCGCAAAAGTCAAAGATTATGGCTTTAAATGGAAAATGGCCGGATCCCCAAAAAATTGCACTTGGCAACTGAACTATAGAAAAAGTTCGAGATTTGAGATTTTAAATATTTAGGATGAAGGATTTTCTATGACAAAGATGACGACGTGAATGAAAATATAGCTTAAATTATGAATTTTTCTAAAAACTTGGTTTTTATTTTTCTGTTATTGAAGTTAAACACAAGAATGCCTCAAACAATGATTGTTTTTAAAAATTTAGCCTTACTTTATCTTTTAGGTCTAGGTTTTATCTCCCCTATAAACCATGGCCGTCTCTCCTCGAAGCTTAGGAGAGATGGCCACTTCGCATTTTTTAAATTATAAATTACCATTTAAAAACAATATATTGAAATTCAAACGCTATAAACCTTAGAATATTATATATATAAATTAACAATGCAAATAAATCAAATTTTTTGAAATTTATTTTAATAACTTAATGACTTTTTACGAAAGGGTGACCATCTCTCCTCAATTTACCAAATTTGTTTAATATAATTTTCGTTAATAAAAAACTTCAGTACATTTCTGAACGACTTATATAATTTATTCACTCTAATGAATTTTCTACTATGATTTTTATTTGAAATACGAAATCTTATTTAGGAGTAACTTACAGAGACTACGTCATCATTTAATCATTCATCCATAAATTTAATAAAATTCTGTTTTTCTCATTTTTATATTTTATTTTATAATTGGGTCCTACTGAAGTTTAAGTGGGCTGACAATATTTAATAAACTTGAAAATAATATACAAATATTAGCATAAATAAAATAGAATTTATTATGGTTCCTTACTTATTTTTTGCAAGCTGGTTATATCATTAAAATTATTTTATATTTTTCTTTGATATTTACGATATTTAAATTTGCAATTGTGCCATAGGCAATTCATAATTAAGTCAAGTAACAGAATTCTTTTATTTTATTAAAAATATTATGAAAATAATACCTAAAAAATACGTAAGTGGCTTTGAGTAAGATACCACCCGGTCAGAGCCAGTCTTATAATGGGGTAAGATAAGCAACCATCTCGGGCCCGCGCCCACAAAAATTTAAAAATTACAAAAACTCTAAAACAATAGAAAACAACAAAAAAACCTGAAATCAACATTTTTTATAGTCACGAAGTTTTTTCTTTTTAACTTTCTCTTGCCTGTACGAATATGTATGAAGAAAACTATTGTTTTCATGCCGATTTTTCGAAATTGTGTTTTCACCGGGTATACACTTTTCAGACCCTTTCAACCGAACAAAACATGTTTTTAGTCGATTGGTTTGTATGTGTGTCTGTGCGTGTGTGTCAACAAAATATCTCAAAAATGGAACATTGGACGAAGTTGAAACTAGAAACTTAAGTTAGATACTACTAGAGGACCCGACACGAACGTTTTCATCAAAATTGGTCAACCGGAAGTAGTAGCATATTAGTGTAATTTTTCACTTTTTTGCAATTTTCTCAGAAATGGCTCCTACAATTTTTTCGATATCGCCTCATTTATTACATTTTTTATGCTCTAAAACATAGGTAAGTTTACAACAAAGGTACAACATAGGTATGTCTGCTGAAATTTCATGGGGAGGCTGTTCTATCGTAGAAAAATTGGTTTGTTTAAGATTGCGGCCTTAATATGTACTTTAGTGCAAAAGTGTATATGATCAACGTTGTAGAACATTAAAAAACCTACAACGTTTATTTATAACGTTTCTTTGTATAAACAATTTCTCATTATTATCATGTCTTACCACCGTTTAAATTTAGTTATTAGATACTTTATGATTGAAAAATGCAATAAAATGATTTATGCAGTGCGTTCTACCTTTTTTATTGCTAACACAATTTTCCCAAAATTGCAACTTTGAATGCTTATAACTAAAACACGAAGGCATCTATTGATAAACGATTTGTGCCATTGTTTTTTTTTCTTAAAATGTCATATTGAAATGACGTACCACACGACCAACATCCCATTTAAAAAAAGAAAGTTGAATCTAATATGGCGGACAAAAATTACAAAACTAAAAAAGTTCGATTTTTAAAAATATGCAGATCTGCATAAGCTTGTTTCACCAAATACGTCACAGTTACGCAATATAAAGCTGTTTCCGTACTTAAAAATCACTCTGTATATATTTTTAACCACCAGAATACTGTACGGTAACTGAAAACACTTATCAATGTTTGTAGCGTTTTCGTGTATCTTGTACACATCTTCAGTAAATTAAAATTCTTTAAAAAATTGTTTACATCATATTTTAAAACTTCCTACTCCTACCATGTTATATAAGAATTAGTCAACTTATATAAATCTAAAACAGTCTTGCCAACTTAATCAGTTGATTGTCATATTCAATCTGTGTGTTCATTAATTTTCCCTGTTATTGTATTTATAAATATAATATTTTTTACAAAATTTCAATTTAATTTTGTCTGTTGTTCAATATTCTAATAGCCTATTTCTTTATTATTTTTTATATTTGACCTAGTATGTTCATTTTTGATCATGTGTTCACTTACATTGGAGAATTTTCGGTTTCTTTTTTTATAGTTAGAATAGTGTTCTGCAAACCGTTTTTTAAAAGCTCTATATTTCAATTAATTATATTGACAAGGGAAAGTCGCGTGAAAGTTTCACAACATATTGTTTTTATATGATATATATTATAAAAAAATTCCCGACCTTATATTAAATATAAAAGGTTTTGTTATTTTTAAATAAGCAAATTCTAAAAGAATCTTGAAGAAAGTCACAGTAGAAAAAAAAATATTGTGACATTTTTCGCTAAGGTCCGTTTCGGGATTTAGGTTATTAAATAATTATTACACTAAAGTTTATAATTACAAATACTTATTACACTAAAAGATTTATAAAATAAACAACAAACTAATTATAAGGAAGTAATACAATAAATAACTTAATAATTTACTTAAAATAAATAATAAACAATAAATAACTTAACCCTCGGACCTCACTCTGGGGTCTAGGATACCCCCACAAAATTTGTTTCATGAATAACTTTTTTGTGGTTGAAAATATAGTGGAGGGAATCTTTGTATTCTAAGGTTATATTCATGGCTACACGTCACTATAATAGTCAACGTCAGTTGCCTTCAGAAGTTTCCTTGGGGTCAACGTGACCCCAGTGTGAGGTGCGTGTATTTCTTTTAATAGTTGTCACTTAGAGTAATATTTATTTTCTCCAACATTTTATTGTGCTTTATAACAAAAACAGTAATTTCATTAAGTTTAATTTTGTCTATAGTGGATTTCATTTAAAAATGCCGTCATTACGCCTCACTACAGAAGACGAAGTAAGACGCGCACTTTTAGAATCGTTAGATGGAACATATGACTGTAGTGACGGTGAAGATTCTTTGTTGTTTGGTGTTGAATCTGATAATGAAATAGATAATGTTGAAATTCAAGAAACATTTGAAAGTGAATGTAGTGAAGAAAGTGATGTATGCCTAGATAAAGAAGATAGTTCTGATTATCCTCAAACTACAGGGAACTTTCTATTTGAAAAAAAGGTACAAATGGAGTTCTGGAGATCCCCCAAGAAGAGGTAGAACCAGAGCTCAAGATCTTGTTACTTTGCTACCTGGGCCAAAGGGGGCTGCAAAAACAGTTAAAACACCGATCCAAGCTAGACTCTAACACCGAGCTTGTTAGAACCTCACCTTCAGCAAAGAGTACGAAACCCACAAGTCCGTAAAAGTATACGAGTTGTTGTTCTAGAAGAAATGTTAGGAAATCCTCAACAGGTACCACAACCTTCACACCAAAGTAAAAGAAAAAGATGTGGCCTTTGTCCAAGGGAAAAAGATAAAAAAACAAAGTTTTACTGTGAAAGTTGCCGCCTACCTATCTGTGAAGAACACCGAAAACGACTGTGTATAAACTGCGAGTAAACAAGAAAAAGTCATCAAATCTCTTTTAAATGTTTTTTATATCATTTAAAGTTTTATGTTTTTTAAGAAAAACTCTTTTCAATAAACATCAATACTTTTTAAAATATCTTATTAACTCAATTTGTAAAAGTTGTATTTTTTCTGAAAAAAAGTTAATAAAATAACTATTTTTTTAAATGTCAATGTTTGAGTTAATTATCCCAAGGTAAGTGCTTAGTTTGATTTTAGATGACTTTAATTTTTTTTAAATTAAATAGTTTCTGGTAAAAAGTAATAAATTATTATTTTACTTATTAATTTACTTTGGGGTCTGCTAGACCCCAGTGTGAGGAGGAAAGGTGAGATATGCCAGTGTGAGGTCTGAGGGTTAATAATTACTTAGCACTACTTACAATCAATTTTATAGGATATACATACAAAATGAAACTGAATACACAAAAACTGAATTTAATGCAGATCCACAATAACTTTTCACAATACACACACAAACAATGACAGTATAACAATCGTTGACCAACACAATACTCGGAACCGTTAACCTGAATGACGCCCGACAGTAACTCGTCAAGGATCAAACGAATACAAACTCTGACCGCGCTCGGGGTCTCCTTATATACTTATTCAACAAGATAATTCCAGAAAAGCAGAGAAACTCCATGCAAACAATAAAGCCCAAAAAAAACCCTTTGTAAATGAGTGCTAGAAAAATCTATTGTAAACAAGTCAACAATAGATCTTTTGTAAATAGAAGTTGTTACAGGCTGACCCTTTCATAGATAATAGCGCAGTGTCCTTTCAAACAACTTTCATGAATAGGCATACCTTTATAGCCACCCCATTGTTACTCTTTCACTCTATTATCCTCTCTTTACTATTTTCATGAATGAAATTCTAGAAATTACGCGAACCATTTATTCTTCGATATTGTCACAAAATTATTCAATAGAATGAACGTATCCAATAGAACTCTTCACGATGACTTGCGCGTTCCTTACGTCAACGGCACGTATCTAAAACTGTTTCGCAGGTTCAGAGACAAACATGAAAATCATAACAATCCCTTTATATACAATATGAATTCAGCGGACCTACCAGGAATCGCAAAAAGACGACTGAAACGCCGATGGACTAGAGACATGATACAATAATGCAACTATAACATTATTACGTACACAAAAATATAATTTAAACGAACACATTTATTATTATCTGGAGAGCTATAGCTGGGTGGTGACCTCAGTAAGTCATTAACGCGGTTGGATGTTCTTAAACTTTTTTTTTGTAATTTAGTTGTGAACGTTTTTGGTAGTTTTTCTTCTTGTTACAGTTGCAAAATAAATAAAGTAATACAAAAAAATATTCAAAATATAGGTTCTTTTAATTACAAGTAAAAACAATTGAGGACAGATTGAAAACGAAATGAGATAGGATTTGTAATTTCAGATGAAATTGTTTGATTATTTTATTAATGTGAATGAATCCCTTAAGTTTGGACGTCATCGTGCTCTATTCATACGAAAAGAAAATACGGTTTGCTGTTATTTCATTATTAATTCGATGTGATGGGTCGTGCAGTGAAATTCCCGTTACTCCTGTATGTTATTCTTTCTGACAGATATGAACTTTTCGCATGTAAACACGAAATATTTATCCTTTGAGAAGCAACTTTTATGTTTCTCTTTGACATGTATATATTATTCAGTTGTATACGTCTTAAGAAATTTTGTACTATAATTTCAGTATAGTAACATGTTTGCGATGACTGCTTTTGTTACACAATAGATTTTTTTAACAATAGGTTTCCCTCAGTAATATTGTTGACTTAATTTTTTTTCATATCAGCGACATAAAAATTTCATATTAATTACAAAAGATGTAGGGTGATACAGGTACTTAGATATTCTTTTTCAAGAATCAACGTACTTGACATCCGCCAAATATTTGTAAGAGAAGCTCTTATTTTCGCGTATAAAAATGTAAACGAGTTTACTACAAGAGCATACCATTATAATACCAGGAACAAGGATTTCTTACTTTTACACAAGGCCTTAAAAACTTTATACCAAAAGTTTTTACGCTATTTAGCGCCCAAACTGCTCAAACTGCTCCCCCTACAAATTAAAAATATGCCGGATATCATAAGGTATAAAAAAAATAGTAACTCTTTGGCTACAATAAGTAGGAAGAGATGCTATAGAATAAATGGTTACTCCAGGAAACATAGTTTTGTGAGCTCGGCTCCCGGTTTCAATTTTAGTTTTCTAATAATAAATAAATTCTTTTGTCTTGAATACTTTTTTTACTATTTAGGAAACTCAAAATCTGTTGGAAACAATAAGTGAATGTGGTAACACAAAATTTGTAAATAAGTTAACATGGTAAATAAACGTGAGTGGAGACACAGTCCAGTAACAGAACTCCGACGTGAATAGATAAATGTAGCATGAAGTGCAGCATTTAGAACACTGTAATGGATAGTCAATTACAGCACTACGTTAATTAATGAGGTCCCGGCTCCATCGACGTTTTAGACGTCTTATTGGATTGTTTGGAAGAGTCTGCGTAGCCACATTTGAGATCAATGGGTTATGGTGGTTCACTAGATTCTTCCTAAATTTTGTATAGAATTTCAAGAAAACGTCATTTATGTAGGGTACGTTTAGGTCTGAGTGTAGCGTTTTATTGGTTACATAATAGGGGGCGTTAACTATCCTCCGCAAAAGCTTTGATTGGAAACGCTGGATATTTGCTAATACTGATGGTATTGCATAGTAGTAAAGCTGATTGGCATATTGTATTGTTTGTTTTGGTTCTCATTTGTACATATATGTAATTATATAACAGCATATTATTTTTTTAATAAAAATGTCTTAGAAGTTTAATTAGTATTTAAGTAACTGGCATGTTGTTGTAATTACTAACACGGTAATAGATTACTGAAGTACAGTAGTTGTAGTAGTACAATGGACAAAGAAGCATTGAATTGATCCACCCTTGAACATGGGAAACCATAGTTGGGTGAATTAATTTCCCCACTGTGAATTAAAATAAATAGTTTTTAGATTATCAAAGTATAATTAAGGAAAATAATATTGTGACACTTATTGCTAAGGTCCGTTTCGGGATCTAGGTTATTAAATAATTAATACACTAAATTTTACAATGACAAAGATTTATTACACTAAACGATTACAAAATAAATAATTCAACTAATTATAATTAAGAAATACAATAAATGATTTAATGATTCACTTAAAATAAATAACAAACAATAAATAACTTAATAACCTACTTAGCCTACTTATAATCACTTTTATAGATTACACTAACATACAACACAAACTGAATTCACAAAACTACACATTAACTTTACAATACACACACAACAAAGAGACGGTATAACAATCTTACTCGGATACGTAATCTGTTTACGCACCTCGACAATCAAACGGCAAAGATCACACGAATACTGACTGACCACACTCGGGGGTCTCTTTTTATACCTACTCATTCATAAAGATTGTTCCAGAATAAAGTAGTGAAATCTACGCAAGTACAAAAATAACTCTTTATTAATGAATGCTAGAAAAATCCCTTTGTTAACAAGTCAACTATTGTAAATAGAAAACGAAAACAACCTCATAAACAACTTCATAAAAATACCCTTTTATAATAGGCGTACCCTTTATGGTTAAAACTGTCATTTATAAAACTGATCTTATTGTGTAAGTTATTGTTATTTTATTATTTCTTAACTATGTTTATGAATGGAATTCTGGAAGATTCGTGAGCGATCTCGTCTTTTCTCGATCTTGTTACAATATTTATTTTGTATTGATATTTTTTTGTAAACAATGGGAAATAAATAAACATGAAACGAATTGCGTAGGATAAAACAGCTTGGAGAACTTCATCAAACCAGTCGAAAGACTGATGACAAAAAAGCAACATTACTATCTGTTCATATTAAATTAATCAATTAAAAAAACAAAAGCCATTCAATAATTGAGTAAATGTCAACAATACAATTCTCTCTCATTGGCTAGATCTCAACCCAGATTGCTTAGCGTGACCCAAACTAATTACATCTGTTGTTGTTTAGGTCATCATCCGAAAGGCTCATTTAAACCCCAAAAAGAAAAATATGCTTATCAGCATACCAGGTCCTCTAAAATGCATCTACGTTCCACCCTGCAAACGACACCTTCACCTTAGGGTCTGGGTGTATAATTATGAAATTCATTACTTTCAGAGGAGATAACTCTCACTAGTGTATTTTACACTTCTACCTTTTGTTCGTAAATGCTTCAGTCATGTAATTGGCATGGTGTGATAAGAAAGAAAACTATTTTTTGTAGCCCTGGAACTAGCATATCGAGTGCAAATAATTAAACACTCCTCCTGCCTGTTATAGGCTAATGTTGTATTTTAGAAATAAAAACATTTTAAAGCTTTAAAAAGGATATATAAATTTATCACGTAAATCGTGTAAACTATCTTTTTTTTTTGTAAAACCGTTGTCGGTGTTTTTGAGTAAACGATTATTTTATAAAGGTAATAATCTAATTATTTCACTTCATGAAAATTAATAAGAACAAAACAAAATTGTTTTGCGGCATCAACATTGGTTTAAAAGAGATGGGGAATTTAAAAGCAGGCAACGAAAACATACAGGAAGTTGGTGATTCGGCTATCTAGGGAGAAAAAGAACAAAGGATGGTAGAAGCTAGATTACCCTTTGAAATGAAAAAGAGCTTACTGACTACAAACACTGATTTACAGATTAGGAAAAATTTCTTAAAACATTATGTTCGAAGTGTAGTATTATACGGGAGTGAAACGTGGGTGTTAGGGGCTGTAGAAAAGAAGAGGATAGAAGCTTTCTTTTGAAATGTGGTGTAGTAGGAAAATGTTAAAGATTAGGAAAGAAAACAAAATAAGTAATTAAGATATTCGTAGACGAGTAGATGAAAAAAGAAGTACATGGAAGCATCTTACCAAAAGAAGGTATAGGCTAGTGGGGCATATCTTAAGACATCTATGTATTGGTCTATCAATAATAGAGGGTAATATTGAGGGAGTAAATTGTAGGGTAAGGCAAAGATTTGAATACTTAAAGCAAATTATGAAAGCTGTAGGATGTTACAGGTATGTAGATATGAAACGACTTGCGCAAAATAGAACTGCAAGAAACAAGTCGAGATACTGATAACAAAAAAAATCTGTTGTGAAACACTCATATAACTTTCTCTTGCCAATGCAAATAATTAATATGATAACCTAAAATTAGTTAAAAAACATTAGAAATAAACAAAACAACTAACCTCAAAAAACATAATCTTATTTTAATCATGAGTGAGAGACGTAGTGAATATCAACCTCAGTTTAGCTTAAAAATACGGAAAAATCACTCTTTCACGCTAAACGAGGCTCTGTAGAGAAATGCTCTAAATAAAAGTTGTAGATCTTTTAATTTCTTATAAATTTCATTATACTTTTTTATCGAAAAATGCATAAGGCTAAAATCAGTAAAAATTCGATTTTTTACACGATTTCGTGAGAAAAGAACAGAAAATCGCTAATTACCGCTAAACTGACCGTTATACAAAAATAATTTTTAAATAAAAATTGTAGAATTTTAAATTATCTAAAACTTTTACTAGATACTTTTTGTGCTAAAATGGATATTAAAGTTGTAATAATAAAATAAAATATTTTTACGAGAAAATAGCCTCACCAAGAATTTTAGCAGACTTGGCGCCTACCCTATCTTGTAGAGCATAAAAGTAGTAAAACTCGCAAAAATGTGAAAAATGACACGAATAAACTACTACTTCTGGTTGACCGATTTTGATGAAAATGTTCGTGTCGGGTCTTCTAGTGGTATCTAACTTAAGTTTTAAGTTCGTACAATGTTCCGTTCTTGAGATATTATGTTCACACACACACACACACACACACACACACACGTGCGCGCGCGCGCGCACACACACACACACACACACACACACACACACACACACACACACAGACCAATTGCTGAAAACATGTTTTTTGGGTTTAGGGGGTCTGAAAACGTGTAGATCCGGTGAAAACTTGATTTCGAAAAATCGACATGAAAACAATAGCCTACTTTCCTTCCTATATATTCATATACTCAAGAGAAATTAAAAATTCTAATTCATATTTTGTAGGAATAATAATACGTTTTCCTTATAAAAATAAAATTCACTTTCTTTTTGTTTTATTTTTTTAAATTCTTGAATCAACATTCTTGTTACAAACAACACGGCATTTATTTTATGCATAAAAACCGAAAATAATTGATGCAATGAAAAGAAGATTAGGTATGCGTACCATTCTCGAAAAAATCAATGTGGTTTGATTGAAATAAAAATAAATTGATAAATTTTTTTGACAAAATAGTAAAGTAAATTCTGCCGTACCGATCTCACCGTAATAGAATCTCCTTTTACGGCTCAGACAATAAAAATGGGATGGGGTATCCATTGGGAAACTGAATTCTATTAGGAAGTTCAATGTAGCAGAGAAAATGGGAAGCAAACCACCGTGACATGGCATGAAAAAAACTCTTTTTAAATTAATATCATCAGTTTCACAAATCGACTTTCGTAAATCAGTAGTGTAATGAATTTTTATTTTAAAATTTTTGACGTTTTTAAGGTTGAGTAAAAACATTTATTTTTAACCACCTATACTAAATGATTTTTCCCATAACAGACAGGTAAAGTGACAAATTATTTGCACCCAATCTGTTCGTTGCAGGGCTAAAATAAATAGTTCTGTTTCTTATTATATGGTCAGCCAATTAAATGACTGAATCATTTAAGAACAGAAGAGGTAGAGGAGTAAAAGACACTAATCAGAGTTGTCTCCTCTGAAAGTAATGAATTTCATTATACAGCAAGACCCTGTGGTAAATGAAGTACGGTGTCATTTGCAGAGTGGAAAATATGTTCTTTTCAGAGGGCCCGGCATGCTGATAAGCGTACTTTTCCACTCAGTGAAGAAGGCAATGGTAAACTCACTCCTCGTTTTACTTAGTAAAACCTCTACAGCTTCAAACCACCCTTTTGGCTGATGACCTAAACAACAACTGAGGGATTCTCAAAAAAACAGGAATACTTTGGGAGATGAATCTACATCTCAAACTAAGAAAAATTTCATGCAAACATTCAGTTATTTCAAATATGAAGATAGTAACTTTTCTCCTGAGAAATATTGTAGATTGGCTTTTTAAACAATTATCCTGTACAATTTTTTTAATTGTTTTTATTACAAGTTTTTATTTATTTTTATGGTGTAATTCATAGTATACGTCTAATGTTACATAAATATGTTAATAAAATGATTTTTTGTCTCGCATGAAGTATTGTACAGTATTAATATTTATTTAAGAAAAAAAGTTTTCAAAACGATTTTAACTATATTTTACAATGGTAACTACAAATTTTTGTAACGCGGTATAAATAAATCGATTACTAGTTTGTTTTTTTTTTATTCCTAATTTGTGTACGTTGCAATCTGTTCAATTGAGAACAATAAGCAACTCCATGACCCAATGAGATGAGGATGATGTGTATGACGTGTAAATGAGGTATAGTCTTGTACAGACCCAGGCCGACCATTCCTGAGAGAGTATGGTTAATTAAACCCCAACCATTAAAGTACACAGGTAACCACTGTCTAGTATTCAAATCCGTATAAAAGTAACTACCTTTACTAGGATTTGAACCAGGAACCTTCATCTCCGAAAATCAGCTGTTAAACAGCTGATTTTGGCGACGACTTTACCTCTTGACCAACCCGGTGGGTTAATTACTAGTTTAAATAGCTTATTTGGTAATTTAAAAAACTACGAAAAATTCCTCTTAAATTAACGAATGTAGTAAAATAATAGCAAACGATTTCCCTCGTTAACCACTTCATACGTTCCCTTTTCAAACAATCCTGTTTAAATAAAAATTTAACCTACTGTATGTCTTTCTAATTGCGCAAAAAAATATTCAAATTTGAGATAAAAGTGTCTGGTAGTTGATCAGCTGTTAATACTGCTGTCTTACAAAATAAAAAACACAATTTACTACTTTTTTCCCAGTAATAATATAACGGTTGTAATGTGTCACGGTTCCAAATAATTAACTACCCTAAATGTAAGCTAGCCAAAGATGGGTTTAAATAAAAAAACAGAATTTTAAGATTACGCTGAGAAAAACAAAATTTAATCATATAGAATTTATAATAAGATACAAAAATGAGAGTTTACTCAGTAATCCATTAAATATATATTTTTTAATGATTTATGATTTGATTCTTTCCTTTTTTAAAGTAATATTAATTTAACAGATCTTAAAATTTATTTATCGTTTATTTAAAATTAAAAGGTTTTACCACAATGATTGTCCATGCTGTTCACTTTTGATCGTCAGTATTGTTGTCTTGTTGGAAGTTCTTAGTTCATGTTCTCTTCTTGATGATCTGAGACCATCCTGAAATAAAAAATGATTTCGTTGAAATATATAGTATATTTAACAGTGCCATTAACCTTCGATGTTCCATTATTCCTTCACCAGCGCATTTATATTTATTAATTATAATCTCATTGGTTGAAATTTAACCGCACTATTTTATTTAACCTTTTTTAACATGAAGCCGAATTCAAACATAGTTGATTCACACTATTTATTTAATTTAATTTTTATCACTTTGGATTTGCTGTTCATCATGTTTTAGATATATATTTATATAAAATATTTAAATAGTGATTAAAAATATCTACATAATTTATTTTATTTTTTATCATAGACAAGAAAACAAGCTTAAAACATAATTCTACACACACATATGATGTAGGTTGGTACGATTACTTGCTATACCATATTTTTACTTGATTTGATTAGTGTTGGTACGCCTGTACCTTCAATTACAAAAATCCAGTATTCTAATTTGCTACAAGGTCGGGCACGGAGGTGAGGTGTTTTTGAAAAGACTGTCGAATACTTATTTTTGAACGAATTTCAAAATTTATATTATTATTATTATTATTATGCATTTATATTACATTTTAATTAAAGTTTATCTCAAAACATACGTAAGAAAAAATCACATCAGTTCGGTGGTGACCCACCCCCTTGATCTAGAGGTAAAGTCGTCGCCGTTAGTTATTTAACAGCTAAATTTTGGAGACGAAGGTTTTTGGTTCAAATCCTAGTAAAGCTAGTTACTTTTATACGGATTCGAATACTAGACAGTGGTTGCCGGTGTACTTTAAAGGTTGGGGTTAAAGTAACCATGCTCTCTCAGGAATGATCGACCTGGTTATCGTAATGGAAAAACTGAGGACACAACATGGTGCCTCTACCAAAATATGTAAGGTAGTCGCCACCCGATTTTGTAAGGCAAAATACGGTGCTAGACATCAAACTAAGTAAGGTGGAATATCCACCGAAGTAGACCACAACCACCAAACTAAGCAAGATGTACAAGCACGGCGAACTTCACCAAACAAAATTTAGTGTAGCAACAGACTTAAAAAAAAGAAAGTAACGGCTCAACCGTGTTTCACCAGACACTGAAATGAAAACACAGCCAAACTGGTACTTCAGGGGCATACAAAAACCTCCACAACTCTGTCCAAGGAAAAACAGCAACAGGATTCGGTAGGGTAAATCTATATTTCCATTTTTTGAATATATGCAAAGCATAACCCAGAAATTGTAGCAGGTAGAGCAAAACTCACTGTTGGAAAAGCGAAGGTGTGATTTAAAAATAAATCTCGGGTCTAAGAACGAAAAATATTACAGACAACTTGGAGTGCAAATAATAAAATATTAATTTATTTAAAATTAAACTAAAACAAAATTGAAACTAAAACAAAATATGTTTTTTTCTTCTTTTTAATAAAAAATTATTAATGATAATAAAAGTTTAGTTTTAAATATTAAATTAATCAAAATAACGGAAACAAACAAAAATAATAATATTAATTAAAGAATCTTGTCAAAGCTAACAAAAATAATTGAAAGGTACCTAATTTAAAGATTTTAAATAAGTAACAAGTTAGAACGGAACTAGCCTAGTGTTTGTCAAATAAACAATTTAAAGAAACAGTTTTACCGGACAAAATATTTAAAAAACGTTTTATAAAAAAATGTATTAAAATTATTTAATTAAAATTTAGAATTCGTTAATAAAAAAAAAATATTAAAATATTGGATTAAAATTAAAACTTGGCTTTACAAAAAAAAGAAAATATAAGAATGTAATTACATCCTAGAATTGAATTAAACAGGTAAATTGAAAGAAAATTTAAGTGTGAATACGAAGAAAAAAAATCACCTATTCTTATTTGAAAATCAGTTAACAAACCATTTAAAACAAGAAACTATTTAAAGAAAAACTTAAACAAAAAAAACTATTCGGCAATTAATGTTAAAGACAAAATTTAACAAAAAAATGTAAAAAAACCATCATATAAAAACTTCAAAATCTACTTTAGAAAGTCTATAATAAAAAAAAATCCTTTAAAAAAAAAAACAATGTAACATTACAAAAAAAACTATGACTTTATTTTTAGAATGAAAAAGAAATTAAATAATGAAAAACAAGGTTTGTTTGAAATTGTTTGAACTGACTTCCACATAAAAATAGCTCTAAAAAAATTAAAATTAAGAAGAGAAAAAGTTGAAAGCCGAAACGACTGACACTGAAAACGTGACCATTTGAGGTGGTCATAGAAGTATCTTAATGTTGGGAGAAGCAGTTGAAAAACAAAACATCTTCTCCGTAAAAAAATTATTACAACCAAAAATTTAATGTGAAATAATAATAAAAAAGAAATTGAGATAAAATAGGCCTACTGATTTTAAATTTTAATATTAAGTTGGAATGCGAAAGGCATACCAAATCTGAACTTTTTAATAATTATTAAAAAATATTACTTAAAAAATATCTGGGAACCAGTTTTACATTAAATTCACCAAATATCTTAGAATAAGAAAACAAGCCGAATAAAATCTAAGCCATCAAAATCCTAACCGGAATTAAATGAACATTTTTAAATATAGGTTAAAGAAAATCATTGTGGATAAATTACTTGGAGCTTAAGGATGTTCACTCGTCCACAGCTACAAAGCAACGGCGCAGAATATAAGAAAAAATGAACGCACGAGAAAAGTTCTACGTTGACATTGAAAAAGACGGTTCAATGTTCATAAAAAGAAGCGTCAGCGTAAATCGTACGTACAGAGCACATATCACGCGATGGTCGATTTTTTTTTTTTTTTTTTGGTTTAACGTCCGACTGTTTTGCAAATTGCTGCTAATGCAGACAATGAAGGATGAAATGAATTTTTTGTAACGTATGAAAAAATTCCATGCCCGAGTTGGATTCGAACCCAAGACCGCGTGATGAGAGGCGAGCACGTTACCAACATCGCCAACGCGGCCGGCGCGACGGTCGATTGTATTGGTAGAGATGGAAATTCAATTATTACAACAATTACCCATATTATAAAACCCATTTAGGCCTAATGTAACGTTAGCGAGGAAAAATATCAACGGACAAAACTAAGAAATATAACACCGGAAACTTGCTTTAGAAAAATTCAATACAGAACTTTTAGCTAACAATGATTTTAATATAAAATTGATTAATAAAATTTATAAAATGAAATAAAAATTACAGGTTGCCTAAACAATTTATTTACACTTAAGAAAATTATTTGAATCTAAAATATTTAACAGACAAACCTGTCTGCTATTGTAAGATGTTTCAAGGAATCTTGACAAACACATAGAAAAATCATTGGATTTGAAGCTCCGGTTTCAACCGGAAGTGGGCCAAAACTGCAAATCTAGAAATCATTCTCGGAGTTTTGAAAGGGAAATAGTGTCATCCAATTCCCCTTAAAGATGAAACCCAGAAAGCATTGGGTTTACAGTTCCAGATTTGCATAGAAGTGGCTAAAAAACCGAAAGTCGAGAAACCAAAATCGGAATTTGGAAATAAAAATATTGTCATTCGATTCTTCTTAAAGATTAGATACAATATTGGGATAAATCATTGGGTTTGAAGTTCCGGTTTTGACAGAAAGTGGCTTAAAACGGGAAGTCAAGAACTCAAAGTCGTAATTTGGAAAATAAATAGTGATTCGATCCTGTGAAAGAGTAGATAAGGAAATCACTAGTGGTTTTTACCATAGTGAAGCCTTTTTAAAAATTGCCAACCAATGAGACGCGTCATCTCATGAAAGGAATTTTTTCAATTTGCATGTTCTTTTATCACAAAGTGATAAAATTACATGAATTTTATTTCATGAAATTTAAAAGGGATTTGTTTATTATCTAACTGTACCAAGTACACGAAGGGCAGACGATCGTGTCAAATATAGTATTAAAATTATACATGGCATACATGAAAATAATAAAATTCCTCTCAAGTTTTTATATTCCAAATGTAAGTCAAAATGTACGTGAGATCACGTGCAATGCGGTTGTATCACTGCAACATACAAATTGTGCATTAAACGAGCAGTCATCTCTTTTGTCACTGCTTAACATTCATTATTCCAAAAGTTTTCCGCATTCATTCCTTTTTCAAAACCTTCACAGATACTGTTGCAATATTTATGTAATGATTTTTCTCACTGATGAATTTTTCAGTTTATTTGTATCTTTTGTGTACGTATATGTTCTTTAGGTTATCAGCTGAAACGCTTGTTTGAACCTGCAGAGCCTTTACTAAACGTAAAACGAGAAGTGAGGTGGTTTATTATTGCCTACCTCACTGATTAAAAGAGTATGCTTATCAGCATGCCAGGCTCTCTGAAAAGCATCTACTTTCTACTTTGGAAATGACCCTTTCACTTCATTCATAGATGAAGCTGCTCATTTCTAATTATAACCACTGATTTTTCTATCCTTTTTTTTTGAATCTTTAACACTGTACTATATAGTACAACAACAAGATGAGAAACATTGATATTAAATTACAAATAACAAGAACAGACATGATATAATATCAACATTCAGAAATGTTAAATTTGGAATAACAATGAACGTAAAATATACTACAAAAGTATGAAAAGAAAAACAAAAAAGTTCATATTGTCACAGAAAAGTTATTACCAATAGTAATAAAACATATTTAAAACAAAACAAAAATTATATCTAACATAAACATGCAGAAAGAATTTAAAAAAATCTCTGCTCCACCTTCTTTTTAATCTTCTAATGAAGCCTGGCGGATTTGCCATATCACTGTTAAGTGGATTATTATGAATTGGTAGTTTTGAGTAGAATTTAATATAACTATTTTTAACGATGTCGCAAATGAATGGTGTTTTTAACCCTAGAATGGTGGAGTGGACTAAATCTTACGTATATTTCGTCAACAATGCTTGCCCCTCCATATCAGTGGGCTGCACCACCCTTATCTTCCAGATATGCAATAAGGAGTTAGTTGACCTTTGTCTCGTAACGAAATCGTATCTAATTACTGCGTGTATTTATAGTACTGGTGCCTATAACAAACGCTAGTGAGTAATTTTTTCGCATCTCCACTTATACACGATAATTTTAATACGTAAATTTTTTGCATCTCGACCGATGCTGTATATGTTATGCGTATAAATTTACGTATAACCACTAATAGAGCATTATAATTTTGTATGTTTGTAATACCATTTTATTTATATTTACAGTAACTGCCTTCAAACCTTTCAAACCTTTGCGAACTGCAATTCAAGCAGTATTGGGTGTAAAGGAACCGGCAATAAATGTTACGTGCCAAGAAGAAAAAGCTCCAAGGAAGTACTGCAGTGAGTGTTCATTCGCAAAAAGAAGACATAGAACTACATACGGTCTCTTTTGCTGCAAACCTACATGCGGCGAACATCAAAAGGAAATATGTTTTGGTTGTGCAACAAACTGCCAGAATAAGTAGCCCCAGCAACAGAAACAATCTGTTTGACTTTCGTGTTCACTTATTTGTATAATTTTATTTATTTCATTTTACTACTTTATTTTTCCTACTCTTAGTACCTTAATTTCGTCTACTATCTGGGGTTTTATAAAGTATTTTGTACAGTTGATGTTAGTAAATAAAATATTTTCAAGCTACATAAATAGAATAAAAGAGCTTGGTGATTTACTGAGAAATCTTTGAAACTATTAACCAATATTTGTCGAAATTTAAACAAAACCAACAAAAAAGAGATAGAAAACATATGAAAACCAAAATGTTTCAAAAAAAAAATTCACAACAAAATTTTCCCAGGAAAATCACCAAGTGAGTAAATTTTTCGCATCTCCACCAGTAATAGCTCACAGAATAGTCCCACCGTTCTAGGGTTAAATCGGTGTGTATTGTGTAATTTGAGACATAGTAGTCTATGGTGAACTGATAATTATACGAGAAAATTAGACTGGAATGCTTGGATTAGACTAGAATCAAATAACCACTGATAAAAACAATAACAAGTATTTTGGAAATGAAATCTCATTAGCCGCTTAGATATTCAACGGAACAGATATTCACAGGTTTCAATGTTATGGATATAAGGTATGCGTGAAAGAAATAATTAAAAGATTTCACGTGAACGTAAATAAACATGCAAAATAGAGGATATCAGTACTACACACGAAACAGAGATCTACTCTTATAAGAGAGAGTGTAAATCCTCTTTACCAGCGTCATTTTGAGTACTTGGCACCCAAAATACATAACCTGTTCCCAAACCATTTTAAAAATCGAAGAATTTAAAATTTAATGAAGAACTACAAAAATGGATAGCCGAAACAGGCAGAGGGAAAGCTGCGGAAATAGTAATATTCAAAAGCAATATCAAAGAGGCAGCAGAAAAATAAAATAGTATATTAATTATTTTTTCAATTTAATTAATTTTGTATTTAGTTATCTTTGTTCTATAAAAAATAATGTAAGTTTAATACATATTGAAATTTAATATACTATCATTTATTAATTGGCTGATATACTTGTAATGTTAGTAAACACCATAGTATTGGTTAATTAATTCAGTGTATCAAATAAATATAGTAGGTATTGACATGTTATTTGAATGCCATTGCTATTAATTAATACAATCACTTTTTTGATAATTATTTAAAAGATTCAATCCCATCCTGGTACATGGTTTTGTCCATAGTTGGGTGGGATAATTTCCACCACCTCTATACTCTGTCCAAGAGTCGGAAGATACCACTGCTTATATGGCCAGATCACTCTTACATACTGTGTTTAAAACATTGACTCGCGCTATGAAAATAAAAGTTGATCTTATTTTAGGTTTATTATACTTATGATATTTAAACAAATTACTTTTGCGATTTAAAATTTTTACGTTACTACCTGAAATATATTATTATGAAAAAGAATTATTGTTATTGCATTTGTAATTTTAAATTTAACTGTTTTTAGGATAATGTACAGCATTTTGTTTGTAAAATCATTTACGTTATGAAAAGATTAAATTGAATTAAACTTTTTTTTTATTCTTTAAAAATATATATTTATCCATTTCATCGTCATAGGCATAATCAAATTCTATAAATTTTCTATAAAAGTATTTTCTAAAAAGTAAATTTCTATAAAAGTAATATTTTTAAAAGTTCTATAAATTTTTTTTTATCAAATGTACCTATTTACATTTATTTTAAAGTATTTCATTTATTTTTAATTTTAAATACTGCGTCTTTTAATCGAATATTGGGGCCAAACATTATTCATTAATTAAAAGTCACTTATCATTTTAACTTTAGTTTAATTTACAATTACAACTAAAACTTATAAGTTATTAATTAAATAGTAAGTTAGGTACGTTTGTAGGAGAGATAGTAGCGGACAGCATATAGCTCTATACAACCAATGGTTAATTGGAATCGCCTATTTTTCCCACAGTCTCAAATGACTCTTGGATGCATTATAGCGTAATAGTATAGTAAGTGCAATGTAAAAAAATAGTAATATAGTAATTTATTTTTTGTATGTGTAATATATACGAGGGGTACCCAAAAGAAACCGGAATTATTTTTTAAAACTATTTATTTTTAATTTTTTTACAAAAGAACCTTATCCCCTTCAAAATACTCTCCATTACAACTAATACATTTGTCCCACTGTTCAAAACATTTTTTGTACTCTTCAGTGATGGCTGCCCCGTCATCCGTCGTTTTTTCTTGAAATCATCAACGTTGTTAAATCGGAGACCTTTCATGCCCCTTTTCATGCGTGGGAACAAGAAAAAATCACAAGGAGCCAGATCGGGTGAGTACGGTGCGTGTGGTAGCAAAACCATGCCGTTTTTCGCCAAAAACTGGGTAACCGAGATTGCCGTGTGTGCAGGCGCGTTGTCGTGGTGGAAAAACCAGTCCCCTGTCTGCCAAAAATTAGGTCTTTTATGACGAATGCTGTTTCGTAGTCTTCTTAACACTTAAAGATAAAAAGTCAATGGTCTGTCGTCGGTCTGTTCGTACAATTTCTTTCACTTTCACAATATTTTCGTCTGTTCGGGAAGTCGACGGTCGTCCAGAACGAGGTTTGTTCTCAATCGACATGTCGCCATTTTTAAAGCGCGAAAACCACTCGTACACTTGGGTTTTTCCAATAGCGTCGTCTTTGTAATCTGTGTTCAACATTACAACTGTTTCCGCGGCGTTTTTACCGAGTAAGAAGCAAAATTTCACAGCCGCACGTTGTTCATTAAAACTTGCCATCATGAAAAACGACACGAGCACAAAACAGCACTAGCGAGAACAATCACTGCACGAGAACAGAACAAGCTAGATCAACAAACAAAATGGCATTGAACTGGCAATGAGTAGCGCTACAAGCAGCCTAGTGGCGGGAATTTGTCTGCACAAGCTCCACCCACAGCAGAGCTATTCCGGATACTTTTGGGTACCCCCTCGTACGGGAATAAATAATTAATTATTATTATCCACCACTAGGTCTCGTCCTTTGAATTATTTCTCTTGTTTATTGTATACATTAATCAAAATGTAATAAAAGTACAATTCTTACTTTTTGAGAAAAGTCACCTAAGCGAGGAATCACTGCTTATGCGGATATACCTTGAACAATTAGAATTGGCACAAGCAGCTTCGGTGTTTTTCTACTCAACTCTTCGCCCCTCGCCATGCAACGACGGTACAGTCACAAAAGTATATAATCGCTATTGTAATGTGCGACTCACCCACGGTCCCTATGCATTGTTTTCACTGTTTTTATTAATAATCTGTCAGACATAATGATGTGACTAACTTGAGATCCCTAATTTGTTTTCACAAATGGTTTTCTGTTCATTATAAATATATTCAGACCAATTTGTTCAGTTAGTTGCGTGCGTCTGTAGAGTATAGTTTAGTGAGTTTTTGCAGTTTAGTTCTTTCAATTTATAATTTAAATTTTTACTGGGACAAATTAAATATATATTTAAAAATTAAATAGGTAATTATTTGAACGTATGTTTGTACATTCAAAAATAAGGTTGTAGACATTTTTGTACATTAACATTTTTTAGACCTTGTTGAAAGAATAGGTTATGGATATACTTTATGCGGAACTGTGTGTACATGTAGAGCAAGAGTTGTGCCAGTTCGAATTGTCCACAGTATACTCGTGTTACAGTTCTTATTCGTTTAATTGATGGTTAAGAGAGTTTCCAGTATTGATTTTCCTACCTTATATGGAAATTTAAACGATAGCTGTGGTAATTTCAGAAAGGTAAAACATTCTAATTAAAAACAAAAACCAATGAATTGTAAATGTCATGGAAATAGGTAGCTTCAGTGATATTTATCTTTTGAATTCGCTTGGTTTTTTTATAAAACAATTTCCGAAAAAACCAATGAGTGAATATAGAATTGTGTTTTCAATTTAGAATTCAGTACTTCTCCGTAAAATTTAGGTTTACTTAGTAAAAAATTTTCCAGTGTTGGTCTAAAAAATAAATACAAACGAGATAGATTTTTAAGACTATTTAACTCGACTTGACTGATGTTAAAACATTGAAGAGTTCGTAATCAGCTTACTTTTTAATAAATTGGTACAATTTATTTTGCTAAAAGATTTAGTACCTACTGAAGAAAATATTCATCTTGAACTACGTATTGCACTAAAATTCAATAATATATTTATAAATGTGTATTAAAAAAGGTACAACGTTCAAGTGGGTCAATTATTCGGTACTGAGGAATATAATAAATAAATTAACAGAGGGAGAAGAAAGATTTTTAAAAAATATTTTTTTCACTAATGAACCTTGTCCTCCTTTCTTCGTGCTCGCCTCTCATCATGCGGTCTTGGGTTCGAATCCCATTTAGGCACGGCATATTTTTATACGCTATAAAAAATCATTTTATTCTTCACCGTCTGCATTAGCAGGAATTGCACAACAGTCAGACTTTAAACAAAAAAAACTAAATCATTTTTCATACTTTTCCTAATTCTATCCAGTTCCAGAATCTTGATGCTGGAACTGGTTTCTTTTAATTAAGAACTAATTCTCAGCGATGTAAAGGTCTTCCCAATATATTTTTCCTTCAGACGTGTTTAATTTTTTATAGGGCCAATTTTAGACAACGTGAGGTGACTTTAGATGTTTCTGTAAGCTCTTTTTGTAGCTCATATTCTCAGCATTCGCTCACTGTAGGCTTTTCTCCTTTTCTCTGTCCACCCAGTGCACTTTTTTTGTTCTTCATGGAGGCCCTTTAAGGGGAACCGGTCCTCATATCTTTTTCCATTCAAACATAAGGAACATCTCAGCCTGTGGTGGAGATAATTGGTTTAATATTTTTCCACAAATTTCTTGGACCTTATAACACATTTTAACATTAGGGTTTCTCAAATTAACGTTTAGTTCATCAGAATTTTTTTTCTTTTGTAATGTGAATAATTACCAAAAATTAACAAACATTTGTCACTATTAAATTTGTTTGGGCTATTTTTTTGTTAGATCGCAAAGTCACAATGTTTATTCGTACGCATTAAAATGTACCCCAAAAATTTCAAGTCTTTGTCTATCCGTTTTTGAGAAAATGTTCGTATTGCATGAAAAAACTGAATTTTCGGAAAACGAATGAACGAATAAACAATAACCTCACTCGTAAGAAAAAATCAGCTGTAAAATAATAATAAGAAAGCAAGTCAAACGACAGGGCTGCCAACAATATTGTACGAAAAATTACCTTTCTTTTAAAAAATTTTAAAAAAATTCTAAACAAAAAGGATCAAACCTTATCCAACTAAAAGTTTTAATAGGTCTTTGAAAAACAGTATAAAAAATCATAAAGGTGCTAATTTAAAATATCAATAAAAAATATAAAACCTTTTCAAAAGGTCGCTTATTTTGTATCAACTCGGAAAATCCAGTAAAATTAAATAAAATTTTAAAAGAGTGGTGAAATATTGTTGTTTTAGGACCGGGTTCCCTAAAGTCATCATAGCACATGGTTTTATCCATAGTTAGATGGGACTCGTATCTACCACCTTTAGCGTACTTGTATATATTGTTACAATGTAAAAAATTTTGTATTATGGTAATTTTTTGTGGGATTTCATATAGTTTAAATAAACTATTACTATTATTTTACAATCACTACATGAATTTCACCGAGCAAGGATGTGTATGTGTGCAAAAAATAAAATACTTTATAAAGTTCAGTTTGTTGTGATAAGCAGCAGTTGGGTATTCAAGCTTTTTTTTAAATGTACGTCTTGGCAGTTAGATGATATTAAACGGAAGGATAAATCTTTATAATGGAATAATAAATTTATTTATATTTTTACTGAAAATTTATTACAGTATATCTATATTTTATTAACGCTGTATTAGTTTCAATGAAAACTTTAAGAATGAAAATTTAAAAAAAGCACTAATAAAGTTCATTAAAAGTTTTTTTAAATTTTGACATTTTGTGTTGTATTACAAGTAAAACTTTTATGCATAACTTAATAGAAGTTTAACTTGAGGTAACCAAGAATTATTAAAGTACATAAAGTTATTTATTGACCGTTATTATACTCGGTGAAGTATTTGAAAGTACAGTTCTTTTCAGTTAACTTAAAAATGTAAAGTCACGCCAAAGTTTGTTATGGTAATTAATCTGTATACAGGAGGGTTGTTTTTTTTCAACATCCGATTGGTTATACAAATAAAACTGATGAGAATAATAAAATATATTTATAATCAAAAGTTAGATACATCCTTGGTTACTTTTTAACATGATCACTTTTTTTATTGAGGCATCATAACAGCGTATAAGTTTTCCAATACACTCTTCATAAAACGTTGCCGCCTGTGACTTAAAATGGTCTTCACGTTGTCTTGGAGCTTCTCGTCTGTTCGGAAGTTCTCCCTGCCAGTTCTTTAATTCAAGAAACAGGTGGAAGGCGCTTGGCACTAAATCTGGGCTATTTGCCGGATGATCAAAAACGTCTCATTGAAATTTATCAAGAAGCCGTTTCGTTATGGCAACTCTCTGTGAGGACGGGCTTTACCATGAATGAGCAGTACTTCAGAAATGAGAAATCCTCTTCGTTTTTTGAATGGCTCTCCACAACCACGATAAATGCAGAAGGTTACTGTAAAACTTTGCAACGGTTTTGGAGCTTCCGAACAAATGACGAAGCCGTTTCGTTATTGAAGCTCTGTGAGGACAGGCTTTACCATGAATGAGCACTACTTCAGAAGTGATGAATCCTCTTCGTTTTCTGAATGGCTCTCCGCAACCACGATAAATGTAGAAAGTTACTGTGAAACTTTGCAACGGTTTCGGAGCTTCCGAACAGATGACGAAGCCGTTTCGTTATAGTAGCTCTGTGAGGACGGGCTTCATCATGAATGAGCACCTCTCCAGAAGTGAGAAATCCTCTTCTTTTTCAAATGCCTGTCCGCAACCACGATAAATGCAGAAGGTTACTGTGAAACTTTGCAACGGTTTCGGAGCTTCCGAACAGATGAAAAACTCCAAGACACCGTGAAGATCCTTTTCTAGTCACTAGTGGTAACGTTTTATTGGAAAGCTTAAACACCGGTATGATGAATACCTGAAATTAAATGGTGATTATGTGGAAAAGTAACCATAAGTATACGTAACTTTTAGTTATAATGGTTTTTTATATAGGCTTGTTTTTTTTTGTAACCTATCGGAGGCTTAACAATACGACCCTTGTAATCATGAAATAGTTAAGTAGCTACAGAGCTCACAAAATGTTTCCGATCTAAATAATATTTATGATTTATTCTATTTAAAACCTGACATCAGCAGAAAACCGTCTAACTTTTACTATTTCCTTTCGAGATATAAATAAATGTTTGCAATACATGATAATATGAAGTTTTTGAACAATTTTTATGGAGTTTTAATATTTTTTCAGGTGAAAATATATTGTTCAATATATTGCACTAGACGTAGCCTATAGGTTATTGTGTTGAATTGAAATTGTTTGTCTTCAACATAAAATTTTCTTGTCAAGTTAAAAACTCAATACGCGTAGATAGATAACGAACAAAAAGATGAACATGTGAAAATGACACTAAAATAAAACAAAGTTAGCTTATTGTTTTCTGAAAGTAATAGATTTCGCTGTACAACCAATAAACGCGGAATAGAGGAAGTTAAATTACAATTTTTATCGTACCGAGGAAATTGCAGTCTAATAGAAATGTTTTTAAAAAAAATCTATTTCTATTCAAACAAGATCGGGCTGAAAAATGAGTCGAAATCATTTATATTAAAAAACTATTGTAAAAATTTGCTAGAAAATGGTTAAAGTTATATTAAATGTATGCCTTTTTCTTTAAGAAATAAGAATGAAACTAAAAAATCGAGTTTGAAGGTACACGGTTATGAATATGCACAGAGTTATCTTTTAAGTTGCCAAGAAACAGAAAGAGTTGACGTTCTTTTACATCCTCCAATACTTTGGTCTCAAAATCTGGTTATTTCTTGTATTATTATCAGTAATTTTGTTGTATATTTAATCAAAAAGCTTAAATTTTTATTGTAGTTATTAATTTAATGTTTGATAACATGAGAATTGGCGTCGTTGCATTTTTGCAACATCTAGTAATATTTAAAATATTCCTACTAACACTTATTACTAACTACTTAAATATGATTATATAATTATTGAAGCAATATTAATAAATACATATTTTAATAATTTTGCATTTTTTAAATATATTTAAAACATCCGAAATTACAATAAATTTTTAAGTTTTACAAAAAAAAATTATAATGCTAAAAACAAAATATTAGAGATTGCAAGGCATTAATTTATACGATAATTTACAGTTGTTGCTGTTTCAGCTGAAAGGCTGGTTTAAACCTGTAGAGGTTTTACTAACTAAAAAAAGGAGTGAGGTGGTTTACCATTGCCTTCCTCACTGAGTGGCAAAGTACGCTTTTCAGCGTACCAGGCCCTCTGAAAAGCACATATTTTCCACTCTGCAAATGACACCTTCACTTCATTCACCACAGGGTCAGGCTGTATAATGAAATTCATTACTTTCAGCGGAGATGACTCTGATTAGTGTCTTTTACACCTCTACCTTTTCTGTACGTAAATGATTCAGTCATTTAATTGGCTGACCATGTGATAAGAAACAGAACTATTCATTTTAGCCATGCAATGAACAGATAGAGTGTAATAATTTGACACTCCACCTGTCTGTTATGGGCAGATTTTACTGTTATAACTACAATATTATTGCATTACTATTATTTTGTAATGTGTGTTTTTTTAAATAGTATTCACTCGTGTTTTCTTGGTCAACCGATTTGCTGCAGTTATAACAAAGTTTTTTAGAGTGTTATTTTCAAATAAATTTGGTGCATTTGCTGCAACGAACACTGGCGTTGTAAAAATTATAACATTTGACACAAACCAGTCAAATATTTTCCTCGTTGCAAACAGTTTGTCTGTTTTTCGTATCTCATTCCTAGTGGAACGATCATCAAATGTGACACAGTTTAGAAGTAATAAGAATCTGTAATAACTTATGGTAGCTCTCAATAACTGCGTACCTGTCCTATGTGATACATTTGTACTGAGTTGTATAATAACGCTTTATTATTAAACCCACAAAGTTGGTCTAGAGGTAAAGTCGTCACCGCGAGTCAGCTGTTCAACGGCTGATTTTTGGAGGCGAAAGTTCTTGGTTCAAATATTAGTAAAAGTAGTTTTTTTATAAGGATTTGAATACTAGACAGTGGTTACCGGTGTACTTTGATGGTTGGGGTTCCATTAACCTTACTCTCTCAGGAATGGTCGGCTTGGATCTGTTCAAGACTACTTCTCATTTACACATCATCCTCATCTCTTTGGGTCATGGGGTTGCTTATTGTTCTGAATTAAACAGATTGGAACTTACACAAATTAGGAATAAAAAAAAACTTTTATTAGCCTGTGTGTTGTTCAGATCATCAGCTGAAAGACTAGTTTTTGAACCTCTAAAGGTTATCTAAGTAAAACAACGAGTCAGTTGGTTTACAATTTTGTCTTCCTCATAAAGTCAAAAGTTATGCTTATCAGTATGCCAGCCCCTTCGAAAATCTGTTACTTTTCTACTCTACAAAAGACACCTTCAGTTCATTCACCACAAGGTCTGGTTGTATAATGAAATTCATTACCTTAGAGGAGATAACTCTGACTACTATCTTTTACACTTCTACCTCTTCTGTTCTTAAATGATTCAGTCATTTCATTGGCTGACCATGTAGTAAGAAACAGAACTATTTCCTGTAGCCCTGGAACTAACAAACTGAGTGCAAATAATTATTTATCAATCCACCTGTCTATTATGGGGATAATTTTTTGTCTACCACTTTTAACTATTGCAAGTTCATAATAATTTATATTGTATAGTAGAATTAATCAATTAATAATTGTTTTTCTATGGTGTTTTGTCCAGGTGATGTGTTTACGATGATTCATGGATAGTAATGACACAAGGAGATATTTCCCAGGATTCGGTGATGAAAACTCCATGAGCGGTCATGACTATGAGGAGTTAATGACCCCACTTGGGTACAATGTTGCTGCCGCTTGTTTGTTTCTAATTGGATTTTTCGGATTTTTCACCAATCTTGTTGTAATCGTTCTAATGTGTCGTGAAAAACAAGTAAGTAAATTCTATTTTTTTTGTTATTAATTTATTAGTTCTACAGTAAATCCTCGTCTAGACGGCTTTTGTTGATCCTGATATCTAGACCAGATTTGTAGATACTTGTTTTTAACTTAGGGAAGATGGTACGATGGTTTTAACTCAAACTTTTTGGTTTTATGTTTTTCAATGGTTTAGGCCTAGATCTACCAGAAAAAACATTCAATTACGTCAAAAAAATATTTTGTTATGATAAAAATTAAGTTTTTATCAAGTTTACACTGAAAAATTATGTTACTGAGAACGATATTTTTCACAATTTTATACTGCTCGTTTTAGTGCAAAAAGAATTTCAGTTTTTAAAATATCTGTATTTCTGTTTTTTGTATTCTCAGCCGTTGGTTCAGCTTTCTAAACAACTGTTGATGGGAAATTTACTTGTTTGTGTACATTTTGTTTTTGATTTGTGCCTTCTTGTTTTTTGCGTTTTACCGTAAATTTAGATTTTTAACACTAGGTAAATTTTTCTCAGAAACCAAAAAACCTACCAGGCTGAAATTTTTACCAGTTAATTATCTTGTATATCCACATATGCCGACTTTTTATGACTTTATCAGCTACTCCAAAAATTAGTAATACGCAAAAAACGTAGAAAACAATTTGTAAAAATTTTATGTTATTTGTAATTTTTTTAAAACATGGTATGGTCCAAAGATTAAATTGAAAAAAAATGTTAGTAGCTTGAGAAGAAACCCGACAGCTATGGTGTGTAAAGTTTTTATCCCCTATCTTTTTCCAATCCTATGAAAAATGTACCTAAAAACAGCAAATAACATTAGCGGGATGCAAAGTACAGTCTCCCCTTAATGTTCACAGATAATGTTTAACTATGGAAACAAGAACATGATAATAATTACTACCAAACGTTCGATTTTTATTTTTATTTAATTTACAGTTCTTGGATAGATTGTACAATCCTAAATTATTGTAATAAAATGCTTTTTGCCGATTTCAAGAGTTTTTCCAGAGTGTCACTTCAGCTGAACTATTAATGATAAAGTGTTTGCGTGACCGTGTTTTATTCAAACGCAACACGTGTTTGAAACAGAAGGCAATGGACCAATTTTTTGTTAAGAAATGATGTGAAAAGTTATTTTTATATTTTGTAATGTTATTTAAACAATTCTATGTAGTGGTTTTACAAAACAGTTTTTTATTTTAATAAACGGCAAGCCTGCTCGTTTAAGAATTTGTTTTGCTTATTATCTGGATTTTCGTTTATTCGGGTTTTTTTTGGTACTAGTTAGTCCGGATAAACGAGGTTGTACTTTATTACAGTAGAAATAACGTGATTGTTGACATGACAATGTGTCTACTTGTGGTTCTTAAGTAGGCCTAATGTTCACATCCCCAAGAAAAGGTAGCTATCTTGGCTTGTGGCTTGATAGGTGACTATACATACGACATTGTGAGCTTGAAGGTCGAAGAATAAACTGTATTTTCACTGGATTTTTCTTTCCATGTGTCTCTAGTAGGATTATCTCACTCATACCTATTTGAAACCTCTTAATTACCTGTTTAAAAGTTTTCGAAAAATTTTACATTTAAAAGCAATTAGCCGAGCAAATTTAAAACTGATCAAAACACCACGTAATGCTATTGGCGAATTAATTAAACTTTAAATTAATTAATTAATTAATCTCGTAGAATCATGTAATTTCAGTAAATACGCAAAGGCTTGTTGTAGAAATATTAGCAAACACGGTTCAGAGTTTAATTTGGAGATTCAAAAATATTTCTGTAGGCACATAATTATATTTTATATTGTATTTTCCAAAATATGTTGAGTCGCTTGTAATTTATTACAATTATTCTGTATAGGAGTTATAGAAGTGACGTCAGTTAACGCCGTCCTATCTAAATAGCTAGGCAGAGTTCCTATAATCCCCCTTTTACGTCACAAACTTAATGTTGCACAAAGACTTACAAATTTCATACGTAAATAACGTCTTGAAGTCACTAAACAAGACGATGCACTAAAAATTTTAATTACATGACAACCCTCTCATACAAAACATGTACATTAGGGCGATAACGGGTACTCAGCATAGACTTTTATAACGCCTCTGTCCAATGGATCTTCTTGACCAACTTGATCTTCTTGTAGGTCTTAAAAAACAATCCTCATAAACTTGACGAATTATAGGCAAATATTGAACGTGAGATTTCTAACATTGATGAGCAAACATTAAAAAATGTGGCAAAAGTGGCTACAAATTGTTATGAAACATGTACGAATCTGCATTCAAGTCACAGGGTATTTTTTCAAAATTTATTACAAATTTATTAATAATGATAAGTGTAGTTGTATAATATCATAAAAAATATTTGATTAATTTAATATTGAAGCGACTGTTCTTTTGGCGCGCCAGGACTGTATTTTTGGACAAAACTCTTTGGTTTGCCGTCACGTCACGCCCGGCTGTCAACAATATTATTGTGAATTTGTTTACTTAATTAATTAAGTTGTCTCTTCTGGCAGTAAGTCCAGTGACTGCTGATATTTTTTTTAACTACGTTCATATCAACTAAAATAGAGTTGTATTATTTGTTTGATACATCTGTGTAATAATGTCATATAAATAAATATAAATAAATAAATAAATTTAAAACAGTAACTTACTACTAGTAAAATATGTTATTTTGTACTATACTTTGAATAGAAAATTGCATTTAAAATAAAGAAACTTTTTATACAAAACTTACTTGTAAGAAATAACAAAGGCAATGCACACAAGTAAAGTAAATGCCAATATTTGTCTCACGGGATGTTACCACTGTATAAATTTTAATAAAAACTTTTAATGAAAAACAATTTCAGAGTTCAGAACCATTATTATGAACCATAATTTCAAATTTTTTGAACTGATACAATTTTCAAAGTAACTGATTTAAATTTTCAAATAAGCCAGTGTTAGTAAGAAATAGTTTTTATAAATAAAATTTATATACACGTAAGATATCTTATTTGTAAGAAATGAAATTTTATCCAAGGAAACATTCTCTCTATTTTCCAGAGACGCAGTAATACAGAATTTGAAATTATATGGGTATTATATTTTTTATTTTTTTTAACTTTTGAGACCCCATAGGATCACTTTAGCTCAAATTCAGGTTTGTTCCAGGGTTGGGTTTCTTTAAGAAGCACGCCCTCTTGAGACCGCCTTCCTTTCGTTTGGCCCACACGTTCTTAAGACGCTCCGATCTTTGTCACCGGTCTTCATCGGTAAACGCCCTGGGTAAACCTCCTGGGTTTTGGTGCAAATGTTATCATGTTAGCCTTTGACCAGTTGGTCGTACTCTGTTGATTTCGTTAGTAGGTCCTGTTTAGTGTCTTAAGTTCCTCCATATCTTGTTGTACATTTTTCAGCCACTTAGGTCTCGACACCTTATCCCAAAAATGGCTGATCAACTGGTTCACAAGTCTGGAGTTTTCTGTTCTGAGTAGGTGTCCTAGGAATGATATTCTTTTCCTTCTGAAGTTGTTTGTTAGTGAGGTGATTAGCTTGTAGATATCTTTGTTTGTCTATATTTTTACTTTCTCTTGGCTATGTGAATATAGGAAGGAAAGTATTGTTTTCATGTTGATTTTTCGAAATCGAGTTTTCACCGGATCTATACGTTTTCAGACCTCCTGAACCCAAAAAACACGTTTTTAGCGATTGGTATGTGTGTGTGTGTGCGTCTGTGTGTCTGCGTGTGTGTGTGTGTGTGTGTGTGTGTGTGTGTGTGTGTGTGTGTATGAACAGAATATCTCAAGAACGGAACGTCGTACGAACTTCAAACTTGAAACTTAAGTTACATACCACTACCGGACCCGACACGAACATTTTCATCAAAATCGGTCAACCGGAAGTAGTAGTTTATTCGTGTAATTTTTCACTTTTTTGCGATTTTCTCAAAAACTGGTCGTACGATTTTTTTAAAAATCGCCTCATTTACTCAATTTTTTATTCTCTACAAGATAGGGTAGGCGTTATGTTTGCTGAAATTCTGGGTGAGGCTGTTTTTACGTAAAAACATAATTTTTTTAAGATTACGGCTTCAATATGCAATTTAGCGCAAAAATGTATATAATAAAAGTTGTAGAAAATTTAAAATTCTACAACTTGTATTTTAAACATTTTTTTGTTTAACGCTTAGTTTAGCAGTAATTTGCGATTTTCTAATTTTTTCTCACGAAAACGTGTAAAAAATCGATTTTTTAAAGATTTCGGCTTTAGTATGCATTTTTCAATAATAGTGTATATTATCAAATTTATAGTAATTTAAAAGATCTACAACTTTTATTTTGAGCATTTTTCTCTACAGAGCCTAGTTTAGCTTGAAAGAGTGATTTTCCATATTTTTAAGCCAAACAGGTCGATTTTCATTTTCTGTCTTTCACTCACGATTAAAATAAGATTATGTTTATTGAGGTTAGTGTGTTGTTAATTTCTAAAGTTTTATTGCTAAAATTAGGTTATATTGTTAATCATTTGCATTGGCAAGAGAAAGTTGTGTGAGTGTTTCACACCAGATTTTTTTATTTATATTATAAATTAATTATTTATATTCAGTAAAATTATTTACTTACAGGTAAATAGTTTGACAAAAAAAGCTTTTAATGAATATCAACCACTTGATTAACTCCAATTCAAAATACTGTTGTGGAACATTCACACGACTTTATTTTGCTAATATAAAACTTCTATGAACCATAGAACCCATGTTTAATCATGAGTAATCAATGTAAAAAAATAAACATCTTTTTATACCTAATGTGTGTCGATTTTTTTATTTTCAGTCACATTGTGTACTTCTAAATAAAAGTGCATCTGTTCTGTATTGTAACGATTTGGTTCACTAGATTTATTTTTCTGTTTCTTCAATAAATGTGTATTTATTTCTATTAATGTTATTAAGTTATAACCATAAAATCTTTTCGGTGAGTTAGATTTAGCGCGTTAAGAGTGGAGTACAAGTTCAAAATAAATATAATTGATATTTTTGTAAAGTTGTTTTGTATAACCTTCATTTTCTTTCTTTTATTTGTTTTAATTTTAAATTACAACTCACCTGACGGCCTAGACCAAGCAAAGTTAATAAAAATACGGTTATAATCGGGAAAATTGTAAAAAGTTTCCTGATCAAACCTACTACAAATACGATTCGACAAAGTAATCTTGCTCGTCAAATTATTAAAAAATGGGTACAAGAAAATGTATACTTTGAATTACATTTCTGGAACGACCATCTTAAAAATAAAGAAGTTTCTTTATTAACCTTAAATTAAATTTTAAGTTAACCCCTATGTTTTGATATTTTTTCATCTCTTGATTTGGTTTCAAAATATATTATTACTGTTCTTTTTAACTTTGTTTCTTTATTTAGAAACTATACAGTACAGTAAAACCATCCAAAACCTTAACAAAATGTTGAGTAAACAAATGACGTATAAAATAAACAGAAAACATTGTTTTCAAGAAAACATCCCAGTGGATAATTCAAAAGTTGAACAGTAAAAAGAAATTAAGAAAAAATAGAAAAAAACACAGGAAAATCAAATAATACATAAAAAGAATAACATAGAATACAAAGTACTTAGAATAAGAAAGTATTAGAGTAGAAAGTAACAACAATAACAAATAATATAAGTATTGTACGATAAACAAAATGAAATAAGAAACGAAAATTTGGGGTACATGAGTAATAAAGATCTGAACAAAATATTAATAAATTATAATTACATAACTGAAATGTTAAAGTATTATGAAATCTGTAAAATAATATGGATATCTTTTAAGCATTATATTTTATATATTTTGTTATTCGATTAGTAGATCTCTACTCCATTTTCTTCGTAGGCGTCTGTGGGGTAAGTTTTGTCTTAACATTTGCTGTATTAATGGATTAATGTGATCTGTTAGCTATCTGTTAAATTTTGAGTATTTGATTTTAGCAGTTTTTGATACAAAAGGGATTTTTAAGTCCGAATGCAATGTTAGGTTTGTTACGTAATATGGAGCGTTCGTTATCATGCAAAGTATTTTTGACTAGTGGGTTTGGATCTTTTGTATGTGAGTTTTCTTTGCCATCCCAAAAATTTCTATACCGTAATTCCAAATTGGTCGTAGATAAGCCTTATTTGTTAATAATTTAACTTTTAATGGTAGAGTTGATTTTCTGTTGATGAATTTTGAGTAATTTTGTACGTTTATTATTATTACTGTTAGTGTAAAATAATGGTTACGAGGGGTAATGGGTGAATGAACTCAAAGGGCATCCACAGCCCAAGCCTCACTTCTGCTGGTTGCCTATATGATACAGCATTAATTAATGTGTTATTTACTAGATAATGTATCCTGTTAAACTGAGAAAATGTGTATCATTAATTTAATGAAATAAATAAAATTATTTTTTCGTTAATAGTATATTGTTACATTCTGTCTTAATTATTTTTATCAAATTCAAGTCTTTTGAAAATATCATTCAATTATTACTTTTTCAAAACCTTAATATAGAGTAGACTTCTTGAATATAATTCAGGTTTTTCTCTTATTTTTAGTTCTTATCTTTGTTTCTTTCCACTACTTCAATATCCTCTTTTGAAGTCGCTTTTTGTCTTCATAAAGATAAGTTTGATTTAATTTTTTTAGCCTATTCGGACTTCATCTATGCATGAATTTTCAAGCCCATACTCTATTTATAAATACCGTTTCATCACGCAAGAGTCATTTTCAATAAACCTTAAATTTTTCATTTCCAGCTGTTGCCTATGATTTTTTTGTTTAAATAGCCTACAACAACGTAAATCACTTAGCACTGAATCTCTTAGACAACAGCAATTATGTTCGTAAACTAAAACGTGCTACCGTACTACATCTCCCAGGGCGATTCTGATAGTGTGATTTTAAAATTGTAAATAATGCAATGTTAATACTTTGTAGATGACTGGCGTGTTTGAGTGTGAATGTTGTAAATAACTGAATGAACATTTTTAAATATCTCCAGCCAAGTTCGGTGTACGTATATTTCGGAATCTTGACCTTATTATTTATTACTTCTCATTTTAATTTTTTTCTTTTCAAAAAGGTTTTTGGTTATTCTTTTTGTATTTATTAAAGAAACCACTATTGATCTAATTTTGACCGTAAATAAGAATTAAGAACAATATAATAAAAGGTGTAGTTATTAAATAAAGAGACTGACGTTGTAAAAAAAATTATTTTAATTTTATACATAATCATTTATTGTCACCTTCAATATATACTCCTTCGTTATCCCTACAACGCTCCATGCAAATTTTCCATCGTTGGTAACGGTGCTGGAAGTCACCTTCTATCAGCTCCTTCAAAACACGTGCCGCTCAAAAATGATTAAAATGAAGCTCACAAATGTGTTTGTGCTGACACTTTGTACGCGAATGAACATGACCCAAATTTTTTCAAAACGATAATAACATGTAATGAAACGTGGTTTTTACTTACGTTCCAGAAACGAAGCGCCAATCCATGCACTGGAAGAGCCGAACTTGACCGAGAGGCAAAAAAAAACTCGAATGAGCAAGTCAAAATTTAATGAAATGAAGATTGTTTTTTCTGATATTCATGGGATTGTGTACCTTCACTGGGTTCCTGAAGATCAAACAATCAATCAACATTACTACCTTGAGATACTTTCTAAACTACATCAAAGAGTAAGGAAAAAACGCCCCGAAATGTGGAATGACAAATCATGGGTTCTCCACCAAGACAATGCCCCAGCTCATTTCGCGTTATCTGTCAAGAGGTTCCTAGCCAAGTGCAGGATCTCAGTGTTAGAACATCCACCGTATTCACCAAATCTTGCACCACGTGACTTCTTCCTGTTTCCTAAGGTGAAATCTACATTAAAAGGGACAAGATTTGAGTCTGTGGAAGCTGTAAAAGAGACAGCGGCACGTGTTCTGAAGGAGCTGACAAAAGATGACTTCCAGCACTGTTTCCAACAATGGAAAATTTGCATGGAGCTTTGTAGGTATAAAGAAGGAGTGTAGATTGAAGGTGGTAATAAGTGATTATGTTTAAAATTAAATTAAATTTTTTTTAACGTCAGTCTCGTTATATGATAGCCACACCTGTTTTAATGTTATAATTCGTTAATTACACCAGTGGGTTGTAATTTTTTCATGTGTTATATCTAATATAGAAGTTAAATCTATTGTTATACAACAGGTTATGCTTTTAAAAAAATAAATGAAAAAATTGCCTGCAGAAAAAATATTATATATAATATTATAAATGTTTATATATACCGTGCTTCCAACAAATTTTGACGAATTGGGAATTTAACATTGGACAATGTACTGTCAATATTAATCTTATTATAAGGATGTAATCTTACTTTTATTACTCCAGTCGTTTGGAAACATAATGAAAATCAGTCTCCAAAAGATTTTAATAGCTAATAATTTGATTATTAATAAAATTATGACAAATAATGTTATTCATTATTCTTACAGAAGAAAAATTTCGTAGAAGATTTTGTGTGTTTTTTGACTGTAGCTGTGTGCGAATAAATGTCAATTAAAATGGTTCTTTTATTATTATCGTACGTGAGTCGTAAGTTCAAATCTCACACTAATTACAATTTTTTTTTTCATTTTCTTTGTTAAATAATCCTTGATTTTATTTGAATTAATTAATGAAAGAAATTGAATTATAATTGCAATTTTTAATTCATAAAATTGTTACTCTAATATATTAAACGTCACGCAATTACAAAATTTCCTCACATAACAATCAATGGAAAAGATGCTAAAAGACGTCTTAATCTGACATACGCCTACTACAACCCGCCTCAAATAACTTTATAAAATATAACAACTAATTTTTACAAGTTATAATTTTTACAAGTTATAATTTTTACAAGTTAACAACAGAAATACATTTTACTATTTGATTGACAAGAAATCAGATTGGATAAATTATATTTAGTTAACAAATAATTACTCTTAATATTTTTGATAAAATTATTAAGCAAAGTAATATACACAATTCTTAGTTAGTGCGGGATTAGAATTCAGGACGCTTGTAGACTACGATATCAAAAATAAAAATTTAAGTGAACTGAAACGAAGGTGGAATAGAGATCTTCTCCGACCACCATAAAAAATATTTCAATATAACTTGCCATGCCTGTGTCATTCCATAAAAAAAAATCATTTCGTATAAAAAAATTATCCATCATAGTTTTTAGATCATTATGATTGAAAAATATTGGGAACACATTCCTTGCAAAATTTCACGCCGAAATCGGTCACTGGATCGATTCACATTCCCGCCATTCCTCATTCATTCGATCTCATTTGCTAGTTGTGCTTTAAAAAATTGTCCAGTTGTAGCTAAAAATAAAGTTGAAGCCCAAAAAAAGAGAAAAAAGTGAACTCTAAACGCACTCAGCTAATGAACAGACGTTAATATTTGCGAATTTGTTTCTTATGTAAGTACCGCGCTATGTCTAAATTGATAAAAATTTTATCATTTTTTTATTATTAATTAAATTATTAGCTATTAAAACCTTTTTGTAGACCATTTTTAATTTGTTTCCAAACGATTGGAGTAATAAAACTAAGAATTAGAATTAGATTAATGTTGACAGTAGGCTACATTGTCCAATGTTAATACGTCAAATTTGTTGAGAAGCACGGCATAAGTTTAAATAAAGTTAGAAAAAAGAGAATAAAATTTAACTGACACCAGTATAGAAAAGATAATATCCATTTAATACAAAAATAATGTTATTATAATACCTACGAATAAAATGAAATATTTATGAATAGTATTGAAAAGGGTTGGATATTGCAATATTATACAAAACTCATAAACTTTGTTTATTGTTTATTAATACACATTTATTGATATAATCTAACACTAAACTGATTTTATTAAACACCATGGAAATTCATAACACAGTTTATGATTCCTGAGTAACGGTTTAGACTGTATTATTGATTACATGAGCCGTACCGTTATACAGTAGTAGTTAATTCTATAACACTTCTGTAGTTAGTTATTTTAATCTTTACAACTTGAATACATACCCTCATATCATACCTAATAGTTGATTAATAGAAATATAAATAAATAAATAAAATTTTACGGATTTAAAATGATTTAAAGACGTATTTAACTATTTGGCATTAATACAGGTATTTATTTTGATTATTTGCCAAGTTATGATAAATAATTTAATACTTTTAATGATTTATTACATCTGAACTTCCAGAATGTTTTGAAAGATATCTAAAATATAATTAATATTACTTTGAATAATTTGTGTGATTTAAATAATTTTTAATGTATATTTAAAATCTAGATTATTTATAATACCATGGTAATTGGGGTTTTATTTACCAGATGTTTGTTGTTTAACCAATTTAAGATAATATCTTATTATATTTCCGTTTTTGTTTCTTCCTTCAACTAATATAAGTAGTTTTGAAATTAACGAATTGGAAACTTGTGTGACAATTCAAGCCACTTGTCAGCTGTCCTTCAGAGTTCGTGTAACTTTAAGTAAAGATTTCCTTAGAAATAGTTTCTGCTGAATTTTCTTAGAACTAAGTTCTGTAGGAAAATTTTTTAAATAAAATAATTGTATTAATAGGCGTATTGTTTTCACAAATTTTCCGATAACCTTCGTGATTTTTTCCATCACTAAGTCCAATGAAGAACGGCGTTCTTGATGTACCAAGGTGCAACTACTTTTCACAATACTTTATTTTAAAAACGCAGTGTAATGTTAATAAAACGTGTAATATAGAGTAACTATTCGTTGCCTTAAATAAGGACGAAACCTACCACAATATTTGTTGAAGTTGGAATTTTTATAATTAACGAACATTTTTCTCCTCCCTCAAATTGAAGCTAAAACATCAACTGATTGATGGATAATATTACGAAAAACAACATTTTTATTATTTTTGGATAAGCGGTTCTTGAGAAGAGTTGAAAGGTTTAGTTTGATGGGCCACATTAAGAATGAAAAAATCCGAGTGCATTAGAATATCTCCCTTCTATGAAAAACAGTTAAAAATCCAGAGAAAAGCGCGGGGGACATTTAATGCATATGAGTGAAAATAGATGGGCAAAACAGGCATTAATTTACATACCTGCTGCACGAAGAGATATAGGTAGACCAAGAAAAAATGGGCAAAGAAGATTGAACAGGTCGGAACACCTAATTCATAACATGAAGAAAAAGACGCAGAATTTTTGTTGTAGCCAACGATATTAATCACTAAAATATTTGATGGAATGAAATTATAATTTTAATACACAAGCAAAAATAAAATATTAATCTGAGAAACCATAATAAAAACATTTAAATTAGTTTGAATTTAGATGAAGTTCACTTCAAGAAACCATAAATTAATTCAAGGTAGGTCTACGGAATTACTTAGATTATGTAACGTCTTTTGTCAAGAGTTACATTGTTTTACTTAATTTTTATATTTTGGCGTTTTTGATCTACTGGCTCTTTCTATCGGATGGGCAATGCACTCCTCGCTAAAGTGTGTACGTGACTTTCAGCATGTACTACTGAGTTGGTGACGTCATGACTACCCCCGTTTGGCTTTTGGTAAGCGAGTTTCGGTCTGTCGCTTCTTGACCGTGATACAGTTGAGATGTATCTATTTTGCAAGTCATGTAATCTTACATTGAAATATTATTTATTTTATTAAAATGTTTTGAGATTTCTTCTTCCCTTTTTTAAGGTAAGCTTTTTTAAATTTCGTTTTATTTTGGCGAAAGTTAGCGTTGCAAATTTTGACACAATCTTGTAAAATTTTAACCACTAAATTTGTTAACTTAGTAAAATTATTTCATTTATATTTTATTACTATTTTAAATTTGTTCTGCTTTCATTTGTTTTTTTTGTAATTGCTTTTACATGTATTATTTAAAATAATTAAAACAAGTGGACAGTGTTTTCTGTTCAATTAACTTTATTATAATTATGCTTAACCTCAAAAATAGGTTTTTCTGTTTTAGAACCTACTTCTTATGCTTGCTTATTTATGCTACTCGATCTTGTTATCTTATGTAAATTTTGACTTGTTTATTGTAATTTTAATTTGTATTTATCACCCATTATTCTGTATTAGTTGTAAAACTTGTTTTACTATACCTAAAGCTTTAGTTTCGCCAAAATAACTAAATTTTTTTTAGATTTCTTTAATATATATTTTGTTTTTTTACTGTATTATGACTGTAGCTCGCTATAGTCTCCTTTTATATTTTGTGGCTAATTACTGCCGTTTGTCTTTTTAAGGGATCAAGTATTAGAATCAAGTATCAAGTATCAAGTTTATAATCCAGTATTATGTAAAACAAAATCAAGTATTATGTAAAACAAAATTCAAGTATTAAAATCAAGTCAAATTATGGTCAAATTATGGTTAACCTATCGTCAAATATTTTGTTACGGAGTTGTTAAATTTACAAGGCTTATTCAAATGAATCGAATTCAGTCCTGAAAATGTACGCAGTGGTCTCGACACCTAATCAAGCTAAGAACTTGCAAATCAATTAAGGCTATATTCTGATGAGTAAAACATTATTTAATTCTAACCAGGACAAGCAAGGTAGGATTCAATTTAATTAATTTAACACCTGGAATTCATGGGACATCTATTTTTTTTAAATGAACTTTCCTGCTACTTTGTATTGGTTTCTACAAGAAATTTTCCTGCACCAGTTCAATCTAGTTTACATGGCTGAATCTAGTACTTTATTGTGATTTTTTGGACTCTAATTATTTAACTTTTTAAACAACCTTGCCGTCTCAATACTTAACAAATTTTATCCAAATTTGCATAAAATGTCTTTTGGGAAAAACATGTATAAAAGTATTATTACTTAGTTTAAACATTTTCAGTAGATTCAATAGAGTAAATCATTAAAAATCTTTTATAATAACACAAAATTATTTTATTTTGTAAAATTATGAGGATGCATCCATATATAATCCAAAATACTTGGTTACTTAATTATTAATTTACTGGCCAGTTATAACTTAACTACTTTAAATAAATTTGTACTTAGAACCAAAATTTAACTAAAATTAACATATCATAATTTATATTTTTATATTTATTTATATTTTTTTTGAAAATGTACAATTAAATCTATATGCAATTATTAATAGTTGCCAAAGCAGAGTCATTAATATTTTTTTTGAGGTTAATTTCAAATTTTTTTTGGAAAATTAGCTAATACATATACTTATATAATTTATTATGGTTATGAAACTGGTGACCTTTTCCCATTTATACTTAAATTTATTCATTTAATAATTAATTAAATTTGTGATATTTTTGAACTTCAATTAATGTTTTATTTCTTCCTTGGTGTCACAACCTACTTTATTATTTTATCGTTACCTCATGGCCACTTGCTTTTGGAGGCAACTATTTTACTTGTTGCAAGCAAGAGGTAACAATTAACAATACAAATTACAACATTAAAGTTGTCGTTTCAATAACAGATGTTGTGGCTTTTAAACACAAAGTTGCGTAATAACTTACCTGCCTGTGCTAAACCTCTTTGTAGAGAACTACAATTTATATTGCTAAAGTAATGCGGAGATTAGATTCATATAGAATTAATTTCCTTATTTACATAGGTAATTTCATTGTGTAGAAAATACTGAAACCACTGAATTTCTCAGTATGTCGAATTAGGTTTATAATTCATACATTATAGATTATTTACTTTTGTCAATTTCTAGATTATGGCCGTTAAATATACAGGTGATTCCTGAAAAAATTCAAATATTTCGGAAAAATAATCTAGATTAGCAAATAAGGAAAAAGTCCAATTAAACGTAAGTCCAGAAATGCTTCGTAAGTGTGTTACAACTAGTAAAATATTTCATCCAGATTTCGGCTCATCCAAAAAAATAAGTTCGTTAAGAATGTTTTAGGGCGTTTTAATTTAGAATTAAAAAATGGTAGTTTCCTATAGTTTTCTGAAAAAGCGAATAAAACAGGTCCCAGAATATAAAATATAAACATATCTTAAGTATTTTTTTTTAAATTTTGGATAAATCGGATAAAAATAGGAATAAAACCAACATTTTTTTAAAAAATTTGTCGTACAATAACTTCGTTAAATAGACAATAAATTAATACGCAATGGTTTAAATAAAACTTGTGGAAAATTTAATTCTGAGAAAAGTTATGTAAGTAAAGTCAACTACAAACCAAAAATAAAATGCGAAATGCGGCCGCATTGGCGCAGTTGGTAACGTGCTCGCCACTCATCATGCGGTCCTTGGTTCGAATCCCACTCAGGGATGGAATATTTTCATACGTTACAAAAAATCATTTCATCCTCCATTGTAAACAGTTACACTCCAGCGTCGTCGCTATTGACCATTGTAGTTGATGCGACGTTAAATTAATTAATTAATTAAAAAAAAATAATAAATGCAAAAAAATTATAAACATGAAAATAGGCCTACCCGAAGCTTGGCTAGAAAACCCCAGCTTTCTCAAAACTAGATACTGAATGTACTCGTAGTACCGTATTCGTAGTATTTTATTCGCTTTCTTCGGTAAAAAACTATAAGAAAACACAATTTTTTACCTTTAATTAACCGGTCAAAAATTTAATTATGAACTTATTTCATTGGATTAGCCGAAATCTTTCGCTAGCCGTAACACGCTAACAAAGAATTTCCGGACCTATGTTTATACTGAACGATTTTTCTTTTTTTTCGATGTAAATTCATCGCCTAAACGATTCTGTTTCTTTGTGAATCACGCCGTATAAAGTAACGTTTGAAATTTCAGGAAGTTAATTTTCCAACCCAACTCGTAGATTGGGGCAGGCTTCTCTTCTTTCTTTCATCCGGTGTTCTGCTTTTTCTCTTATCTGATCCCTTGAATTGAACAATCTTGTAGTTTGTACATGGTTCAATCTATAATATTTTCTCGGTTTATTCCGAATTTCTCAGTATCCTACCTGACTTCTTTCATTCATAATAGAAAGAGAGGTGTTTGCTTGTCATAAAGTTAGAGCTGAAGTGGTGGATGGTTACCTATAGGGCAGAAGGTAGCTGATTTTTAAGCAATCCACCCGCAAATATCGACTGCTTGTTGTTTAAGCACCTACAAACACCTTGTATTGTATTTCTCTCTTTATCTTATCGATGGAGGTTGGTGTGTCGTTTGGGGGTTTAGCGAGGTGATCGATCCAGTTGGTTATTTCCATCTTCCTACCAAGTGAATATCATCCATATTTGTGTTTTATTTCGGCACTTTTATTAGCATTAAATAAAATAGTATTTGTGTAAATACGCTTTTGTCAGTATATAACGATCATTGACAGCAGAAATTTTTAAGCACAAAGTTACCAAACAAGTTGAAAAATAATTCAAAAATTATTCATTTTACTGCTACCCGATTTAAGTATTTTGGATAATTTTGTTTATCTTAATCTAAGAATAAGTCACTTTTCAAAGAAAATAACCTTACTAAAGTTTGTTGATGGTTTTTTCCAGCTTCTTTCTATTTTTTTCTGGTAGACTTTTGAACGTACCTTAGTAGCGCGACACTCTATTTTTTGTTTTTTGTTTAACGTCCGACTGTTCTGCAATTACTGCTAATGCAGACGGTGAATGATGAAATGATTTTTGTAACGTTTGAAAAAATGCCGTGCCTGAATGGGATTCGAACCCAAGACCGCTTGATGAGAGGCGAGCACGTTACCAACTTCGCCAATGCGGCCGGCAATATAAATACAACACTCTATAAATAAAGATTATTTCGTAAATTTTGTTAAACTGACGACAATGTATGTTATATTGTGTGGGTCAAAATTTTGAAAGTGTCACTTTTTGGAGGTTGATTTGTCCCGAAGCAAAATCTTGAGATTTTTTGGATTTTTTTGTAAGTAATCCATTCCTTGTATTATAAAAAACTTGTTTTTAAAAGGAACCGTCAAAATATTCAATCAGTGAATTTTAATGATTTGTTGAAATATTTTATAAGCCACGGTACTGACCTACTATCCACGGTACTGACTTTCACACGGTATTGATATGAAATCCATTGTATTTACATTGCCACAATAATGACAATATTTTCTATTTATCAAGTATAACCCATCAATGTTAAGTTAGCGCAGTCATCGCGCAGAGTGTGGTTAGGAAATTGCCGTAGTGGGGAGGCAGAGTGATGTTCACACATTCATGTACACTCGCATTCACGTACGCACGCTAGCATTCACCAACACACTACGCTCGTGAACGCATCTGCAGCGACTAGTCTTGTTTCGTTTAACGGATAGTAAACAATTTGTTATTTTTTATTGTATTTTTACATTTTTTTGTATTTTATTTATTTATTTTTTTTATTTTCATTTTATTAACCTAATAACAGAGAAAAAGTAACAAGGAAGTGGGTATATGAATTTTAATTTAATGGTTCTATCCCGTCCATATCATCTGTACCATCACTCTCATGACTGTCTGATGACTGAGATTCATCGGAGCTTTCGTCACTGCTTTCCCCATCATTATTAGCTATTATAAACATTTCGGTTTGCATGTCAGCAACTCTGTCTGTGTCGTAATAGCTTTTTTCAAAATTTAAGGAATGTTCGGAACATTCCTTCCAATATTCAGCCGGTAGTTCAAAAAAATATTTCTCAGCCAGTGCTTTTACTTCATTAACATTTTGCCGGCCTGACACATTTGCTTCTGCAACCTGACCTTTAATTTTTGCCCAAATAAGCTCAATAGGGTTAAGTTCAGGGTGGTACGGAGGCAATCTTAACACATTGTGACCGTGATCTTCCAGTGGTTTGTCGAAGTAGTATTCTTCACAGCGGGGCTTATTTAATCGCACTAATTCATATAGCTCTGTTTTCAACATATCTGGTGAGCACGGAATATTATTACGTCGTAGCCAATCTAATAATTCTTGTTTTCTGTAATTTGAGTTCGGTACCTTGTGTAATTTTACGATGTGGTAACGGGCATTGTCAATAACCAAAACTGAACGAGGTGGAAGGTTTGGTATTAACTTTTGTTTCAGCCATTTTTCATAGTTTTCAGCATTCATGTTCTTTCGAAATTCTCCTTTGTTCTGACCAGATTTAAAAATCAAAAGTGCGTTAGGGATTTCTCCTGCAGCACCGCCGGCGTGCACCAGTATTAGCTTAGTTCCTTTGGAAACCGGTTTTTTGTAACCATTATTGGAGTTATCAGTCCAACTACAACCACTTATGTGCGTCGAGTGAATGTATGACTCGTCTGAAATATAATAGGCCTTCCTTCTTCTCTGTAAATTTTAATTTGCTTCAAATAATTGACGCGTTTGAAACGTATATCGTTTTTTTCTATTAAAATCTTCCTGTTATTTTCAGTCTTTTTCCACCTAAAACCCATACTCCTTAAAATTTTCCGTAACGTCTCGTGCGTGCAATTTATTAGAAGATCCGGATGTTCCGATTTTAAGACTGCTGATAACTTCTTTCATGTTGGCAACGTTTTATGTTTTATGTGGAAATTGTACACAATATTTCTCAACGCGCATCTTTGAAAGTTATCAATATTAACTTTCTTTTTCAATCTTTTACGAGATTTTCCCGGTGTACTGAAATTTTCATTTTCATCCAATTTATTTGCTTCTGTTACAGTTTTTCGTACCGTATGAACGGAAATACCGCAAAGGTCAGCCACACGAGCTTGAATTTCTAACCGTAACATTTCTGGATTTTCTTCAGTAATCTTTTTGTACACATTCATAATTACACATTTAGTTTGACTTTTTAAAGCCACTCCCCGTCCTAACCTGCAGTTCGATCTTGGCTGAGGCATTGCGAATAATATTTCAGAAACGGCGAAGAGTATTGAAAAATACTGTTTGATAATTGGCGAAGAGTATTGAAAAATACTGTTTGAGAAACGGTAAAGAGTATTGAAAAATACTGTTTAAGAAACGGTGACTAGTATTGAAAAATACTGTTTAAGAAACGGTAAAGAGTATTGAAAAATACTGTTTATGAAAACTGTCGAAACGTAGACCACAACACAAGTAAACAATGTGAAATCCACAGAGCGACTGGTATCTGTCCTTGCTAGGTGGGAGGGCCACCCGCCAGGGACCTCGGAGACCCAACATTCCCCCTCCATTGTAGGCCAACAACAACTAAAATTGAACTACTGCGCATCACGTGATCACGCTTACTTAACATTGATAAGTTATACTTCATTCACCTTCACCCAACAGAACCATTAAGGACGTTTCGACAAAACAAAAAACAAAAATTTGTAAAAATCGTATATATTTGTATATAATAATATTCTAAACGAAACAAACTGTTAAAAACTTAAGAACTAATTCTGATTTTTAATCTATCTAATAACTAATTTAGATTTTTAATTGTTCTTTCTTTAATAATTATTTTCACTTAAACTGATGCCAAAAAACTGAAATTTTTTTAAATAATCGCGTAAAAAACTCATGCTTTCATTTTCACATAACAATTTTCTCATGTGCACGTTTGGGCGTAGAGTTCACTTACAGGTAGGTCTACTTGCGCAGGGATGAAGTTACTTGATCAGGGTTAGTTTGCTCTTGAAATGGTCAATGAAAATCGGTAAAAAGTTTTCTTACCTTGGAAAAATAGTTTCGGTTACGGAAGTATCTGGAGAATTTGTTTTTTCTTTATAAAAAATTCCTTTTCTCTGTAAGAAGAGAAGTCATCTGCTGTAAATAAATCAGTTGTCAACACTTTTTTAAGATATATCACTTTCACATCATCCACATTGACTGGTTTAACAATAGCAATACGTAGGCACTTTCCTGGATGTTTTGAACCTACTTCTTCTTTTGCAATCACAAGACTGTACGGCCCAGCAGTAAGTATTGATACTTCATGATTTTTTTAATTTTTAACGTGCTTTTTGTTCCACAACTTCTTCACTGCCACTAAACACATCGCTAAATTGTAATCTACTTCCATCAGAAGTACTGGGTAATTGCCTAAGTTCCTCATGTTTGGAAATATTTGAATCATCTTCTTCAATGAAAGCAATTTTACCTAGACCACAGTGGGAACATTTATCGTTGTACTCTGGGTCAGAACAAGACATACTCCGAAACCATATTGTTTCAATTTCTAATCTTACTAGCAAATAGTATACTTTTAAAGTCCTTTAAATGGTAAATCCTTACCCTTTTGAATTTCATCGTCAAATTTTGCAATGTCTTCTTTTGGAATTAGTTATCTGTCAGTTAAACTGTAACATCTTCCCCAAATAACAGTCTTCTAACCACTTTTGAATTACTTTTCTGAAACTCAGGCGTTATCTTCGATATTTTTTACCCTAGTCCTTGGCGTTGCGGTTTCATCATTTCCCTCTGTATTTTTTGTTTTTTTTCTGACGCTGACAACGTTTCTTGTATTTTTGTAATTGTTTTTTTAACGATTTATTTTCTTTTCTTAAGGCTTGTTTTTCTTTATACCGCTTATATCTATTTTTGTTACGACGTCTTCTGTCTGATGCTTGTTGCAGGTTTTCAGGTTGTTCATCGGAAATTGGAGGACTACTATCTTTTAATAATTTCTTCTCCCTTTCCACATTCTTCATCCTTAATCTAGACAAACTTTTTTGTTCCTCCCATTTTTTTCTAACTTTACGCTGCGTATTTCTACGTTACCAACAGATTAACGTTTTTTTGTAGTTTTTGTTTTAAATATTTTTCATAGTCCTTCCTCTTCTGTTATTGTTTTTAGCAGGGTCATTCCTAATCTTCTTCCTCCTCTATCTTTCTTGCTCCCTCTTCTTACTTAATTTTTCCTCATCGCAAACCTTCTTCTTCTTTGCAATGTCTGAAGTTACCTCGAATAGAATAATAAACTCAAAATTTCTTTTATTTCCTGTTTCAGTGGTTCCCAAACTATATGCTTAACATACAGGTATAGTCCTTGAGTAAGAATGACATGCCGCTTGTATTACTTGAAACCATAATTATGGAACACAACAAAATGGGAATATTTATATTTAGGCTGCTACTTACAGTAGAGTAATACTTTCATAAAATTTTTTTATTAATACAACTGCTACTGTTTTATTATATATCTCATTATTGTCATTTTTAAATCTCTGTAAAATAGGAAAAATTTATTTGTGTGAAGGAAAAATTACGATTGGTTAAAAAAACATTTTACTGGCTGAATTCTAATTTAAAACAAAATCAAAATGAGGTACGCTATAGCTCAACGAATTGCTCATACCCTAATATATTTTACAAAACTATAACATTTTATGAAAATAGTTAGAACCGTTGTAAATATTAAAAATGCGACAACTAACGTTCTATTTTATTTTGTTAATATTATATTTGTGAATATAGATTACTAGGGCACAGAACAGAAACATTGTACAAAATATAAATAAAAATTTTACTTCAGCGACAGTACTTTTGACCCAAACAACATTATGTCCGTACCGTGGCTTATTTTTCAGTACCGTGGCATGTAATTTCCATGGTACTGACACCCACGGTACTGCCATTTTCAGGTTATATTGTAATTACGGCTCTCAATGTTAAAACAGACAATTAGTAAGTGAACTACAGATCAATATTCTTATAATACTTAATGCAATCAAAGTAATATAAATTTAACATACCTGACAGCAAAGTTATAAGGTACACGGTACTGACGATACCAAAGGTTTTTTACATACTTCGAACATAAAATCGTTAAAAAATATTAATATAAACACTAACTGTATTTAAACAAAATGGCTAACTGAACTCCGACAAAAAAATAGGCGAGCGTCATTTTGCGGAACGGTCCGCCAGTTGATCAATAAGCGCACAATTCAAATTTTTCATTACCCTACGGTACGGACTGAATAACTCCTGGGACATAGTTTGAAAAGCAAAACATCAAATATCTTAGTATTAATCTTAATTTTTTTATAATATAAAATGTAATAAGTTGTAAGGAAAGTAGATATAAATTAAAAAGTGAAAAATTAATTTAGGTAAATGAAATTTTTTAATATGAAAGTGCCAATCCCGGTATCGGGACAGCCACGGTACTGACATTCCATTAATATTTTGCAAGATTTTTCTTATTAAACTTTTTTATTTTACTGGAGGTTAAAAATATAAAGACAACAAAATATTATGTTTCATTACCGCAGAAGAAAGCTGCATATTTCTTGCAATTTTTGTTGTTATACCTTACGGGACATCAAAAGTGACACTTTCAAAATTTTGACCCGTATATTTAAATTCAATCCATCGGTTGATCTGATGGTAGCTACTATTATCGCCGCGAGTCAGGTGTTCCATAACTAATGCTCGGAAACGAAGATTCCGTGGTTCAAATCCAAGAAAGGTACTTTTATATGTATTTTGATACTATACAGTAAATACCGATGTACTTTTACTGTTAAGGTTCAATATACTATAGGTTAAAGTTAACTGTACTCTCTCAAGAATGATTGGTCTGAATCTGTACAAGATAACCTCATTTACATGTTGTTTAGGTCAACGATTGAAAGATTGGGTTGAACCTCTAGAAGTTTTACTAAGTAAAAACGAGGATTGAGATGGTTTACTATTGCCATTCTCACTGATTTGAAAGAGTAAGCTTATCAGCATACCAGGCCCTCCAAAAAGCATCCACTTTCCACCATGCAAATGACACCTTCACTTCATTCACCACAGAGTCAGGCTGTATAGTGAAATTTATTACTCTCAGAAAAGATAACTCTGACTATTACTTTTGCACCTCTACCTTTTCTATCCTTAAATGGTTTAGCCGTATAATTGGCTGACTATGTGATAAGAAACGGAACTATTTTTTGTAGTTCTAGAACAAACAGATCGAGTGCAATTAATTTAACACTCCACTTGCCCGTTATGGGGAACTCATTTACATGTCAAACATTTATTATTTTCATCTCTAATTGGTTTATGGGGTTGTTTATTGTTCTTTAATTGAATTTGATTGCAATGTAGGTCTACAAATTACGGATTTAGGAAAAAACAAATTTAAATCAAATTATTTTGTAAAGAATTTATATAACGTAATTTTTATCTACGTTAAATTAATATTCTGCGTAAAGAAAATAAAATCACTGTGTAAATTGGCAATAACGTTTTATAAATTGTTTTATTTATCTGTGTTGTTGACGTGAAAGAATGGTCGTTGTTTTACGTATAATTTTATAACTTGTAAATAACGAATAGTAGCCTACAGTAAGAAAGGAATTTCATCAGTTAAAAAAATGAGTTTCAATTAACCTTATCAAAGGAAATTTTTATCCAATGAAAAACTTCAATGATTCAATTTCAATAGAAATTCATTTATTTCATGTATATTTTTTTGTATTTATCTGACATATAACATGATCATAACAGAAAAAATACATTAATACTTTTTTTACTGAGTTATTTTATTCACAACTGTACAAAATACAACCAGTGAATGTGATGTTATTTGCAAAAACTTAAATGGCGTTATGATATTAACGAGACCGCCGCTCAATAGTGCCACTCCAACGGTGGATTAATCTTGAATATATGATAGAATTTACAACTGCGCTGTGATATCGCTACTCCATCGTTGTTCCAGTCTGCGTTGCAGATTTCCGGGTAAGTTCTGGGATACCAGCGTTCTAATGAGATGATTTTTATGATACTCAAGTTTGCGTTTGAACCGAGAGTAGATGTAATAAATAGTGTATTTAATGTGTGGAACACGTAAATCGTTTTGCAATGATTGTGTGATTGGTAAAGTAAAAGAGTGCGTTAGTTATTTGTCTAAGTAATTTGGCTTGAAATCGTTAAAATCGTTGTAGGGTAGAATATTTTGCTGCGCCGTAAATTTGGCCACCATAAGTCCAAATCGGTTTCAGAAAATATTTATACATTGACAGCCTGTACATCGTCAGACGCTTGACCTGGAATAGACAAGTTCAAATAAAACGGAAGACTCTGGATAACAGACGAAAATAACTATTTTCTTTGATATCGCAACAATTAAAACTCCTACTTTCTTTAAAACATCGATGATCAATGATTGAACATATGTCGTTACATATGTCAACATATGTCGTATACATCTTTTTTTAAACTATTTTATTTATTTTACAACTGTATAAAAACAACCAACAAAATTGTTCACAACTAAATTAAAAAAAAAATGCCAAAATGCGTTAATGGCTTTGAGGAGGACACCCCCCCCACAGCGATAGCTCTCCAGAGAACGATAATTGTGTTCATTTTGAAATTGTATTTTTGTGTACGTAATAAATGTAACAGTTGCGTTAATGTACCATGTCTCTACTCCATCGGCGTTACAGTCATCTTTGTGCGATTCCTGGTAGGTGTGCAGAATTCATATTGCATATAAGCGATTGTTATGAATTTGAAGTTTGTCTCTGAACGTGCGGTACAATTTTAGATATGTGTCGTTGACGTAAGGAACGCGTAAGTCATCGTGTAGTAATCTATTAGATACGTTACTTGGACAATTAGTATTCAGTCGTAAAAATTTACCCTGCATACTATTAATACAATAAAATACTAATTTACTTTCAATACGTTCAAATATTTATTTTTAATGCTAATTTAAACCAAATAACATGATAATCTAACAGTGTCCAATACTAGGCTTATATCTAATGAAATACTATAATCTACCAATTTATAAAAAAACTTTCGTTGATCCGTGCTGCGACGGATACAGTATGTTTTAATGATGAAAATTAGCGCATGCGCACACGGAGTTCTTTTTACTTGCCGAGTAATACCCACATTATGCATAAGGCTCGTGCGTGGGTAAGAGTCGTACATCCCAATATTACGCGAGGACAACTTTGGTAAAAAAGTTATATAAACAAATGTTTAAACGATTTCCAGTGCTTTGGCCTAAGAACAATCAAGAACCCATGCGATGCGTTTATTATGTTTGCTGTTTAATATTCTAATTTTTGAGTTAATCAGTGAGTACGAAATTATCTACTCCACATGCAGTATAAATTCCCAAGATTGGAATCGGAATAATACTAGTTTTACTATTTTATAAGGAGACAATTTTTTAAATACACTTTGTTTAACTTACTTCAATCACTATTTTCTTTTTCAACGGATAGTAATTTTTCACTTCTGCTTATAGAGAAAACCATTGCTTGAAAACAATGGTCTGGTAGTGGCTAGAGCTTCTAATTAAGTAACACAACAACACTAACAGATCTTATAAGTTTGACGCCCCGCACACTGTTAAAGCGCCTACAAAACTGTAAATGCAACATGCAATACATTGTCCCATTACGAGTTGCAGGGTAATCAGGGGTTATTTATCTACTTCACGTGCTTTGATGATACATGAAACATATACAATCGGACCTCTATTTATCGAACTTCTAAATGTCGAAATTCTCTATATATATCGAAGTTTTTCTTAAGTCCAGTAAAATTTTCTGAATGGAAAAAAAAGTTTCTGTATATCAAAAACAAATTCTATTCATCGAACTTAATTTTAGTAAAATTATAAATAGAACTCCATATAGTTGTCCGATAACAAACTAGTCAATCCGAAACAGAGAGTGATAGGAGAGAGAGAGAGATAGAGAGAGAGAGAGAGAGAGAGAGAGAGAGAGCAACGTGACAATACAGTACGTTGACCGCTGTGGTCAGCGTATAATAGTGTGGTACTCTTATAATAACGGGTGTCTTATTAAGGACGCAACCCTGATTATATAAAGATAGAAGTAATACATCGGTAAATTTTCGGTCCCCCAATCGGTATGTTGGCAACAGTGTACTCAAGGCCAACTACCTAACAGTTGAAATGTTCCAGTCAAGCATTAGTGTGGTGACAGCAGTCGTTTCGTTATATTGTGTCAGCAATGGTTTTTCGCAAGGAAGAACGCGTGTTTATTGTAGACCTACATAGGGAGTAAATCTTACAAATGTGTGCAAGATATTAAGTTTCAGTTGAAACTTCCCCGTTCTGCCGTTCCGAATAAATCGTCAATATTGCATTTGATAAATAAATTCCGTTCCCGAAATAATTGTCGTTTCCGAGAACTGGGAGTGTACTCGATGAAAAACCACCTCGCCAGCCAACAAAGTTAACCGCGGAAGTTCTTGAAGATTTGAAAAATCGTTTGACTCAATCACCTAAAAATTCGCATTAACTAAGGATGGAAATGTAACTTTTTCGTAGCTCTGAAAACAGTAGTTAATGTTAGCCGAGCTTGCGATGATAATCTTCTAAGCAATTTTTTAAGTGATAGAGTCAAACGATTTTCCAAATCTTCGAGAACTTCTGCGGTTAACTTTGTTGGCTGGCGAGGTGGTTTCTCATCGAGTACACTTCCAGTTCTACGGAATTTATTTATCAAATGCAATATTGACAATTTATTTGGAACGGCAGAATGAGGAAATTTCAACTGAAACTTATCTTGCACACATTTGTAAGATTTACTCGCTATGTAAGTCTCTACAATAAACACGCGTTCTTCCTTGGAAAAAACCATTGCTGACACAATATAATGAAACGACTGCTGTCACCACACTAATGCTTGATCGGAACATTATACTGTCTCAGATAGTTGGCCTTGTGTACACTTTTGCCAACATACCGATTGGGGGTCAGAAAATTTAAATTTAAATTTAAAAAGTATTACGTGTGGTTACTTGATAACCATATTACCTAAAAAATTGTGTTTGTTTCATTGTAGTTATATGTAGACGTATAAGGCTATACACTATACTTAAATGATACTGTATTTTGGTTAAAATTAATGAAATAAGAGTAATGAAAAACATGCATCGGTTGGATTCTGCTATAACAACTTATTCATCTACCCTTAACAACTCATTGAGTGAAATACCGTTGTTGATCGTATATTCCAATGTATCCAACATTCCTCATTGCAGTAGTACATTAACTTCTTCCACAACAGTTTTTTCAGAGAAGCTGACTATTAAAATCAATTTTTTGTCATTGATTCTACTATATCATTTTCCCACACCTTTACTACCTCTGATATAGACAGCCTGAGGTTAATAACATTTTCAATAGGCTTATCATTTTCCAACGCAAGAATAAATCTCTTGAGAACCTATATTCTGCAATACATTTTCACAGTTTTAATAATACTTAAGTCCATAGGTTGTAGTTTGGACGTAGTATTTGAAGAGGAAAACTAGCTCCACGTTTACGTATTTTTTTGAGACAAAAGACGGAAGTGCAGGGCAATTGTCTACAAAAAGAACAACTTTTTTCATTCGCTTAGGCATGTTTTATCTCGAAACATAATATTTAACCATTTGAAAACTGCTTCGTCTACATCCCCGTATTTACATCCCCGTATTTGTTTGATCGTAAATAGTATACGAGTACTAACGGGTGTTTTATTAAGGACGCAATCCTGATTATAAGAAGATAGAAGTAATACATATTATTTTGTCATTTTGTACTACCTTAAAACGACTATTTCCGGTAAAAACTCAATTTCAAAAATTTACCAAGAAACCATGACTTATATTTCGTATAAGCTAAAAGAAAATAATGAATATGAAACATGGATTGGTTAGCGTCAATTCACCCCCCCGTCAGTTCATAAAATACCCGAAGATACGGTCTTATACGTATTACAAACGCGCTCCATCTATCAGAGTTTCTATAAATCTAATTACCGACTGACCCATAATTTTTTGTACTACGTCCCTAATAAGCGAATCCCCACCCAAATCTCCCTTCGCTAATACCTATATCCAGCTTCTTCCGCCACCTTGCTTTTCCGTCTGTAACTTAATTTACTTCTGTCCGAGCTTGCATTCCGTCGAGTTATGTTACGCTGCGTTTACGGCGCATAATTTACTGACTTTATGTGGAAACACTTGCTTTATGTGTCGTTAACGACTGTGCTTTATTATATGAACAATACTACTATATTTCTGTTTATTACGTATTGTGTTGTAAGTTACGTAATTTGTGTGTTATTTTGCTTATTAAAGACTTTGCAGCTTACGTACATTAGTGCTTACAAACTATGCTCAGTTCTAGAAACTTTGCTACGTTTATGTTATTAACTGTTTATCTAGAAGTGCATATCAAGATTGTACAAAGTGTATGTAATACGTTTAACCCATTAATTGCATGTCTCGTATAGAAGTAACCTTCTGTTTCCATGTTCCTTTGTTTTCCCTCCATTTCATACGAATTAACGATTCGTTTTTAGACAGAGACGACTGCGAACAAGTCTCGCTCCTTCGCAAAAGTATTTAAGTAATATTAAATATAATACATCGATTTCGGACAATTGGTCCACTGGTTAATTGTGGCAGCCGGTTTTTGGGACAGTTTTTAATGAACAAAAACCGAACGGTATTTTACATAATTAGTACTCCGTTTATTTGGTCCATAATGCAGCTTATTGGGGCCAATCTGATGTATGTACAATGTAATATGTTTTATTAAAACCATTACAGGACAGCGACGAACAACACGTGGTTCTAAGCGGCAAGATAAGATAACGGGCAGGATGGAGGTAACAAACATTTCGACCGATAAACAACAGTAATCACACATTAGTCATAAAAAATATGTTATTTACAGTACAATATGTAGGCTACATAATCGTCTTTGCACAAATTTCAGCGAGTTATGTTCACTAGTTATGCCTAACCTTACAAGCTGTAAAGCCTCCTTGCAACTTGTGTTTAGTTTTCTCTTCTCATGCGTACATAGAACGTTCGTAATTCCATGGTTCTCATCAGTTTTTGTGATTTCGTGAGTGTACTGTAACGCACTATTTTTTGAGTCTGGTTGTTTTTTTATATACAGGCATACTTTTTCATTTTTTTGAAATTCCCATTCGTTTTACACATTTTTTTGATATTTTTATGCGTAGGGTTACAGTACAGAACCTGCTATCAACGTCTTAGTGAGTTAAATGTCGCGTAACGATATGACTGTGTGAACGAATAAAGCTTCTCGACAAAATAAAAACTATCCACTTAACTTAAGCCAACGTAAACTATCGGAACTAACCGGTATAACAAAAATTACGATATCGTGTATCGTGATCCAAGAAAATAAAATACGCCAAGAGCGGGCATTAAAAATTATGGAACATCTTAAAAAAGAAAACGTGAAGGAAGTTGTTCTGATACTTTTTTATTTTTTTCGTGTGTATATGGATAAGAACTTTTTTTTAACAGTGTATTTCTTTTACAATCAGCTTATAAATACAAAATTTTTAAGCAAAGACGAGAAAAGCTGAGTAATGTCCTTAGAATTAAAACAAAAACTACACTCAGTAGTGTGTTTTAACAAGACTAAACGTGAAAAAAATATATATGTGTATAAATATATATATGTACAAAACCTAAACTTGATAAACTGTGAATCAGCACCCCGAAACACAAAGCTGGTGAAGCTAGAGATGATGACGATGATAGAGATGATAACGATGTCTATTATGAGATGACGATGAACTACAAGGATTAGTCTCAGGCATTTCGATTAGAAGCGCTGCAGTATTTCTATATTTGATGAACTAGCTGCACCCCATAGCTCTAAACCATAAGTCCAAACTGGATAGAACTTGCATGTAAAATTTATGTATGTGGTAATTTTAATAAAACACAGTATCGTATACGCCACATTTTACGAATTCGTTTATTAGGGCCACCCGTTTAATTGACCCAAAATTCTCCAGTTCCGATGTGCCCCAATTATCCGAAATTCACTGTATTAAAAGATTCCTTTGCATGAGGCGACGCGTCTCACTACTAGTGGTGTTTTTTAAAAGAAGTTAATTTTGTCTTATGGCAAAAACCATTAGTGATTTCTGTATCTACTCTTTAAGAGGAATCGAATAAAACTATTTCTGTCTCCAAAGTCCGACTTTGATTTCTTGACTTCCGGTTTTGCGCCGTCTCCAGTCGAAAACAGAATTTCAAATTTAATGATTTCTGTTTCTACTCTTTAAGAGGAATCGAATGACAATATTTTTGTTTGAAAACTCCGCCTTTGATGTTGTTGACTTCTGTTTGTGGGCTATTTCCGGTCAAAACCGGAACTTCAAGCTCAATTTAGGCCCACTAACTTTTTTTGTAAATTATGAATCCAAAAACTACTTGTTGCTATCTCTTGTAGTTTCCGGATTATAGATGTGATGGACGGACGGGCAAAGGAAAATGATAGATGATAGGTTTTTCAAAAGTTGACATATCCCTAAAAATAAATTTTTCACAAATGACCAAAAATGTTTGTCTTTTTATACATTTGAATTTAGTTTTATTGCTTAATCTTACTTAAATACTTTCAGTTGCGTACCTAATTTAAATTTATTATTTTAGTTTTCTTCCTCGTTAAAACTACCACGAAAACATAATATTTTGAATAAAGATTTTAAGTTTTTGAAAAAATGAGGAACATTAAAAAATGCGTACAATAATTTTACTGATTTTGCAGGGTTCCTCAGTACATTAGCTCAAAAAGAATAATATATTCATCGTTTCAGAAAACTTTATAAAGCCAAAGTATTTTATATCAGATGGTAATTCTATTTTTTTAGAAATCGTTTTAGTAAAATCTATACCTAATATATCCGTTTATTACAATTATCTAGAGACTTCACAAAAAATTATTTTTAACTTAAAGAAGAGCAAAGTATTTTCTCGATTAAGTTACTAAGTACATTCGGGAATTCTGCATTAATAAATGGTCTTCCTTAATCAATTCCTTCGGGATTATTTCACGTTTCAATCTATTTATTCCATCCTTCAAAATTTTCCCTCTCAATTCTATTTCGTTTTATATTCCATTCTTTTCACGTTTTGGTTTATATCTCATTTCACAAACAATCTATTTTTGCTCAGTTAAAATATAGACTCCTTATTTTTTTAGAATTCTGAATGAAAAATCTATACATACAGATACTATATAAAAAGCTTTCAGTTTAGTAGTAAAAACTATTTTCTTTGAAAATAGTATAATATATCACTCTTATACATAGTTTAATCTTATATACAATAATACCTCCGGTTATCAATCTTTTAAAAAAGTTACCTAAATTTATACTTAAGCTATTTTAAAAAGAAAAAATCTGGTGTGAAACACTCACACAACTTTCTCTTGCCAGTGCAAATAATTAACAATAAACCTAATATTAGCAATAAAACATAAGAAATAAACAAAACCTTACCTCAAAAACATAACCTAATTTTAATCATGAGTGAAAGACGCAAAAATCTTAAAAAAATCGATTTTTCACACGTTTTCGTGAGAAAAAAAAAGAAAATCGCTAATTACCGCTAAACTAAGCGTTATACAAAAAAATGTTTGAAATAAAAGTTGTAGAATTTTACATTCTCTACAACTTTTATTATATAACGTTTTGCGCTAAAATGCATATTAAAGCCGCAATCTTAAAAAGAAAATGTTTTTACGTAAAAACAGCCTCACGCAGAATTTCAGCAAACATGGCGCCTGCCCTATCTTGTAGAGAATAAAAAATTGAGTAAACCAGACGATTTTTAAAAAAATCGTAGGACCAGTTTTTGACAAAATCGCAAAAAAGTGAAAAATTATACGAATAAACTACTACTTCCGGTTGACCGATTTTGATGAAAATGTTTGTGTCGGGTCCGGTAGTGGTATGTAACTTAATTTTCAAGTTTCAAGTTCGTACAATGTTCCGTTCTTGAGATATTCTATTCACACACAGACACACACACACACACACACACCAATCGCTAAAAACATGTTTTTTGGGTTCAGGGGGTCTGAAAACGTATAGATCCGGTGAAAACTCGATTTCGAAAAATCGACATGAAAACAATACTTTCCTTCCTATATATTCATATAGGCAAGAGAAAGTAAAAAGGTTACCGTTTTTCAGAACTTAATGTACCTCAATTTATTGTTGGTAGGTTACCAAAAATACTATTCACAGTTTATAGTACCTTTTGTCTGTAACAGTCAGGTGGATTGTTAAATAATTTTTACTTAATCTGCTAGTTCCAGCACTATAAAAAATAGCTCTGTTTCTTATCACATGGTCAGCCAATTACATGGCTAAAGCATTTAAGTACAGTAGTGGTAGAGGTAAGAAAGACACTAGTCAGGGAGTAATGAATGTTTTACTTTCTCTTGCCTATATGAATATAATAGGAAGGAAAGTATTGCTTTCATGGCGATTTTTCGAAATCGAGCTTTTACCGCAACTACACGTTTTCAGACTCCCCTGAACCCAAAAATCATGTTTTTAGCGATTAGTTTATGTGTGTATGTATATATGTACGTGTGTGTGTGTGTGGGGGGGGGGGGGTTTGAACAGAATATCTCAAGAACGGAACATCGTACGAACTTTAAACTTAAGTTAAATACCACTAGAGGACCCGACAAGAACATTTTTATCGAAATCGGTCAACCGGAAGTAGCAGTTTATTCGTGACATTTTTCACTGTTTGCGATTTCCAAAAAACGGCTCCTAGGTTTTTTATTTGTTAATCGCCTCATTTACTAAATTTTTTATGCTTTACAAGATAGGGTAGGCGCTACGTCTACTGAAACTTTTAGAGAGGCCGTTTTCTCGTTAAATATTGTTTTTTAAGATTGCAGCTTTAATATGCATTTAGTGCAAAATATATGGAATAAAAGTTGTAGAGAATTAAAAATCCTACATTTTTTAATTCAAATGTATAACGCTTAGTTTAGCGGCAATTAGCAACTTCTGTTTTTTTTTCACGAAAACGTGTAAAATTGATTTTTTAAGATTTCAGCCTTAGTATGCATTTAAAACAAAAGTGTAATAATCAAATTTATAGGAAATTAAAAGATCTACAACTTTTATTTAAATAATTTTTTTCTACAGAGCCTGGTTTAGCGTGAAAGAGTGATTTTCCGTATTTGTAAGCCTAACAGGTTTTTCCTTTTGCATTTTAATTTTGCGTCTTTCATTCATGATTAAAATAATGTTATATTTTTTGAGGTTAGTTTATTGTTTACTTCTTATGTTTTATTACTAATGATAGGTTATGTTGTTAATATAACCAATTTGCATTGGCAAGAGAAAGTTGTGTGATTGTTTCACACCAGGTTTTTCCTAAAGCCAGACACTGTGGTGAATAAAGTTAACTTGTATTTTGCAGTATAGAAAGTAGTTGCTTTTCAGAGGTCCCGGCATGCTGATGAGTTTACTTTTTTACTTTGTGAGAAAGGCAATTAATTGTTAAACATCTCGTTTTACTTAATAAAACCTCTAGAGCCGTGATTCTCAACCTTTTATGCTCCGCGACCCCTAAATAGTATAAAATAAATAAAATTAATATTTCGCGCCCCACCCCCCGATAATAATAGTAAGCCTTACTATTAATAATTGAATTATGACTGTAATTTTATAAATGTAAAATGTTTTTTTTTATATTATATAATCAAACTACACTAATAATATGTCTTTAAAGAAAATACAGACAGTTGAAAAAACTGAATACAACTACTGCTATTATTTTATATTGCTGCGTTTATAATAAGTGTCAGTTTATAATAAATGATTTTTTCTCATAAAATAATTTTATTTATTGCGTAATTAAATGTTTTGCGACCCCCCTTAAATCACCACGACCCCCAGTTTGAGAATCACTGCTCTAGAGATTCCATTCAGTCTTTGGGCTGATGATGTAAACAATTATTATTATTTTAGAATTGTTTGTGGCTTTATCGTCTAATCAGTTCCCATGATCGTTCGTTTTTAAAAGGTTTTATTTCCCAAAAGATACGAAACTTGTTAAATTTCTACGTAGAAATTTATTACTGCACTGACTTATAACCGAATTGGTTGTATTGACAAAGGTTACAATCTCTTGGTAGTTAATCTGTTGATGTGTAATACAACTGACTCATTTCTTCCTAAAATTTCCAGAGTTACAAAACCTTTACCTCCCGTACTAATACTCTTCCCTCTATTCCTTCGACTTCCCACTCCTCAAACTAATCACCTAAACCCTCTCCAATCAAACCTCAAACCAGTCTCTTTCCCACAGCTTAACCTACCAACTCATTCCACTTTGCTGCTCCGCAGTGCCATCTCAGTTTAGCTGCTACCGCACTACAGGTGGGTACTGGTTAAATAGACCAGTAGAGGGTGGATATATTTCGGCCACACTACTAGTTTTCTTGCATTGCAACCTTAATTTCAATTAAACTGTTAGTCTGTAATTATAACACATTTGTCATATTATATATCTGTAAATATTGTACCACCTTCAACTTCAACCGGAGGGAAAATACTTTATGAAAAACTAAAAAAATAATTAAAAAATTGTTGGGCGCCAGCTCTGTCAGCAGAACTTGAGAAAATAAATAAAAATAACTATATTTCCTTGTTGTAAACTAAATATTTAAAGGATTTAATATTAACTAAATTACCAAACAAAAATAAAATTATATTTAAATTACCCTAACCTATTTTTAAAAATAGCCAACTTTTTTTGCCGCGACGTTAATACAAAAACAAGAAATTAAAAACCCTTAATAAATATATAAATGAATTTACCTCGAATTAAATGTGTACCTTTTCTACTTCTTTTCTTTGTTCTCCTGGTCACTCCTCGTTCTCCTAGTCTCTTTTTGAAATGCTGCTCCTTCTTAACTAACCGTTTCGCTCTTAAGTCCCAAAGGAACTGAATGTAAATTTCCTGGGTCTAAACCAGGAAACCTCTGGTTGATAAGCTTCCTTTTCCCACCAACCGTTCATTCAACCTGGAGGGCCAACAGGAAGAACTACCCCACTGATTGGCTGAAAGTTGGTAGGTGGAAGAAAGGCCCAAAAATACAGAGGGAGAAATAAACTCATCTAAACAATATCAGATGGTTGACAGTTGGCTATATTTACAACTTATTGTCTAACTGCTATTCTAATGTAACTTATTGTAACAATAGGGGTGTTACTGAGTAATGGAAGTTATAGTAATTAGGAATTACCATAACATCCATTGTTTGTACAATATTGTCCTTTTACAATGGTACAATATATTGTTAGTCGCATTTCAAATGTAAAATATCACGCTCAAAGAAACTTATTTAATGGAATCTAGTCTTCATGAACAAAATTAAAATTTTGAAAAATGGAAGGCCCATGTTGCTGCAGCAGTACTAAAATGATAAAAAGTGTGAAGTGAATTCTTACTTGTTTAAGAAAAAGTGAGAAGCTATTCCAGAAACAGTTTTCAAGATCTTTATAGGAACATTAATTTTCAGTTAATAACCTTTTTTATTAGTTAACGAACAGTTTGTGTTATTTACTTTTTGACTGAAATTCCCCACTAACATTATATAGTATATTATTGTTACTTCCATTTTTTTTCATGTAACTTTTTTTAATGCATAATCTGTTGTATAACAGTAAATGCAACTCATAAATTAGAATTAACACATAAACAAATTACAACCCACTGGTGTAATTTACAAATTATAACATTAAAACATATTATACTGCTCTTAATTATTATTTACAATCAAATTCGATAGTGCTTTTTAGAAAGAAAAATAAATAAAAAAATCAGAATGAGAAGTAATAAATAATAAGCACATGATTCCAAAATAGGTACATCGAACTTTACTGGAGATAATTAAAAATTTTCATTCAGTTATTTACTACATTCACACTCAAACACGACAGTCATTTACAGAGTATTAACATTATATTGTTTACAATGTAATATCACACTATCAGAATCGCCCTGGGAGATCCAGTACTGTAGCACGTTTTAGTCTATGAACATTGAGATTAAGAGATTCAGTGCTAAGATGGAATTTATGTCTAAGAGATTCAGTGCTAATTGATTTACGTGGTTGTTTAGACGTTTGATGTATTTACAACTGAAACTTCGTATTTCTTCTCGTACCGTTTGCACATCCATATCATGATATTGCCCATAACAGACACTTGCTCATAACAGACAGGTGAAGTGTCAAATTATTTACACTCAATCTGTTCGTTGCAGGGCTAAAATAAATAGTTCTGTTTCTTATCACATGGTCAGCCAATTAAATGACTGAATCATTTAAGAACAGAAGAGGTAGAGGTGTAAAAGACACTAATCAGAGTTATCTCCTCTGAAAGTAATGAATTTCATTATACAGCCAGACCCTGTGGTGGATGAAGGTGTCATTTGCAGAGTGGAAAATACGTGCTTTTCAGAGGGCCCGGCATGCTGATAAGCGTACTTTTCCATTCAGTGAGGAAGGCAATAGTAAACCACCTCACTCCTCGTTTTACTTAGTAAAACCTCTAGAGGTTCAAACCAGCCTTTCGGCTGATGACCTAAACAACATCACGATATATATCGGCGTTGGTAATATACCACGGTTCAATTAGCACGGACCGCAGAGCTTTTGATTGAAACCGTCGCAGAATCTCGATGTTTGAAGTCTGTACTCCATAACTGAATCCCGTAGGTCCAAACCGGCTTCAGAATACTTCCACTAGCACAATAATTTTAAATTGTTATTCTAACGGTAAAAATTTAACAAATATACTATTAAAATTATAAATTTACCGGTTAATTATTATTTTTCCAGTTTATTTATTGTTATTTACAACTGTTCGGTTCTCCACAACCAGCAAATTTGCTCGTAATGTTGTTGTTTAGGTCAACAGCCGAAAGGCTGGTTTGAACCTCTAGAGGTTTTACTAAGTTAAAACGAGGAGTAAGGTGGTTTACCATTGCCTTGCTCACTGAGTTGAAAGAGTATGCTTATCAGCATGCCAGGCCCTCCGAAAAGCACTCACTTTCCACCCTGCAAATGACACCTTCACTTCATTCACCACAGGGTCTGGCTGCATAGTGAAATTCATTACTCTCAGAGGAGATAACTCTGACTAGTGTCTTTACACCTCTACCTCTTCTGTTCTTAAATAGTTCAGTCATATAAGTGGCTGACTATGTGATAAGAAACAGAACTATTTTTTTAGTCCTGGACCAAACAGATAGAGTGCAATTAAAATAACACTCCACCTGCCCGTTTTGGGCACAAAATTGCTCATAATATACATTTTTAAAAATGACGTTACACGTTGAAAGAGGACACTACTCATTAGTAGGACTCCTCCACTTAATTACTACACTTAGCCTTTTCACAATTTAACCATTAAGTTTATTTAATTTATAATAGTAAGATTAATTATTTTTTTAATGTTTTTATTAAGCGAAATTAAATTTGAACTATACTGAATGAAGTTACCCAAGTCTCTGCTCCTCCTCCTGCAAAGCCGACGATATGGATTGCCTGGTAAATGTAGAGAACTTGGTTCACGAATCAATGGGTTGGAGTTGTTAAGTAATTTTAATCTGAAACCCTGATACATTTTTAATAATAATTTTTAATTTGAAATTAAATATAACGAAAATGGTAGAGTGTTTTATTAACATTACTTTCTTCGTTATAAAATATTTTAGCTGCACTAATTTATGCTTGTAGCAAACAAGCATAATAATGTTATGCTTGTTTAATTTCTACATGATTAAATTGTTTGAAAATATTATATAAAAAATAGTCTACTTTTAGAAAAAAAATAAGTTTAATAGTTTTTATATTATTTATTTTTACTTTCTCTTGCCTATATGAATATATAGGAAGGAAAGTATTGTTTTCATGTCGATTTTTCGAAATCGAGTTTTCACCGGATCTATACGTTTTCAGACCCCCTGAACCCAAAAAACATGTTTTTAGCGATTGGTCTGTGTGTGTGTCTGTGTGTCTGTGTGTGAACAGAATATCTCAAGAACGGAACATCGTACGAACTTGAAACTTGAAACTTAAGTTACATACCACTACCGGACGCGACACGAACATTTTCATCAAAATCGGTCAACCGGAAGTAGTAGTTTATTCGTATAATTTTTCAGTTTTTTGCGATTTTCTGAAAAACTGGTCCTACGATTTTTTTTAAAATCGCCTATATTACTCAATTTTTTATTCTCTACAAGATAGGGTAGGTGCCATGATTGCTGAAATTCTCGGTGAGGCTGTTTTCACGTAAAAACGTTGTTTTTTAAGATTTCGGCTTTCATATAAATTTTAGCGCAAAAACTTATATAATAAAAGTTGTAGAGAATTTAAAAACCTACAACTTCTGTTTCAAACATTTTTTTGTATAACGCTTAGTTTAGCGGTAATTTGCGATTTTCTGTTTTTTTTTCTCACGAAAACGTGAGAAAAATCGATTTTTTTTAACATTTCGGTCTTAGTATGCATTTTACGACAAAAGTGTATATAATAAAAGTTATAGAAAATTAAAAGATCTACAACTTTTGTTTAGAGCATTTTTCTCTACAGAGCCTAGTTTAGCGTGAAAGCGTGATTTTCCGTATTTTTAAGCCAAACTGAGTTCGATTGTCATTTTGCGTCATTCACTCATGATTAAAATAAGGTTATGTTTTTGAGGTTAGTTTTTGTTTATTTCTAATATTTTATTAATAATGTTAGGTTTATTATTAATCATTTGCATTGGCAAGAGAAAGTTGTGTGAGTGTTTCACACCAGATTTTTTTAGTTTGTTTAATCATGTCAACAGTTTGGTTATAGCGACTACTTTCGGGTATAAGACATTGGGCACGAATTACACTTGGAACTTTCTGCTTGGTATCCTAATGCGTTAACGACTAAGCCAGGAAAGCTACCCTACAATAATTAATTTTAATTTTGTTAAATTTCAGGTTTTAATTTTGTGTTTTATTACTTGAAAATTAATAATTTAAAATGTAATGTTTAGTTGTTTGTACGCTCATTGGCAATGGTTACTAAAGAAGAATTCAAAAATGTGTTTGTATTCTGTAACTATTTAAACATATTTTTCCAATTTTTATGATTTGAACATGAATTATTCCAAATTCCATCTTAGAAATTTTTACTGTAACTGAAATAGACAATGTTGTACTTACTGAATAGATCAAAAATTCGAATATTGAAAAGAGACATAAAACACGTCGAGATTCTTGAATGCCCTTAGGCTAAAGCACCGGAAATTGTTTAAACATTTTCTTACATTCCTCTTTTATTAAAGCTGTGTTTACATAATATTATGATATACGACTACCAACGCAGAAGCCTCCGGGATATGTGAGGGTGGTATTCCGTTAGATACATGTATAAGCCAGGTCTTATCTGTTAAACGCTTCACATTCCATTAGTGCTCCTACAAAAACTGCAAATACAACAAGCAACACTACACACCATTAATAAATGTATGGTAAAACTGAAGCATACAAGAACAGCAGAGGAAGAGGTGTAAAAAACACTAGTCACAGTTATCTCCTGTGAAACTAACGAATTTTATTGTAGCCTACAGCCAGACCCTCGGTGAATGAAGTGAATGTGTCATTTGCAGGATGGATAGTTGATGCTTTTTAAAGGGCTTGGCATGCTGATAAGCATATTTTTCCTCTCAGTGAAGATGTTACAGGTAAACCACTTCACTTCTCGTTTTACCTACTAAAGCATCTAGAGCAGTGTTTTTCTAAAGAATGGAACACGACTGGTTTGTGAAAATAAGTTTAAATAAACCGATTATCGTAACAACAACAAAAAATTTTATTTTATCTTTTTCCATTTCTGTGTTTTAAAAAACTTTGTAATTTATTTTTTATCCAATATTATTATCTTGTTTTCTTTACCTTTAATTGGTGTTCTTATAAATTTAAATTAAATCATAAACACTGGAGATAGTAAATTAAATGTCAAAGGTATAATTTTTAATTTAAAAACATATTTAGGGGTCCCCAAAGACTTAATTCGTATACTGGGGTGCCCGGAATTGATTATATTTTGGGACCCTCTGCTCTAGAGGTTCAAGGAGCCTTTTGTTTGATGACCTAAGTAACAACAATGCCCAGAAAAACATATTTTTACCGATTGGTGTTTGTTACGTCTAGTAACACCACAGGGTTACTCTGACAACACCACTTTACTCTGATAAGCGTCTTTTACAATTCTACCTCTTCTGTTCTTAAATGCTTCAGTCATATAATTGGGTGGTCATATGATAATAAACAGAAATATTTTTGCAGCCCTGGAACTAGCAAATTGAGTGCAAATAATTTAACACTTCACCTGCCTGTTATGTGCAAGGGGTTACTTATTGTTCCTAAATTGAACAGATTGCAACGTACACACATAAGGAATAAAAAACTAAACAGTTTATGCCCGTAAATCAGGCATTAGAGCCTACGTGTGTTATTTTGTTATTTTTTGTTGTTGTTTAGGTCATCAGCTAAAAGGCTGGTTTGAATCTGCAGAGGCTACAAGTTCTGGGGCTACAAAAAATAGTTCTATTTCTTATCACATGGTCAGCCAATTACATAACTGAATTATTGTGGAACAAAAAAAGTAGAAGTGTAAAAGACACTAATCAGAGTTATCTCCTATCCGAATAGTGAGGTGGTTTACCCCTGTTTTCCTTACTGATTGCGAAAGTATGCATATTAGCATCCCAGGCCCTTCAAAAAGCATTTACTTTCTACCCTGTAAATAACAACTTCACTTCATTAACTACAGAGTCTGGCTGTGTCATGATAAAATTCATTACTCTGAGAGAAGATAATTGTGACTAGTGTTTTTAACCCTTACGCTGCCACCGTTATTTTCGTTACAAGATATTATAAGCCGATTTATGGTTAACCATTTTTTATTGTATTCACTCAGAATATATGTAAAAGTTGTAAGATTTTTGCGAAAACAGTGATTTACTAAAACAGGAAGAATAGAATGTGTACTGTGTGCCGAGGTCAAAATAGTAACGGTAGGTTCACTGCCGGCTTTAAAACGAGATACGAGAGCGTGCTAGGCAGACCCGAAATAAATACGGAGCCGGCACAGGGAAAACACACCCGACTCTGAAGGGTGTTCGGACCCGGCAGTGAAACGGTTAACATCTTTGCCATTTCTGTTATTAAACACATCAGTCATATTATTATATTCAGTCATATTATTGGCTGGTCTTGGCATATGAAACACAACTTTTTTTGTAGCCCTAGAACTAACAGATTGAGTACAAATAATTTAACACTCCACTTGCCTGTCATGGAAAAGTTACATTATAAATAGCTTTTGAATATACATCCAAATTATAAAATACTTCAAGCAGAGTAATTGTGCTTTGGTTGATCAAAAATTTTCATAAAGTTTGTAAAATATAATAACTCATCTCTGCTTTAATCTGAGCAGTGTTAGAGCAATATTAATAGTCCAAAAAATAAAATATTTTGGAGCCCAAACTATTTTTCAGAAGATCGTATCTTTACATTAAAAGGATGTAATTATTTATGTACACATTTAAAAATAACAACTTTTTCCATTAACTATTTCTAAAAGGAAAACAACCATTAAATATGAAGTTTTAAAAGTATAATCATCCTCTGGGTTTATTGCTATTTCTTAACTCATTATTTTTCATTTTATAAAATTTACAACTAATGTAAAAAACAAGTTTAATTTAATTTATAAGAGCTTACTTACATGAAACTTGAAAACTCATCACAAGTACTAAATGTTAAGTTTCTATTAAAACGTTAAGTTAATACAAAAGTTTTACTAGTAGATCGATTGCATAGGATGATAAAGTTAAGTTAACACAAAATGGTGTCAAAAACATTTGATATTTTTTTTTTATCTAAAAGTTTTATTTTCATTATCAATTCATTCTTTCTTTTTATTGTTCTGCTGAAATTAATGAAAATATTTTTTAAATTATTTGTCTAAGAAATCTTTAAATTCATAACTTCGTTTATAAATCGTTGTGACGTCGTTTAGGTCATAAGCCGAAAGGGTGATTTGAGCCTCTAGAGGCTTTACTAAGTAAAACGAGGAGTAAGTTGGTTTACAATGCCTTTCTTATTGAGTGGAAAAGTATGCTTATCAATATGCCAGACTTTTTGAAAAGTAGGTTCTTTCCACCTTGTAAATTTTACACCTTCACATCATTTTTTATCACAGGATCTAGCTGTTTAATGAAATTCATTACGTTCAGAGGATATAACTGTGACTAGTGTTTTTTACACCGTACCTCTTCTATTCTTAAATGATTCAGTCGTATAATTGGTTGACCATGTCATAATAAATAAAAATAGTTTTTATAGCTATGGGATAGCAGATCTAGTACAATTAATTTAACACTCCACCTGCCTATTATGGACAACTTCAGTGTCATGTGTAGCTATGGTATAAATAGTGGATATATGTAGTGCATCAGTTTAATCTAGTAGTTGGTTTTGTACGTTTGAAATAATATTCTACATTATTTTATAATTAAAGATTATTACCAATAGAAAGGTAGAACGGCCGAATAAATAAATAGTAATAATAATAATTATTATTAATACATCACCTAGGATTTTACAGTAGTACGAGTATATTGCTGTCCTTACAATAATTTTTCATGTCATTTCTAATGTTTTTATTTAACCACTAGTTGTGAATACACATTTGTAAATACATTTAGAAAATACTAGCATGCCCCACGCGGTTTCGCACGCAAAACGTTTTTTTCATAGAACTTTTGTTAATGCATCATCTGTTGTATAAAAATAAATGCAACTTATCGATTAGATTTAACTCGTGTAAAAATTACAACCCACTGGTGTAATTAACAAATTATAACATTGAAACATATTATACTGTTCTTAATTATTATTTACAAACAAAATTAGATAAATAGTGTTTTGTTTTTAAAAATAAATAAAAATAAAATTAAAAATATAACCAAAACCTCCTTTAAAACGAAAAAAACAAATTGAGAAGTAACAAATAATAATCACATGATTCCGAAATATATATACACTGAACTTAACTGGAGATAATTAAAAATTTTCATTCAGTTATTTACAACATTCACACTCAAACACGACAGTCATGTACAGTATATTTACATTACATTATTTACAATTTTAATATCACACTATCAGAATTACCCAGGGAGATTCAGTACTGTAGCACGTTTTAGCCTATCGATATCATTACTGTAGTGTAAGAGATTCAGTGCTAAATTATTTACGTGGTTGTTTAGACGTTTGATGTATTTACAACTGAAAATTGGTGTTTCTGCTACACATCCATACCCTACACATCCATATCACGATGAATATCGGTGTTAGTACGCAAAACATGTGTAATCATTTTTTAAAAATAAATATGTAAAAGAAATTGTGTAGCTGATAGATCACTGTGTAGGTCAATGTACACACAGACACACAAAATGACTTCTTGATAATTTCCCATGCGTGCGTCTCTCACCATCAACAAACTCCTTCATCTACTTGAACAGCAATGTAATCACATGTATACACACACACACACACACATACACACATACAAACATTTATAAAAATATTCTGTAGCGTCCTAAGGGTTATCATTTTTGAAAATTTTAAAATAAAATGTTGCTGTGAATATAATAAATACGAATGTGGTGTCAAAATTTAATGAAAATCCGTTAAGTAGTTTTGGAAATTAGCCTGCACAACAAACACGCTTTGTTTTTATAATATTAGTATATGTAATAAAAATTGTTTCTCAAAAGGTCAAATGTGTGGACCCTCATTAAAATGTAACTATCTTTATTCTTTCCTTTCTAGGTATTTGTCCCCAAATCTTTTCATCTTGTTAGAGTAAGCCATTCTTTTCCCGTCAGACATAACTTCTCCTTTATTCTCTTTAATGGATTCTTAGAATCTTTTATACTTCTTACATATTCTCTTGTACTCTATTCTATTTACTTTCTCTTGCCATACATATGAATGAATATATAGAGGAAAATTGTATTGTTTTCATGTAGACTGTTCGATTAAGTTTTCACCGCAAATACGCGTTTTCAGGCCCCCTGAAACCAAAACGGATTTTTTACCGATTCGTCTGTATGTAAGAACAATATCTCAGGAACGGAAATTTAAACTTGGAGTTTAATTTAGGCACTACAAGTGAACCTTAAACATTTCATCAAACTCAGTTAACTGGAAGTAGTAATTTACTCGTGATTTTATCGCTTTTTGTAATTTTCTGAAAATCGGCTACTACATTTTTTTTAAATCGCCTCATTTACTACGTTTTTATTACTCTATGTAAGGAGAGTATACGCGACATGTCTGCTGAAATTCTTGAATAGGCTGTGCTGTCATGACATTGTTTTTAATATTGTTGCAGTAATGCTTGTTCATTTTAGGGAAACATTATTTATATCGAAGTTGTAGGAAATTAAAAAACTACAGTTTTTATTTTCTAGCACTTTAAATCATTTAAAATTATGACAAGACTATATATTTTCCCCATCACAATACAATCTCTTTATACTTTAAACAGAACGAAAATAGTTAAAAATAGGTCAATGGAAATTTTCCAAATACATTTCTTTCTTATTTTAAAAAAACGATTGTTTAAATTACAACCAGTGACACGAAAAATATCAATGAAAAAATTTAAGGTGTTAGATTTACGGTTTTAAGTTTTTTGCCAAATAACAATAATAAATTTAAATTACGTAGTAAGCGACTTTAAAATTGAACAAAATTTGCAATCAAAATTTTAGAGTTATTAATTTGGTGAATTAGGTCAATTATTTTAGTGAATATAATATTAGTACATATCGTTATTTAGCACATAACAATTTCCTAAAATTTATAGCCTATGTGTGAATTCGTTTTGTTTGTTAGTTAGTTTCATGTAGCCTAATATCTCTTTGAGCGTTTAAAATTGCTAATAATTATATCATATTAAACTGATTTTAGTTTATCATTTTTTCAACAAGATAATATAATCCTTTTTCTCTGTTTTATTTTTACTTTCTCTTGCCTATATGAATATGTAGGAAGGAAAGTATTGTTTTCATGTCGATTTTTCAAAATCGAGTTTTCACCGGATCTATACGTTTTCAGACACCCTGCACCCAAAAAACATGTTTTTAGCGATTGGTCTGTGTGTGTGTGTGTGTGTGCGTGCGTGCGTGTGTGTGTGTGTGTGTGTGTGTGTGTGTGTGTGGGGGAACAGAATATCTCAAGAACGGAACATTGTACGAACTTGAAACTTAAAACTTAAGTTACATACCACTACCGGACCCGACACGAACATTTTCATCAAAAACCGGAAGTAGTAGGTCAACCGGAAGTAGTAGTTTATTCGTGTCATTTTTCACTTTTTTGCAATTTTCTCAAAAACTGGTCCTACGATTTTTTTTAAAAATCGCCTGGTTTACTCAATTTTTTATTCTCTACAAGATAGGGTAGGCGTCATGTTTGCTAAAATTCTGGGTGAGGCTGTTTTCACGTAAAAACATAGTTTGTTTTAAGATTACGGCTTTAATATGCAATTTAGAGCAAAAATTTATATAATAAAAGTTGTAGAGAATTAAAAATTCTACAACTTTTATTAAAAACATTTTTTTGTTTAACGCTTAGTTTAGCAGTAATTAGCGATTTTTTGTTTTTTTCTTACGAAAACGTGAGAAAAATCTATTTTTTTAACATTTCGGCCTTAGAATGCATTTTATGACAAAAGTATGTATAATGAAATTGATAGAAAATTAAAAGATCTACAACTTTTATATAAAGCATTTCTTTGTACAGATCTTAGTTTAGCGTGAAAGGGTGATTTTCCGTATTTTTAAGGCAAACTGAGATCGATTTTCATTTTTCGTCTTTCATATATGATTAAAATTAGGTTATGTTTATTAAGGTTAGTTTTTTGTTTATTTCTAATGTTAGGTTTATTGTTAATTATTTTCACTGGCAAGAGAAAGTTGTGTGAGTGTTTCACACCAGATTTTTTGTATAACTGTAAACCTACGATCTGCTCTTATAGAAAAAAATGAGTAGATATTATATTACAAGTATAAATCATAAGTAAGTAATACACCTTTGTATCACTCCATAAAATTTCCCATTTTGTTGTTAATTTCTTGCCAGGAAGAATAAATTAAACAATCACGTGAAAAAAAATAAAAAAATAAATTGAATTTGTAGGGTGTAGTCTGTATAGTCTTCTGTGTATTTCACTTTTGTCTAGATGATTGATGGCTTCTGGATTCTGATGATTTTAAACTCTTGTTGGTAACTGGTGCAAAATTTCTGTATTGCTTCGTGTACTGTAGAAGTGTTCGTGTCTCTGTGCAATATAGTGTTAGATTTGTACCAAGGCGAGTTCATGATGTTTTGAAGTATTTTTGACTGAAACCATTGAATTATTTCAATGTTACTGTGACTTTCTGTGCCCCAGAGTTGTATCCCATATGTCCACACAGGTTTAAATACAGTTTTTAAATGTAAATATAATATATATATATCAACTACATCCATAACAAACAGATGGAGTGTTAAATTATTTGCACTCAATTTGTTATTTTTACTTTTATACGGATTTGAATGCTAGATAGTGGTTACCGGTGTACTTTGATGGTTGGAGTTTAATTAACCATACTCTCTCAGGAATGGTCGGCCTTAGTCTGTGCAAGACTACACCTCATTTACACGTAATACATATCATCCTCATCTCATTGGGTCATGGGGTTGCTTATTGTTGAGAACTGAACAGATTGCAACGTACACATATTAGGGATTAAAACAAAAAAAAATTGTTATTTCCAGGGATTTAAAAACTAGTTCTGTTTCTTTTATATGGTCAGCCAATTGAATGACTTAATCATTTAAGAATAAAAAAGGTTGAGGTGTACAAGACACTAATCAGAATTATTTCCTATGAAAGTAATAAATTTCGTTATACAGCCAGATCCTGTGGTGAATGAAGTAAAGGTGTCATTTGTAGAGTGAAAAATATGTTTTTTTCGGTGAGCCCAGCATGCTGATAAACAGATAAACATACTTTCTAACTCAGTGAGGAAGGCAAAAGTAAACCACGTGGCTTCTAGTTTTACTTGCTAAAACCTCTAGAGGTTCAAACCAGCCTTTCGGCGGATGGCCTAAACAACAGCATTATATAAACTATAATTAGCAAAAAATGGACTCTTTACATTTTTTGAATTTTTTTAGTTATACTATTTACAATAGAAAAACGACCGATTTTGATAGAAATTTTTGTATTGGGTACACATATGGTACCTATCTCAAGTTCCAAGTTTCAAACAACATTTTTTAATAGATGTGAATGCGTGCGTATGTGCGAGTGTGTGAGTGCCGAAATTATTTCAAGAACAAAATAGATATGCTATTCTGTTCTTAAAATATTCTTTGCACCCACACCCAGACACACACACACGCACACACACGCACACGCACACTTACATACACATACATATAAATCGCTTTAAACATCCTGAAAACGGGTGTTCCGGTGAAAACTCGATTTTGAAAATTTTACATGAAAATAATATTTTTTTCTTCACCAAACACTCATATAGGGCAAGAGAAAGTAAAAAAATGTTTTACAGGGTAAGTTAATTATTATTTCACCTTCCATCAAAGATTTAGAAAGTTTATGCAAAGGAGTAACATTTTACTTTGTATGTACATGTTCTTAAAAGTATTACAATAAATAGTACCTTATTAATTATCAATGAAAAACCCAATAACCAGATACCAGTAGAAAGCAATGGTGACAAAAAAGCAGTGTTTTCCTAAGCAGAATGTTTCCGAAAACCAGAAGTCTTGAAGAAATACTGACGAAACAAAAGAGAAGTGAAAGAACTGCAAAAGTTTAGCAAGAAGATTAATGACAGAAAATGAGCTTACCTAAGAGCTAACGTAGAGATTCAATGAGGCCGAAAAGTTTTTTTTTTGGTTTTTAATTTTTATTGCGGTGCTATACATTGAGCTGCACAACTTCCGTATATGATATTTAAATGATGGTGTAGAATTTCGCTTTAAGGAAAAGTACCCAGTGGTACATTTTCGTTTAAAACTTCGGGTATTGTCCGTCATTCAGACCAAAAGGTTTCTACACCATTTCGGCTTAAAAGTATTAAAAAAATTATTACTATTTATTACAGAATATAGTAAAATTATGTAAAATATAATGTTTTAAAGTTTCTGAAGTAAGTTTCAATTATTGAAATCTTATGTTCCAGTCTGCATGTACACATGCATACAAAATATTTTACTTGATTTATTTTATAAGGCTTCTACGATAATGTACATAAGGAAATGAAAATTTTTTGAACGTTTACTGTGTGCATTATTTTACTAGAAGAAAGAGATAAAAAAGACGTTTTATCTCCGTAAAATTTTTTAAAATACCGCATTTTACATGCTTTTAAATGAATTTCAGAAATGTAAGGCCTACACATACATGTGTAAGTACTTATCCAAGTGAATATTTAGATAGCTGGAATTTCTCCAGAGAATTGAATACTTAAAATTTTTAGATAGGTTTGTATTCCCAAAGACTCGTTGTAATACACATGAGATGATTCATGTAATATTTGAATCAGCCATCTCAGAAAGCCCATAAGTAAAAAAAAACTAACCTTTGGAAAAGCTAAAAAAACGTTTAATTTATTATGTTTAAATTAAAAAAAAAATATAAAAAAAAAATTGTACAGAGGGCACTCCCCGGTAATATACTTTTGTCTTTTTAAGACAAGGCACTTGTTTAAAAAAAAAAAAATTGAAAATTTAGACTTAAGGTGTTTCTGAAATAAATTGGAGTAAAATGTTAAGTTAAGTTTTTTCTGTAAAATTCGTTGTTAGACCAGAAGAAAATTGTGCTGTACAACAGTATTAATTTATTTATTTTACTTATTTATATTGTGATAAAATAGCTTTCTGCAGTTATAAAAATTGAAATTCTTAACTTTTAAAAAGAAAAATATTGATTTTCAGGGCTATTCACGTTTTTAATCATTGTCATAACAGGTAGTTATACACATTAAAAAATGTTTGCATAGAATCTTTTTATGGCCTCTTCCACTATAAAAGTAGAGCTTAAGCTTCAAAAGAATATCCACTTTCATTTTTTAATTAGAAGGAAACACTTTATATACTTAAGAAAAAGTCTTTTTTTAGTAAATATTACTTAAGGAAAGTCAAACTAATGTGATTTTTGTAGGGATGGTGTGTTTACATTCAATTAGTTCACTAAATAAAATATTTAAAATTTTGACTAATGGGCTTTCTGAAATTACTAATTCATTTTCACGTTGTAGGCATATTAGTTTATATCTATAGTCGTTTGCACGTTCAGTTGGCACAATGGATCTTATGGGAATCATCAATGCTATTAGCGACACTAAAAACATCAATATTAAAGGCATCTGGATGCGTAAAAATAAATTTTTTAAACCTTTATAGAACATGTATTTTTAAGGTTGTTGTTGTTTAGGTCAGCAGCCGAAAGGCTGGTTGAACCTGTAGAGGTTTTACTAAGTAAAACGTAGAGTGAGGAGTTTTACCATTGCCTTCCTCACTGAATGGAAAAGTACAGTTATCAGCATGCCGGGCTCTCTGAAAAGCACATATTTTCCACTCTGCAAATGACACCTTCACTTCATTCACCACAGGGTCTGGCTGTATAATGAAATTCATTACTTTCAGAGGAGATAACTCTGATTAGTGTCACAGTACACCTCTACCTCTTCTGTTCTTAAATGATTCAGTCATTTAATTGGCTGACCATGTGATAAGAAACGGAACTATTTATTTTAGCCCTGCGACGTACAGATTGAGTGTAAACAATTTGACACTCCACCTGTCTTTTATGGGCAGTTTTTAAGGTTTTTTTTAAGGTTAACAAGAAAAAAATTGTGTATTATGTAGAATGTTTAATGAATTGTACAAAAAAAGTGTAAAAAATTTTCTTATATTACGGGGGTTAAAATGAATATCGTATCTCTATTTAACTGCAGACCTTCTAATGCCTCCTCCACATTCCTTCGGCACACTTTCTAAACACTGCGTGATAAAAACAAATAAACAAAAGACGCTATCGGTAATTACAAATTAAAAGATTTTTCCCAGTACTAATATAGGAAAAAATACGAGTATTTCACATTTGTAATCCGTATATGAAGTTAAGTAGTATAAACTTATATAGTATTACTGTAATTATTAATTAATAGTCATTATTATAGACTACGCTACATTTTAAATGTTTGTTAATGATGGGGCGCGGTGGAGGGGAATGTTATTGGTTATGATGGCATTGATTCATCTAGAAGGCATATGTTTGTGTATGTGCTAGTAGCAGTCAGAGCCCCATAACAAATACACTATCCTATATCTCTCCAGTGTGTCAACTGAATGTGCAAACAACTATACTAAAATGTTTCATAAATTTAATTGCAGAATATTTATAGTAAATAGTACATTGGCTATTTAGCAATTTTTTTCAATGAGGGTAGTTTTATTTATTTTAACCCCCGAAGTAAAATGAGGGGTGTTATATTTAACGTGTAAATCTGTCTGTTGCATCATAGCTCCCAAACGGATAAAGCTATTTTAATTAAATTGCTTATTGTATGATAAGTGACTTGATCGGGAGTGAGTTATATGTATATTAGATATATTAAAAAAAATCTGGTGTTAAACACTCACACAACTTTCTCTTGCCAATGCAAATAATTAAACATATAACCTAACAACAGTAATAAAACATTAGAATTAAATAAAAAAATTAAACTCAAAAACCATAACCTTATTTTAATCATGAGTGAAAGATGCAAAATGAAAATCGACCTGTTTGGCTTAAAAAAGCTCTTTCACGCTAAACTAGGCTCTGTAGAGAAAAATGCTTTAAATAAAAGTCGTAGAACTTTTAATTTTCTATAAATTTGATTATACACTTTTGTCATAAAATGCATACTAAGGCCAAAATCCTAAAAAAAAAATCGATTTTTCACACGTTTGCGTGAGAAAAAAACAGAAAATCGCTAATTACCGCTAAACTAAGCGTTATACAAAACAGTGTTTGAAATAAAAGTTGTATAACTTTAAATCCTCTACATTTTATACTATATATATTTTTGCGCTACAATACATATTAAAGCCGTAATCTTAAAAAAACCCTTTTTTTACGTGAAAACAGCCTGACCAAGAATTTAAGCAAACATGACGCCTACCCTATCTTGTAGAGAATAAAAAATTGAATAAACCAGGCGTTTTTAAAAAAAATCGTAGGACCAGTTTTTGAAAAAATTGCAAAAAAGTGAAAAATTGTACGAATAAACTACTACTTCCGGTGGACCGATTTTGATGAAAATGTTCGTGTCGGATCCGGTAGTAGTATGTAACGTAAGTTTTAAGTTTCAAGTTCGTACAATGTTCCGTTCTTCAGATATTCTGTTCACACACATACACACACACACACACACACACACACACACAGACCAATCGCTAAAAACATGTTTTTTGAGTTCAGGGGTTCTGAAAACGTGTAGATCCAGTGAAAACTCGATTTCGAAAAATCGACTTGGAAACAATACTTTCCTTCCTATATATTCATATAGGCAAGAGAAAGTAAAAAACAGAACATCACTAAATGCTGCTAAACTAAGCGTTGTACAAAAAATGTTTTCAATAAATTTTGTAGCTTTATAAAGGTTCTACAACTTTATTCATATACTTTTGCTCTAAAATGCATATTAAGGCCGCAATCTTAAAAATAAATAAATTCACTAATTTGTATGTCTGTATCATTGTAATTCCAAAACGGATGAACTGATTTTGATTTAATTTTTGTCTGAAAGTTTACTTGATCGAAAGTGTTCTTAACTAACGGGTGATTCAAAAAGAGCGCCGGTTTTTAAACGGCTGGTAAATTTTTGTTTATCGGTTGGCAACATTGTTAGACCTCATTTCTATTTCGGAGAACATTCCGATTGACGATTCAGTTGTAGTTTCTCTTGTTCGCAGTGTAGTACTCTCGCAGTCTGTGTCTAACCATGGAGAAGTTTACTATTGCACAACGAGTGTTAATCGTCAAAACATTTTACCAGAGTCGAGAGAGTTATGCGGCTACTGTCAGGCGACTTCGCGGTACTCTAGGGCGTAATGAAGCACCGAATGAATCAACAGTTCGCAGGCTCATAAAAATTTTTTTGAGACGGGTTTAACAGTCGACCTTAAAAGTTCTGAACGTCGTCGTTCTGGCCGAACTGAGCAAAACGTTGCGTTGGTTCGTGACAGTGTGGCTGTTAGCCCAGCAAAATCAATACGTCGCCGTTCTCAACAATTGGGTTTACGATGTTCTTCTGTACGGAGAATTCTTCGGTACGATCTCCTATATCACCCGTATAAAATTCAGTTGCTGCACGAGAAACAATGTTGTTGCTCCGTGAGCGGTTCCAGGATCGCATCATTTCTCGTAATTCCGACCATCAATGGCCACCAAGGTCGTGTGACTTGACGCCTTGTGACTTTCATCTTTGGGGTCATCTGAAGTCATTGGTGTATGCCAATAAACCCCGAAACATCAATGACTTGAAGGAGGAAATTCAACGGGTTATCGGGCAAATGGAAGTCGAAACTTGTCGTGCAGTAATATCCAATTTCATGGACAGAGTTGATGCGTGCCAGCGCAGTAGAGGAGGACACATGCATGACATCATTTTTCATACATGAAATCGGAAGGTACGATGAACTTGTTGATGTATTTATTTTCAGTTTTTCAATAAAATAAATCTCTTAATTTGATATATCAAAACCGGCACTTTTTTTGAATCACCCTATATAAACATTTTTAATAAATAAAAAAACATTAAATCACAAATTGTCGCTAAAATAATCGGTGTACAAAAAATGTTAATAATAAAAATTGTAGGTTTTCATTTGATTTAATCTCGTTAATTATTTATTTAAATTATTTGAATTTGATTAATCACAAAACAGCCTGCATTGTTTAACGTTATATGTATAGAGTATGTAGAGTAGTATTGTTATCGTTTTCTACATAGTTGACCAAATTAAAACAGAAAATAAAACAAAATTGTTGATTCAAATGGATTCAAAAGAGATGAAAAGAGATGTCTGTATGATATAAAGATCTATACTATCGTTAATGAAAATGATTGTTAAGTTTGTTCGAGTAATTAAAAAGGTAGTGTACACCAACAAGAGAGAGAGAAAACTTAAATTTTTACATCCATAGGCAAACGTTTAAATGAGTTTAAAGGTAATCAATTTGTTCTGTACGGTATTAATTAAAAATAGTTATTTTGTGTTACAACTTTGTCAAGCTTAACTGACAAAAGTCCTCTAGTACACAAGTTTAAAAAATAATATTTACACAAATAAAAATATGTACAAAGTTCAGTTAATAACATTAATATAAATTTCAACACCTGTAAAAGAGAAACTGTTATCAGATTTAAGGAAAAGTGCTAACGACAACTGCTAAGTTTAAGCGCGCAATACTGTGATTTTAGCTACATATATAATTTTTATAATTCCATTCTTGGTTCTGTTTTATGGCGCGGAGTCTTTGATGCTTAATTATTTAACGAGTAAACGAATTGAAGGGTTTGAGATGTGGCTCTAAAGAAGAATTCTGAGAGTCTCTGTTCCTTGGGTGGATCGCGTCTCTAATGAAGAGGTACTGAGACGCATCCAGAAATCAAAAGATGTCAACAACACGAAAGATTAAGAAGCCGAGTATTTGGGACATATAATCCGTAACTAGGAAAGATATGGGTGCTGGAATCTATTTCCGTGGGTAGAAGACGCATTTCCTGGGGAAAAAATCTGAGAATATGGTATTTGAAAACGACAACATAGCTGTTTTGAGTCGCAATGGATAAAGATCAGATTGTTAATACGGTGCCCAACACCTGGAACGAATAGGAACCTAATAAAGAAGAACAATCCCATTCATATTACATTGCAGATTATAACAAAAATAAGGCAATGCATATATTTTTATATATAAATAAAAAGATATAATTATGTATAATCCATAATCAGTGTATACTATCGTTTTCTGCTAAGCTTTACAAAGATATTCTTTTAAAACGGGCTTGACAGAGAATCTGGCTTAGAAAGAAGATCCAAAGAAAGTCTGATGTTAAATATTACATTGAAAGACTGAGTAAGAAATTAAAATATTCGACAGAAAGATAAAACAAATCGACTTAAAACAGTAAGTCGCACTACTAATGCAATGAGAAAGAAAGATTTATTGATGGAATACGATTTTGCAGTTGAGGCTCTGATTGGAAAAGATATAGACGTCGTTCACAAAAACGGCGGAGAGATGACTTAAAACTGCTGTTGTTGTTGTAGTTGTTTAGGTCATCACCCGAAAAGCTGGCATGAACCACTAGAGGTTTTTTTACTAAATAAAACGAGGTGCCACAAGTGCCTGCCTCACTGAGTACAAAACTTTTAATTAAAAGTGTGGCAGGTTCTCTGAAAAGCATCTATTTGCCACCATGTAAATGACACCTTCACTTCATTCACCACAGGGTCTGGCTGCTTAATGAAATTCCTTACTTTCAGAGAAGAAATTAACTTTGACTGGTGTCTTTTACGCCTTAACCTCTTCTGTTCTTAAATGCTTAATGAACAATATAACGTACTCATTAATAAACAATATAAAATGAAAAAATTATGTAATTTCAATCATGAGTGAACTATGATAAATGAAAATCATGTTCTGTAGACCTAAAAATACGGAAAATCAGTTGACTCTGAAGTAGGTTATGTAGAGAAAAATTGTTCAAATAAAAGTAGTAGATTTTTAAATTTTCTATAAGTTTAATTACTACACTTGTACTAAGCTCACAGTATTGAAAAATCCTATTTCTACTGATTTTAATGAAAACTAAAGAACTAATTGACTCTAAACTAAGCATTGTAAAAAACCGTTTGAAATAAAAGTTTTAAAAGTTCTACAACGTTTACTAATGCCCATAACGGGCAGGTGGAATATTAAATTAATTGCACTCGATCTGTTGGTTCCAGGGCTACAAAAAATAGTTCTGTTTCTTATGACATAGTCAGCCAATTATATGACTGAACTATTTAAGAACAGAAGAGGTAGAGGTATAAAAGACACTAGTCAGAGTTATCTTCTTTGAGAGTAATCAATTTCATTATACAGCCAGACCCTTTGGTGAATGAAGTGAAGGTTTCTATTTGCAGGGTGGAAAGTGAGTGCTTTTCGGAGGGCCTGGCATGCCGATAAGCATACTCTTTCAACTCAGTGAGGAAGGCAATGGTAAACCACCTTACTCCTCGTTTTTCCTTAGTAAAACCTCTAGAGGTTCAAACCAGCCTTTCGGCTGTTGACCTAAACAACAACAGCCCTAATAAATAACCCGAAAATGAATTAACAACCACTCCACACAATGACAGCTATAACAACTACCACAAGTATCAGCCGTGCAAATAACCTCAAACAAAATGGCGAGCTAAATATTTAAAAAAGGCGGAGAGAAAACCAACGTTCTACCTATTACGGATTAACTAGGAGAGTTATTGTGTACTCGTAGATTATGAATATAGGGTTATTCATTTGTAAAAACTTGTTCATTTTTGGCGAAAAATTATTCTGAGAAAACATGTAGGGGAAAATTCAATTTTTATTATTTTCAAAATGTCGTGAAAAAGCGACATCGTTCCCCTCCTGCGAAAGACCCATTTGTCTGTATTCCAGACACATGCACGTTGTAAACTACTAAGCAGAAAACGGATCTGCCTTTTGTAAACATTGCGCATGTGCGTGGTGTAGTATGTATGCAAACATACATGTGGTGTAGCTGTGTGTGTGTGTGTGTTATGTGTGATGTATGTATGTGTGTGTGTTAAGTAATGTGTGTGTATGTGTAATGAGTAATGTATGTGTGTGTGTGTGTGTGTGTGTGTAATGTATGTGTGTGAGTGTTGTAATGTGTTGTAAAGTAATGTGAGTGTAATGTGTAATATGTGTTGGTGTTTGTTTGTGTTGTTGACCGCTTTGCACAGGCACGAGCATGTACGTGCACGCGGACACGAACGGACCGTGGCAAGTGCTCGCGTGTATTGTAAAAGTGTAACTCCCGAATAACGTCCGTCCCTCCCATCGCGTCGCGTCACGATGCCCCTTAGGGCCTAACGCAGGATTGGAGAAACGATGTCAGAAATTCCCTTACCAAGATGCTCGTTGTTTATTTTGCATGTCACATAACGTTGTTTCAAAAAATCATCGGTAGTCGAAACCAGAACTATCCGTTTTGCATCTATTTCACATGAACCAGTACACAATGGATGCCGATAAGATATATTAATATAGAAACATTTTAAAAAACGTAGTTAATCAGATGAAATACCAGATAGAAATGAAATATTTTTATGTTGCTGTAGAAACCATTGAAAATATTATTAAATAATTTAACATTGTTGTAATATTTATAAGACCGATAAAAAAAAAAAATTTTTATTTTCTGTTGCCTTATGAATATAAAATAGTAAGGAAAACATTGCTTTTATGTCGATTTTTTGAAATTAAGTTTTCACTGGCTATACACGTTTTCTGACCCCCTAAACCCAACAAACATGTTTTAGCGATTTGAACCTTGTGTGTGTGTGTGTGTGTGTGTGTGTGCGCGCGCGCTTGTGTTTTGTGTTTGTCCGTGAATGTAGTCAGAACATAGTCAGCCAATTATATGACTGAACTATTTAAGAACAGAAGAGGTAGAGGTATAAAAGACACTAGTCAGAGTTATCTTCTTTGAGAGTAATCAATTTCATTATACAGCCAGACCCTTTGGTGAATGAAGTGAAGGTTTCTATTTGCAGGGTGGAAAGTGGGCGCTTTTCGGAGGACCTGGCATGCTTATAAACATACTCTTTCAACTCAGTGGGAAGGCAATAGTAAACCACCTCACTCCTCGTATTTACTTAGTAAAACATCTAGAGGTTCAACCCAGCCTTTCGGCTGTTGACCTAAACAACAACTTCTATTAGATAAAGTTTGCCCTAAAATGCATAGAACATACCGCAATTTAAAACTAATTATTTTTTCTAACAAGATCACTGGCCTACCATGAATTTTAAGACATAGCGCATACACCATCTTGTAAACGTAGAGCATAAGAAATGTAGTGAATCAGACGATTTTAAAAAAAATTGTCGGAGCCGTTTTTAAGAAAATCGCAAAAAGTGAAATAGCACTTGAATAAACTACGCCTTCCGGTTGATCGATTTTGATGAAAAGTTCATGTCTGGGTTCGGTAGTAGTATCTAACTTACGATCTAAGTTTCAGCTTCGTACTGTCTTCCATTCTTAAGATATTTTGTTCCCACACACAAACCAATCGCTAAAAACTTTTTTTTGGGTTTAGGGGGTCTGAAAACGTGGATATCCGGTGAAAACTCGATTTCAAAAATCGAAATGAGAACAATACTTACCTTTCTTAAATATTCTTCACATAGGACTTGAGAAAGTAAAAATAGAAAATTGAATCGGCAGCAATGCCATTTAAGGTGGTAAAAGCTATAGTACGGTAATATTGAATTCGTTTTAAAACAAAATACTTTAATCTGATCAAACTCATTCTATGTTAAATTATTTAATCCAATGGGATTTTACAAATAAATTAAATAGTATATATGGTATATATATAACTTTTATAAAAGTTATGATTAAAATGTTTTCATTTAATACGAGTACATTAGTAAGTAACGTAAACAGAAATTAATTAATATATTTTAAACATCATGGGATCTCAGCTGTGTCGACATTTTTTAACAACATAGTCTCAGAGCAAATTTTAGATAAAATTGAACGAAACAGAAACGAAAAATAATTTGAATCCCCTTACAATACTCTAACACTTAAGCGAGATTCGTTCAGAATCTCTTTGTACATAATATATAGTACATTTTTTAAACTTATAAAAACGATTTACTAACAACAAAAAAATTACAACAAGTTGTTACTCTTAGACTTTTAATATATTTCAAACTAAATTACTTTAACTAAACTTCTGTCTATAATATACTGGTGGTTTTAAATTATTTACACTCGACCTGCTAGTTCCAGGGCTACAAAAATAGTTTTATTTCTTATCCCAAGGCGAGCCAATTGTATGACTGAAGCATTTAACAACAGAAGAGGTAGAGGTTTAAAATACACTAGTCATATTTCTCCTCTGAAAGTAATGAATTTATTTATACAGCTAAACCTTGTAATGAATGAAGTGAAAATGTCATTTTCAGGGTGAAAATTAAGTGCTTTTCAGAGGGATTGGTATGCTGATAAGCATAGGCTAATTTTTCCCTCAGTGAGGAAGGCAAAGATAAACCACTGTATTCCTCATTTAACTTAGTAAAGCCTCTAATGCTTCAATCCAGCCCTTCGACTTAAGACCTAAAGACCTACAATATGAAGAACTGTATGGATACTGAAGTCACGAGATTGCCTTTTGCGTATAAATTGGTTGTGAGGAAAGGAAAGTGAAAATTTGCAGTGCTGCCAGCCTCGAAAATGAGACACTACTCGTATATTTTACTACCGTGCAGTTTTTTCATACATTTTGTAAGCTGTGGTCTATTCCAAGAAAATATTTTCTTCATAAACCTTATAAGAAATAAATGTGACCTGTAATATTAACTATGGCTTAATTACATGACTAGAAATGTTTGATTTATTATAATTACCGGCTGCCTTATTCCATTGGAACAAAATTTTCTACGTATGAATCATCTTCTTTACTATTGCTGTCACCGGCGTCTTCACTAGTATCTATCTAACCGTTTCCTTTTTTTACCAGGTGTCAACAAAACTGTTGAAGCTTCTTCACGTCTTTAAGTTCATTCTTTATTTTTAAAATTTTCGAAAGAGAAACATAACTAACAGAAGCATAACTAACAGTAGTTAGTCACTCGCTCATGGCTTTTTCTAAGAGACAGGGAAAAGTATTGTTGTTTAGCTTTAGCTCCATAGCATTTTATTACACTGCATATTAGATTTCGTTCACTTTGAATAGTCTGCCAACATTTTCGAGAAACTAACATTTCTGTTTACGGTAACAAACTGTTGTATACGTACAGTTAACTTACAAAAGGTTTCTCAATATACTGCATATGCTCTGGTTATAGTATAAATTGTTGTATTTGTTGTACTGAAATTAAAGCAGTCGCGCATGCGCACTGATGCTTTTTCCCCTTTTCCCTCGTTGCAAACAAAGGCAAACTCGTGACTCAAGTAACTATGCAAGTAAAATGAAGAACTAATGGAAACGATTAGAAAATTAAGACTAAAATTTTAGAGACAAATGAATTGAATGGTTGACGACCGGTTGACAAAACAAATTTTTAAGACATGAAATGACTAAGGTGTCGGATAAATGGTTTAAATAAGTAAAAAATATATTTAAAATACCGGAATTAACCGAGAAAACTTATGAACTGAAACAAATTCAGACAACTAATTTACGGAATTATGTATTTAATTTAAAGTCACATGAACAAGTCGACTATTAGTGACTACGATGGATTATGTAACAGTCAGTTTAAACTTGTAAAAATCTCTAAACCTTAAACGGGAATCGTAGCCGAGACTTCTGCGTTATAGGTTAGCCCGCTACCATTACTCTACAGTATGGTCATTCAAGAATATTGGTACGATTAGATATTACTGTAACTTAATGACCTTCACTTAATTGACCAACTGATTGAATATTAATGAATGGTTAATAATAACAGACCGAACACTGTCATGGTTAGTTGATATAGGACACGCTTAATGAACTTGTTTTAGTATTGTTAAGCTTTAAATGACATACTACTCCAGGAATCCCGTTGCTATGACAACAATTAAATAATATGATCTCTATTCTCTTACTCCTATTGTTCTCGTAGAGGTAAACTATTGAGAATCGGATTTCAAAACAAAGATTAAATCGCAGGAACTTTACGCCAAGTACTACTAATGAAAGTTTTTGTGAAATACTCACATGCCTTTTTCTTGGCAAAGTGAAATAGATGTGTTGTTTAGGTCATCAGCCGAAAGGCTGGTTTAAACCTCTAGAGTCCTTACTAAGTAAAATGAGGTGAGGTGATTTACTTTGCCTTCAACACTGAGTGGAAAAGTACGCTAATCGGCATTGTAAACGCTCTGAAAAGCTGTCATTTTTAGAGTGGAAAGTAGATTTCCTCTCGAAAAAAATGACACCTTCACTTCATTCACCACAGTGTCTAGCTGTAGAATGAAATGCATTACTGTCTTTGTACTTATCTGTTACAGATCTAGTAATGTAGCACGTTTTAGTCTATGAACATAATTGCTGTTGTCTAAGAGATTCAGTGCTAAGTGATTTACGTCGTTGTTTAGACGTTTGATGTATTTAAAACTGAATCTTCGTATTTATTTTCGTACCGTCTGCACATCCATATCATGATGTAAGTAGAGGAAGAATGTATGTACTGGGACAACCTTGACCTTTGACCTGGCGGCTCGAGCGCAAGCTTGACCTTTGACCTCGACTTTGAAAAAAAAAAAAAAAAAAAAAAAAAAAAAAAAATCCGCCCAAAAAAAAAAAAAAAAAAAAAAAAAAAAAATCCCGCCAAATTTTTTTTTCCCGCCAAATTTTCAAACTCAATTTTCTCCGCAACCGCTGGACCGATTTTGACGCACGTGGTACCCACGTGACCGGGAGATCGAGATCTACAAGATAAGCCCTAAAACTCGTCGATCCGATAACCAGGTCACGTGTTACAAGCTATCTCAGGTTCCATCGGGGATACGGCTACGGATTAGGGCTTATCTTGTAGATCTCGATCTCCTGGTCACGTGGGTACCGCCCGCGTCAAAATCGGCCCAGCGGTTACGGAGAAAATCAGGTTTGAAAATTTAAAAAAATAAAAAAAAATTGCAAATTTTCAAACCCGATTTTCTCCGCAACCGTTGGGCCGATTTTGATGCGGGCGGTACCCACGTGACCAGGAGATCGAGATCTACAAGATAAGCCCTAAATCTCATCGATCTGATAACCAGGTCACGTGTTACAAACGATCTCAGGTTCCATCGGGGATACGGCTACAAATTAGGACCTATCTTGTAGATCTCGATCTCCCGGTCACGTGGGTACCGCCCGCGTCAAAATCGGCCCAGCGGTTGAGGAGAAAATCAAGTTTGAAAATTTAAAAAAAAAAAAAAAAAAAAAAATTCTCGCCAGTTTTTTTTTTTTTTTTTTTTTTTTAAATTTTTAAACTTGATTTTCTCCTCAACCGCTGGGCCGATTTTGACGCGGGCGGTACCCACGTGACCGGGAGATCGAGATCTACAAGATAGGTCCTAATTTGTAGCCGTATCCCCGATGGAACCTGAGATCGTTTGTAACACGTGACCTGGTTATCAGATCGATGAGATTTAGGGCTTATCTTGTAGATCTCGATCTCCTGGTCACGTGGGTACCGCCCGCATCAAAATCGGCCCAACGGTTGCGGAGAAAATCGGGTTTGAAAATTTGCAATTTTTTTTTTTTTTTTTTTTTTTTTTTTTTTTTTTTTTTTTTTTTTTTTTTTTTTTTTTGGGGTAAATTTTGACGTCATAAAACTTGTTATTGCAATTAAAGACGATTCAGCGTGTTTACTTTGTTTATTTGCAGTGACGTCATCCGTTTTTTATCTGTGCACGCGCCCGACCATCGATCGGGATGATGCAACCTCTTTATTACAATTAATTTTTCTAGATGATGCAACATATCATCCGTTAAAGTCACGAGCCGTCGACTCAGCGATAAGGTGTTTGTTTCAATTTTTAAAAAAACCGTTGACGTCATACCGCTTGTTATTCTCATTATGTACACAGAACCGCAAACACAGCGTTTCCAATGCATTAGCATAGGAGAATTATGTGTATAAAAGCGCGCCGATTTTCCCATCGAATCATAACTCTACTGCCAGTAGTATCCACTGCCAGTCCGCTGACGCCACAGTTCTTCTGATTCATCTCTACCTACCTACCGCTAATTGAAGGTGAGTTTTATTCTACTTTAAGCAATCAAATTGAACTTTAAATATTTTTAAATTTTAAAAGACTTTAGCACTTTTATGAAATATGCACTTTGAATCTTTTATAAAAATTAAAACCTAAAATCTCTTTATAAAATTATGACGTAGAACCTAATACGAATTTAACGACGGGTAACACGTTGCCGGTACAGCAACAACACCAGTTTTAGCCGTTGTTGGTACAACAACAACCGAACAACACCAGTTTCAGCGTTTACTATTATAAATACGGAATAACAATTTCCATACCTAAATTAAATTGTTCCAACCGCATGTCGGTAGTTTAGTAACGTATGTAAAACGCTCATTCACTAAATATTTAGTCTGTTGTTGTAATCTGCAACAACACAACAACCGATACCGACTTAAACGTAGAATTAAATAAATTTGAACTTAAAATCTTCTTATAAAATTAATACTTTGACTAACGCATGTAAAACGCTCGTTCACTGAATATTTAGTCTGTTGTTGTAATCTGCAACAACACAACAACCGATACCGACTTAAACGTAGAAGTAAATAAATTTGAACTTAAAATCTTCTTATTCCTTGACTAGTCGAACTTAGAACGTAGTGGTATTAAAACGAGTCTCTAATGCGTGTTTCTGTTTTTGTTCTGTTTTAGTTTAAAATTACATCCGCCACCACCACCAGCAACAACAACCAACAACAACAACAAAATCAATTTGTTTGATCAACAGCTCATATTTAAAGGTTGGTCTTATTATAAATACTATACTGGAATAATAATTTACATACTAATAATAAAGGGATATTTGTTTAGCAAAGCGAATTCAAATAAATATTTAATTTAGAAACCCCTGACGAGTCTCTAATGCGTGTTTCTGTTTTTGTTCTGTTTTAGTTTAAAATACCTGACGAGTCTCTAATGCATGTTTCTGTTTTTGTTACGTTTCAGTTTAAAATCGACCTCACCACCGCCGCTACCACCACCATCAACACCAACAACAACAAAATCGACCATCGCCACCGCCGCTACCACCATCACCGCCAACAACTAGTGTTACGCACAAGCCTTCATTTAAAGGTTAGCCTTATTTTAAAATACAATATTTGTACTAACTACATATGATTAGTTTTGCATTGTATGTAATACCGAATATTATATCATACTAATAAAGTTATTAATCAGTAGCCTTTACTATAATTATACCTAAAACTTAAAGTTTGAACTTACTGTAGTAACTAAGAGAGGCAATTTATATGCCAGTGTACCGTCGAGATCTTTGATAGACGATGAACCATCGTTTTTGTTTTACAGCAAGTATGCGGACATTGAGGGTAGTGCTCCCAAAAATACAAGGGAGGATTTGGGGACATAGGATCTGGGCTGGGGAGATGAAGGCGCTCCTCTTCGTGCCTGAGGCTGGGGATTGCATGTCGGCATGGGTGGACATGCATACCCTTCGGGAGCTGGGGTTGTACGAGGAATTCCATGCATACCTAGATTCCCTTCGATCTACAACCCCAAGGAAGACCCGGTCTAGGAGAAGAAGGAGAATGATGAAATAGGTAATTTTATTATTTAGATGACATTTAGTCTGTTGTTTTAATCTGCAGCAACAACAACCGATATTGACTTAAACGTAGAATTAAATAAATATGAACATAAAATCTTTTTATAAAATTAGTCTCTAATGCGTGTTTCTGTTTGTGTTACGTTTCAGTTTAAAATCAACCATCACCACCACCACCACCACCGCCGCTACCACTACCATCACCACCGACAACACCAACAACAACAACAACAACAACAACAACAACAACCAACAACAAAATCAAGTGAAGTTTTAATAATGGATACAAGACCGACAACAAGCAATATCGTTAAGAAATCACGAAAACGCACTAGTTTAACTGTTCCTGAGACTGAAAATAATGATACTTCGGAACAAGTAAGTTAAATAAAATTTTATTTTATTAACTTAAGAATAACACAATTATGCATTAATTTCTTGAACATATTTTAAGTAGAAAATGTATTTTACGCATTGGCTTAAGAATAACAAAAACATTTAAATTTTACATTGTTCACTAACTATAAAATAAACAAATACTGTACGTTTTAGAAATGTCTTGTGAATATATTGTGTTAGGAAAAAAGGATAACCTTCCTTTTATAAATTTAATTTCTTTAACATATTTGAAGTAGAAGATGTATTTTTTACATGCTACATAGAACATGCATGTTCTTCATGTGAAAAATTTTAATTACAAATGAAAATAATATCTAATGTGGAGTACCTGCACAAAAATAAAAATAATTAATTTGTATTAAAAATTTATTTTATGCATGTGAATATATTATGTTTAAAAAATCCTTTCATGCAATATAGCAACAGAAAAAACAATTAAATCAATTTATTAACTTTACTAAAAAATTAGAAAAGGCTGCATGTGAATATATTATGTTGAAAAAATTGATAACCTTCATTTTATTACAGGTTAAAAGATTTCAATCATTATGGAACGATAGAACTAAACATTTCGAAGAAATAATAACCAAAATTAAATCGGATGAAGAAATACGGAAAATAAACAAAATAATTAAACAAGGAGCCGGCATAAGAAATACATGGAAACAAAAAGTTCTTTCAACACAAGAATTAATTTCTAAAAAGGAAACGGAACTCGAGGAATTGAAAGGTAAATATAATTTGTATCTTAAAATAAAAAATATATTACAATAAATATATAAAACGGAAATTGAAAGTATAAATTTATTAATAATTTCTGTTAATAAAATCAAATTGTTATTCTTTTGTTTTAGCTCAAGAACAAAAAATGACGATTCAAATTATTGATCACACACGTATTATATCACAGCAAAATGTAGCGTATATGGCACGTGTTAACAGTTATATGCAGGAATATAAAGAAAAGGTGAATGTGGTATTACCAGAGGAATATCAAATGATAAAAGAGTCGGTCGAAGATATGACACCGTACGAAGAGGCCGGAAACGATATCTTGGATGAAATAAAGCTTCATAACGACAAGTATTCATGTAGGTATATACAGCAAAATATATATAATTGTCCCGTCTGTAAGGACATAACAACGCGGGAATTTTCATGGTTTTTTGGAAAATGCAAACATATGTGTTGCCGTGATTGTATAAAAGAAATGTTTTTTGTCACAGACGGCGGTGAAGAAGCAATAAAGTGTCCGTTATGTCGTGAAGTTAGTACTACAGTGTTGAATTTCCAACGCAAGTCGGAACTAAACACTTGTAATATGGAGGATGCGAAAGTACTTTTATTAGGTTGGGAATGAATGCATTCGTTATGTTATGAAAAAAGTTAATATGTCTATATATCGGGTAATAATATGGTATATTTTTATATATATCTTTTAAATAAAAAAATTAACCAACTATTTAATTTGTATATCGTTATAAATAAAATTTCATTTTAGTAAAATTTCATTTTAGTAAAATAATATGTGAATATAAAAAAAAATTGATTTTGCAACGGATCTGTGGCAGACATAACTCTTTTAATTCTTGGTTATTGTAAGTGACGATATCTAGTAGTCTCTATATGTTCTAAAGATGGAACCAGATTATTGTATTCATGATCATGACTACAAGCCATCACTGATGATATCTTCCTCATTTATATAAATGGGGTATACGGGACAGTCGAAAAAGGTACTCATGAGAAATCTATAGAAGTCTCCGGCCTATCTGAGGTCCTCTACTTCTTCGATACATATTTGAAACGAAAATCCGAATTCGTTCCCTACGTTCTGACACAGCTGGCAGACTTCCTCTTGCTCAGAGTCTACGAGGTCGTATATCTTCCACTATTTTTAAATCTAATAACTTTTTTATAAGCAAGCTGCAGTCTAGCATAGTGTATCTTTTTATATAGAAGTCTCAGGCCTATCTGTGGTCCTCTACTTCTTCGATACATATTTGAAACGAAAATCCGAATTCGTTCCCTACGTTCTGACACAGCTGGCAGACTTCCTCGTCTGTCCCTGTTAGGACCTGTTACGTGTTTACACAGAATAGTCCACTTGAAGCACCTTTCGTCTCGATTCTTAACGTTAATAACAGCTCCGTGGTTCTTGACAAACGGTGGAAGAGGTAGGTACGATGAGCCTCGGAGCGGACTCTTTGTCGGCTATCCCGTACACGTTTACAGACACCCCGTTGGCCTTAGCGAAGGCCTTTACTTGGTTGATAGGTGTGGGGAACTCTACCATGCTGAAATCGTACTTGCTAAGCAAGGCCTCCAAGACGCAAAAGGTGCCAGACTCTTGAACTTGATCCAACCTGATTCGCTTGGCTTGCCTTTCCATATTTCCTGCAAAACCATATGTTTTATTTTAACGGGAAAAGTATGGCACTTTGAAATGAAAACAATTCTATTATTAATATAAAAATATAATACTAATACTGATACTAATAATACTACGGAATGTTTGTGCATACGTCATAAATCTAATAACTTTTACATTACCACTTTACAAAAGATATATTATTATATATATTACTTTTACATTACTACAGAGCCTAGTTAAGCGAGCTGCAGTCTAGCAGAGTGTATCTTTTGTATACCCTAAGTGCATTTTTCTCTACAGAGCCTAGTTAAGTGAGCTGCAGTCTAGCAGAGTGTATCTATTGTATATCCTAAAAATTATACAAATGTTATTAAAACGGTAGTAACTCTTACAGCTAAAACTGCTTTTTGACTAACAGTCATATCTGCCATTACTTTTTATGATTGTAATGTTAAATTTAAACTGGAAACAAACTGATGAAACAGTTAGTCTTTTTTCTTGAATAATAATTCTTATTCATTGTAATTCTTTTTGCGAATATGTCTAATAGCCGACTTTATCCGACCTCTAAACGTAGAACCGCACCAGTATTGGAGTTTACGCCGCATCAGTATTATTAGTCGTAAGAACTTAAGAGCTCATCGCCATACATGTATTCGTTTTCATTTTCATCATCATCATCATCATATATCAATAAATGTTTTATTCTTTTATGAATCTGTCTTTTATTTCTTGTAACCTAAACCGTCTATAGTACCTAAAATACATGCAGGCAAGATCGGTGCTCGATTGCTGGGAGGGTCTGTCCCCGACAGATCCTCGCATCGTGCTGCGCTTTCGCTTCACGATCGACAAAAGCCCTCAGGCTTCGGCAAGACTTATATCTACAGGTGTAAAGGTGTTGAAATGATGACACGTTTTGAAAATAAGTTTAATACATATATTCTGAAATCAAAGTACTAGACTACTGTTACAAAAGTTCAGACTCTACAAGCAGCCGTACATGTAGGAAAAAAACGAATCGAGGTTACAAGACGCGGCTTTACTGGCTGACGCAACAGTTAAAAATGCATTGCTTGCAGTGTTTTCTCTTCTTGGTAATGGTCCATTCGTCTTCGCCGTCATCGCTCTCCTGTTGAGCGTGTTCTTCGCAGGGCATCTCCAAGAGTAGTTCTTTATCATTCTTGAGGTATGACGGTAAGTCTCCGTATACGTTGGATATACAGTTGCCGTAATGGTCCAAGAGAAATTCCTTGGGTAAGTAGCGGAGGGCTTCAGGCCCAGGGTTGTTGAAGCCTGAGTCCAACACCTTTTTTATGCACTCCCCTACTTTGTTTACCGTGTCGAAGACGACGCTCTTTTCTTTCTGTCAAAGTTAATCGGCGTTTTCTATCTTTGTGAAAGTTTATCGCTTAACGCCAATTTTAAGGTCATTGATAGTAGGATAATTTGTTTCATAAATGTTTATAAATTTGTTAAGAACTAAATATGATTTAATGCCAGTTCTAAATACAATGTTTCGGCTATTATAAAAAAGAAAAATTAGGTAATGTAAGGTGTACATAAATCCGAGAACATTCAATAATTAATGAGGTAAATTTTGGTGTAGAGAAGAAAGTAAAAGTACCATTTACAGGTTGGAAAGTGTGTGCTTTTCGGAGGGCCTGGCATGCTGATAAGCATACTCTTTCAACTCAGTGAGGAAGGCAATGGTAAACCACCTCACACGTCGATTTACTTAATACCCACAAGAGGTAGGTAAAGTGCTAAATTATTATTTGCGCTCGATCTGTTAGTTCCAGGCCTACAAAAAATAGTTCTGTTTATTATTACTAGGTCATCCAATTATATGACTGAAGCATTTAAGAACAGAATAGGTATAATTGTAAAAGGCACTAGTCACCGGTAGTTCGAAAAATAAGCACTTGGTCCTGTAATATAATTTACATATGATGTTAACTAACAAAACATTTGATGTATCATGGCAAAAAAAATTGCCTACATTAAAATAAGCTTGGTCTCTGGCCTGAACTGAAATAAAATATCTCATTTTATTTTAAAATACGAACGTAAAAAATTAAGTATAATGTACTTACGACTAAATAATATTTTAAAATTGAATTAATTAATTACTTAATCTGCATAATTATAAAGGTTATCTGTTGTTTGACCTTTTTTCTTTATTCAAGCAATGTATGTTACGATACACTCGTACTATGTAAATGTAAGTCCATTGTTCGCTCTGTAGGCCGCACAAGAGACAAATTATTATTTGCACTAGATCTGATAGTTCCAGGGCTATAAAAAATAGTTCTGTTTCTTATTACTAGGTCAGTAAATTATATGACTGAATCATTTAAAAACAGAAGAGGTAGAATTGTAAAAGACGCTAGTCATCTAGAGCTATTTATCTAAGAGCTATTTCCTGCGAGAGTAATGAATTTCATTATACAGCCAGGCCCTATGCATTTAACGGGCTCTAGCCTGTAGAAATTTTATGCGCTATAAATTTAGCATAAACATAAAATAGTTTTGTTTCTTATCCCGCGGTCAGTCAATTTAATGACTAAATCATTAAAGAACAGAAGAGGCAAAGGTGTAAAAGATACTAATCAGAGTTTTCTCCTCTGAAAGAAATGAATTTCATTTTACAGTTGGACCCTGTGGTGGTATCATTTGCGGAGTGTAAAATATATGTTTTTCAGAGGGCCTGTCATGCTGATAAGCGTACTTTTCCACTCAGCGAGTTGTGGCAATGGTAAACCACCTCGCACATCGTTTTATTTAGTAAAAACCTCTACAGGTTCAAACCTCTACAGGTTAACCTCTACAGGTTAAAACGTTTCAACCTCTACAGGTTAAAACGTATAGATCCGGTGAAAACTCTTATAGAAAAAACTCTGATCTTCAACGTACTTGAACACCAATTTTTATGAAAAGCCTGGATGGACTAACAGACGTTTAAAAACTACATTGTCGGAAAACCGGCTAAAAACTGAGTACTTTATTCCGTAAATTGCTGAAGGTATCTCCTATTATTTTTTAAATAAAACAATCTAAATCAAACCAATCAATGCAGGAAAGAACAGGCTTTAATTTAGTGTATTGTTCAAAAATCTTGGTAATGTTTTTTGAGATAAAGCTCTACAAACGACTGCGAGAAGGTTGTACGCCGCAAACTTTAAAAAGTGTTTTTACAAGAAAACAACCTTCCCAAGAATTTCAGCAGACATTGCGCCTATCCTATCTTGTAGAGCATAAAAAATGAGTTAATGAGGCGATCTTTAAAAAAATTGTATGAGCTGTATTTGAGAAAATCGCAAAAAAAGTGAAAAGTGACACGAATAAACTACTACTACTTCTGGTTGACCGATTTTGATGAAAATGTTCGTGTCGTGTCCAGTAGTAGTATCTAACTTAAGTTTCAAGTTTGTAGAATGTTCCGTTCTTGAGATATTTTATTCACACACAGACCAATCGCCAAAAACATGTTTTTTTGTTTGTAGAATGTTCCGTTGTTGAGATATTTTATTCACACACAGACCAATCGCTAAAAACATGTTTTTTGGGTTCAGGGGGGCTGAAAACTATTTCCAAAAATCAACATGAGAACAATACTTTCCTTCCTGTATATTCATATAGGCAAGAGAAAGTAAAAAGAAGGCATTTCATACATTTTATTGTTTACTCAGTCCGTTAACCTACAAACAAACAAGTTCTATTTTGGCCTAGATGTATTTTAATTATCATATTAATACTTCTAGGTTTTCAGTCTCTTAGAAAACAGAAGAAATGACGTTCCCTATACCTGCGCGAAGAAAACATATTGTTTACTCAGTCCGTTAACCTACAAACAAACAAGTTCTATTTTGGCCTAGATGTATTTTAATTATCATATTAATACTTCTAGGTTTTCAGTCTCTTAGAAAACAGAAGAAATGACGTTCCCTATACCTGCGCGAAGAAAACACTTTTTACCTAACAAAAAATAAAAGGTCTCCCAAAAACCGTGGTCTCATTCGCCATTACGACGAAGTTAAAGTACTACTTGTTCTCCCCACGTTTGCTCTGTATGATGCCTAGGATTCAAATTTTAAAGCGGCTGTCATACCAATGCACAATCCTTGAAACAACTAGCAGGCAACAAACAGTGTTGCATTTTGCCCAGGGCCGTTGGTTAAGGAAAGGGCTGTCTCATGGCGCGCGAAAAGTTGTACCGACAGCTGTTCGACTGTGACATCACTGCTCAGACACGGCTGCAAGACAGATCTGCGCTGTTTACACACATACTTTCTCGGCTATTCATCTTAAAATATATGCCTAATGAATTAAGAATAAATGTCTATTCATTGTTATTAATTGCAATTATCCGTAACATTATTTATAAAACAATAGATAGCAGTAATGTATAAGTATTATGACATTCTAAAAACAATATGTGACAAAAACATTTTGGGTTGCGTAAAATACTTAGTCTTATTCTAAACGATATGACCTACGAAAGATTGTAAAAAATAAATAAACAGAATTAAAATAAAAATCTTACATAAGAAATGCGAATTAACGCTAACAATTATTTTATTTTTTGGAACGTATCCATTTCTTAGCTGTGTTCATGCAGTTTCTATCGTTTGATTTGTTCTATCACTTACATAACCTGGGACCATGGATAGTTGCACCCACCTCCTCATGACCAAGTCTATTTATTCAAAATTTTAAAAATTCTATCACAATATTGGTCAATTAATAGTTCATGTTATTAATACATTTTTCACGCTGAATAAAACGATAGTTTTTGCTTGTGTCGAACGATTGAGCGGTTTCCGAGATAGCAGGGGTTCAGAATATTGTTAATAAATCAAAATTTAAGTAACATACACATTTGAAATTATGTATTCACAAAAAGAATATAATTCGCTTTGTTGAGTGAAAATTTCGAACTTTTCAATCGAATACTTCTTGGGTTATACGCCTCTAAACGCATGAAAGTCTTTGCGATAGCATAAAAACCAGGTCTTTTTGTCTTTCAACCTTGATATGGCAATTTTTAAACAATATTAAAAATATAGGACAATTTATGTTAAGTCCTGGTAAGTATACTTATCAAGCCCCGTTTATTGTACTTGTATTCGCATAATATTTTAGAACTTTAAGCGCTATAAATTTAGCATAAACAGCCGTTGCATTAGTTTAAGATAAACGAAAATAAATAGTTCTGTTTCTTATTACTATCTAGCGCCAGAACAGTAGGATGTGTTTTTATGTTAAGTCCTGGTAAGTATACTTATCAAGCCCCGTTTATTGAACTTGTATTCGCATAATATTTTAGAAATTTTATTCGCTATAAATTTAGCATAAACAGCCGTTGCATTAGTTTAAGATAAACTAAAATAAAAATATCACATTTTTTTTAAAAAATACAAACGTAAAAAATTAAGTATAATGCATATGATAAGAAATTAATTCTATTAACTATATAATAAAACAATTAAATAAATGATTCAACTGCGCGCACGCCCATACGCACGCATAGAATTGAATTGAATTTTTTAAGATAACATTTAGTTTCTGTCGAGTATGCTTATCTGCAGAATTTGAACCATAATAGAGATTACAGTAAGTTCAAATAGAATCGGTTTGTCAATTATTTTACAATATTTTACGACGGAAACATTTTAACCCTAAAACTTATTAAATTAGAACAGGCCACCGTTTGATCCAGGTAGGATCGGCACTGCTATTGTTTTATAAAATCTCACCCTCGTGTTTTTGCTACCTAAGTAGATACTGGAAAAAATTGAGTAAACCAGACGATTTAAAAAATCATAGGACCAGTTTTTGAGACGCTTTGCTTTTTTACTTAGTGAGGAAGGTAACTGTAAAACACCTCACTCCTCGTTTTACTTAGTAAAACCACTACAGGGTCAAATCAGTCCTAAGACACTAATCAGAATTATATTCTCTGAAAATAATGAATTTCATTATACAGCCAGACCCTGCGGCGAATGAAGTGAAGGTGTCATTTATGGATAGAACAGGGTACCGTTAGAGTTTCATTTAATAAATATATTTACCATTTCAAGTCTGGATGGTTTACCACCAACTTTAATCAGAGGGCACGGCATGCTGATAAGCCTACTTTTCCACTCAGTGAGGAAGGCAACTGTAAAACACATCACTCCTCGTTTTTAGTGCCTTTTACACCTCTACCTCTTCTGTTCTTAAATGATTCAGTCATTTAATTAGCTGATCATGTGATAAGAAACAGAACTATTTATTTTAGCTCTGGAACAAACAGATTGAATGTATCAGCATGCCGGGTCCTCTGAAAAGCACATATTTTCCACTCTACAAATGACACCTTCACTTCATTCACCACAGGGTCTGGCTGTATAATAAAATTCATTACTTTCAGAGGAGATAACTCTGATTAGTGTCTTTTACACCTCTACCTCTTCTGTTCTTAAATGATTCAGTCATTTAATTAGCTGACCATGTGATAAGATAGGACGATATTTTTATGGCTGATCCGAACACGGAGTTTATTCCAAAAATGATTTGATAATAATTTTAAACAATCTGTATTATGTATGTAGGTCATTCAGAAATTTATTATATGAAAGTAATGAATTTCATTATACATCCGGACCTTATGGTGAATGATGCGGAGGTGACATTTGCAGAGTGGAAGATATGCGCTTTTCAGAGGGTGCAGCATGCTGATAAGCGTACTTTTTTACTTAGTGAGGAAGGTAACTGTAAAACACCTCACTCCTCGTTTTACTTAGTAAAACCACTACAGGGTCAAATCAGTCCTAAGACACTAATCAGAATTATATTCTCTGAAAATAATGAATTTCATTATACAGCCAGACCCTGCGGTGAATGAAGTGAAGGTGTCATTTATGGATAGAACAGGGTACCGTTAGAGTTTCATTTAATAAATATATTTACCATTTCAAGTCTGGATGGTTTACCACCAACTTTAATCAGAGGGCACGGCATGCTGATAAGCCTACTTTTCCACTCAGTGAGGAAGGCAACTGTAAAACACATCACTCCTCGTTTTTAGTGCCTTTTACACCTCTACCTCTTCTGTTCTTAAATGATTCAGTCATTTAATTAGCTGATCATGTGATAAGAAACAGAACTATTTATTTTAGCTCTGGAACAAACAGATTGAATGTATCAGCATGCGGGGTCCTCTGAAAAGCACATATTTTCCACTCTACAAATGACACCTTCACTTCATTCACCACAGGGTCTGGCTGTATAATAAAATTCATTACTTTCAGAGGAGATAACTCTGAGTAGTGTCTTTTACACCTCTACCTCTTCTGTTCTTAAATGATTCAGTCATTTAATTAGCTGACCATGTGATAAGAAACAGAACTATTTATTTTAGCCCTGGAACAAACAGATTGAATGTAAATAACTTGTCACTCCACCTGTCTGTTATGACCAGAGTGCGAGATTATGGATTGCAAAAAGAGTTTCTATAAATTTCTAAAGATTGTTAAGATCATTAGCCTTAAGGCTAGTTTAAACCTCTAGTGGCTTAGCTAAGTAAAACGAGGATTTAGGCGGTTTACCTTTACCTTCCTCACTGAGTGGAAAATATGCTTATCAGCATGCCTGACCCTCCAAAAATCATCTACTTTCCACCCTGAAAATGTCACCTTCACTTCATTCACCACAGGGTCTGGATGTATAATGAAATTCATTACTTTCAGAGGAGATAACTCTGGCTAGTCTCTTTTTCACCTCTACCTCTTCTGTTCTTTCAATGCTTCAGCAGAATAGATCACGCCATTCATTAAAAAACTACATTGTATAAGAGGAAAAATTAATTATTTTTACGATGATTATTTTGTTCCGTCATGATTTCCTTATCAACATTTTATTTTATTCACAAAAAGCTTTCTACAAGTAATTTATTCACTGTTTTATTTTATAACATCTATTGATTTTTTATTTGAAGGTACATGAGAATTTTTGAAAATTAACTGTACATTTAAATTTACAATAAACAAGTTGAGTCATCTAGAAAATTAATTGCAATAACAAATAGATAAAAAACAAAAAACCAATGATGACAAAGAAAATATTCTAAAGTACAGGATGTTCCGAAACGAAATTATCAACATTATCAAAATTACCGATTGTTCGGATTCCTAAAGAACCTGACGGACGAATGTAAGCTGATTTTTGGAGATGAAGGTTCGATGGTCCAAATCCTAGTAAAGGTAGTGACTTTTATTCGGATTTGAATGTTAGACAGTGGTTACAAAGTACTTTGTAACCATAATAATGTATTAACATAATACAGCTTTATTTGCATCGTATTACGGTATAGAACTACTTATACCTTTGCTCATAACAGACAGGTGAAGTGGCAAATTATTTACACTCAATCTGCTAGTTGCAAGGCTAAAATAAAAAGTTCTGCTTCTTATAATGTAAGCTGATTTTTGGAGATGAAGGTTCGATGGTTCAAATCCTAGTAAAGGTAGTGACTTTTATTCGGATTTGAATACTAGACAGTGGTTACCGGTGTACTTTGATGAATGGGGTTTATTAACCATACTTTCTCAGGAATGGTAAGCCTGGGTCTGTACACGTCATACACCTCATCCTCATCTCATTAGGTCATGGGGTTGCTTATTGTTTTATATTGAAACGATAGCTGCGTAGCTTTTTCCTGCTTTTTCCTGCTAGCTGCGCAGTCGACTGCGCAGTCGACTGACCTGCTCCCTAAGCTGCGCAGCCGACTGCGCAGTCGACTGACCTGCTAGCTGCGCAGCTTTTTCCAGCTTTTTCCAGCTTATTCCTGCTAGCTGCGCAGCTTTTTCCTGCTTATTCCTGCTAGCTGCACAGCTTATTCCTGCTAGCTGCGCAGCTTTTTCCTGCTTATTCCTGCTAGCTGCGCAGCTTTTTCCTGCTTATTCCTGCTAGCTGCGCAGCTTTTTCCTGCTTATTCCTGCTAGCTGCGCAGCTTTTTCCTGCTTATTCCTGCTAGCTGCGCAGCTTTTTCCTGCTTATTCCTGCTAGCTGCGCAGCTTTTTCCTGCTTATTCCTGCTAGCTGCGCAGCTTTTTCCTGCTTATTCCTGCTAGCTGCGCAGCTTTTTCCTGCTTATTCCTGCTAGCTGCGCAGCTTTTTCCTGCTTATTCCTGCTAGCTGCGCAGCTTTTTCCTGCTTATTCCTGCTAGCTGCGCAGCTTTTTCCTGCTTATTCCTGCTAGCTGCGCAGCTTTTTCCTGCTTATTCCTGCTAGCTGCGCAGCTTTTTCCTGCTTATTCCTGCTAGCTGCGCAGCTTTTTCCTGCTTATTCCTGCTAGCTGCGCAGCTTTTTCCTGCTTATTCCTGCTAGCTGCGCAGCTTATTCCTGCTAGCCGTACAGCCTTTTTTCTGTTTTACTAAGTAAAACGAGGAGTGAGATGTTTTACAGTTGCCTTCCTCACCTACGGATTAGGGCTTATCTTGTAGATCTCGGTCTCCCGGTCGCGTGGGTACCGACCGCATCAAAACGAATGACGTCAATGATTACAAACTAAAGTACAGTGTGTTCCGAAACGAAATTACCGAAATTACTGAAATTACCGATTGTTCGGATCCCGAAAGAACCTAAGACCCGAAACCGGACGTAACGCGTTCTACGGAACGTTCGGATCCTGCTGGCACCTAAACCTCGTCGATCCGATCATCAGGTCACGTGTTACAAGCTATCTCAGGTTCCATCGGGGATACGGCTACGGATTAGGGCTTGACATGTAGATCTCGATCTCCTGGTCACGTGGGTACCGCCCACATCAAAATCGGTCCAGCGGTTGCGGAGAAAATCGGGTTTGAAAATTTGCTATTTTTTTTTATTTTTATAAATTTTCAAACCTGATTTTCTCCGCAACCGCTGGGCCGATTTTGATGCGGACGGTACCCACGTGACCGGTAGATCGAGATCTACAAGATAAGCCCTAATCCGTAGCCGTAACCCCTGTGGAACCTGAGATAGCTTGTAACACGTGACCTGGTTATCAGATCGATGAGATTTAGGGCTTATCTTGTAGATCTCGATCTCCTGGTCACGTGGGTACCGCCCACGTCAAAATCGGCCCAACGGTTGCGGAGAAAATCGGGTTTGAAAATTTGTCATTTTTTTTTTATTTTTTTAAATTTTCAAACCTGATTTTCTCCGCAACCGCTGGGCCGATTTTGATGCGGACGGTACCTACGTGACCAGGAGATCGAGATCTACAAGATAAGCCCTAATCCGTAGCCGTAACCCCTGTGGAACCTGAGATAGCTTGTAACACGTGACCTGGTTATCAGATCGATGAGATTTAGGGCTTATCTTGTAGATCTCGATCTCCTGGTCACGTGGGTACCGCCCACGTCAAAATCGGCCCAACGGTTGCGGAGAAAATCGGGTTTGAAAATTTGCAATTTTTTTTATTTTTTTAAATTTTCAAACCTGATTTTCTCCGCAACCGCTGGACCGATTTTGATGCGGGCGGTACCCACGTGACCAGGAGATCGAGATCTACAAGATAAGCCCTAATCCGTAGCCGTATCCCCTGTGGAACCTGAGATAGCTTGTAACACGTGACCTGGTTATCAGATCGATGAGATTTAGGGCTTATCTTGTAGATCTCGATCTCCTGGTCACGTGGGTACCGCCCACGTCAAAATCGGCCCAACGGTTGCGGAGAAAATCGGGTTTGAAAATTTGTCATTTTTTTTTTATTTTTTTAAATTTTCAAACCTGATTTTCTCCGCAACCGCTGGGCCGATTTTGATGCGGACGGTACCTACGTGACCAGGAGATCGAGATCTACAAGATAAGCCCTAATCCGTAGCCGTATCCCCGATGGAACCTGAGATCGTTTGTAACACGTGACCTGGTTATCAGATCGATGAGATTTAGGGCTTATCTTGTAGATCTCGATCTCCTGGTCACGTGGATACCGCCCACATCAAAATCAGCCCAACGGTTGCGGAGAAAATCGGGTTTGAAAATTTGCAATTTTTTTTTATTTTTTTTAAATTTTCAAACTTGATTTTCTCCGTAACCGCTGGACCGATTTTAATGCGGACGGTATCCACGTGACCAGGAGATCGAGATCTACATGATAAGCCCTAATCCGTAGCTGTATCCCCGATGGAACCTGAGATAGCTTGTAACACGTGACCTGGTTATCGGATCGATGAGGTTTAGGGCTTATCTTGTAGATCTCGATCTCCTGGTCACGTGGATACCACCCACACCAAAATCGGACCAGCGGTTGAGGAGAAAATCGAGTTTGAAAATTTACCCCCAAAAAAAAAAAAACTGGCGAGAATTTTTTTTTTTTTTTTTTTTTTAAATTTTCAAACTTGATTTTCTCCTCAACCGCTGGGCCGATTTTGACGCGGGCGGTACCCACGTGACCGGGAGATCGAGATCTACAAGATAGGTCCTAATTTGTAGCCGTATCCCCGATGGAACCTGAGATCGTTTGTAACACGTGACCTGGTTATCAGATCGATGAGATTTAGGGCTTATCTTGTAGATCTCGATCTCCTGGTCACGTGGGTACCGCCCGCATCAAAATCGGCCCAACGGTTGCGGAGAAAATCGGGTTTGAAAATTTGCAATTTTTTTTTATTTTTTTAAATTTTCAAACCTGATTTTCTCCGTAACCGCTGGGCCGATTTTGACGCGGGCGGTACCCACGTGACCAGGAGATCGAGATCTACAAGATAAGCCCTAATCCGTAGCCGTATCCCCGATGGAACCTGAGATAGCTTGTAACACGTGACCTGGTTATCGGATCGACGAGTTTTAGGGCTTATCTTGTAGATCTCGATCTCCCGGTCACGTGGGTACCACGTGCGTCAAAATCGGTCCAGCGGTTGCGGAGAAAATTGAGTTTGAAAATTTGGCGGGAAAAAAAAAATTTGGCGGGATTTTTTTTTTTTTTTTTTTTTTTTTTTAAAGTCGAGGTCAAAGGTCAAGCTTGCGCTCGAGCCGCCAGGTCAAAGGTCAAGGTTGTCCCAGTACATACATTCTTCCTCTACTGATGTATATCGGCGTTGGAATATACCACGGTTTAATTAGTATGGGCCGCAGAGCTTTTGATTGAAACCGTTGCAGAATATCAATAGTTGCAGAGCTTTAATAAAATTAAGTTTATTGAGAAATTAGAGTTAACCCTTCGTAATATAACATTTTTAAATTTATTTATTTTGCAACTGTAGAAAAACAACTAGCAAAAACGTTCACAAATAAATTACCAAAAAAAAATTAAAAAATCCAACCGCGTTAATGACTTTGAGGAGGACACCAACCAGGGATAGCTCTCTAGATAACCATAAATGTGTTCGTTTAAATTATGTTTTTGTATTCGTAATAATGTTATTGTTGCATTAATGTATCATGTCTCTACTCCATCGACGTTTCAGTCATCTTTGTGGAATTCCTGGTAGGTCCGCAGAATTCATATTGTATATTAAGGGATTGTTATGATTTCAAGTTTGTCTATGAACCCACGGTACATTTTTAAATATATGTCGTTGACGCAAGAAGCGCGTACGTCATTGTTTAGTGTTCTATTTGATTCGTAAGTCGAGCAATTAGTAATCAGTCGTAAGAATTTTCTTTGAAAGAATTGTATTCGTGAAATTACTGATGGATTAGCTGCACCATAAATTTGACTACAATATATCCAGATCGGTTGAAGTATTGTCTTGTACATCAAGAGTTTTCAAGCCATGGGTAGTAATATAACTTAGTGTTTTTTATCTTGAAAAAATGGTTAAACATTTTTTGATCAGGTGAACCGAAAATTAAGATCTAATATTCTTACCTTTTTGAGTTTTTGATTTTCAATATTGCCGTCGATCTATTCTTCCATTACCCAAATTATACGGAGACATTGGAAATAGGATTCAATTATAACACCTATACTCTATCACTTAATGGGATACCTACATTAAAAAATACTATGCTATCCACTAAAAAAATATTACCAAATACTTTTATCAATCTAAATGCTGCTATAATTATATTGCTTTATCTGTGGAGAGCCCGCACTTTGTTAGTGCGCTTACAAAACATGTAAATGCAACATGCAATACAAGTTACCATTGCGGGTTGCTACGTATACAGGGGTTATTTAAATACTTCACGTGCATTAATTATTTATATGATAGCATATTTTAACTACGTTATTACTGATGAAGTTCCACTTAACCAGGAGGCCAGAATGCTGATAAAGTTCCAATTAAAATACTAACACTATTTCAAAAATTTTCTTTGTAAAAGTTTTAACAATGTTCCGTCCGGTATTGTTGCATATTTTTCTAACAGGATATGGGTTATTTATTACATTGTTCATGAGAAGTAGAATTCATTGGTTACGTAATTGTGTGTGTGTGTGTGTGTACATTTGTATGTCTGTATTGTATGTGTTACAATACACTCTTCTCAACCGACTCCTTTATCTAATAATTTTTCAAACATGTTGCATTTGCAGTTTTTTTAGTCGCACTTACAGAGAGCAGGGCGTCTAACAAAATAAGGTCCTATGTTTTTTTCTTTCTCTTGCCTATGTGAATATATAGGAAGGAAAGTATTGTTTTCATGTCAATTTTTTAAATCGAGTTTTCACCGAATCTACATGTTCTCAGACCCCCTGAACCCAAAAAACATGTTTTTAGCGATTGGTCTGTGTGTGTGTGTGTGTGTGTGTGGGTGAACAAAATATCTCAAGAACGGAATATTGTACGAACTTGAAACTTAAGTAAAATACCACTAGCGGATCCGACACAAACATTTTCATTAAAATCGGTCAACTGGAAGTAGTAGTTTATTTATGTAATTTTTCACTTTTTTGCGATTTTCTCAAAAACAGCTCCAACGATTTTTTAAAAAATCAATTTGAATACTAAGTTTTTCATTTTCTACATGATAAGGTAAGCGCCATTTCTGCTGAATATCTTGGTGAAGCTGTATTCTCGTAAACGAATCCAATTAGCAGCAAAACAGTCAGACTTAAAACAAAATAAAAAATAAAATAAAACAAAAAAAAAATTATTAGTTTTATACTGACATGTCCTATACTTCCTTTTCCAATAAATAAACAAAATATCAGGAATGGTTTGATTTTTTTGAAAACATTTCATCTGTTTTATAAAAAGGAAACATCCAATAACAATTATTTTACGACCATAAAAAAATGATGAAACGTTATAGGCAATTATCTGAATATATGAAAGTTTATCACGTCATTTCCTGCAGACATAAAAATGTATCAATTTGTAACTAAAATTTCAACAGAAAATTTAAATTTCACCATCGTATTCAATATATTTATTACTTTTATAAAAGGTTCACAGGGTAGGCAGATACATTTAAATCGATTTCATTAAAAGATACTTCAGATATCTGAACAATCGTCAAACCTACCTATTCAATTTCCTTTCAGTCAATCACAATTTTCCAACAAGACGCAATAATAAATTTGGTTTGTTGAATAATAGAAAAAGATAGAAGAAAATTTCAAATGAAACCTAAATGCATACTATCTAGAGGCATAGGCTACATGGTATTCACAAAGTTGTCTAACGTTATTGCGTTGTACGAAAACTAATTTATATATTCCGAGAAACGGCTCATTTTAAAGTTAATTATTAACCGCCTGAACCAGAGGAAAATATAATTTTCCCTTGAAAGCTTCATTACATATTCTCTAAATTCAGAAATATATTCCGTAAAACCCTTCTCATAAAATTGGAATTTTCTTTTACTTAACGTAGCGGTGAGTGCTCATAAAATGGGAACGTTTTTTCTCTAATGGACTCAATTAAATATATTAAATAATTTATGTTGCAAACTTAAAAACGGTTCTCGCTAATTTTTAAAAAAAAACTACAATGTACTGCAATATTTCTAATTTACACGCTGTTTCACAGACACTGTATTTTTATGTGATAGTTTGATTGTTTGAAGTGATAAAGGGACTACGCCAAGGTTGCTGCATTGCACCCGCGCTTTTCAAAATTTATGTCAGTAAAGCTTTCGAAAAGTGGCGAAGGAAATGCTATGGTATGGAAATCCTTATTACCGACAATATACTTTATACTCTCTTTCTTTGCGGGTGATCAAGTTGTCATTATCTATAATACGATGAGGAAGTTGTGAGAGGAATATGAAAGATCGGGCCTCAGTATAAATATGTAATCAAGACTGAACACCTTATTGTTGGTGAGTCAGGAAATGATATTCAGCACGTGTGTAGTAAAAAGCTGTAAAAGTTTTAAATAGGTTTTTTTTTTTTTTTTTGGTTTAACGTCCGACTGTTTTGCAATTACTGTTAATGCAGACGGTGAAGGATGAAATGATATTTTGTAACGTATGAAAAAATTCCGTGCCTGAATGGGATTCGAACCCAAGACCGCATGATGAGAGGCGAGCACGTTACCAACTGCGCCTTTAAATACGTGGGGATCTTTGATAGGAGCGGAACAAGTGCAGCGGATCGATCGAATTACGAATTCTGAAATTAGGAAAAGAATTGGCGTTCAAGGAAATATCATGGATACCATATCCCGGAAGCAGTTAAAATGGTTTTGCTATTTTTAGAGATTGGAGGATAGTAGGTGGCTAAAGAGGGCATGGGAGAGGACACCAGCCGGTAGAAGAAGGCGGGGTAGGCCGGAAGTAATATGGTTGGATGGAGTGCAAGAGGCAATGTCTTTGCAGCGGCTCTCCGATGGGGACTGGCAAGACAGAGAGAGGTGGTGCTTAGAAAGCGCGATACGGCTGGGGCTGTAAATCCACATATGAATATATATATATATATATATAATATAAATATTATAGTTTAATGTTAATTAAATTTTCTAAACATAAAACGCTACTATGGTCAGCTATAAGAATAAAATTAAATAATTTTGGCCACATATATAGGCTACAACTGCAGTTATTAAATTATTATTTTCAAAATATTGGTAATTTCACTAACTTAATTTTGTTTTAACATCAAAAGTAATTTATCGATGTGTAATTTTGGATCTTATGTTAGTTTTAGTCCATTCCTTTAAGGTTTGGCAGTATTTATTAATATTGGTGTCTATACCATTTACTGATTATTATTATTTAAATAAATTGTTTTGTTTGATCCATTTTATGGTCGTACTTTATTTATGCAGCAGCAACCTGAGTTCTTTTAATCTTTTTAGCTTCCAAATTTTTTTAATTTCTTTTTGTATTCGTCCCACCAACCTATCGCTGACGTGCCTGTTGTTTTCCCGAAGGTGATAGGGGCGTTACATTTATTACTTTCTCTGCCTATATGAATATGTAGAAAAGAAAGTATTGTTTTCATGGTAAATTTAAGAAATTGAGTTTTCACCGGATATACACGTTTACAGATCCCCTCAATGCAAAAAAACATGTTTTAGCGATTGGCGTGTGTGTGTGTGCGCGCGCGCGTCTGTGTGTGTGTGTGTGCGTGTGTGTGTGTGTGTGTGCTATTGTTAGAAAGTATATAAGTATAAAAACTATCAAGTTATGACACGGGGAATTTTATCAAAACGTTGTGCGCACGTATATATACATGATTTTTAATTTAATAACATTGTAAGTTAATCAAGTAACTGGAGTCGGTGGAGGACAACATGCATTGTACATGAAGAATACGACTAGATCATCACGCAGGTGTCAACAACTAAGACAGTCATGCGCAATAAGTTGGAAACTGTTAACGAAGCCTACTACAATATTACACAATTAAATTGTAATTATAGCCATATTTAATGTTAAAGCCAGATTTATGTTGGATGTTTTTTATAGAATTCCAATTTAATCCCATTAAATTCATTTAACATTATACTGTGGTTTCCAACAAATTTGTCGTATAGGAAAATATTAACATTGGACATTGTACTGTCAACATTAACACTATTATAAGCGGGTAATCTTACTTTTATTTCATCAGTCGTTTGGGAACAGAAAAAATGAGTCTACAAAAATACCTTAACAAATAATTAAATTGTTATTAAAAACTAACAGAAATTCTTTAAGACATAAATATGTATATTTGAATATAAATATGTATTTGTAGGCGAGAATAAAAGTAAGAGATAAGATTGTTCGGTGAAGGCAAGTGACATATCCGGTACGAGGCATAGATTGTTCGGTAGAGGCAAGCAACACGTCCGGTACAAGGCATAGATTGTTGATTTGATTGGGGAGGCGAGTGATATATCCAGTACGAAGCATTATTCGTCTTAATTAGGTATTTTGAGGCATTATATATATTATACGTAGTCATTGATCGGGCTTTTAAAATATTTTAGTCATTATCGGTATACACAGAACTCTTCTCTCTCTGGTATCAGGTAGTACTCATCCCTGGAAACATACAGAACTCATTTTCGGGTCTAATTTTGTATTATTTACTGTAATATTTCTTCAAATGCGGTGACCCGGTATTCACTGAAAGACATAAGAACTGAATAAGTAGCGAGTTATGCAATTTTTAAAATAGTATGCACAGGGTGATTCAAAACGACAACCTCTTGGGATCTCATTCTATAGCTAAAAATAAGAACAAAAGTTCATATTAACATATGCCTGAAAACGCTTAGTTAGCGAGTTACGGCTAGCGAAAAATTTCACCTAGAATTTTGTACCCTCGGTGATGTATGGCCGTATAAAAATGTTAAAGGTAGTTACAACGATACAAATACGATTTTTTCTTATGTTTCTTAATCTGAAAAATTGAATAAAATTGGTTCCAGAGCTGTAAATGCACTACTTTCACAGATATCTTACATAAAACACAAGAATTGCTGCAAAAAAATAACACATTTTTGTGTTTAATGTAAGATTACTTCCATAAATGGTAAATAAAGGTGTATTTTTTCTTAAATAAATTTGTAGAAAATTTAATTCTGAAAAGATTCATGTGAATTACTTAGGAAAAAAGTGAATAATAGATATTGAAATTTTGCTTTATTTAAAATCAAAACACACGCACATAAAACATACATTTTTAACTGCATAAAATATTAACTGATATGTAGGTTGGGAGTAACAGCTGATAATGATCAGCAGTTACTCCCAACCTAATATGTTATGTAGTTAAGAATGTCCGTTTTATGTGCATCTGTTTTGATTTTAAATAAAGCGAAATTTCAATATCTATTATTCATTTTTTTTCTGAATAATTCACATGAATCTTTCCAGAATTAAATTTTCTACAAATTTATGTAAGAAAAAATACACCTTTATGTACCATTTATGGAAGTAATCTTACATTAAACACAAAAATGTGTTATTTCTTTGCACCAACTCTTGTGTTTTATGTAAGATATCTCTGAATGTATTGCATTTACAGCTCTGAAAAAAATGTTATTCAATTTTTCAGATTAAAAAACATATGAAACAATCATATTTGTATCTTTGTAACTACCTTTAACATTTTTATACGGCCTTACTTCACCGAAGGTACAGAGTTCTAGGTGAAATTTTTCGCTAGCCATAACTCGCTAACTAAGCGTTTTCAGGCATATGTTTATATGAACTTTTTTCCTTATTTTTAGCTATAGAATGAGATCCCCAGAGATTACAGTATAGTTTTGAATCACCCTATATAATCCATATAATTAAATGAGAGTTCTATTAACTCCTAAATACAGAGCTCTACCAACTGGAATTTCGTAATTTGTTACATGGTTTTAAAGAGATTTCCCCAAAAGTTCTAAACGTGGAATGCATGCTAAATGAAGTTTTGTTTACAACTTAGCGGTAATAAAAGGTAATGTAATGCGGTTCCCCCCCCCATTTGCTCCTCCAAAGCCATATTCAATAAGCATACCAGATATGTCATCCGTCTTCTCATCTCACAAAACACTCAGTCAGTATTAGAAATTGGGTTAACATTGTTTTATTTTGAAACCGTACTTTTCAGGACGAAACTATCGTACTACTTTGGTTTAGTTTAGTTGTTACTCGCCGTTCTTCTAAGAATGGTTAAGTTTACTGTTAACTTAAATAATTTATTTAATGATAGGGGTTTGAAACCCGAGAACATTGTGCGGATTTATTCGCACGGGTCCACTATGCTAGTTATTGTTATGTGAATTTTTTTATTTCTTGAAAACTTCAAACTGTGATCCCTTAAAAATAATTAGTTAACGGTCTTTTACAATAGTTTGTTCCTTAAACATTGTTTTTTATAAGCTGAAGGGATTTTTTTTGTAGCTATGTTAAAATTTTAACTTTTCTTTAATAAAGTAAGAACATTCATTATGGTTTTTAGTAAATCTTGTTTGGTTGAACGAAACTTTTTATAATATTGTAAATTTTAAATGAGTTAGAAATTGTAAATTTTATAACTCTATTGACTTTCAATAAGCTACGTACGTAATAAAATTTGTTTTAAATATTTAGTGATTAATTATTATCAATAATGTACAACTCTTTCCCGAGCACAGGCTCCTTCTTCCAGGAATAACAAAATCAAAATGTGTTTTGATTTATGTTATAAAAACGTATTTTGTATTTAATAAATAAACAATTGAAATCAAATTGTACACGTGGTAATTTTTTAGGTCATCAGCCAAAAGGCTGGTTTGACGCTCTAGAAGCTTTACTAAGTAAAACGAAGAGTGAGGTGGTTTACCATTGCTTTCCTTACTGAATGTAAAAGTATTCTTATCAGCATGCCAGATCCTCTGAAAAACATCTACTTTCCACCTTGCAGCAAATGACACGTTCACTTCATTCACCACGCTTTTCTTATGATAAACTTTGTCTTAAATCATTGAAGCATCCATTCTCAGCAGAGAAGTTTACACAACAAATTTTTAGTGGATGAAGGTGCCTATATGCATAAAGAATGATATTGAAAAGTAAAGTTTGAAGCACTTTTAATGACGTAGTATAAATTTTCCCGAAGTGGTATTATGCTGATATAAAAATTAAAGAATTCAGATAATTAACAATAAGATGTGACCATTAGAACTTTTTTATAACATTTTTCTCAAAACTATACTTTTGTTACATAGCACCTTCATCCACTTAGCTCTTCAATTAATAACGAAGTGGTAAAGTGATCAGCAACCCTTGTAGGGGATTGTTATAGATTAGAATATACGGACGCTAACATGCGCAACTTAGCTTGGAAAGAAGTTGCCAACATTTAAATAAACCAAGCAGAGTAAATCTGTTTCATTTAATATGTAAGCCATTTAAATGCCCAGAGTGCGAGATATTCTATAAATGGGCATTTGCCCGGGAGTTTAGCGAAGCAATTGTAAGTATCATAAATATGGCTTAAAAAAATATTACTTTTAATTTTAATTGACTGTAAATTTCTAGAGCTTGTACAAATAGAATGTCCAAGTCACACATTGTAACGACAAAAGGTAAAAAAAAAAACAATAGGCTATCAGTGAAACAAGAAACGCGTCAGCTATTGTAAAAATGATGATCGCTTTTTACACTAACAACTAAAAATCTAGTTACAAATTAAAAACACTGGAATAAGAAACAAAAGACAAACATTTAATAAAACTAACGATGACCTAATGAATAAAATTTATAAATTTTATAAAATTGATCTGGTCAATCCGTACATCAAGTATTAAAAATTCATACAAGTAACTTTTTCTGAAAACGCATCTCGAACGACATCTTATGAAACATATAACAAACAACCAAACATGAAACATAACAACCTAATACGACTAACAAAAGTTGAATATTTAACAGCAATCAATATTTTTAATAAATTTTTCATTTTATATTATTTGTTGTTCCAATTTTTTATTCAACGGCATATTATAAAGGAGTAAGTAAAAAATTAAAAAATTACCTCAATGGTTGGATCTCTTGGATATTTGTTACAAAGTATTCCCGGGGATACATACATAAGGCCATTTGAATCATTTTCATTGAATACAGATTCATTTTGTATTAGCACAATCAGCTGAGATCTTAAAATTAAACCCTTCCAGCCAAAAGTTTGAGCTCTTGGAGAATTCTAAAATTGAAAAAAACTGATATAAAACACTCCATGACTTTCTTTTGCCAATGTAAATAATGAAAAGTATAACCTATGTTTAATTCATAGAAAAACAATGTAAAATATGACCAAATTTAATCATAAGTGAATGACACAAAATGAAAATCCACCTCTGTTCGTCTTAAAAATACGGATAACTTTTTTCAGTCATTAGCGACAATGTTGGGGTGTAATAGTGTGAGGATCAAATGATTTTTTTGTAACATGAAAATATGTCGTGGCTGAGTGGGATTTGAACCCACAACCACATGATGATAGACGAGCACGTTACCAACTACGCCAATGTGGTTGCCTACGGATAATCTTTAATTGCTGCTATACTAGGCTCTGTACAAAAATGCTTGAAATAACAGTTTTAAAATTCTAATATGCTTCAACTTTGATTACATGTATGTTTTTCGTAAAATGCATGCTAAGGCCGTAGTTTTAAAAATCCTAATTTTTACTGATTTTAATAAACTTAAACAGTAAATTATGAAATGACGCTAAACTAAGCGTTGTAGCAAAATATGTTGAAAATAAAAGTTTAGGTAGGTGTTTAATGAGTGAAATGTTGACAAGTTCTTTCCAACCTAAGTCTCCTTCTAAATACATTGTCATAAGCGTGTACTTTCGAAATAATTGTATAGAACAAAAAACATGCAAAATACTTTGTTTTATAGAAATACGTCATTCCCGAAAAATGTTGGTTACTGAAAAAATTATAAATATTTTCTGAAATTGTTTTACCGATATTGCTTTATATAGTGTTTCCACTTAATATTGCTTCTCTCTGCGAGAGGCCATCAAGTATAGACAGAGAGTATGTCATGTTATATACCAAAAATTAAAAATTATTTTAAAAAACAAATGATAAGGATCTTACGTAAAACAATAATGTGGTGACTAAAATTACGACTTGACTGACATTCCACGATAATTCATAAAACTGTCCAAAGCCTCTACACACTAATTCATTTTTACGTGATATACCATTCGTTGTACATTCTGTCTTGTACGCTTAATAACAAATTAGTACATATTTGAAATCCTCTATAAAGTAGATGCTATTGGCAGTAACAGCTACTAGGCACTTTCATGAAGATTTAAGTGGATTTTCTTTTTTACATAATTAAACAATTATTTGGACAAATAATTCAACTCAAGGTGACTTGAGTGAAATGCCGTAAAGCAATGTAAGCATATGAAATATAAGTATTGCCCTAATATTAAAAAAAATCATCAATTGTACTATTATAAACTAATTAGACATAATTAACATGGTAATATAAGGCACGTCATGATTACGATGGTTTCAACCGACGCACGATCAGCTGAATGCAGATAACGAGAAAGATTCAAGACAGCAGGCCACAGTAACCCTGCACTCGGTAAGGGCGTGCAGTCAAGTGGCATATGGTGACAGATAAACAGGGAGCAAAGGTGTGATCCACGAAAAGCAGTACGCACAGTACTTTCAATGACTACAGATTTTTTTTAAATTTTATTTTGATCTTTTTATTAATAGTCGCCATAGCAACATTATAAAAGTCCGTTGCTTAGTGATAATGAATGAATATTTTCTTAGTGTCGTCTGGGCAATTTATCGTAATGGTTCTACCGAACTGTCTCCTTTACATAGCCGCGGCGGCCGTTATTATTCATCATCTTTATAGCTTCCCACGAGGAGGAGCAGAAGCACCACCACCACCACCCCCACCACCACAGAATCCACCTCCACAGGTGCATTTTGGAGAAGTAGTATACATTGAACCCGTTGATATTGGAGGTGCTGGGGATGGCTAAGGCTTGAACCATCAAGCCAATTCAGCGGGGGATTTGTATACTTCTTCACCGGAGTGGACGTGTGGAATGGATTGTGTGATGGTGGTACACGCACACGCAAACGTGCACGCGCACGCGCACGCGCACGTGCACGCGCACACACACACACACACATTCAAACGCGATGTCTCATACCCACCATCGTATAAACCCCCAACGTATTATGCCATTAATGGCCGGTGGTGGTCATCTGCAATAAACAATCGTTTTTCTTTTAAAATAAAGAAAAAGGATTGATTTAAAAAAAAAACATAGGGAAACTAACTTCGCGCTCGCGTTTTTTTTGTAATGCGAAACTTTTTTTGTGCCCGATCGCAAATTGTACGTTTCAATGAGGACAACTGCCATCAAGCTACCAATAATCGACCAACATGGTAAGTCATCTACACAATGTATTTAACATTATCATTTATCATTCACTCTTCACTTTGCCAAAAACATTCCATTCTAGCTAATTTCTATTTACCTCCAAGTTATCTTATTAACATTACCATATTTTCATAGGCATCACAACGTGTCGTATTCGCTCTTTACTCAGCAAATGACTTTCATCCGTTCTGCAGACATCATTTATTCTAAAACTTTCACATTTCTTAATCAAAATAATCTTTCTGCCCTACACACATGTAAAATCTGGTGTGAAATTCACACGACTTTCTCTTGCCAATTCAATTAATGTAAAATATAACCTAACATTAATAAACACTGTGAAAAAAGAAACGGAAAATGGGCACCTCTGTGATGTACTGGATAGCGCCCTAGCCTACTAAGCGGAGAACACGGGTTCGACTCCCAGCTAGGGTCTGGAAATTATTACGTGCCAAAACCCATCATTACAGTATTTTAACCTACCGAAGTCACTAATGATTAACCTGTTAGTGCTACTTCAAATAAACAAAAAACTAACCTCAAAAATTATAACCTACTATTAATCATGAGTGAATAGTGAATAACATAAAATGAAAACAAACCTTAGTTTGTCTTAATAATCGAGAAAATCACTCATTAGTATTAAACTTTGTAGATAAAAGTGCATAAAAAAATGTTGTAAGTTTTAAATTTCTTATAAATTTGATTATTAAATTATTTTGGTTCAAATAAACATACAGAGGTCAAACATCACCTGGTTTAGGTAAAGATAAACAGTCTTGTTCATTGACTGTAGGAGTAGACTAATTGTTCATTCACACCTATCTGAACTGTACTTATTTTTTGATTTGACTTTTTTCTCTGCTTACTCCTTAGTTATTACATTCTGTTCTAACAACTTTTTACTAAAATATATTTTTAATATAACCAATTTATTAATTAAGTTACTTTCTAAGCCAAACAGCTTCTGATTCTGATTCATTTCTTTTATCACTTATAATCAATAAAATTCACTATAACCAATTTATTAATTAGGTTACTTTCTATTCCAAACAGCTTCTGATTCATTTAATTTTTCAGTTCTGTATTTTGGTTAGTCAAATCTGTTTGTAGATTAGACCTTTTTGAGTCCCAGTTAGATAGTTTTGATTCAAGATCAGTATATCGTTTTGTAATTTTGATATAACTGATTTAAAGTCCCCTTTTAATTCTGTTTGTATTTTAGATACTTTTGTGTACACGTTTGTATACATATCTGCTATCATTTTCATAAATTGACCGAACCTATCATCTGATTGATTCCGCTGGTGGTTTTCCTACCTATCAGATTCACTATCGCTACTACCATTACAATCTAGTTCTTCAGTTAAATTTCTTACCGAATTCCATTGATGCCTTTTTTAATTATTTGTGAATATTAGGTAATTTGAAATTAAGTAATTAGCCACTACGCTGAACAGTAGAATATAGAATTTTATCATATCTTGCAATTCCTGCATCCAATTAATTACACTCATATACAGGGTGATTCATGAAGTTCTCCCCCCACTTCTACAGCACATTGTACTAGTAAAAATAATGAAAAAATGTTATATAAACATAGGTCCGAAAACGCTTCGTTAGCGAGTTACAGCTAGCGAAAGTTTCGCCTGGATTTCAGTTCACCAGGTGAAATGAGGTCTTCCTGGAATTGTGGTAAGGTAGATTAAGGGGCGAATTCAATCATTTCTTATGGTTTTTGATCTGATAAATTGAATAAAACAGGTCCCAGAACTGTAAGTTTAATAGTTTTTAAGAAAACCAGTGTCAAATGCAAAAAATGGAGTGAAAAACTTATTTTTTCATCTTTGGGCAAGGATAACTGTGTTATTTCACCAAGAAACAGTTAAAATTTTTCAATAAAACATGTAGAAAATTTTATTCTGAACAAACCGGTGTAAATTAAGTACACAGAAAGCGAATAGATGTTTGATTAAATGAGTTTTTATTCATAAGAGTACAAAGTAAAATTAACCGGAAAAACTAAAATGAAAAAATGTGTTTTTTTCACTCCATTTTTTTGCATTTGACACTGGTTTTCTCAAAAACTATTCGCTTTCTGTGTACTTTATTTACACCGGTTTGTTCAGAATAAAATTTTCTACATTTTTTATTGAAAATTTTTAACTGTTTCTTGGTGAAATAACAAAGTTATTCTTGCCCAAAGATGAAAAAATTGATTTTCACTCCATTTTTTGCATTTGACACTGGTTTTCTCAAAAACTATTTAACTTACAGTTCTGGGACCTGTTTTATTCAATTTATCAGATCAAAAACCATAAGAAATGATTGAATTCGCCCCTTAATCTACCTTACCACAATTCCAGGAAGACCTCATTTCACCTGGTGAACTGAAATCCAGGCGAAACTTTCGCTAGCTGTAACTCGCTAACGAAGCGTTTTCGGACCTATGTTTATATAACATTTTTTCATTATTTTTACTAGTACAATGTGCTGTAGAAGTGGGGGGAGAACTTCATGAATCACCTGTATTTTAATTCAAAACGACACACAAAAATTGCTCATGAAAAAACAAAACCTTTACTAGTCCTGTCAAAAACAGCTGGGCTTTGTTCTTTTTCTTTTTATTCATTTATTATTATAAAAATGAAAACAACTTAGCCAGCATTTCAGCACAACTTGTTACAAATTTCACATAAACTGCAAGGTCATCAACGACGTTGGTGTGTACTGTGTAAGGATGAAATGATTTTTTATAACTTACGAAAATATGCCGTGCTTGAGTAGGACTCGAATCCACTCAATAACCCATTTGTCACAAATTTAATCATGTTGATTTAGAAAAGAGCAAATGTACTCTATTGAGCAATTATGGGGAAGTGTTAATGTGGCATAACAAAAAGCATGGCAATACAGCCGGACAGATTTGGTATCACACCTTGCCTAATTGGCCGGTAATGGTCCATTTACAGCGATTAGGTCGCAATTCAGAATTTATGGCCACCGGAAATTAACTTGTATTTTAAGCAGAAGCATTCAAAGACATTCAAATGAAAATTAAACAATAAATGAAGAATAAAAGTAATTTTACAGTACCCCTCCCTCCCACCAATAGAAAAGTACCAAAAATATTTATAAGAAGTCGTTTTCATGGTAAAGATTCCTTTAAAAGTTAAAAAAGTTTCTCAGTAATTGGTTAATAACATAGTTTTTTGTTATTAGGTCGAGAGACTATCATGCAACAAAGTCCAACATGATGAACAATACTGCAAATTGGACATACTAACAATAAAAAAAAAACAAGATGGCAGTTGTAAAACAACAAAGTACTTAAGTTCACAAACAACAGTAAATGTAAAGTAAACGGTGAACATAAAAAGTTGATTATGAATACAAGACAATGAAAATAAACAGCTGAACAAGATGTCACTCAACAAGAACAAATCAATTATCAAACAAAACAATAATAAAAAAGCTGGACTACAAATTTCCTTGAAATACCAAATACATATTGACCATCGAAAACCACACATCACTTGAAGAAAGAATATGGAAAATAATAAAATGGTTACTGAGAAAGCTAAACCGAGGAAATATAATCGACGGAAACAAATTTTATAATTACTCACTTGAAGGGTTTCAACAAATGACAAAAGCACGATGATGGACAGAGAAGAATGGAAAACTCTAAAGTGATAGAATGTTAACAACATGGGCTACAAAAAGAGGTTTCAGAAATCTCTAAAATTACTTTATAAGGTGTACAATGGCCATATTATACAAAACTTTGATTATAATACCATAAATGATATATATGGTAGCAGTCTGCAAATTAACAAATATGAGCAATTAAACATGCATGTGATAAAAATAAAGTTTTTTTCAAAAACAATACAAAATGATGAATGGAACGATAATGAAAGTAACAGAGCGAGATGTCAGTCAAAATAAAGAAAACAATGCATACATACATTATGGCGGAATTTGTAAACACTATCTTGAGCGAAAACAAACGTCTGTTCTGTGAACATTATCTTAACTGAAGACACTCAAAAAAACTGGTAAACATGATAAAAATATCAACAATAAATGACAGGTATACAGAGAAAACATAATATGAACAGATTATATAAATAGACCAATCATGGCAATAGTTGTTAATACTCATAAAAAGCACTGCAATCAGTCAGTTATGGCGGAATTTGTAACTTCACTATCTTAAGCGAAAACAAATGTCTGTTCTGAGAACATTATCTTAACTGAAGACACTCAAAAAAACTGGTAAACATGATAAAAATATCAACAATAAATGACAGGTATACAGAGAAAACATATGAACAGATTATATAAATAGACCAATCATGGCAATTGTTGTTAATACTCATAAAAAGCACTGCAATCAGTCAGTTATGGCGGAATTTGTAACTTCACTATCTTAAGCGAAAACAAATGTCTGTTCTGTGAACATTATCTTAACTGAAGACACTCAAAAGAACTGGTAAACATGATAAAAATATCAACAATAAATGAGAGGTATACAGAGAAAACATAATATGAACAGATTATATAAATAGACCAATCATGGCAATTGTTGTTAATACTCATAAAAAGCACTGCAATCGGTCAGTTATGGCGGAATTTGTAACTTCACTATCTTGAGTGAAAGAAACGTCTGTTCTGTGAACATTATCTTAACTGAAGATACTCAAAAGAACTGGTAAACATGATAAAAATATCAACAGTAAATGAGAGGTATACAGAGAAAACATAATATGAACAGATTATATAAATAGACCAATCATGGCAATTGTTGTTAATACTCATAAAAAGCATTGCAATCAGTCAGGTTAAAAAAGAAGATCACCGATCTAATGATCAATCGATGACTTAATCAGTAAGACAAAAGATAACCTGAATAAACGCATCACTATGAAAGAAAATAAGGAAAAATTCTTGATGACACAATGAAAATTAACAAATACTACACTAACTAAAAGGGTTTTTAAAAATATATTTGATTTTCAAAGAGCTACCAATGAATAAAACCTATTCAAGTGATCATTTGCACCAAATAAGTGACTGCACGGTAAAATAATTTTAAACTTATAAATATATGTACGTATTTTAAATTATAGAGATATGAGGTGATAAGGGGGGGATATGGAATGAAGCTTTAAGTGTGTAAGGTACTGGATGAAGTTGAAAAATTTACATATGAGGAGAGACCCAAAAGTAATCGGACTGAGAGAGCACTGCCATTCGTAGGCATAGTAGACAGTTCTCCCGCTAGACGGAGCTAGTAGAGATCTTCAACAAACAACTGCCTAGACAGCGACAGTTTGTAAGTTTACGTTTGATCGTAGTGTTGTGTTTCTCTCTTTGTCATGTTTCGCCAGCAATGTCATTAAGCATCTAGTCAATCTTCCACTAGCTTGACGCTTTCTTGGTTTCGGGGTCATACCAAATCTCATCACCTGTAACGACTCTGGTCACAAAGTTTGGATCACTTTCTATGTCGTTTTTCAAGCCCTGGCTTATATTCAATCAAATGTTTAGTTGATCCTGTTTGAAAAGGCGTTGAACAAATTTAGCGGCAACACGTCTCATTTCCAAATCCAGTCCAAAATCTCCCCCAACTCACAATTATTTCTTCAGAAATTTCCTCGAGCGTGAAACAACAAACCTCGTTGATTTTTCAAGTTTTCATTATTTTGAGATGTTGGACACCCAGAACAAACATGACCTTCAATACTCATCTTACCACGTTTTAAGTGCCAAAAATACTCGAAAACTTTTGTGCGGTTCTTATCATCCTCCTTGAAAGCCTGTTGAAGCATGTGGGAAGTTTTTGTTGTTGATTTTTCAACCAGGAAAGAAAATTTCAAACACACACTTTGTTTTTTTTTAAATCTGTTGTAACGTCACAGACGGAACACAACAACAGTAAGAAAAACACAGCACTATGATAAAACGTAAAACTACAAACTGATGCTGTCTATGCAGTTGTTTGTTAAAGGTCTCTACTAGCTCCAACAAGCAAGCGAACTCACTACAATGCCTACAAATGGCAATGCACTCTCAGCCCGATTTCTTTCCTCACTTTTGGAAAAAGTGTTCAGTAAAATGATGCAGTGCGAAAGTGGTTTCTTTCAAAGTATGAGAGACTTAGTCTGGATCCTATGTATTGTAAAAATGTTATGTATAATGCCTACTTTGGGGCAATTTTAACTTACGCTCTGCGTTAAAGAAGGTAGAGAGTAGAGTTTAGGTGGTAGAGATGAAGGTCAAGAGTAGGAGTATGGTGGGAAGACAAGAAGGGAAATAATAAGAAATGATGTTATTAGGGAGCAAATGGAAATAGAGTGTCTGTCAAAGAATGTTGGACAGAAAAAGCTTTATTATTTTGGCCAAGTCAATCGGTTGGAGGAGAGTAGACTGCAGAAAAGGATGGTTTATTTACGAAATGGAGGGAAATAAACCAAGGGATAGACCAAGAGTGAGATGGATGGGATTAATTATGGATGATTTAGGGAAAATTTGTGATGCCAAACAATGCAGGGGAGATAGTTTAAAGATAGAGATAGGCAGGAGGTGTTGTCTAAGGCCCAACCTGAAAAAATTGGAAATGGGATATAGATGATACAAGTTAAGAGTTATTTTAATGGTTAATTTGTGAAGCGGTGATTTTTTTTCACTGAAAAATCAAAAAAATATCTAGTTTAAGACACTCACACAACTTTATTCTACCAGTATAAAACAATGAAAAACAAAACCTAATTTACACTTTCTCTTGACCTATATGAATATAAGGAAAAAGTAGTATGTAATGGGTGGTTTATTATTTTTTTGATAAATCACCAGATCTGATGTGCACATACATCGCTGTATAGAAATGAATTCATTTCTTGAAACTACATCCAGATACGCCCACTTCGATGTGACGTAATGCATAACAGGTAGCGGATAATATTTCATAAAGAATTAAAATAAGAGATTGCCATTTTACTCATACATACCACAGGGAAAACTGAACAAAAATATATCTAAACTATTTATGTTAGCGAATGTTAACATATCACAAAATATCAAGAAAATCTATAAAATAAATCAAATTTTATGCAGTTTTTTGAAAACTGACCCGAATTTTTTCTTACCCTTAATGAACTTTACATCCCCGCTACGTAGAATCAGATATATAAAAGTTGCACCATACAAATTATTGACCCTAGAACTGCGCTAAATGAACCGTGCTCAAAATCAAACCTCCACAGGATGGTAATACCTAATATATCACTTGGACTAATATGAAGCTAAACAGCACTTATAAAAAGATGTCTCTGGTGGTACAATGCTTACCTCACTGACCAGTAGAAATAGCAGGCGTTGAATACTTAAGTTATACGGGTCCCGAATTTTTATGTATAGAGCACACGTAGCACTCACGTTTATTAATTTATGTGCGTTACGTTTTATAAAAAGCGTTTGCAGATATATTTTGGCGTATGGACGAGACCATATAGACATGCAGTTTGCACCTATATAGAAAGGTTTACTGAGATAGTTTGAGGTTATGGACAACACCATGTTTAGACAAACGATTTTCCAACAGTACGCTACGGTTTGCGGAGATAGACTGGGGCGAACTCTAACTGACTGCATTGGACGATAAATAAAGGTCACTTTTTATTGACTATTCAAAACTACTGATTCTCCAGTCGAAACATGTCCTAATTCTTGTTTAAAATTATACATTAAAAAAATTGTTCTTGTGTGTTTTTTTTAAATAGTTTCTTTATCGATTCATCCGTTTCATTCTGGAAAATACTTACAATACTTATTTACTTTTCAGGAGCTGAAATTAAAATTTTCATCAAGAAATCATAAAAAATATCAGGCCTATAATCCAAAAATTTACCCAGGCGGTAAAACCAATACAGTTTAATCGGATGTTAAACCACGAAAAAATCTTAGCTCAAATTCTTATAGACTGAAGAAAAGGTGCATAAATCGAGGAATAATATTTCTTAAATTATTTATTACATTTAATATTTATTTATGTAAATCCTAAGGTAACCAATAAATTTTTTTTAAATAAATGTTTCCTTTATACTTTGTCGGAAAATTGTCTGCCCGTATACTATGACAATGACCCAATATCTCAGACAGAAACAGTTATACTATTAACCATGAAATTGCAAGCTTCCTAGTAAATCAATCAGTCGCGTACCTCCACCCGTCCAGCCTTACAGTGTTGCCACTTTACCCACCCTCCTCATGACATTGGAATTGCTTCACTCACTCGGTTCATCAATGCAAGCTTGACACAAGTTTCGTCATATTTGTGGACTGTTTTTGTTAAGTAATTTTCGTTTTAAAAATTTGTTTATTTTAAAGGTCTACCATTTAATTGTTTAATACAGTCTTTCTTTAAAAAAATCTAAAAGTTCATTTGTTAGTTTTTTAGTGTATTAATTGTATTTTAAGTTGTATGAATGAATTTAGTGATTTTGACGAACAACTTGTAAATAGACTTCCGAACAGTGATCATCATTATCGAAAAAAGACCTTGGAAAACGAACACTTTTTCAAAATTTGGATAACAATCCTGAAGCAGCAACAAAATTAAATTTCTAATTTTAAAAAATTAATAAAAAAAACTGAGAGATTTTAAACAATCTAATCTTGTCAATCATGTCGAGCACCTGACATACGTGATATCTGCAATAATTTACATAAATTAGATATCTGCAATAAATGCTGAAGTAGATTCTGAAATATTTTGGCGTTTATTGAAAAGAGAAATTTCTAAGCGTTCCGTGTCATTGTCTAGTCAAAAATGTTTAAGAAATTCATTTTTTATAAATGAGTAAATTAAGTGTTCTTCGGAGAAGCGAATGTTTAGGTCTTCCAAAAACCTAATGCAGTATCACGTAAATAAAGAGGAAAAAATTGACGTTTATATTTGTCATCCCAGAAGTTAACTGTAGCTGCACGTTCATAATCCTTAAAGAAATTTTGCAGTTTTCATTACAGTTAGCGTAAAAAAATCGATGGAGCAATGAAAGGTAATTTAGGTTTTGGTGTGACGGATTGAGGAGTACCATCCATGTCTGAAGGAAATGAAAAATCAGTCTGTGTAGAGATACAATTTGATGGGTATATAAACCTAAGTGATAAAGCAGTCTTAAGATCGGCTAAAATTTGGGTAGGTTTGGAGTTATGTAGAAGGAATCGTAGCATGTTCAATTAGGTACTTGAAAGCATGATCGCAAGGTTCCTGGATGCATTAAGAAGATATAAAATAATATTTTCGAAGACGAAGGACCCCTCTAAGATAGTCAAAATCGGCGGTAAATGGAATAAAACTTTGATGGTCTTTAGCCAAAACTTTAGCCTGGTCTAAATTAAGAGATTTAACAACATCGGATCTAATAAGATTGGTAATTAGGAATGAAGCAACGTAAACAGAGTTAAACGAAACAAAATGTTAAAACAGAAAAACAATGTTCTCATAAATGACAACATGAATTGTTTAAATGAACAATGCAGAAACCTGTGAAAGTGCATACACAAAAATTAAAATTAAAAGTAATTGAGATAATGAAAAATATATACTAACAACCACGTGGATCAGAAATACTTTTAGCCAGTAACCCTTTTGATGGTGAAGATTATGCTGGTGAATACTGTTATGATGATATGAATTGTATGACTGATTACACTGTACATCTTGTACTGATGATACCTGATAAAAAAATTTACATTTCATTAATTAATATACAGCGATGAGTGTAATTAAACAAAATAAATTATAATAATTATAATTCTAGCAAATATAGTTATAATTTAATTAATTTAATTATAATTTAATTATAGCACTTAAATTCTGTTACATTTAATTAATGATAGATGGTAATGCAAAATGAACTAACACCCACAACAGGTATTCGACGAGGGATGTGATTTTTTTCGGGGGGCCCCCCTGAGCCCCCGGAAGGCGGTAACCAAAAAGTCATAATTTTCTGGTAGGTTTCAGGGGACCCTTCAACACTGTTCGTCATGACTTTTGCTCTCCGATGCTTCCTTATAGGTTAGAATTTATGTCAGTGAGTGAGTGAGTGAGTGAGTGAGTGACACTGGGGCTTTATATAATGTAGTCCGAAGACTAAATAATCAATCTCTAGGTAATTAATAATTTCACCTGTAATAATGAATTCAACAGCAGATAAATGTGTCAGGATATTGTGTAACAAAACCACACAAATTAATGTTCAGTAAATCAGTTTATAAAAATAGATGCAGCAGTAGTAAAAGCCAACCAATCAGAACCCATTGAAATACAAGACCGTAGCTGCCACAGGCCACACATTTAGAAAAAAATATAACACTCACACAACTTTCTCTTGCCAATGCAAATAATGACCAATATAACCTAATATTAGTAATAAAACATTAGAAATAAACTAAAAACTAACCTCAATAAACATAACCTTATTTTAATCATGAGTAAAAGACGCAAAATGAAAATCAACCTCAGTTTTGCTTAGAAATACGGAAAATCACTCTTTCACGCTAAACTAGGCTCTGTAGAGAAAAATGCTCTAAATAAAAGTTGTAGATCTTTTAATTTTTTATAAATTCGATTATATAGTTTTTTGTCATAAAATCCATACTAAGGCCGAAATCTTTAAAAAATAGGTTTTTCACACGTTTTTGTGAGAAAAAACAGAACATTGCTAATTACCGCTAAACTAAGCGTTAAACAAAAAAATGTTTGAAACAAAAGTTGTAGAATTTTAAATTTTCTACATTTTTTATTATATAAATTTTTGCGCTATAATACATATTAAAGCCGTAATCTTAAAAGAAAACAATTTTTTTACGTAAAAACAGCCTCACCAAGAATTTCAGCAAACATGGCGCCTACCCTATCTTGTAGAGAATAAAAAATTGAGTAAACCAGGCGCTGTTTAAAAAAATCATAGAACCAGTTTTTGATAAAATTGCAAAAAAGTGAAAAATTACACGAATAAACTACTACTTCCGGTTAACCGATTTTCATGAAAATGTTCGTGTCGGGTTTGTGTAGTGGTATGTAACTTAAGTTCAAATTGTTTAAAGTTTCAAGTTCGAACGATGTTCCGTTCTTGAGATATTTTGTACACACACACACACACACACACACACACACACACACACACACTCACACACACACACACACACACAGACCAATCGCTAAAAACATGTTTTTGGGTTCAGGGGGTCTGAAAACTTGTAGATCCGGTGAAAACTCGATTTCGAAAAATCGACATGAAAACAATACTTTCCTTCCTATTGTAATATAACAAATTTACTGGACACCTGGAGTTGTTTATTTTTTGAGTCTATTAAAATAGTAAACATCTCCAGCTGATTGAAAAATTAATACTTTAGAATTATTTAATTCACATTGACAAAATTATTATTTAAAAAAAGTTATTTATTCTAGTTGCTAGGCGACTAAAGAAGAAGAAAAGATTTTGTACAAATTATTTGAGTGAGGGACAATATGGCGAACCGAATAGGCAGGTCCCTCATTCATGCATTAAAATAGTCTTCTACAACGATATAAGCAATTAGATTGTTTCATTCTTATGTGTGTATTTTAAAGAAAGTTCTTTCAAATTTATTAATTGATGTTACATTAAATGGATTCATAATTTAAATGAGATTAGTTGATTGCTGTTTATGTAAACTGATTGTTATTATTTGGTTTTTTTTACTTTAATACAGTAAATAATAAAAAATATCAAGTGAAAATAATTAAAGAAAAATTTTTTATTTATAATATTACAAAAATTGGCATCTCTTGTGTGGATGATAATTCAACTACTCCACACTATATATTCGTTTAAAACGTTGAAATGAGAAAGTAAAAATATATAACACCGAATAGTGTTGTTGAAATACGTTTATGCCGCCATACGTAATGGCAAATACAACTACCGTATGATCGAAAATAAAATATTTCATGCCGGTGTTTTGCGACATAACAAAACTTCAGAAGTTTTACAAGTTACAACTGTATTAACCAGTGTTTGTTGTAGAAATGTTAAATGACTGACAAACAGGTGGCACAGGTCAGCGATTGTGTCTAATAAATGTAAATAAGCAATTGTCTGAAAAAGATAATGAAAGAAACTAGCCTTTCAAAATCTAAAATCACCACACAAAAAAAAATTACAGTCATTCAGTCAGCTATAGCAAAATACTAATTCCAAAATTATTAGTTAAGTCTTAGTGAAGCTGAAACATTGGAATACTAAAGCAAAAAAAAAAATACAAAATTATATGAGCTACATACAAACCTTTACACAAATGAAATACATTGCGAAGAACGACGGCGGGTGAAAAGCAAAGTATCACAGTTTGGAAACGGAAGAAAGGGAATAACACACAAAAGCGAACTACTACGTAAAAGTAAAACTAACTGCAGTGATGTAGGAGCAAAATCAAAATGCGAGACAAGAACCGTGTAGGAAAGACAACAGGCTACAAGGAAATTGTTGCACAAACGGGCGAAATCAAGCCCAAACGAGGGTGGTAAAAAAAACTGGTTTCAAAGGAAAAGGACAATTCAAGGCTGGTAAGAAGGTGGGAGTGAACAGCTTCTTTCACGTCGTCATCTGTGCCAAACCGCTTGCCACCGAAAAACTCCTTTAGGTAGCGGAACAAGTGAAAATCACTTTGTGTTAAGTCTGGACTATACGGCGGATGGTTAACCTGTTCCCATCCAAATGATCTGATCAGATTTTGCGTTCGAATGGCAGAATGGGGCCTGGCATTGTCGTGCAGCAACTAAACTCCAGACGTCAGAATGCCACGTCGCTTATTCTGTATTGCGCGGCGAAGATTAGTCAGGGTGGCGCAGTAAGCGGTGGAATTTATTGTTGTCTCTCACTGCATAAACTCGACTAACAAGACATCCCAAAATATAAGATTTAAGACTATCCCAAAACACTGTAGCCATAATCTTGCGTGTTGAGATTTTCTGCTTGTCCTTGACATTGACTTACGATGACGTGTGACGCCATTCCATAGACTGACGTTTAGACTTTGGGGTAATGTGAGATACCCATGTTTCGTCCCCTGTGACAATATGTTCTAAAAGTTCATCACCTTCTCTATGGTTTCAGTCCAAAAATTTAAGTGAACAAGCCATTCTTTTTATTTTGTTATCCTCAGTAAGGAGTCTGGGAACCCAACGTGAACACAATTTGTGAAATTGCAAATTTTCAGACACAATTTTGTTCAAAGATGTTCTGCTCACATTCAGAAACTCCAATGATAAACTTGAAACTTTGAATCGCCGGTCTTCATGAATCTTTTCTTCCACGGCATTAACCAAATCTTCTGTCACGACTGATGATCGGCCTGAACGCGGTTCATCATGGATATCGTCCTGTCCATTCTTAAAATTTCTCACCAACTTACGAACTTTGCTGTCACTCATCGCATTGAGGCCGTACACTTCAGTTATCTGGCGATGAATTTCGGCTGCTGAAATATTCTTTGCTGTCAAAAACCGTATAACGGAACAAATTTTACAGTCCGCGGGCTGATCAATTGTTTGAAACATTTTTAATTAATACTGTAAACAGCACATTGGAACATACAACAATAACTATGACCTATCACCGTGGCTCTTGGAGACATTTATTGCCCTTTCAACTATTTCAATATCTGCATCTTCTTCAACAACAAATGCGGAGATATTTTCTGTTTTGTGGCCCAACACGGAAACATATAGCAGAATCATTGAAAGATAATTGACATCGTAGTCAAAAGGTATGGGTAGGAGTAGGAATAATTAAGTGTCAGACTATCATAAAATTCCTTTCAATACTTAAATTTTCCTAAAAGGACATAACTACTTCTGGAAACATTTGTTTTTAAAAGACTTACTTTTTTCTCAACAAACAAGACCTAAATTGATCCTTAAAAACCAATTATCATAAAAAAACCAACAACCAAACTAATTCTATATTCAGGTAAGTCATTTGTACATATTATATAGTAACTCTTCTTTTATTTTTTGATTGTAAGTACTTTTGCTTATTACAACATTAACACAAGGTGAACTAGGTGAAGAATTAACGCAAGGTGAGCCAGATAGTTCTGTCCGACAATAACAATTTCTATATCAATAAATTTGTAAGTATCATAAAAAGAAATACTTATTTACCTTGGTTAAGGTAAGGATGATAAAGTTCAGTAAAATATTGCAAGGTGATCGAGTCAATTTATAAACCATCTAGAATGTAATATGTTAAAATCATAGTGAAACTGGTTTATATTACAAAGTAAATTATTGTAAAGTACTCTAAAAAAATAGTAAAAATAATTTAATATAAATGTTTGCTTATTACATCACAAGGTAAATCAGATGATGAATTAACACAAGGTGAGCCACTTAATTCTGTCTGACAATAAGAATATTTCTATATGTATCATAAAAAGTTATAGTTATTTACCTTGATTAAGGTAAAGAATATAAAGACAAGTAAAATATTGCAAGGTGATCAAGTCAAATGAAGGGGTCCGCGGAAGATAGTGCTAACTCACATTTTGTGAAAAAACTGGTTAACCACTCTACCAAGCTAAGTTTACATTGTACTATACCTCAGTGATAATAGTTTTGCTATTTCTTGCACAGAGTGCTCTGCAAACACCATGCATTATTTTGACTCTGGTTGTTTCACTATAAAGTTTGGGTGGAAGATAGTGCTAACCCAACAATCAATGGCCGGTAATGTTTAATTTCCCGCTAAAATAATTCGAGAGGTATTTGAGGCGGTTTGTAGTAATGAAGAAAGTGACTGTGAACATGTAATGATGCTGTTCCTGACTTCTTACCTACTATGTAGTGCATCAGAAGATGATTTAAAGGTAAGTTGTGGCTTAGCATTATTTTACTCTTAAAATATCCTAAAAATGGTGTTGTTAGCATAAGATTTTTTTTATTATATTCCTGTGACACGTAGTGATTCAACTATTTCATGTAATATTTTTGAAGGCATTTGGCACCTAAACAATATTTTAATTATGGCCTAGTTTCTTTATTTTGAGTAGTGTAACAAAAAAGTGCTTTGAGGGTTAGTACTGTTTTGCCCCAGCACTTGGAGTTAGAAATGTAGTGTGAGTTAAGAATATTTTTCCATCAGCCGGCATTATTTAAAGGAACGTGGTTTTTAAAAATGGTGAAGATAATATGCTAGGTTAAAAATTTTAATATTTCAAAGTAAGCGTATTAAATTTTTTTAATTTTAGTAACTACATTTCTGGTATCTTGCATATTATTTAGTCACACAATAATGTAATGAGTTAACATTTATATAAATGGTAAACAATGCTTTAAAATAAACATGATATTAATATTATCAGTGCATGATCTGTAGTCATAATGACTATTATTTTTTTATATTATTAAGCTACTAGCTAGTTCATACGAGAGACTTCAGTCAATGCCTTTTTATGTGTTTATTGGACTTCTAACTTAAAGTTATTTTCTATTACAGGAAAAATTGGGTGAGACCAAATAGAGATTTAGTAGACATTCCAGAAGCTGGTCACCACGTTTTTCTCCGTGAAACCTCCTCGCTCTCGCAAGAGAAATAGGGAAACATAAACAAACGAAGAGAACACTCCAGATCAATGGGGCATAATATTTAAGTGTTGCAGAAAGTCAACGTTTAATGTGACAAACCTGACTAAGGACGACTGAGACAGAACATAAACACAAGAAGAATACGAGTACATCGATATAAATGGAGATGATGTAACTTTCACTAAAGATATTTGTTTGAAAAAGAGATGACTGTGACTATGAAATTAAGTACCTTGTTAATTAGAAATTCAGAGAGGTTTCACTGAAAAAAGAGACAGTCCTAGTATGAAATGGCAACTTAAAACAAAATACAAAGAAAGGAACTGTACCGATAAGAAAGAAAATCATTGAAATAAATAAACTCCTGCCATATGGCCTATATGGTCTGTACTACCAGAACCTATATCATCAATACTACCAGAACTTGCATACAAGTCCTGTATCTGAAAGTGAAGAAAATGTTCAAACTATTGAGTAGGATATTTTTATCTTGTCAAACTTCAGTTTTCGATTATGCTAACCCCTTATATTTTGTGAAATCCCAGGAAGAAAATAATGCTAACCCACAAAATTGCCATCATGATTTTTCTTAAATATTCTGTAAAAATAAAATGTGCAGCTCGTTTTGAACAGGATGCTATATTTATATTCTTAAGAACCTAAATTAACAGAGAATAATAAATGTTCAACAAAAAATTCATAAACATGATTTGTAGATTTCAGTAAACTTTTAAAATGCTATTGCGTAAAATTATGTTGATGTGGGTTAGCACTGTCTTCCCCCCCCACCGACCCCTTCAAATTATAAACCAAAGTAAATTATTGTGTAGTACTGTAAAAAATATTAAAATACTAATCCATAACTAATTTTTTTCGTAAAAAAACCTAGTATGATAAACAGAGATAAACAATAGTAAAAACAAAAAACTTATAAATAGAGGAAACTGTTGTCTATAGAATCATTCCATATTATTTCGTATAACCATGTTTATTCCCAACGGTCAAGTGAGGCATACCATTCCAAAACTCGCTATCTGTAATTTCTTTTGAAATTGCATTATTGGTACCACTGTAATAACCTTCTAAAACCGCATAATATTTTCATTCAATGTCTTGCCAAAAGTGGCTATTTACTATATAATATATTAAAAAGTGTGTGTCTTTCCCAAACTTTCTATAATGTTGTGGGTTGTCATGACAAAACTGTCTATTTACATCCTAGAACGTAGACCAATAATAATGCTTAAAAGTGGTTATGTGACCCATGAGATCATGTGACTCCATACTGAAATCTCTTTCCACAACTCTCCATTTTGTTTTATTGTAAGCTAGAGGAGTTTAGACAGAAGTGTTGATATTCTTATTTTTGTAAATCTAAAATGAATTTTAATATTAATGAAGTTGAACCAGGAAAAGGTCGCAAAAAGATTTCAAACCCTGAGAAATGGAAGAAAACCCAAATGAAGAAACAAAGGTAAAGAAAAACAATTTTATTTTGTTAGGCTAGTTTTTATAGGGAAAAAATAACTATAATAACTAATAATTTAATAATAATAACTAAAATTAATAAAATAACTAATAATTTCTTGTCAATGCAAATAATGAACAATATAACTTAACATTAGTAATAAAATAAAAATCTAACCTAAAAATACGTATATACCCTATAACCTAATTTTAATCATGCGTGAATGATGCAAAATGAAAATCAACCTTAGTTTGGCTTAATAGTACGGAAAATAATCACTCTTTGACGCTAAACTAGGGTCTGTAGAGAAAAATGCTTCGAGTAAAATTTGTAGATCTTTTAATTGCCTATGAATTTGATTACATATATTTTTGTCGGAAAATCCATACTAAGGTGAAAATCTTAAAAAATCCACTTATACAAATTTTCATGAAAAAAAAACAAAATCTCAAATTACCGCTTAAACAAAAAAGTGTTTTGAATAAAAGTTTTAGTTTTTTTAAATTTTCTAGAACTTTAATTATATACACTTTTGCCGTAAAATGCATTTTAAGGCCGCAATCTTAACAAATACAATTCAACAAGAGCACAGCCTCCGAAAGAAATTCAGCAGACATGGCGGCTACCCTATCTTGTAGAGGATGAAAAATATAGTAAATAACGCGAAAAAAATCTTACCAGCCGTTTGAAAAAATTGAAGGAAAGAGAAATATGACATGAAAAACCACTACTTCCAGTTGACCGATTTTAATGAAAATGATCGTGTCGGGTCCTTCAGTAGTATCCAACTTAAGTTTCAAGTTTCAACTTCGCACGATGTTCCGTTCTTCACATATTCTTTTCACACCCAGATTCGGAAACACTCGCACATACACACACATGCAAGTGCCCAAGCATACTCACACCCACACAGACCAATCGCTATGAACGTGGTTTTTGGGTTCAGGGGGTCGGAAAAGTTTATATCCAGTGAAAACTCGATTTCGAGATATCCACATGAAAACTTTTTATATACATTCATATGGGCAAGAGAATGTAAAAAGTCACAAAGAATCAGGTCTTGCGAGTACAGTGGGTGGCCAACACCGTGGTGCCGTATTTCGCAAAGAACGCCTTCACCGACAAGACGTAATGGGCTGGCGCATTGTCTTGATGAAGCATTTAGGAGTCGCTCTGCCACAAATATATATATATATATATATATATATATATATATATATACACACCTTTTAAATCTTGGTCCTTCTCGAGAACTCTTGAAAACTCTTTCCTTTTAGATATTTTCACAATATTCATTTAGGGCAAGAGAAAGTATAAAATGATTAATGCAATCATTCCAGTAAGCACTGTGACAAAACTTTTATGACACTTTTAAATTGAAAATTGAGTTTCTGTTATGATAATAATATAAAATTTCTAAATAAGAAGCTAAGGTTCCAAACTTGGATTACTTGCCGGAGCCCGCGATCATCACCTCAGCCCTACAATTGGCTTAGAAGATCCCTGGGCCAGAGGCGTTTTAAACGTCTGGGCTGAGTACCCGGTATCGCCCTAGTGTACATATTTTGTATGAGAATTTGCTGATGATATGGGTTATGGAAGAAGTTGGTTGAATTCCTTGTCCCTTTGACAAGGTCAAGTGCCTATTGCTATTCAAATTATTCAAGAATCATCAAAGATGGGTACTTGCGTCGTATTGCAAAATTGTCATTTGGCTAAAACGTTCATGCCTACATTAGAATATGTATTATTATAAATTTATTCTTTTTCGTTTCATGACAATACAAAAAAGAACGCTTGCATCTATCTGCACTGGTATAACTGGATTATTGAATGTATAATATCTTCATAATTATGTAATTATCTGAGAAGAAGGTTAAAAAGTGGAATATATATATATACGCTGAACAACTTTGGCGCACATTACAAAATTTGACAATATCTCTTCAAAACAATAAAGTGACAAAATAGATGTGCAAAAAATCCGTTATCTGTCAAAAATTAAATATATAGTTAAAATTTCCGCATGTACAGATGAAAACAATTACATTTTAATTAATAAATGTTCACATAGAGTTTTAATTATCAATGGGTTTAAAGCGGGTAGTCCCAGTGGATTTACCAGGAAAATAAGATTTTAATTTTCATTCCGTTGTTACTAAGAGAACAGTAATCCTGTATTGTTAGTATTATTATTATGTTATGATGATATTTTATTAAAATGTCTCTATGAAATATTCATTTTATAAAATTTTAAGTACTTTAAATCTGAAATAATTTAATGCACTGTGTAAATAAATGTAATCCCCGTTAATATGAGATAAATGTATTTTTGTTATACGTAAAGCTACGATATTTATTCGGTTCTTAACAAAATTATCAACCAAGGATTATTTTTCAGTCCGTACTCTCTCTCACTGTTAATCTTTAGGTTTCTCTAATTCTTTTGAGTCATTTAATATTAAAGAACCGAGATTATGAACGCCAGAAAGAGAAACAAGTGCTACGTTGCTAATTCAACATTAAATTCTTCTTCTTCTTCTTCCTTTCAAGGATTAGGCATCTCTACCTCTTCCAAACCTCTTAAATCTGCCCATTTCTTTCTCGGGCGTTCTCGTTCTCTCCTGCCCTCCAGTTTATAGCCCAGTGCTTGCTTAGGTATCCTATCTTCCCGCATTCTGTGCACATACTCTAACCTCTGCATTCTGTTCTGAGATACCTTGTTGTTTATAGAATGGATGTTGAGTTCTTTCCTTATCTCGTTATTCCTGTACCGATCTTCTCTACTACACCCATATGTATGTCAAAGAAATTTCATTTCAGATGCTTGTAATCTACACTCCTCTCGCTTTGATAGCACCCAAGCATTGCCATAGAGTATAGTTGGCATTGCTAATGTTTTATAAAATTTCAACTTCGTGTTTTTGCTGGTGCTATATTTTAAAGTTCGGTGGATAATTTTGCATATTTGCTGAAATCGGTGCATCTTATCTTAAGCATCTTTATCCTGTTGGTGTGTAACGTTTCAACCTAGATACTGAAAGTGGGAGATCAATATTGTTTAAACAAAATACTTTCTACAGTGTTTCATTAATTTTACAAAATCATTTGTTTAATTTAGAATCGTGGTTTACAAAGTGGAGAATCAAAATTAATTCGGACAAAATAAAATACGTTGCCTTCACCTTGATACGGCAGACCTGTCCGAGAGTTTTCTTGTATAACTCTCCTCTACCTCAAATCGACGAAATTCGGTACCTCGGTCTACATATAGATAGATGACTTACATGGAATGAATATGTGACCATTAAACGTAAAGCATTAGATGGTAGGCGGAAACGGCTATACAGCCTTCTCTCTCTTGTCGATAAAAATTGCCTATTCCTCTAGAAGTACTGTTATATAAGACTTTACTGAAGCCAATGTGTATATACGGTTGTCAGATCTATGGTTCATCAAAACCATCAGTCATAGCTAAATCAAAATTGCTTCGTACGCTAGTTAACGCTTCATTTTTTCTGTCGAATCACACGCACTTCACCCGGACCTAAAAATCCCATTTATTTTTGACACTATACACAAAATGTATCTACGCTTTAGATTAAAATAAATTAACAACTCCAACCCCTTGATTCGAGAACTAAGTTCTCCACATTTGCCAGGTAATTCATTTCGTCCGTTCAGCAGGAGGTGGAATAGAGATTTGGGTTAACCTCAAATAATAAAGTTTAAATTTAACTAAGCTGAATAAAAAAAATCATCCTACTTACTATTAATTATATAATCTTAATAGTTAACCTGTGAAAAGTCTAACTGTAGCAATGAACTGCCGAAGTCCTACTAATGAGTGGTGTCTTCCTTTAACGTCAACGTCATTTTTAAAAAAAAATTATACAGTCGAACTTCGATATAACGAAAACCTTGATTATACAAATTGTTTTACTGCACCGTGTTATTATAATTAAACTATATGTAAATTTACCTCGATTTAACGAATAAGTACCTTGATATAACGAAATAGTGTTATGCAATAAGTACGAAGTGACACGCTGTATTATGATTTCTCTGTGAGTTTTAAGGTAGATTATTTTGATTTCCGTCAACTGGAAACGTCAGTTAAGAAGTTACTCTAGAGAGTTTTTTCACGGTTGATGAACAGATTACAGTTATTGATTTTCCGAACGATGACGACATACTTCATAGTGTTAGTACGTCCGCTAACCGGGATGATGATGATGATGAAGAAGAAGAAGAAGATGATGATGAAAACTGCGAAGACCAGCAGCAGAAGGAAAAACCTACCGACGACGAGATTTTACAGTCATTTAAAATAATTAGGCTTGAGCTACAGCTGAAGGATGAAGTGCCTGACAGTATTTTTAAAATTTAAATAAATGTAAAACTTTTTTAGAACGTATTGCTTTCTTCAAACACAAGAAACGACGGGAAATTACTCATTTTTTCAAGGCTTAAATTAACATTTAAAATACTGAAATTAAATATTCATACCAATACCACCTGTCAATATCAAAAACTGAAGAATGCATTTAGGATTAGTGTTTTTATAAACGATTTAGATAAAGTTAGTGTATTTATCTTTTATGTTAGTGTTTGAAAAAATACGTTTTTAAAATAAAAATACAGTATTAAGCTCCAAATGAGTTTCAGATGTTTTTAGGCCTAATTGTAGCCAAGATTTATGCACGAGGTGAGTTCCTACTTGAAATTAATACATACATTTTGTACTATTATTAACCGTAATTACGTAAAACATGATCTATAAAAAAATTTAATTTACTTGTTAAGACGTGTCTATTAAAAAATTAAGTATAGTTAATTTATCATACAATGTAAAAAAAATTCATTAATAAAAATTAGCTTGGAAATTCTTGTTACTTTTATATAACGAAGTTTTTCTCAGGATTCTCGATTTCGTTATATCGAAGATCGACTATATTATTCGCGTATTTACTGGTTGTGCAAAACCGCACAGTTGCAGATAAAAATAAATAAAGTGAAAAAACAGAATGCAAGGAGAAAATACGTCAATATAATTGTAACATTGTACAATGACAAAGTATTCTAGAAATGGTTTCCGAAATAGACTATTTTTTGTAGAAAATTTTGTATTCTCAGAAATTTGTTTCGTAGGGGGTCAATATAAAATATAGCACATGTACAAACATTTTTTTTAACAGTTAAGAATTATTTACAAAGAGGTTAACAAAAACATTCAGTAAATGTTTAAACAATTTTCGAATATAAATGTTGAATAAGACAGCACTCAGCAGCGTGGCTTCCGTGTGATCGTTTGGCTGTAAGTGATAAAGGGTTTCTTCTTCGGTTCTGGTAATGTACAACTTTTCATTATACGGAGAAAGTCGTAGTTGTCGTTTTAAAATAATTGATGGACGAGATGAATAAAGGTATGAAAAGGAGAGTTGTTGTTGTTTAGGTCATCAGCCGAAAAGATGGTTTGAACCTGTAGAGGTTTTACTAAGTAAAACGAGGAGTGAGGTAGTTTACCATTGCCTTCCTCACTGAATGGAAAAGTACGCTTATCAGCATGCCTGGCCCTCTGAAAAGTACGTATTTTCCACTCTGCAAATGACACCTTCATTCACCACAGGGTCTGGCTGTATAATGAAATTCATTACTTTCAGAGAAGATAACTCTAATTAGTGTCTTTTACACCTCTACCTCTTCTGTTCTTAAATGATTCAGTCATTTAATTGGCTGACCATTAGATAAGAAACAGAACTATTTATTTTAGCCTGCAACGACAGATTGAGAGTAAATAATTTGACTCTCCACCTGTCTGATATGGGCAGGAAAAGGAGAGTATGAAGACATGATACTGATCGTTTGTTTAACTGATAAGATTAAGTTTATTAAGAAATTAGAGTTTACCATTTGTAATATAATTTTGGGTTTTCAATATTTAAAAAATAGTTAAACATTTTTGATCAGGTGAACCGGATTGGAAGATCCAATTTTCTTGCCTTTTTAAGTCTTTGATTTTCAATATTGTCGTCGAGAAGATTTATAGCCAAATGATTAGAATGTTTAAATACTTTTTACTGTGACTTCTAATTTCTTCTCTCAACATAGGTATGCTACGGTCAAGGTGGAGTACTTCATTAGGCACATATCAAGGTGCATAGCATATAAGTTGAAGAAACTTCGGTTCGAATCGGTAATTTTTCTACATTAGACGTACTTGCTGTGCCCCAGAGTTCAATTTCATAACTCCAAACTGGTTTTATCATCATCTTGTACGCATACACATAGATATATGTTTTTCCTAATTTTTTGGTTGTTCCAATGACTGCAACCCTTTGGTCTTTGCAGGAATCGCATCTCTGTTGTTGTACTTTACTCTCTTGTGGTCTGGTACTGATCCACGCCTCACTTCAATAGAGAGGGACTGGGGCAGCCATCACCTAGTAAAAGTTTATCGGAGTTTCTTTTCTTGTTTTACTGCCAACACTTTAGTTAGTATTGCTGCACACTGCTTGGAGTTTGCCAACTTTCATCTCTATGTCCAAATCTTGATCAAACCCGATGTCACAACCTAAATAATTTCATTGTGGTACTTGTTCGAGCACTACATCATCTACCATAATTTTAGACCTGGATATGTAGCAGCAGTAAATGCAATTATCTTTGGCTTAGTTACGGAAACATTGAAATTATATTGTGACAATATCTAAAAGGAATGTGGGTTAGAGAAGATCCGAGGAAGACCAAGAGATTATTAATGTTCACATAAATAATATGAGTAGCAATAGGGTAATAAAGCAATAAATAGTGTTTTCTGAAAACAAGTTAAGATATATTTTGTGTAATATATTGCTTGAGTCCCAGCTCCGTGTAGTTGGAAGGAATGCAGTGCGTTGTTATAGTAGTGGGAGAATGAATAAAGCAGTTGTGTTTCACAGCTGATACATTTGTAGTGGTAGCATGTACTATTTTTTTTTTTTTTTTTTTGGTTTAACGTCCGACTGTTCTGCAGTTACTGCTTATGCAGACGGTGAAGAATGAAATGATTTTTTTGTAACGTATGAAAATACGCCGTGCCTGAATGGGATTCGAACCCAAGACCGCATGATGAGAAGCGAGCGCGTTATGCGGTCTTGGGTTCGAATCCCGTTCTAGTTAGTCGTGTATTAACTAGATCAAACAAATATTCTTATCATCGGGCGCATTAATTTAAGAAATACCAACCGGGTTATTAACTTGGTCGGATTCATAATATTTAACTTACCATCATATCAAAATATGTAAATAAATACAAACAAATACGTTAATTACGGAACGTTTAAAAACGAATGTTTTGTATCATAATAATATACAACAATCATTCTCCCAGTATGCGTCATTCATTATACCTAACCCGTACCCTATACGGATTTTTTTTTTTTTTTTTTTTCGGTTTAACGTCCGACTGTTCTGCAATTACTGCTAATGCAGACGGACCCCTATACGGAGCTTGGACCCGCACAATGATGGTATTTTATTATAAAGATAGGGCTGGCTTTTGTTGTCACTCGGTAATTTGAGAGTCGGGTGGTTACCTGTTTAAATAAATTTCCCTTTTTATAACACCTTTTATTCAATCCTAATTATTGTTTACAGATGTTAAGGTTTATCCAGAAGCCGTCAGAAGGATTTTGTATCTTATTATTATATCGAAAATCTCTGTCTTTTCTCGAGCTTTCTTATTATTTTTTTTTCTCAAGCCCACTTATTTAAGCACTGGTTTGTTTACGATCGGGGTCTGTATTTGATTTATTTTCCACGAGTGTACATTGCGTAGTGCCTAACGGTTATATTTGAAATAGGCCAGCGTACTGCTAATTACTCTTTATTTTTTAACGTCTATTTACTATGTATCATTTCTGTAAGTAGTATTAAGGTTTTTTCCTCTTTTTAGGAAATTCGCAATCTGTTGGAAACAATCAGTGAATGTGATAACAAAAAATTTGGAAAAAATTAACGTGGTAAATAAACGTGAGTGGAGACACAGTTCAGTGACCGAACTCTGACGTGAATAGATAAGTGTAGCATTAAGTACAGCATTTAGTACACTGTAATGGATAGTCAATTACAGTACTTCGTTAATTGATGAGGTCCCGGCTCCGTCGACGTTTTAGACGTCTTATAGGATCGTTTGGGAGAGTCTGTGTAGCCAGATTTGAGATCAATGGGTTATAGTGGTTCAAGAATTTTTTTCTAAATTTTGTATAGAGTTTTAAGAAAACGTCATTTATGTAAGGTACGTTTAGGTCTGAGTGTAGCGTTTTATTGGTTACATAATAGGGGGCGTTAACTATTCTCCGTAAGAGCTTTGATTGGACACGCTGAATATTTGCTAACTCCGATGGTTTTGCACAGCAGTAAAGCTGACTGGCATAGCTCCATATTGGACGAAGGTAGGAGTATTAAGTTAAGTTAGTTAAAATATTTGTTGTATTAGTTAATTATAGCCTAATTAGTTTTTTATTTATTAAAAGATTTCATTGTAATAATACTTAAAAATTGTATTCACTTATTTAATTGTAATTCTTAGTTGTAATAAATACTTGTAATTTTAAATTATAGTACGGTAATTATTTATTTTACCCAAATACCGAAACGGGCCTTGGAGATAAGTGTCGCCATATTTTTACTTTCTCTTGCCTATATGAATATATAAGAAGGAAAGTGTTGTTTTCATGTCGATTTTTCGAAATCGAGTTTTCACCGGATCTACACGTTTTCAGACCCCCTGAACCCAAAAAACATGTTTTTAGCGATTGGTCTGTGAATGTGTGTGTGTGTGTGTGTGTGTGTGTGTGTGTGTGTGTGTGTGCGCGCGCGCGTGTGTGTGTGTGTGTGTGAACAAAATATCTCAAGAACCGAACATAGTACGAACTTTAAACTTGAAACTTAAGTTACATACCACTACCGGACCCGACACGAACATTTTCATCAAAATCGGTCAACCGAAAGTAGTAGTTTATTCGTGTCATTTTTCACTTTTTTGCGATTTTCTCAAAAACTGGTCCTATGATTTTTTTTAAATCGCCTGGTTTACTCAATTTTTTATTTTCTACACTATAGGGTTGGCGCCATGTTTGCTGAAATTCTTGGTGAGGCTGTTTTTACGTAAAAATGTGTTTTTTTAAGATTACGGCTTTAATATGTATTATAGCGCAAATATTTATATAATAAAAAATGTAGAGAATTTAAAATCCTACAACTTTTATTTCAAACATTTTTTTTGTATAACGTCTAGTTTAGCGGTAATTATCGATTTTCTGTTTTTTTCTCACGAAAACGTGTGAAAAGTAGTTTTTTTTTAAGATTTCGGCCTTAATATGCATTTTATGACAAAAGTGTATGTAACCAAATTTATAGAAAATTATCTACAACTTTTATTTAAAGCATTTTTCTTTACAGAGAGTAGTTTAGTGTGAAAGAGTGATTTTTCGTATTTTAAAGCCAAACTGAGATTGAATTCATTTTGCATCTCTCACTCATGATTAAAATTAGGTTATGTTTATTGAGGTTAGTTTTTTGTTTATTTATAATATTTTATTACTATTATTAGGTTTATTTTTAATTATTTGCATTGGCAAGAGAAAGTTGTGTGAGTGTTTTACACCAGATTTTTTTCGTAACTCATTTAAAACATACACCGGTCCCTGAAGTTCACCTCACTCTCTTCCACAATCCACAATCCGTAAACAGTAAAAGATCATTGTAGTTATCACTGGAAGCATTATTTTAAAGGTTGTTATGACAGATTTTAATGTAAATTCTACATAAATGTAGTTATAAATACCTATTTGTTATGATAAATTAATGTCAAATAAATCCGGTAAAGTTATCAAAGAGTATCGCCTTGACAGGCGTTGATGCTAGTGCATTAGTTAATTAGGTCAATTACTTTATCTAATGTTTCAAGCAAAGATTTATCAAATTTATTTAAATTTCAAGACACGACATGTTGATTTAGGGGAGTAACACATAGCGTAGTTTATCTTCATATAAGATTAGAATGGTTCATTTGTTGTTCCTACAACCAAGCACATTATAACTGTAACTTTACATAACATTTAACTCCTGATGAGTAACATTACAATCAAAAACAATTATGATGTGAAACATTCACACGACCTTCCCATTCCAGAGTAAATAATGAAATATACAGGGTGATTCACGAAGATAGGCAGAAACTTTGGGAGCCCATTGTACATGTAAAAATAATGAAAAAAGTTTATATAAACATGGGTCCGGAAATGCTTCGTTTCCGAGTTACGGCTAGCGAAAGATTTCCCCCGGATTTCAGCTCACCTGGTGAAATGAGGTCTTCCTGAAATTCTGGAATTCAATTGTTTCTTATGATTTTGACCTGATAAATTGAATAAAACAGGTCCCAAAAATTTAAGTTAAATAGTTTTTGAGAAAAACACTGTCAAATGCAAAAAAAATGGAGTGAAAAAACACATTTTTTCATCTTTGTTTTTCCGGTTAATTTTACTTTGTACTGTTATGAATAAAAATTCATTTTATCAAACATCTATTCGCTTTCTGTGTACTTCATTTACACCAGTTTGTTCAGAATAAAATTTTCTACATGTTTTATTCAAAAATTTTAACTGTTTCTTGGTGAAATAACACAGTTATCCTTGCCCAAATATGAAAAAATAAGTTTTTCACTCCATTTTTTGCATTTGTCACTGGTTTTCTTAAAAAACTATTTAACTTACAGTTCTGGGACTTATTTTATTCAATTTATCAGATCAAAAACCATGAGAAATGATTAAATTCGTCCCTTAATCATCTTACCAGCATTTCAGGAAGACCTCATTTCACCTGGTGAGCTGAAATCTGGGCGAAATCTTTTGCTAGCCGTAACTCGGAAACGAAGCATTTCCGGACCCATGTTTATATAATTTTTTTTCATTATTTTTACATATACAATGAGCTCCAAAAGTTTCTGCATTTCTTCGTGAATCACTCTGTATAAAATCTTTCATAAGTACACAATGTCACATGAAAAATGTAACCTAATTTAATTAATGAGTAAATGAAAATCAATCTCTAGGACTTAAAATTAATACAAAAACAAATCACTTATTTACACTAAAGGAGGCTCTGTAGAATAAATATTTGATATAAAAATAACTTATTGTAAATCTTTTTTAATCCATATAATTTTAACTATTACACTTTTGTCATAAAATGCACATTAATGCTGCAATCTTACAAAAAACCATTTTTACATAATATGTTAATGAGAAAATTACGGAATATCACTAATTGACGCTAAACTAAGCGTTGTAAAAAATGTTTGAAATAAAAGTTGTAAATTGTAAATTTACTATAAAGTTAATTATAAACATCTTTGTTCTTAAATGCCTATTAAGATCGCAATTTAAAAAAAAATCCTTTTTTACAAGAGCATAGTTGTCAGGAATTTAAGCAAACATGCCGCTTACTCTACCACGTATTGTAAAACACAAAGATTTTGTTAATAGTTTGACTTCTAGTCGAGTAATGAGTCTTGCTATAAACGCTAATTTTTTTTTCATTTTCATGCATTTCAAAAAACGATAAAACTCCGAATAAAAATGATAAAAAAAGTCTAAAGTCATTGCTAAATTCAGCATCACATTCACTCTAAACAAACAACCGGTACCATCGCTGTTCTTAAATAATGCACCTATCCCGAAAAATTCTACTGTTTGCTATTATGGACTTCATTTCGATCAACGCATGACCTAGAAACTCCACATTAAGACAAAACGGCTTCAATTAAACTTACGTTTGAAACGACTATACAGGTTTGTTCACTTTAAATCTCCCATACGTCTCAAACAGAAATTATTACTCTACAATTCTCTTTTAAAACCTATCTGGATGTACGGTATTCAAATTTTTGGTTGCGCAAAGCTGAGTAATTTAAAAACTATTCAAGCATTCTAGTCTAATTTTTTCGTACAAATATCAGTTCACCATACTATGTCTCAAATTATACACAACACAAAGATTTAAAAACACCAATCATTTGCGACATCATCAAAAATAGTTGTAATAAATTCTACTCAAAACTACCAATCTATAATAATCCGCTTATCAGTGATATGGCAAATTCGCCAGGCTTCATTAGAAGATTAACAAGAAGATGAAGCAGAGATCTTCTTTAATTCTTTCTGCATGTTTATGTCGCAAAAGAAAAAAAATGTGAAATATTAGTTTTAATTTTTGTTTTGTTTTAAATATGTTTTATTACTATTGGTAATAACTTTTCTCTGACGATATGAACTTTTTTGTTTTTTTTTCATAGTTTTGTATATTTTACGTTCATTGTTATTCCAAATTTAGCATTGCTAAATGTTGAATTTTATATCATGTCTGTTCTTGTTATTTGTAATTTAATATCAATGTTTTCTCATCTTTTGGTTGTTCTATACAGTACAGTTAAAGACGCAAAATAAAAGATAAAAAAAATATTCACCAAAATATTTACTACTAAAAAGTCAAAAGTAACAAGAAAAATGAGATACTATAAGATATTTCAATGGCAGAAACAATCGGTGCAATGAGACTCTAATATGTCTCATGGCCTATCTAGTTATCCGAACTGAGACGTAAACATATGTCTCACAGCCAACTTGTTAACGAGGCGATTTTAATGAAAACCATAGACGTCGTTTTTGAGAAAGTCACAAAAATTAAGAATTCCATGAATAAATTACAACATCCAGTTAACCAATTTTGATGAAAATTTTATGTCGGGTTTCTTTTTTCTTGAGATATTATTTGGTTCACAGGCACACACACACACACACACACACGTGCGCGCGCGCACACACACACACACACACACATACATACACACACCATCGACAAAAACGTTTATTTTTGGGTTCAGTGAATGTTAAAACGTATATAAATCTAGAAACAATGATACTTATCATGACTGCAGTACATTTTAAACAAAACTATTATGTCAGCAGTAATGAGAAAGTGAGTATATAAAATGGTTGTAAATTTATCAGGAGAAATGTTTCCAGTTACAACCATGAAAATAAAACTTACTTTAACATTTAGGACTGATGAATTTTGCGCACAATGCCGACATGCAATTTGGTCGTGAGGATTTCTTTTGGAAAAACAAATGAACATTGGGTTTTATCTTGAAACTTTGATACATTTAAAGAAAGACGACGACAGACGAGAAACTCATTAACGCTGCTGAATTTCGTTGTAAAGAAGAAATCTGTACCGTAGAATAGGTTGTAAAACATCCGGTTAAATCTCGTTTTTGTAACAGGAGTTTGAGTAACTATGTTGTATAAAATGTAATCCGAAACCATTTTCTTTATTCCTTACAAAAAGTTAAAATTTAAATAAAGTTGAGATTTAGTTAAACTATACACTAATTATTTCGTTTGGATTAATTAGTGAAATTAATTACTGGTTAAAATTAAGTAATAAACTTTAATGTTACAGGAAATTCAAATAAATTTATTTGCAGCCATTAAACAAAAATATACATTATTATAATAATCGTTATAATCCTGTCCAAAGTAAAGCAGTAAATTTGTTTTAAACTTTTAAAAAATTTTGTTGAAAGATTTGCAACATTTAACGTTTCATAAACTCCATCATTTCTATTCATTTAAAAAAGTCGGGTGTAAAACACTCAAAAAACTTTCTCTTGCCAGGGCAAATAATTAACAATAAAACTAACATTAGTAATAAACATTAGAAATAAATAAAAAACTAACCTCAATAAGCATAACCTTAATTTAATCATGAGTGAAAGACGCAAAATGAAAATCGAACTCAGTTTGGCTTAAAAATACGGAAAATCACTCTTTTACGCTAAACTAGACTGTTGGAAAAATGCTTTCAATAAAAGTTGTAGATCGTTTTATTTCCTATAAAATTAATTATATATATTTTTGTCATAAAATGCATTCTAAGGCCGAAATCTTAAAAACATTAACTTTTATTTATCAATTTTTGCGCTAAAATGCATAATAAAACCGTAATTTTAAAAAAACCAATTTCTTTACGTGAAAACAGCCTCAACGAGAATTTCAGCAAACATGTCGCCTATCTTACCTTGTAGAAAATAAAAAACTGAGTAAACCAGGCGATTTTTAAAAAAATCGTAGGACCAGTTTTTGAGAAAATTGCAAAAAAGTAAAAAATTATACAAATAAACTACTACTTTCGGTTGACCGATTTTGATGAAAGTGTTCGTGTCGGGTCCGGTAGTGGTATGTAACTTAATTTTCAAGTTTCAAGTTCGTACGATGTTCCGTTCTTGAGATATTTTGTATACACACACACACACACACACCAATCGCTAAAAACGTATTTTTTGGGTTCAGGGGGTCTGTGTGTGTGTGTGTGTGTGTTGGGTTCAGGGTGTGTGTGTGTGTGTGTGTGTACACACACACACGTACACACACCCGCACACACACACACAGACACAGACACACAAACACACCTTACAGACACACACACAGACCAATCGCTAAAAACATGTTTTTTGGGTTCAGGGGGTCTGAAAACGTGTAGATCCGGCGAAAACTCGATTTCAAAAAATCGACATGAAAACAATACTTTCCTTCCTATATAATCATATAGGCAAGAGAAAGTAAAAAAGGATTGATCACATCTGGCGGGGAAAAATTATAACCATGAGAGGATTAATAATGATCGACTCTTGGGTTGCAAATTCCGTCACATTTTGTATCCCTGCTTACTTGGACCCCGCTACATGGTTAAAATAACATTTCATTCGTTCTCTGACATTCAATCGGCTCTGGGAAAATGAAATGAAAAGATCCTATCAAAGTACCGGGCCCTCTGAAAAGCAACTATTTTCCACCCGGCCAAAGACATCAAAGCTTTTTTCACCACAATGTCTGGCTGTATTAAAAAAGTCATTACTCTCAGAGAAGATAACTCTGAATCGTGTTTTGTACACTCTACCTCTTCTGTTGTTAAATGCTTCAGTCATAAAATTGGTTAACCATTTAATAAGAAACAGAACAATTTTTTGTGGTCCAGGAACTAGCAGCATAAATGATTGTGATCGTGAATTTATACTTATGGATTACTTGGGTTAATATTTAGGAATACGAAGCAGTTTTATGGATTTTCAATTCATATAGTTCACTTATGATTATACTTGGGTTATATTGTCATTATTTACAATGGCAAGAGAAAGTCAAGTGATTGTTTACAACAGATTTTTTTTTTTTTTTTATTATTATGAATATTACTTTCATGATCCGAACATTTAGAAATCCGAACAGGCTACCGTTCTAATTTAATTTGGGGCTAGTAGGGTTGTTATGCACTTCTAAAATATAAATTTTTGGCTTCAAGGATCATGAAATGTTAAATAGTTAAAGTTTAATACAGATAATATTTTAACGCCTTGATCCTGTTTCAAGTGATATACTATGAAATATGTATAAAAGAGCAAAAATTGAAAATTCTGAATAAAAATATTTTATGTCATTATTTATGGAGAAAGGAAAACCCACTACAGACACTCCTTTTTGATTTTAAATATTTTTGCTTATAATGCAAAATAGGATAAGATGAAAGTATTATTGATGTCACTGAATTTTAAATCGCATATTTTATTCATGCACGAAAGAAGTAGGTAGTTGACATTTTCAGCAATTGTTTGCTATACTCACGTTAAGTTCTTACACATACATTTTTGCAAAGTCGACATTATTCATTTTTTAAGTAAAGTTATCTAAAACAATTCTCTCGTACCGTTTTCAACAGAATAGAGCATAGAATAATGCAGGAATTTGGTATGAAACATTCTCACGACTTTCTCTTGCCAATGTAATTTACAAAAAAACAAAACCTAACATTAGAAATAAACAAAAAATAACATCAAAAATCATAACCTAAATTTAATCATAAGTGTGTCACTGGATGGGGACATTAAGTGCCGAGTTGAAACCTTTACATTTTGGTGGCCCTGAAAAGGGCCGTTTAAGCGGTGGTCGTCTTGATGGGAAGCGTCCGTCATAATAATCGTAACGGTCGAGGAGCTGGGTGACACAACGTGTCGTCGTCCAGCGGAGACGTTATCTTCTTCCCTCACAGTAGTGCGTCAATGGCTGCTTCGTTGGATCCGGTTGGCGTAAGGCTCGGTTGAGGGACCGCTGTGGGCATCCCTTGCGATGACGGTGCGGTCGACGGCTTACGGTGATGGGTCGGCGACCGGAAGCATCATCTTCTCTTTTGCGGGGTCGGCTATTAGTCTTCGATGGAGTCCGGTAGCCGTGTGCCGATGGTGGATGTCTTGTCTGCTGTCTGGATCGGAATTGAATCTCGGCTCAGTGCAGCGCTTTTTAAATAGTTGCCGAGAGCGTTGTGGTAGAGCAGCGGTTCCCAAACTTCTATCTTTTACGCCCCCTTTTGCCAAAAAGAAAACTTCTCACGCCCCTAACACAATTTTATTGGGCAATGAAAAATCACGTATTACATTGAATAACCATACATTTATTTTTTTAATTTTTGTAGCATTAGAAGTTCCAATTTAATTTTAACAAGAGACAAAATAAATCAGTGGATGGATGACCTTGCATTTTTTTTTAAAAAAAGGTTGATTATTAGAAAGTGCATAACGTAAATCATTGATAAACACAACATTGCACCGATGCTTTGTTTTTATTGTAACAAGTGCTGAAAACACTTTTTCGCACAGATAGGTGCTTGATAAAGATAATTACAATTACTGCCGCTTGCTGTTATATACTGGGGTAAACTTGGTAATACTTAACCCAAAGTGATGTTTTGTCAATTTTATCGAAATCGTTTTTCGCAGCAGAAACATTTTTTATTTCTAAAACTTGTTTTTTAAGTAATTCGGGCAGGAAGTCTATGTTGACACTGAAAGGATCCGTTATGGAGGGTAAAGCTATCTCGAAGTCCCGCGCCCCCCTTGACGTGTCTTCACGCCTCCCTTGGGGGGGGGCGCCTCCCACTTTGGGAACCGTTGTGGTAGAGGGTGGGTGTTGGTATGGCCTTGATGACAAATATCTCTGTCGGTACACCGCCACAAGCCTACCACCCCCTCTAGGAACTATTGGCGGCTCCCCCTGTCGCTACGTCGGAAGCTATGATAGCCGGCAGCACAGTACCTAATCAAAGTGGGCGAAGGTGACAAGTGAATGATGCATAATGTAAACCAACCTTAGTTTGACTTAATAATACGGAAAATCACTTTTCCACGCTTGACTAGGCTCTACAGAGAAAAATGCTGACAGATAAATGTTGTAGATCTTTTACTTTCCTATAAATATGGTTATATACTTTTAGTCGTTCAATTCATACTAAGGCCGAAATCTTAAAAATCCATATTTTAAATTCCTATAACTTTGATTCCCTAAAACACATTTATTAAGACGAAAATCCTTAAAAGAAAATATTTTTTCCACGAGATAACAGCTTCCCAAACAATTTCAACAGACATAACAGACATGTTGCTTACCCAATCATGTAAAAATAAAAATCTGCTGTGAAACACTCACACAACTTTCCTTGCCAATACAAATAATGAACAATATAACCTAATAGTAGTAATAAAACATTAGAAATAAACAAAAAAAATTAACTCATTTAATCGTGAGTAAATGATGCAAAATTAAAATCAACCTCAGGTTGGTTTAATAAGACTACGAAAAATCACTCTTTCGTGCTAAACTAGGCTCCGCAGAGAAAAATGCTAAATAAAAGTTCTAGATCTTTTATTTCCTATAAACTCGGTGATATACAGTTTTGTCGTTAAATGCACACTAAGGCCGAAATTTTAAAAATCCATATATTACAGATTTTCATGAAAAAAAACCAGAAAATCATTAATTACCGCTAAACTAAAACATACTAAGTACAAAGGATTGTTTAGAATAAATGTTGTAGGTTTTTAAAAATGTTCTACAACTTTAATCATTTACACTTTTGGCCAAAAATTTATATTTAGGCAGCAATCTTAAAATAAAAAAACACTTTTTCTTCGAGAAACAAGCCTCTCCAAGAATTTCAGGAAACATGGCGCCTACCCTATCTTGTAGAGCATGAAAATGTAGTTAATAAGGCGATTTCTAAAAAATTCGTACGAGTCGTTTTATAAAAAATCCCATAAAGGTGAAATATGATAAAAACACTACTTCCGGTTAACCGATTTAAATAAAAATGTTAGTGACCGGGTCCTGTAGTGGGACCTAATTTAAGTTTCAAGTTTCAACTTCGTACGATATTCCTTTCTTAATGGTTATTTTGTTCACACACAAACACACACTGAGACACATTCACGGACAAACACACAAAACACAAGCGCGCGCGCGCGCACAAAAACACCCACACACACACAAGGTTCAAATCGCTAAAACATGTTTGTTGGGTTTAGGGGGTCAGAAAACGTGTATATCCAGTGAAAACTCAATTTCAAAAAATCGACATAAAAGCAATATTTTCCTTACTATTTTATATTCATAAGGCAACAGAAAATAAAATTTTTTTTTTATCGGTCTTATAAATATTACAACAATGTTAAATTATTTAATAATATTTTCAATGGTTTCTACAGCAACATAAACATTTCATTTCTATCTGGTATTTCATCTGATTAACTACGTTTTTTAAAACGTTTCTATATTAATATATCTTATCGGCATCCATTGTGTACTAGTTCATGTGAAATAGATGCAAAACGGATAGTTCTGGTTTCGACTACCGATGATTTTTTGAAACAACGTTATGTGACATGCAAAATAAACAACGAGCATCTTGGTAAGGGAATTTCTGACATCGTTTCTCTAATCCTGCGTTAGGCCCTAAGGGGCATCGTGACGCGACGCGATGGGAGGGACGGACGTTATTCGGGAGTTACACTTTTACAATACACGCGAGCACTTGCCACGGTCCGTTCGTGTCCGCGTGCACGTACATGCTCGTGCCTGTGCAAAGCGGTCAACAACACAAACAAACACCAACACATATTACACATTACACTCACATTACTTTACAACACATTACAACACTCACACACACACACACACACACACACACACACACACACACATACATTACTCATTACACATACACACACATTACTTAACACACACACATACATACATCACACATAACACACACACACACAGCTACACCACATGTATGTTTGCATACATACTACACCACGCACATGCGCAATGTTTACAAAAGGCAGATCCGTTTTCTGCTTAGTAGTTTACAACGTGCATGTGTCTGGAATACAGACAAATGGGTCTTTCGCAGGAGGGGAACGATGTCGCTTTTTCACGACATTTTGAAAATAATAAAAATTGAATTTATTCCCCTACATGTTTTCTCAGAATAATTTTTCGCCAAAAATGAATATGTTTTTACAAATGAATAACCCTATATTCATAATCTACGTGTACACAATAACTCTCCTAGTTAATCCGTAATAGGTAGAACGTTGGTTTTCTCTCCGCCTTTTTTAAATATTTAGCTCGCCATTTTTTTTGAGGTTATTTGCACGGCTGATACTTGTGGTAGTTGTTATAGCTTGTCATTGTGTGGAGTGGTTGTTAATTCATTTTCGGGTTATTTATTAGGGCTGTTGTTGTTTAGGTCAACAGCCGAAAGGCTGGTTTGAACCTCTAGAGGTTTTACTAAGTTAAAACGAGGAGTAAGGTGGTTTACCATTGCTTTCCTCACTGAGTTGAAAGAGTATGCTTATCAGCATGCCAGGCCCTCCGAAAAGCAATCACTTTCCACCCTGCAAATGACACCTTCACTTCATTCACCACAGGGTCTGGCTGCATAGTGAAATTCATTACTCTCAGAGAAGATAACTCTGACTAGTGTCTTTTACACCTTTACCTCTTCTGTTCTTAAATAGTTCAGTCATATAAGTGGCTGACTATGTGATAAGAAACAGAATTATTTTTTTTTAGCCCTGGACCTATCCCTTATTAGGGCTACCGGACGTTATTTGTGGTGCCGGCCTTTTCGACCGTCGCGCGTTTAGTTACGCTATTCATTTTTACTCACAATATCTTCCAAAAACTTTTTGTATTGTACCAGTATTATTGTTCCTATCATCATAAATAACTATTTATAAACTTAACCGTACGTTATTTTTTTCATTACCGTTACAGTGTGTCTTGTCTATCTCCATTTTTGTTTCTAACATAATATGTTTTTGTACATAATATGTCTGGTTTTTTTATGTACCTAAATAACTGTCGTGATATTTATTTTGTAAATGAATCCTTAGACGAAATCTCTGACTATGAACTTGAAATAAGTGGGGACGAAACTGACGAAGAAGACGTTCCACAAGAATCAGAAATGATGCGGACAGACACAGTGGCTGCCGTCCGAAATATTCGGTTAGATGTTGTAGCAGATACTGTTTTTTATTGACACGTTCAATTGAAATTTAGTATCTGTTATTATATTAATACAACGATTTCTAAATGTGAAGCTAATGTTCTAAAACTGTATTTACTTGAAGGAGCGTGCAGTCATCACCACAGTGCTACAGTTAGCCAAGAAGATCTCGTTACCAGAGGCGCTTCAATTGTCTACGTTGAGCACCCGGTATCGCCCTAGTGTACATGTTTTGTATGAGAGGGTTGTTATAAAATTCAAATTTTTCATGCATTGTTTTTTATAGTTGGTTTCGCGACATTAATTACGTATGGGGTTTGTAAATCATTGTGCAGCATTGAGTTTGTGATGTAAAAGGGGCATTGCGTTATCGTTCGTAGAATCTTGTTCTGAATCGCTTGTATACGTTTCAGCAAAAGGTTTAGAAGGTTTAGCAGAAGGTTTGTGAAGGTTGCTTTTACTGTTTTTTACTTTCTCTTGCCTATATGAATATATAGGAAGGAAAGTATTGTTTTCATGTCGATTTTTCGAAATCGAGTTTTCACCGGATCTATACGTTTTCAGACCCCCTGAACCCAAAAAACATGTTTTTAGCGATTGGTCTGTGTGTGTGTCTGTGTGTGTGTGTGTGTGTGTGTGTGTGTGTGTGTCTGTGTGTCTGTGTGTCTGTGTGTGAACAGAATATCTCAAGAACGGAACATCGTACGAACTTGAAACTTGAAACTTAAGTTACATACCACTACCGGACGCGACACGAACATTTTCATCAAAATCGGTCAACCGGAAGTAGTAGTTTATTCGTATAATTTTTCAGTTTTTTGCGATTTTCTCAAAAACTGGTCCTACGATTTTTTTTAAAATCGCCTATTTTACTCAATTTTTTATTCTCTACAAGATAGGGTAGGCGCCATGTTTGCTGAAATTCTCGGTGAGGCTGTTTTCACGTAAAAACGTTGTTTTTTTAAGATTACGGCTTTAATATAAATTTTAGCGCAAAAACTTATATAATAAAAGTTGTAGAGAATTTAAAAACCTACAACTTTTGTTTCAAACATTTTTTTGTATGACGCTTAGTTTAGCGGTAATTTGGGATTTTCTGTTTTTTTTCTCACGAAAACGTGAGAAAAATCGATTTTTTTAACATTTCGGTCTTAGTATGCATTTTACGACAAAAGTGTATATAATTAAATTTATAAAAAATTAAAACATCTACAACTTTTGTTTAGAGCATTTTTCTCTACAGAGCCTAGTTTAGCGTGAAAGCGTGATTTTCCGTATTTTTAAGCCAAACTGAGTTCGATTGTCATTTTGCGTCATTCACTCATGATTAAAATAAGGTTATGTTTTTGAGGTTAGTTTTTGTTCATTTCTAATATTTTATTACTAATGTTAAATTATATTGTAAATTATTTGCATTGGCAAGAGAAAGTTGTGTGAGTGTTTCACACCAGATTTTTTTAAATAGATTAACAAAAACGCAATTTAGCATGTGCGATACTTGGCCTATGTGTGGAAAGAACAAACTTTGGGTTATTTATTGTGGCTGAGCTACAGACAACGGCGCTAACGCATATCAGTGTTCGACACTGCATAACTTTGATGTTATTAATAGAGACTATAGTTTTTAGCTTCATATTTTATACGGCTATAAACTTTTATTACTTTTATTACGTTTAATAACGTTTAATTACGTTTAATTGTTTTACCTTTAATGCGTAAGTAAATTCAGATTAAAAATTCAAAACATTTTTCATAACAAAACTTTTTAAATGTTGTTAATTACATGAGTAAATTATAAAAAAATTACAAACAAATAAATATATATGTTATAAATATTTGTTTGTTTTTCAATTAAAATAACAAGTAGCTACTACAATGTTAGGCTATAGGGTAGAAGAAAGGAGAAACCGACGCGCGACCACATACGTTACTAAGCCTAGCGTGCCCTATAATAGTTAAAAGGGAATGCATCCATGATCCATTCTTCTATTAAAATTTCAGTCTGCAACACTCACACGACTTTATTATGACAATGTTAATAATAAATAAAATATGTTTAATCGTATGTAATCATTTACATAAATGAAAAACATAACCAAATTTTATTCATGAGTGACTAAACGAATATCATCCTCTGTTCGACCTAATTATACAGAAATTCACTAATTGACGCTAAATTAAGTTCTATTAAATAAATACGAAGTGTGGCTATTAAATAACGAGACTGACCTAGTAAAAAATTTTAGCTTTATTTTATACATAATCAATTATTGTCATCTTTAATATACACTCCTTCTCTATCCCTACAACGCGCCGTGGAATTTTTCATTGTTTGATACAGTGCTGGAAGTCATCTTCTGTCAGCTCTTTCAGGACACTTGCCGCTTTCTCTTTTACAGCTTCCATAGACTCAAATCTTGTCACTTTTAATGCAGATTTCACCTTAGGGGACAGGTAGAAGTCACATGGTGCAAGATCTGGTGAATAAGGTGAATGTTCTAACACTGAGATATTGTACTTGGCTAGGAATCTCTTGACAGATAACGCGGAATGAGCTAGCGTATTGTCTTGGTGGAGAAGCCAAGATTTGTCCTTCCACATTTCGGGACATTTTTTCCTTACTCTTTGACGTAGTTTAGAAAGCACCTCAAGGTAGTAATACTGATTAAGTTTTTGATCTTCAGGAACCCATTGAAGGTACACAATCCCATGGGTATTAAAAAAACAATCATCATTGCTTTAAATTTTAACTCGCTAATTTGAGCTTTTTTGGCTCTCGGTAAAGTTCGGTTCTTCCAGTGCATGGATTGGTGCTTCGTTTCCGGATCATAAGTAAAAAATCACGTTTCATCACATATTATTATCGTTTCCAAAAAATTCGGGTCGTTTTCAATCGCGTACAAACTGTCAGTAAGTGAAGATGACTTCCAGCACTGCTTCCAACGATGGAAAATTCGCATGGAGCTTTGTAATGATAGAGAATGAGTGTATATTGAAGATGACAATGAATGATTATGTATTATATAAAAATAAAACTTTCTACAACGTTAGTCTCCTTGTTTAAATAGCAACAACTCGTATGTTTGAAATAAAAGTAGTAGGGTTATAAATTCCTGTAACTTTGATTCCCTAAAATGCATTTATTAAGACAACAATCTTAAAAAACATATTGTTACCACGAGAAAACAGCTTTCCTAAGATTTTCAACAGATATGTTGCTTACCGAATCATGTAAAAAATAAAAATCTGGTGTGAAACGCTCACACAACTTCTTCTTGCCAACACAAATAACTATGAACTATATAACCTAATATTAGTAATAAAACATTAGGCATGAACAAAAAAGTTAAACTCAAAACACATAAACTCATTTTAGTCGAGACTAAATGATGCGAAATGAAAATAAACCTTAGTGGTGTAATAGATTGTAATATGAGACACGTATACACACAAAACACCCATACACACGTAAACTCACACAAAATCAAACACATTCACACACAAATGTAAACACACAACCCTTAACTTACACCTCAAAATAAAAACATATATCAGATGATTTACCACCTACAGATGTGAGGATAAAAAGAAAAAGATAAAATAAAAAGAAAATTTAACTCAAAATAATAAAAAGGGATTGTTGACCATTCAATTTTAAACCTTTTAAGAAACAAGACGTGTTTACAACTTTTAAATAAAAGGATTCAAATATATAAAATAATTTTTATCAAGAAATACTTTAACCATTTCAAGAAGATTCAATTCAAGAAGATTTTAACAGATTTTAAATATTTTAAAAAATTTTAAAGGTTTTAACAATTTTAAAAGTTTTTTAGATTTGTTTTTTTCTTTAAGAATTTTAAAATAAACAAACATTGAATTTTGAAACATTAAAACATTTGGATTTTCATTTGCGAACCTTGGGTACAGTGGGGCTTAATAATTGACTATGAAAACTCACTCTTTCACGCTAAACTAAGCTCTGTAGAGAAAAGTTCTTAAAACTATGTTGTAGATCTTTTAATTTCCTATAAATTTGATTATACACTTTTGTCGTTAAACGTATATTACGGCCGAAATCTTAAAAATCCATTTTTTACCGATTTTCATGTAAAAGAACCAGAAAATCACATATTACCACTAAACTATGAGTGATACAAAGAAATGTTTGAAATAAAAGTTGCAGTTTTTTTTTTGATTTTCTACAACTTCGATCACACTTGCCCGAAAATGCATTGTAGACCGCATTATTTTAAAACATCACATTATTGTATACGAGAGAACAGCCTTCCTAAGAATTTTAGCACACATTGCGCCTACCCTATCTTGTAGAGCATAAAACATGTAGCAAATCAGGCGATTATAAATAAAATATTGTAGGAGCTGTTTTTTCAGAAAGTCGTAAAAACGTAAAAAATGACACAAACTACTCCTTCTGTTTACCGATTTTAATGAAAGTGTTTGGGTCGGTTCTGCGTGGTATTCCGTTCTTGAGATATTTTGTTAACACACACACACACACACACACACACACACACACTCAACAGAAACGCACAAATATATAGACACAGACACACGTACACACAGACCATAGATCTCTAAAAACATGGTTTGCGGGTTCGGGGGGTATAGAACGCGTAACTTATATCGGGTAAAAACTCGATTTCGAAAAATCGAAATGAAAACAATAATTTCTTTCCTATATTTCATATAGGCAAGAGAAAGTAAAAACAAATTAGCCTACTATGTTTACCTAATAAAACACTGTATCAATTATTCCAGGTTCTTACGGAATCCGGTTATAATAAATTATAAATAAACTTCTTTTGAAATGTATAACAATTTATTATTTATTTAACAATTCAATAAGTTAAAAAATAAATAAATTATTCCTAAATTAGTTTAGTAAATTACGGGTAAACTAAACAAAATTTTATTTTAAAGACTTGAACTAAGACAACTAAAACGAAAGCAATTAGCAATTTGCAAACAAATTAATTATTATACTCCTTGTTTAGAAGATCAGTTGAAAGGCTGGTTTAAACCTCTAAAGGCTTTACTAAGTATAACGAAACGTAAGGTAGTGTACCATTGTCTTAATCACCGAGTGGAAAAATATGCTTATCATCACCCCAAGCCCTAAGAAAAGCCCTGTAAATCACACCTTCACTTCTTTCACCACAGGATCTGGCTGTATAATGAAATTCGTTTCTCTCAGAGAAGATAACAATGAATGGGTCTTTTCACATCTACCTCTTCTGTTCTTAAATGCTTCAGTCATCGGCTGACCATGTGATAAGAAACAGGCTTATTCATTGTAGCCCTGGAACTAGAGATTGCGAGTGCGAAAAATTTAACACCCACTTGCCTTTTGTGGGCAAAATTAATACTTACAAAACCAATATATTTTTCATAAATTCTAAATACCGACAGCTGCTGCACGTAGCCTATATACGTAAAGTAAAAACCATCATTCTTTCCTACGAGAGGACATAACAGGCCTCTCAAGAATTTTAGCATACATGGCGCTTACACTATTTTGTAGAGCATAAGAAATGTTGTAAATTAGCCGATTTAGAAAAAAAATCGTATAAGCTGTTTTTGAGAAAATTGCAGGAAATTAATATATTGCACGAATTAACTAGGTACTACTTCTGGTTGACCGATTTTGATGAAAATGATCGTGCGGTTCCACTAGTAGTAGTACGTAACTTGTTTCGTGTTTCAACTTCGTACTACGTTCCTTTTTGTAAGATATTTTGTTCACACACACCAATCGCTAGACACATGTTTCCCTGGGTTCAGGGAGCCTGAAAACGTGTAATCCTGTGAAAACTCGACATCCCAAAATTGGCATGGAAACAATACTTTCCTCCTTATGTATTTATACAGGCCACGAAAAATAAAACGGATTAAAATACTCCGTTTTATTAATTAATTGGTTTCTGAGCATTCTCCAAAAACTTCAACTAGATATAATATATTAGCCGGCCGCATTGGCGTAGTTGGGAACGTGCTCTCCTCTCATCATGTGGTCTTGGGTTCGAATCCCATTCAGGCACGGCATATTTTCATGCGTTACAGGAATATTATTTCATCCTTCACCGTCTGCAATAGCATTAATTGCAGAACAGTCGGGCGTTAAACCAAAAAAAAGATAAAATAAAATGTTGTTTTAGACCCTTTTTATGTTATGTATTTGATGAATATAAATTTAAAGGAAAATTGTAAAATTTTCTGGTAAAACTTTAACGAGAAATATTAATAGCGTGAAATAATTAATTATTTTTAACAGATGCATTCATAATTTGCTTAACATAATTGCAGTAAAAATAAATTTTATAAATACAAAGTTTTCGTACATTTTAAAATTTATATTCACTGTTAACGTATTTTATTTTATCACGTCATATAAAAATAATCATTTTTAACTTCTTCCCCTTACCATATATGTACCGGTACGGTATTTCATACAAATTGAAACAGTAAAATGAATGTAAGACTTAAAATTCATATATTCAAGAGGAAAATTTACGCTATTTTAAACGGTATGTAATTGAATCTCGTGAAAATTGGCACTCGTTTTCCGGTGAGATGAGTATTTTGCAGGAATTGTACAAATAAAATAAATAAAAAAGAAATATTATACTATATGAGGAGTTCTTTTTTAATATATTTACTAAATAAATGAATAAAAATATTTAATAAAATACTTTTAAATGTATTAGACGTATTGGCTAGCTCAGTGAGTAACAAATCAAATTCGCATACTGAAGGGCTCTTGTTCAGTTTTGTAAGCTCAGCGTAGGGTAGTCAATATAGGTTTTTTTCTAATTCTTTATTTACAACTGTAAAATATTACAACAAGCAAATGTGATGATGATTATAATAATGTAAATGACATGGTAGGCATGAGAGGGGTAGGGCCCCCATTGGTGCCTCCCCAAGAATGAAATTTGTATATCAAATTAGCAGGTCTCTACTCCAGCGTCTTTTAAGGCGTCTAGGGGGATTATCAGGTAAATGGACGGAGGAAAGTGAACGCACCAGGGGGTTCTCGTGTTCGTGTGACTTGTCGAAAGCGTTTGAATAGGTATTCAATGGAATTTTGTACAAGTGGTATTTTCAAATCTGTATGTAAGGTTTTGTTGCTAACGCAAAGAGGTGCATTTGCTATAAGGCGTAATGTTTTTGACTGGAATGCTTAAATTCGTTGTAAGTTAGAGGGTTTGGTTGAACCGTAAATTTGGGATCCGTAGGTCCAAATAGGTTTCAAAAGAGAACAATATATGCGTAATTTTTTGTGCCATTGGTAATTTTGATCGTTTGTGAAGTAGGGAATATAGAAGTTTAAGTCAGGAATTCAGTAATAAACGTTTTCTTTTGATATGTGTGCTCCAAGTTAGTCGTTTATCAAAAGTCAGACCGAGATACTTGACCGTATCTGTTTTTGTGTGAGGTTCATTGTCTATGTATACTGGTGGACAATCACCATGACGGAGTGTGAAAGTTACGTGAAGGGATTTTGTCGTATTAAGTTTTATTTTCCATGTTTTACACCATTCATGTATAAGATTGAGATGATGTTGGAGTGTTAGTGAATATAGGTTTTGTTAAAGAAAAATTTTTAATTTGATATTTTTTTTTAATTCTTTAAAACTACCAGTACATTTTAGTATTATAAATTCACGAAAATAGTACGTAATTACTACGCTCCAAAAAAAATTTGAGTCGGTGATGCACAAAAGATGTTAAGAAAACATGCTTAAAACCTAACATGGCAGTCGCACATAAAAAAAATAAAAGACGTCGATTTAATACAAAATTACGGCAACTGTACCAATTTCTTTGTAGAACCTCTCCTTTGCCAATTTCTTCAAAATTACTGCTGTACAAATCATTATTTAAACCAGTTAGGATTTACGGAGTCCAGTTCTTTGGCTCAGAAAAATCCAGTAATCTTAATCATCTAAAAACATTCCAATCAAAATTTTTCCTTATAATATCTAGAGCTCCGTACAACGTAAGTTACGACACTTTACACTCCGATTTCGGGATTCCTAATGTTGAAGATGGTAGCACAGTCCATTATAATTTTTTTTTGAAATTACCAAAATCCTAATCCTCTAATTCAAGAACTTCATCGCTTTCACCTTCTTGGGAATCCAGCCCGGAGCCTGAAAATAAGATGGAATAGAGATCTTTTCTGAGTTACAACTAAAATAATAATAACAAAAGTAATAATACTTAAACGAACCAATTTTTATATTTAATAATTACTTATACACCCAGAGATATACCAATGTGTATCAATCTTTTCTCTTTGTTTCCTTTCATATTACTTGGTTATGTACGTACAACACATTTTCTAATACTCATATTAATTTTGTGTAATGTTGAAAATTTCAAATAAAAGATAAAAAAAATTTCAATTTTCACATACATTTTACTCAGCTTTATGTATGGAATGCAACTTATTCTTGAACTGTTAAAAGGTTTATTATGCTTATTGTAGTTGAGTAAAAATTTATGTAGAGCTATTTCTGAATTACGTATGTAATTCAGAATTACTGAAATGAATTAGGCCTACGTATTGTAGTTAGAAAGCGTGATTTTATGGAATTTATGTTATTCATTTGTAGGGAAGCTATCTCTCCTATGTCATAGCAGTTTCTTCTTCATAATATCGTTGATCAAAAGTTAAGTTTAATAATTTAATGTCCAACAGCTTGCTTCTGGCGCTCCTTTTTATGTAAGCAATAAAACCCTCCACGACAATTTCAAAATTCCAACAGTAAAGGAACTAACCGCGTCCTAGTAGCCTATAGTACATTTCACGAAAGACTAGATGACCATCCAAACCAACTAGCCCGTGATCTAGCTGCAAGGAACATTCCGACTGTGTGTCGTTTAAAGCGGAAATGGAGTAGAGACCTCTTGGTCTAAATAACAGACAATAGCCGAAGTTTTGAACGGAGAATGTATCACTGGGTACCTTTACTCCTTAAAGTGAAATTTCCCACCGCCATTTAAATATCAAATACGGAAGTTGTGCAGCCAATGTACAGAACCGTAATTAAAATAAAAACAAAAAAATGTTTAAGAATTTAAATAAATAATTAATATAATCATCATGGTTAATCATCATAATAATTAATATCGAAATATTCTAAATCTAAATTAAAATAATATATTAAACTAAATTTTAAGAAGAAATGTAATAAATAATATAAATAATTATTCCAGAAGTCAAAGATTCAAATTTATTAAAGATGAAATCATAAAACAAAATAAGGCATAATTTTAAATAAATAGGTTAAACTGATTAATAAATAATAAAAAATAAACTAGGAGAACATTAAAATCCATTTTTTGAATTATAAAACCAAATGAAACAACTTAATAATTTTAAAACAAGCAGTTGAAAATATAGTAGAATCTAATAGATATTATAAAACAGATGGAAATAATGTCCCGATGCCTCATTTGATTCCCAATCGATGGATGGTTATGAACTCTAAGGTAGGCAGCTAAATACAAGGAGAAATATCTTGTAACTATACGAGGTGAGGCTATTAAATAACGAGACTTACGTTGTAAAAAATTTTTATTTAATTTTATACATAACCACTTATTGTCACCTTCAATATACACTTCTACTCTATCCCTACAAAGCTCCATGCGAATTTTCCATTATTGGAAACAGTGCTGGAAGTCAGGTTCTGTAAGCTCCTTCAGGACACGTGCCGCTTTCTCTTTTACAGCTTCCACAGACTCAAATCTTGTCCCTTTTAATGCAGATTTCACCTTAAGAGACAGGTAGAAGTCACATGGTGCAAGATCTGGTGTATAAGAATGATGTTCTAACACTGAGATATTGTACTTGCCTAGGAACCTTTTGACAGATAACACGGAATGAGCTGTCGCATTGTCTTGGTGGAGAATCCATGTTTTGTCTTCCCACATTTCGGGGCGTTTTTCCTTACTCTTTGACGTAGTTTTGAAAGTACTTCAAGGTAGTAATATTGATTAATTGTTGGACCTTCAGGAACCCAGTGAAGGTACACAAACCCATGAATATAAAGAAAACAGTCATCATTGCTTTAAATTTTGACTTGCTCATTCGAGCTTCTTTGGCTCTCGGTGAAGTTCGGCTCTTCCAGTGCATGGATTGGTGCTTCCTTCCCGGATCATAAATAAAAACCCACGTTTCATCACATGTTATTATCTTCTCCCTGCTCTCTTAGGTGAAATCTTCATTAAAATGGACAAGATTTAAGTCTGTGGAGCTGTAAAAGAGGATGTGGCACGTGTCCTGAAAGAACTAACAGAAGACGACTTCCAGCACTGTTTCCAACAATGGAAAATTCGCATGGAGCGTTGTAAGGAAAGGGAAGAAGCCATATTAAATGTGACAATAAGTGATTATGTATAAAATTAAAATTAAATTTTTTACAACGTCAGTCTCGTTATTTGATTGCCAAACTTCGTACACTCTTACTAATGAGCTCATTAAACATTAATATTAAAATATTTTGATATCAATAAATTATTTCATATTGGAATAAATTGTGTTCAACTTAAGGTATTAAAAATATAAGTATTATTATTAATAAAAGTGTCATCAGTAATTATACTAAGAACAGATCAAGTTAATTTATAATATCAATTTTTTTTTTTTTTCAAACCTCTTTGTTTTTCATTTCCAGTTAAAATTTCAAAATTTACACCTAGTTGTTAATACAAGTATTTAATTTTAGTGTGAATGTTTAGTATTTATTATTGTGTTTAGTTAATATAGTTTTTCAACAAATAATGTTAGGCTACTGATTGACTGAACTGAAAATTCGGTAGGGAACTATAAAAATGTACCGCTACTTTGAAGCTTGTTATATTTGTAATTTCGTTTTCTCAATTTTTTGTCCATACAAAACATTCTTTCCGTTTTTGGTAGAACCATATTTTTTAATAAACAGGAAACTTGGGTCTACAAACTAGAGTTACAAGTTTCAATAACTTTCAAACAAAACCTTAAAAACAACTCTGATATTTTACATTTTTACAAAAGCAAAGTAAATCAGGATTTCCTGAAATAATAGATATTGCAACTTTCTTATTTGTTAGCTTATTCAGATTTAAATCAATAGAAGATGTACTGACATGTTTTGAAAGTTTACCGTACAATCTAGTCTTAGTCATTTTTTTTATTTCAACGAAAACTTTGATCGTTTAAGCTGTACCTCTTCACTGTTCTTTGACAGTTATACATACATTGTTACATTGCATTCTTGGTTCGTAAGGATAGATTTTATAATCAAAAGCAACATGTTCTTATCCTTTGTTTCTGTTATTTATATCAACGATACAGAAATATTATTGTTTCAGAAGAATAACTTCGACAACATGTTTTTTTTCATTGCATTCTTATATCTTATCAACATAAAATTTTCTACAAAATAAAATGTATTGTTTTGATTCAAATACCAGACGTATCAAATAACAATTTTCTTTCAAATCATTTAAGAATTTCTTTTGAATATAATCTTTAAAGTTTATGTACACATATCAAACTATAAATTCTTCTCATTACAGTTCAAATAATCCACTACCGTACTTTGAAAAACAAATGATGTGATACAACAGCTTAAGTTTCTCTCTATAAATATCCAATTTCAAAGTGAAACCGAATTTAGAATCCTCTAATACAATTTAAATAATAATTTATTATCAAAATTTAATAATACTGAAAAATTCCTTTCATGAAACGATGACTCTCTTAGCTGATTGAAATTTTAAAAAAAATTACCTTTGACTTATGGAAAAAGCCATTAGTGATTTCTGTTTCTACTCTTAAAGAGAATTTGAGTAACACTATTTGTGTTTCGCAATTCCAAAGTTGATTTGTTGACTTCCGGTTTTGAGCCACTTCGGACAAAACCGAAACTTCAAACACAATCCAGGCTAACTAATTTTTATGTAGATTACGAACCCGTTAACCGTTTGTTACTGTCTTTTTTGGCTTATTCTGACTCAGATTTTTTAAAAATTCAGAACATGATTTATTGACTTTCGGTTTTGGACCACTTTTGCTTGAAACTGGAAATTCAAATACGATAATCTGTTTCTATTCTTAAAGAGGATTAAAGTGACACTATTTTTATTTCCAAAAGCCAAAGTTGATTTTTTGAATTCCACGTTTTGAGCCACTTTCGGTCAAAACCGAAACTTGATACCCAATCCACCCCCACTGCCTTTTTGTGTAGATTACGAATCCGTAAACAGTTTGCTGCTATCTCGTGTCGTTTCCGACTTCTAAGTGTGATGGACGCATGAACCAAACAAAATGATAGAAGACAGTTTTCAAAATTGCCACTAATTTTAGGAGTAAAATTATACGGTGATAATGCTTTTTTTCATCCACTATTTCACTAATTTCAATTTTTTTATATACAATAAACATATAAAAAATTTACCTCAAAATAACAATACTACAGTTTAGTTGATAAATATGTTACGCTAAGGAAAGTAATCTCCATCAATATTTATTTCATAATGTCATAAAATTTACTTACAGTTAAGTAAACGATTGTAAAAGTATTTGTTGTTGCTATGCAAGTCATTAGCCGAAATCTGAACCTCTAAAGAATTTACGAAGTAAAACGAGGAGTAAGGTCTTTTAGAATTCCCTTCCTCGCTGAGTGGAAAAGTATGCTTATCAGCATGCCGGACTTTTCGGAACCAATTTAAAAAGCACCTACTTTTCACTCTGCAAATAACACCTTCACTTCATTACTACACATCTGGCTGTATAATGAAATTCTTTTCTCTACGACGACAACTCTGACCACTATCTTTTACAACTCTACCTCTTCTGTTCTTAAAGGCTTTAGTCTTATAATTGGCTGACAATTTGATAAGAAACATAAATATTATTTTGTAACTGTGGAACTAGCAGATCGAGCAAAATAATTTAACACTCCACCTGCCTGTTCTGAACACAAAAATAGTATTCATGGGAGTTTAAAAAACCATTATTCTATCTAACATTTCTGACTGTAAGTAGCAAGTTAAAACGATTGGAAATTTTTATAAATGCTACGATATCTACGTCAAATAAATCATTTTTAAATTTCTTTAAATATTTATGAAAGTATTTTCCATTGAAAAATATCCCACCATTTTCTATTCAGTCAGGCAGGTTTAGATAGTTCTCTTGTTATGTTTACGCATACATATTATGAATTCTAATTCATTCATTCTTCTGCATAATATTTACCGTTTTTAAGTCTAAAATAAAACAAAACACATTCATTAAATGCCTACTGTATAATACCAAGTATTTGCATGTAAATAATTTGTTGTTAATACTTAAATTTCTCTGTAAATCACTTGTATTATAGATCTACAATATTTACATTTTTGTTTTATTCAAAGGTTGTTCGTGAATTAACAAAATTCTATAAAATGTAAATTAGTGAATGTAATTTAAACATTGATACCAGAAGTCCTAATTTTTGTATTTTATTACTCATAAAATTTTTAAAATAGCCCTTTCATTCTTTACTGTAAAGACTCATATTTTTTGAAGAGTGATGTCATTTTTTCTTTGATCCATTTATATTTTTTACATAAATATATAGGCTACCCTGCTTTCCAGAAAATTTTACGTTTTCTTTGGACAATGTAGTCAACATTTATCTTATTTCAAGGGTGTAATCTCAGTTTTATTGTTTTATTTTGAAAACAGAATAAAAATGAGTTTTCAAAAGATTTTCATAGGTAATAATTTAATTTAATTTTGTCCATAAATAAGGAGAAAAATGGTATTTAATTTCCATATAATGCAGTACTTATAATGTATGAAAAAATTTCGTATCCACTTTTATCTGAACTTTAGTCTTACGTCTATGGTGGACATGTGGTATTTTCCTTTTGTTATTACCGTACAGGATGCCGTGATTTCGATCCCACACACTATTTAAAAAAATTTGTATTATTTTTTGCTAAATAATTTTATTAAAAATATTGTTAAATAATTTGTTAATTAAACAAAAATTTATAAATTAAAAAAAATTATAATTTCAAATGGTTTTGTATTATTTAATTCATAATAACCAATGATCAATTAACAAAAAAAAAACGTTAAAGAATAAAAAAAAAACTTTTTCTTGTAGGATTTGAAATCATTGTTTCTCGTACAGTAATCACAAAAATAAAAATGAACTGGCCACTTTACACACCGACTACTGATCAGACAATAGGTGAAAATTTGTTATGTAAGAACTGCGCTTAAAAACCTCCGTTCCAAAATTTTAATATACAAAACCCTTTTGAGAACAATCCAATTTATGGTGTCCAGCTCTTTGAAGTAGCGGCAGAGGGTAATTTAAGTCGATCAAGACCTATCAATCAAAATCCTTAAAAATTGCATCTGCCCTCCTTTTTATTTAAGCAATAAAACCCTCCACAACGATTTCAAAATTTCGACAGTAAAGGAGCTAACCGCGTCCTTGTATAGTAAATTTCACGAACGACCGTATTTTTCATTGAAAAAATGCAATATGTATGAATTGATGAATAGATGACCATCCTAACAATTTAGCCCGTGATTTAGCTATAAGGAACTCCCCACCTTTGCGTCATCACAATTGAAAATGGAGTAGAGACATTTTGGTCTGAATAACGAACAACACCCGCGGTTATAAACGGAGAATGTACCACTGGGTACCTCTTCACCTTAAATTGAAACTCCCCACCACCATTTGAATATCATATACGGAAATTGTGCAGCTCTATGTACAGTAACGTAATAAAACAATCAAACACATAAAACAAAGTACGGCACTATATTAAAATTGAGAAAACAGTTTATCTACTAATTGATAGACTAATAATTCAATTTTAGCTATTAAATTATTTTAGAGACTCACTTTAATTATGTTTTCAAATGAATAAAGTAATAAAAAGTAAGATAACACTCTTGTAATAACATTAATGTTCAAAGCACATTGTCCAATGGTAATTTTCGTATGTATGTCAAATATGTTGGGAAGCACGGTATGTTACGATATTGTTATATCGTTTATAGAAACACGGAAACACGGAAACAGTGAAAGAACAAAGCAATGTGTTAAAAGACCGTGCTGATTACCCACCCAACAACATCTGTATGAATTAAGGCCTATTATTTTACTATGGGTAAGTAAAGTTTATACCAAGTTAAATATTTAACACATTGCGTAATAAATAAAAACATGCACTATATAAGAATTGCGTAGTATTCGTAAAAATAAATTACATAAAACCAACGGAATAAACAACGCCAACAGAAACACTGCATTCATTTTTAGACAAGGATAATGTTTTTATCAACCTTTTTCTGCACAAATGACCAAGTGCATAATTCCGTTTTATTAATATTAAGCTTGCAAGATTAGCAATAAAAAATATTGGTAAAGAAAGGATTACTTATTTTTTGCAGATGGGTCATCCCGTTGCTCTAGCAGATCTTGACAGTAGGACGACTTGACCAAGGAAGGATTTCATTAAACATGTTCCATTTTTATTTCAGTCAGAAAAGTAGGTTAAACGAAACTCTTACAAAAGTATTTCTGTTAAGAGATAACTTTTATTAAATCTATTAATCGTATTAAAATTTAAAATTAAATGAAAGTATAAGTTCCCCGTTTCAACTTTGTACCATATTCTGTTTTTGGTATTTTCTGTTCAAATACAGATCAGTAACTAAAAAATTTGTTTCTTACTTTAGGGAGCCTGAAAAGATTTATTTACGGTTAAATGTCAATTTTGAAAAAATAGACATAAATAAAAATACTTCCTTCCCTAAATTCTTAAAAGCAGGAGAACGTTAAGTAGATCAAACTGTATAAACACAATACTCATGTAACAGTCTTACCGTACTCAAATATTTTGACAACAGTACTGTAAATAACCTTTAACCCCTGGCACAATATACACACCAGCATTACCGTACAAAAATATTTTGACAACAGTACTGTAAATAACCCTAAACCCTTGACACAATACACTCAGGAATTATATACCCAAATATTTGGACAACTGTACTGCAAATAAACTTATACCCCCGAATTAATTTTTTTAACCATGGTTTTAGTAGTAACTGTACTAATTTAGTAGTAAATTTCTGTACTCAAATATTTGGACAGCTGTACTGTAAATAACCTTAAACCCCCGATTTTTTTTAACCATGGTTTTAGTAGTAAAATGGTTTATAGTTCAAATCACAGTTCAAAATTTTTTAATGGTCTAATTTTACTGTCTCCTGCCTTATACGAGCATAAGGAATATAAAAACACTGTTTTTCGAAATCATTTGTTTTTTAAATTTTTTAAATTGACATTGATTTCAATTTTTTGAAATCGTTTTTTCACCGGATAAACACGTTTTTAGACCGTGTGAACCCAAAAAATGTTTTTATGGATAGGTCTGTGTTTGTCTGTTTGTGTTCTAACTAAAGATCTTAAAAAGGGAAAATAATACTCAATGAAACTTTGAACTTAAATTAAGTTCCATTAGCGGACCTGACAAGAACATTTTAATCATAATCGGCAGTAGCTACTTATTTGTGCAATTTTTCACTTGTTTGCAAATTTCTTAATAACCGCTCCTAAGATTTAAAAAAAATTAATTAATTATTATTTTTATAGTATTGTATACGATAGGGTAAGCGGTATGTCTGCTGAAATTCGTGGAGGCCGTGCACTTGAATGTAAATTTTTTTAAGTTGCGGTCTTATACATATTAGGGCAATTAAGGATATATAATCAAAAATGAAGAAAATTAAAAACACTTATTATTACTTATATAACAAACATTTTTTTTACAGAGCTTAGTCAATTTATAATTTTCCATATTTTAAATTTTAAAGGGTTGATTTTCATATAGCGCCATTTACTCATGAATAACATTAGGTAAAGTTGTGTGAGTATTTCACACCAGATTTTTTAAAATTAATTATCTGATATATCTTATCTATTTATGCTAACGCTATATTGCAGTTTTTAATTAAAAGTACTTCAAAGTTTTTAAAAAATAATGGAGTGGCTGCTTAGAAAGAAGAGGTCACCTTACAGAGAGGAGGACGGACTCAGTGGTTTTTAAATAAGATTGAAATGACAGTGGCAGCGAGTTCAAACTGAAAAGATCAAGGGAAGGCCGTTTCCATAAGTGGATGAAAAAAGGCCGTTTAAAGAATGACCTCATTCTTTAATTAAACAGCTTATAAACAGGTGGGGATTCTAACTCTTTACACCTAAAATGAGTAAAACCCTTCTGGCAATGCAATATATCTATTTTTCGTATGTAAATTTATGAATAAATTCAACATAAAAAATTAAAAAGTGTTAAATTGCATTTAAAAACAATTTTCTTCATAATTAAATAATTTTTTTTTCTTTTTAATTTTTTATTTACAACTGTAATATGTTACAACAAGCAAATGTGATGTTTATCGTGATTATGTAAAGGACATGATAGGCATGAGAGGGGTAGGGCCCCTATTGGTGCCTCCCCAAGAATGAAATTTGTATATCAAAATAGCATGTCTCTACTCCAGCGTCTTTTAAGGCGTCTAGGAGGATTGTCAGGTAAATGGGCGGAGGAAAGTGAACGCACCAGGGGGTTCTCGTGTTCGTGTGACTTGTCGTGAAAGCGTTTGTATAGGTATTCAATGGAATTTTGTACAAGTGGTGTTTTCAAATCTGTATGTAAGGTTTTGTTGCTAACGTAAAGAGGTGCTTTTGCTATAAGGCGTAATGTTTTTGACTGGAATGCTTGAATTCGTTGCAAGTTAGAGGGTTTGGCTGAACCGTAGATTTGGGATCCGTAGGTCCAAATAGGTTTCAAAAGAGAACAATATATGCGTAATTTTTGTGCCATTGGTAATTTTGATCGTTTGTGAAGTAGGGAATATAGAAGTTTAAGTCAGGAATTCAGTAATAAACGTTTTCTTTTGATATGTGTGCTCTAAGTTAGTCGTTTATCAAAAGTCAGACCGAGATACTTGACCGTATCTGTTTTTGTGAGAGGTTCATTGTCTATGTATACTGGTGGGCAATAACCATGACGGAGTGTGAAAGTTACGTGAAGGGATTTTGTCGTATTAAGTTTTATTTTCCATGTTTTACACCATTCGTGTATAAGATTGAGATGATGTTGGAGTGTTAGTGAAGCGTGTATAGAGTTTTGGTCTCGGGCTAATATCGCTGTGTCGTCAGCGTAGGTAGCAGTGAGGGTCTGGGGTAGGGTCGGTAGGTCTGAAGTGTATACAGAATAGAGAAGTGGGGCTAAAATTGAGCCCTGAGGCACGCCGGCTAAGACAATAAAGAAATTTGAGTAGGATGATCCTAAACGAATTCTAAAGAATCTGTCAGATAGGAAGGAATTTATGATAAGGTAGTAGGTAAATGGTAGTATTTCTTTCAGTTTGTGTAAGAGACCTGTATGCCAAACTCTGTCAAAAGCTTGAGCGACATCTAGGAAACCTGCGGACACATACATCTTTTGTTCCATAGACGAAGCTATGTAATCAGTCACCCTGTGCAGTTTTTGTGTAGTGGAGTGTTGAGTGCGGAATCCGAATTGATGTGGAGGTAGTATATCATGAACCAGCGGAAGAATGCGCTTGTAAAGGAGTTTTTCGAAAATTTTTGAAGGTACTGAGAGGAAGCTTATTGGTCGGTAGGAGGAAGGTAAGTGAAAAGGTTTGTTCGGTTTTTGTATCATTACTATTTCTGCATACTTCCACTGAGTGGGGAAATGTGTCGTGCGCAATATACTGTTGAAGATTGTAGTAAGGAGAACGAGCGCTTTCCGCGGTAAGTGTTTAAGTATGTCAGCTGTTATTAAATCATATCCCGGTGACTTCTTACGTGGTAATCTCGAAATAATTAAATAATATGGTATATCATTCAACCATGTTTTTTGAAGCAACTAGAAATAAAATAATATTATTAAATATTACTCATTTGGAATTTTCCAACTGAAAATGTTTCAGTAAATAAACATTTTATCGAACTTACGAATGCTAGTTAAAGTTAAAAAAGATTTAAAAGAACATTTTATTTAATTACCCAATGTGAACAACATAAAACATAGTTTACATCATTAAAAAAGGACACTTTTACGACAACGTATAAATAACCGTGTCTACATAATATATATCAGTGCCTCATTCATAGCCAAGAGGTCACCGAGATAAGTGTATTATTGGTTGTGGTAAGAATAAATGTCTACGGATCTACAAGTTTATCTTTAATTAAATTTATTAAAAACAGTACAGTATACAACTGAAAAAAATACTGTCAAGGTGTATTTCCAGTTAATCGAGATAAAAGTTAAACATCTACAAAGATTTGTGATTGCAGGAATAGATAATTTCATTTCTTAACATTGTTTGATTGACACGCTGAGTTCTTTAAGAAACTGCACGATTATTACAAAACAGATAAGCATATTATATTTTTACATTTCTTTAATAACGTTTTTAAATACCCTGAGAATTAAGAAGTTTAAGAGTTCCGAAATTTTATTAATAAATTTTCATGATTAACAATTTCATCAATTTCTATCAAGATACGTGGATACAATTTCAAATTGCATTTATTCAATGAACACTTTACCAATTAAAAATTTCAAATACGTTAGCGATAGAAAAAATACCTATTTAAATTGTGTAATTAGTTTTATTTTTATATCACTAATTAATTATTATAATAATTAATTAATTAATTATGTCTTAATTTTATGTCACTAATCAAATATTAATTTAAGTATTTAAGTCAAATTTTGCTCAAATTTTATGAGGAGTGTTAAATTAATTGCACTCAATCCCAGAGCTACAAAAATAGTTCCGTTTCTTATCATATAGTCAGAATATTACATGACTAAACTATTTAAGAACAGAAGAGGTAGAGGTGTAAAAAACACTATTCAGAGTTATTTCCTCTGAGAGTAATGAATTTTACTATACAGCCAGATTCTGTAGTGAATGAAGTAAAGATGTCATTTTCAAGGTGGAAAGTAGGGTGCTTTTCGGAGGGCCTGCCAGTCTGATAAGCATACTCTTCCAACTCAGTGAGGAAGGTATGGTAAACCATCTCACTTCCCGTTTATATTTAGTGAATTCTTTAGAGTTTCAAACCAACCTTTCGGCTGTTGACCTAAACAAAACACAAGTCAAATTATATAAATTTATTAATATCTATAATATCGTAATTCTTTATTCGTTTGTTTATTAAACGTTTTCGTTGGTCTTTATAAAATCGTGTTATATTTATTTTCTAGTGTATTGTCTAGTGGCTAGTGTAATCTGCGACTGTCATTTTACACTATTCAACGCTTAACGTCACAAACTAATCCTGAAACTTTCCTCCGTCTTTTATTGTTTTGGTCATACAATTTTTGAGTCTAACAAAGTTAAGGACTTTAAAATATTACAGTAAGTTTAAAGCTATATACGTTCAAATTTATAATGGAACATGATTACATTGATTATGTTGGCAAACCTGATAACAATATATGATGACCTTAATAAGATTAATGTGAGAGTCCTGAGGGATACATATTCAATAATGCGATCCCCTTCAATTGCAAACAGGCTTTGATGCAAAATTATCTAATTACATGCCACTTTGAACTTATCTCAGCAGTAGTGTATCTAGAATAACTTAAATATATTTGCCAGATTGACCAACACAACAAAACTTGGTAAGTCAACAAAGCGAGTAGAATTTCGAACTTACTTTTTCGTAAGTACAATATTTTAAGGGAACACGATATTTTTATCCGGCCAATGTCAAATTTGCTATTGTTAGGTACATTTTTCTTGGGATAGGTAAATGAAACCTGTCACACTTTTATAGTTGCTTAATGTGCGTATTGCTGTACTATAACCTCATCGTTTTATAAATAAATATTTTTTATAAGGGCTAATTTATGGCCTAAAACTATATTTAACTTAACATTGAAGAAAGACTGAACAATCATTCAAACTTCCTGGCTCTGGATCTACTAAATAACATTAATACCGAATTTTCAAGACTGAAAAGACATAGTGTTCTTGATTTAGGTTACAGGTTTCAAAGAACGTGTTACACTTATGTTTTTTTTCTTACTGTTATGCTTCAAAGTCATCATTGTATTTATCAAAAATATTAATTTATTACTACTATCAATTTCATTAACATTATAATGAAATTGTAATCATGCTAATTAACATTTATAAAACTTACTGATTGTTCTATTTCAAGTGAACAGATTGCAATGTTGCAGACTTGTAAAAAAAAAATTTGTTTCAATCGTGTATTTCCATTAAGGGAATTCGGAACGGAGAAATTGAAAATTTTTTATATATCCGGTTTTTTGCACATTATCAAAATTCAAAACTATTCAAGCATTCCAGTCTGAATTTCTTCGTATAATTTACCAGTTCACCATAGGCCTACTATGTCTCAAATTACACACTACACACCGATTTAGAAACACCATTCATTTTCGACATTATCAAAAATAGTTATTTTAAATTCTATTTAAAATTTAAAATTCATAAAAATCCGCTTATCAGAGACATGGAAAATATAAAGGGTTTCATAAGATGATTGAATAGAAGATGAAATTAAGATGTTATATAATTTACACATTTCTGTATACCTAGTTGGAAAAGCTTTCCGACACTTTCAATTGAAATTTAGTATCTGTTGTTTTAAATTAAAACAACAATTTCGAATGTGAAGCTAATGTTACAAAACTTGATTTACTTGAAGGAGCGTGTAGTCATCACCACAGTCCTACAATTGGCCAAGAAGATCCCCATGGTCAGAGGCGCTTCAAACGTCTGCGCTGAGCACCCGGTATTGCCCTGGTGTATATGTTTTGTATGAGAGGGTTGTCATGTAATTCAAATTTGTCATGCATCGTCTTGTATAGCTGTTTTACGACATCAATTACGTATGGGATTTGTAAGTCTTTATGGAACATTGAGTTTGTGATGTAAAAGGGGTATTGCGTTATCGTTTGTAGAATATTGTTTTGAATCGCTTGTATACGTTTTCTGTGTGAAAGTTTAGCAGATCCCCAAAGTTGAACTCCATATGTCCAGATTGGTCTTAAGACTGTCTTGTAGATTGTTAATTTGTAAGACATGTATAATTTAGAACATATATCAAATAAGATTTAGTTGATAGAAGCGTGTTTTGAGTTTGTGGTGTGTGTGTTAACATGTGCGTTCCATGAAAGATTCTTGTCTAAGTGTAAGCCTAAATATCGTGTTTGAGTTGTGTGAGGCAGTGGAATATTATTAATGTAAACGGTTGGGCAGTTTTGTCGTCTAAGAGTAAACGCCATTTGTTGCGTTTTTTTCAATAATTTTAATTTCCCAAAGTTTATGCTATGATTCTATCATATTTAAATGGTTTTGTGTCCAAGTTGCAATTACAGGATCGGCATCAACCGCCACCATATCATCGATTTTAAGTTACTCTTTGCCACTATTACAAAGAGATTTGTTAAATCTGGAGTCCATAATTCTGATAGTTTGTTGAGCGTTACTAAATAGTTTTCTGACAGAATATGTGTTATTTATTATTGTTTATCTGAAGTGGAATAAATTTGTTTTGTCATTGTATGAGTGTGTGTGTTTGTATGTATTGTATATGCTACAATACACTCATCTCAAATGATTCCTTTATCTTATATTTTTATCAAATTGTTGCATTTTCATTTTTTTGAACTGTGCTACTATTGATGAGTGGGAGGTGCCTAACAGATAATACCCGAAGATTCTTCGAATTATTACTGACTCCTTTTGGTTTGTGAAATAAACTATACAAGGACGCTTATAATTAAATTCCAAAAGCGAATGATATAAAATTTATTTCCTTAAATTACACTGTACATGAACTTTATACTATGAACAAATCATAGAGTTTTAATACATACAACGTTCGAAAAAGATATAGTATTACACTCTGCCCTAATATAAATATTAAATTAACAAACTGACAATTTCTACTGTCACTGGTACTACAAAGGATTTCTTCCATTTGTGTATCAAATGAAACTAAAGTGTACTGTTATGATTAAATAACAAATTAAATTTGATATGATTGAAGCATAAAATATAACAACTGTGTACATGATTATACCCCCTAGGATACAATTTTCTCTATTCTATTATACTGTAATATTTTCCACAAGGTTACTCGCGATTTTACTCATAACTTGTATGCGGATTTAATTTAATACGTGCGTTGCAACCTATTCAGAGTTTAAGAAAATTTATTTCATTTTAAAAATTATTTACCAGCTGCGCCCTGGTACATGATGAACAATCACATTCACAAAATTTTGTTATTTCAGCAGTCAAAAAATAAATTTAAAAATTTTGTTTAACATATGAATAACAGGTTGAATCTCAAGAAAATTATTTGGCAATAAATTTATTGTATAACAGTGGTACTATATGAAAACTAAAATGGAGACATTCACCGAACTTATTTGTTTTGTAAATAACTTATTACCTTTTTTCAAAATTTAATTTCTAAATTTTTATTATAGATGAAAGAAATATGAAACTGTGAACTGTAGTTATTTATTTTTGAAAACATAATTTTTTTATCAAATAGGCCTACATTTATCGTTGTATTATTTTTTTTTTTTTATTACTTCTCCAAAATAACGGCCCTTTGGCGTAGTGGTTAGCGCAACTGGTTTCTACGTCGATGTCCCGGGTTCGATTTCCGGTCAGGTCTGGCATTTTTTATCATCATTTTCATGTATCATCATTCTCCACCGTCTTCATTAGCAGAAATTGCAAAACAGTCAGACATAAAACCAAACCAAATAATCCTCCAAAAGAGCAAAACTCGGGCTTGGAAAAGGTTTATTCAAATTACAACAAAACAACACAGACCACAAAAATAATTAGATTACTACAATAATAGTAGGTCTACTGCTAAAAAGACAATTAACACTAATACATCATATTTTATTATATAAAAAGATCACAAAAAAGAGAAAATGATCAAATAAGTATAAAAAACAAATTAGTAAAAAAATAGCATTTGACTGATAGCAAATATTTGCAAAATCACGATAATAGCATAAATAAAATATAACAAAAAGAAACCTCAACCAATTTATTATACATTATTTTAGAAACTGAAATAAATTAAAAATGAAAACAAAAAATTAAACCTTAACTACTTCTTTTAAATAAAGTATTATTTTTTAATCATACAATATAAAATAATATATGTTTAATAAATAATTAATCATAAGTCTACAAAACATAATAAATATGATACTATTAATGCACAACAACGTACAAAGTAAAATATTATTTTAAAGAACTGATTGCACATATTTCATTTATATATACGTAATATATAATTATATATAATAATAAGTGTAACAATGTTCTTTAAAACCTTTTACCTAAATTGAAAACACTGTGTCTTTTCAGACTTGAAAACCCGGTAAAAATGTTATTTAGTAAATTCAGAGCCAGGAAGTTTGGATGATTGTTGAGTCATTCTTCATACTTACGGCTGAGTTTGTATATAGTTCGTTTCTTTGAGTCAAATTAAGATCGCCATATGTAAAGGTGTTATTGATGTACCACGGAATTCGCAGGGCTCGTCGCAAGAATTTTGACTGGAAACGTTTGAATGAATGAATGAATTAAACTGGTTCTTAGAATGAATCAGGTTTTTGTATAGTTGTTTTCCTCCAATACAAACCCACCCACGTTTGAGTATCTAAGTTCTCCTTATCACATAAGGTAATTTGCTTAACAACTATTGGCCTTGCATTACCTTATGGATAATATTTGCTTTCGTAATGACATTGGAGTAATCAACCCCTGCGACGTATGCAATCCCTTGGGCGCTTTCACCCTCGCTGCGTTTGAGCGAAATAATTTAGCTGACGTAAAATATTTAGCTATAAGACGTTGACTGTACTGTATGCCTAAACGTGCCTTAATTAACATAATAATAAATACTTTCTCAACCACCAATAAATATGTAATTTGTAATATATATATTTTTATAATAGTTAAGAATTTTTAACAAACAGTTTAACAAGAACTTTCAGTAAATGTTTTAACAATTTCTGAATAAAAATGTTGAATAAGACAGCATTCAGCAGCATTGCTTCCGCGTGATCGTTTGGTTGTAAATGATGAAGGGCTTCTTCTTGGGTCCTGGGAATATTCACCTTTTCATTATACGGAGAAAGACGCAGTTGTCATTTTAAAATTAATGAACGAGGTGAACGAAGGTGTGAAAAGGAGAGAATGAACACGTGATACTGATCGTCTGTTTACTGATAAAATTAAGTTTTTGAGAAATAAGAGTTGACCATTCGTAGTATAATTTTGGTTTTTAATCTTTAAAGGATGGTTAACCTTTTTTGATTAGGGCAACCAAAATGGAAGATCTAATATTCTCGCTTTTTGAGTTTATGATTTTCAATATTGTCATCGAGAAGATTTTTAGCTAAATGATTAGAATGAATGTCTCGTTTAAATATTATAAAAGGAAAAAAATTAATTTTTTTCAAAAATTCTTTAAAAACCTGGTGTGAAACACTTTGAGTATCGATCACTAAATTATGTTTCGTTTAAACAATTTCGTATTGTGATTAGCAACATAGTAAATAATACTGTTACATTTATATTTAAGGTCCGTTTCGGGATCTGGGTAAATTAAATAATTTACGCATTATGGTTCAAAACTTCAAATATTTAATACAAACTAAAAATTACAATAATTAAACTCCGTTAATCTCACTTAAAAGTGCTTAATAATAAAGTGTAATATAAGTGCATATAGTCGTGGACAAAATATCAGCAGGATTAGAAGAAAAGAAGTTCACCTCGGCTTTATTTCTTGATATGATAGCTGCCTTTGATTAAGTCTGGCATGACGGATTAACTTTTTAAACTTAAGAAAATTTTACTGTATCCGTACTATTTTATATTTAAATCGTTTCTTGAAGACAGGTACTTCTTAATCTGACATAGGATACTTATTCAAAAGCATAAAAGTCGGAGTACCACAAGGTTTTATTTTGTCACCGACTCTATAAATTCGATTTACACCTCTGACTTTCCTTGTACACAAAACACATCTGTAGCGACGTTTGCGGATGATACAGCCATTTTACCACAAGATCTTTCCATTCAAACGGCCACTCAAAATTTACAACATCACCTAAATAATTTAGTAGACAACTGGCTGAAGGACTGGGAAATGAAGGTAAATCCGGCGAAGTCTGCTCACATTACTTTCACTCTAAATAAACAACCGGTGCCGTCGCTGTTCTTAAATAATGCACCTATCCCAAAAAATTCTACTGTTCGCTATCTTGGACTTCATTTTGATCAACGTATGACCTGGAAACACCACATTAAGACAAAACAGCTGCAACTAAACTTACGTTTGAAACGACTATACAGGTTTGTTCACTCTAAATCACCCATACTATTATACTATTGGTAATAAATTTTCTGTGATAATAAAATTAACGTTTTTGTTTTTCTTTTCGTACTTTTGTATATTTTACGTTCATTGTTATTCCAAATTTTAATATTGCTGAATGTTGAATTTTATATCATGTCTGTTCTTGTTATTTGTAATTTGATGTAAATGTCTTATCAACTTTTGGTTGTTCTGTAGAGTACAGTTAAAGATTCAAAATAGGATAAAAAAACGTACAAATGAATTGTAATTACTACAATTAATTTAATTATAATAAATAACCAACTAATTACAATAAATTGATAACGTAAACTTAAGCAGTTACGAGATTATCTTTTACTTACTTAAACTAAGTCCTACTTACGAGTTAACAACAATTATACGTGACTATAATATACGGTGGATCTCTTTGCAGATGTATTCATATACAGTATAACTCACTTACTGAATGACATTTCAAAACTCGTCGATGGTAGATCAAAGACTAAATCAACTTCAAATCGGCAGGCTCCTTATGTAAATAAAGCTATAGAAGTCACGAGGAGAGAGATTTTTGATACAAAATAATAAAAACTAGGTGAACCTGTGCGGGAAAACCCGCACAAAAGTGTAAATTTGTTTTTATAGAACTCCTCTGTAAACAACATTTTTTGTTTTATTGTTGTGTGGCATTATTTGAACTTTTAGGCTATCAAATGGTCTGACAAGTGACATAGCAACGTACAATTGTCCATGTGAAAATACCGGCTGTGGCAGATAAAGGCCAACTTTGTTGAATGTTTGGCCTTGGGATTTATTTATTGTAATCGCAAATGCTAAACGGATGGGGAACTGTCTTCTCTTAAATGTAAACCAAAATATAGAAGATCGAACTGTATACAAATTTACAACTACATTGGAAATTCCAAAGTGATCTGACCGTGACACTGCCAATACGTTGGTAGGCCTATACTTTAGTTCGTTGAACTTCCCCTTCTCCAAACTGAAATAGCTGTGCGAGATGTGGGAGGGATAGATAGAGAAAGAGAGAGGCCTATACGTCAGTTCGTTGAACTTGCCCCCTCTCCAATCTATTTTAGACCTCCTATTTTACGGTCATAAATCGAAATATTTGATTTAGGATAGTTTTCTGCGAATCTACTCGAAAAGACGATTTATTTGAGCCCACGTCAGGGAAAATCGGGGAAGGTTCAGGTGGTTAAAATCGTGTAGAAAAAAAACCTGCTCGCTATAAATATATAGATACAAGATTTACATAACGTAAACAGCTCATTATAGTTGAATAAAATGGTTACATAAAGAGCCAATGAGCTAAATAGATACTCGACTCCTTCAGGTGGCCGTTCAAAAATAGGCTGACCTTAAAAATAGGCTATACTTAACCATTTGTGCGTTATATTTCTATTTATTGGAAACCCTACTTATTATTTAATACTAACTATTGTTACCTATACTTACACCTTTTAAATCTTAGTCCTTCTCGATAATTCTTAAACACACTTCCCTTTAGATAATGTCATAATACGAGTACATAAATCATCTTCATCTCATTATATTATAGGGTCTTGTTGTTTTCAATTGAACAGATTGTAAAGAGGCCTGCCCATATTAAAAATGAAACACTTTTTTTATAGATATACTTTTATATAGTTTTCTGTTGCGAAGAATGACTATACTATTTTTCAAAGCTGATGAGCTCTGAACGTATGCATTGCTCCCTAACCACTTCATAGCTAGCCAGACTTGCCAGCAACGTTGCCAATACTTGCTCTCGTAGCTCTGTTAAATATTTTGTCAGCCATTTTGTTTAGTATTTCAACTACAATTAGTAGTCAGCAACAACAATTAAGTATGTACCTATGAACATACAATCAGATGTATATATTATAAAGTATTGCTTGTTATCGCACTCTATAATCGATGTGTTCGGTACAAGATGCAAGACACGAGTGAACTACTGCGGGTCTTATACGCTTGCGCGTGTAATGTTAGCCAATCTGAAATATTCGTACAATCTGACAACGCTGGCAAACTTTCTGATTGGTCTAAACAATAAATTGCCACAAGGTTTAAAAAGTTGTGACAATTTAAGTCATTTTAAAAAAAAAGCTAAAACAATATTTGATTGATGAAACATTTTACAGTGTGCACAAATTCCTTTCTAAATAGTTTTGATTGAAAAATATTAAACTTCTAATTTAACAAAATATTGTACTATTAGATACAAAGGGGTTCATGACAAGCCTACTGAGTTAAGCAGTAGCAGGGAAAGATTATTGATAAGTGATGAATTTATCATTGTGTTTGATTTTTTTATTTTTATTTTTGTGTGATATTTGATTCAATGGGGTTCATAACAAGCCTACTGAAGTAAGCAGTAGCAAAAACAATTTTCTGGTGGTAAGTGATGAATTTATCATTGGTGATAAACTTTCAGTTTATCAGTTTTATCTTGACATGTCCTATACTGCTTTTAGAGTCTCTTGGATGCAAGGGAAAAAACGCGGGGAGCAGCAGAGCTCATCAACCGTGAAAAGTATTATAGGTACATTTCGTTATAAAAAGAATATTGAAATTTCCTTATTCTATGCATTTTTGTAGAACTGCAGGGTATAGAATCTATACCCTTCAGTATGCTTCTATATGCTTCAGTAGGCTGATGTACCGTTACTTTGTGCGGCAGAAAGTTAAAACCTATAAATTTTTAGATAACGTATATTTTTCAACGTACATTTTTAATTTTCGTAAATATTTATTTTAAAATAATATGGAAAAGTAGAATAAATTTATAGATAATAATTAATTAAAAATCGGTTGTAGTTAATGCAAGAGATCGCAAAGCTAACTCAAATTTAACAAGAAAATTTTGGTCGGTATTATTAAAAGTAATTAGTCTACTATTTTTCTCTTGGTTGTATTTTTAAGAAAATGCTGAATTCATTAGGAAGTAATAGCTTTACCCCAAACGAGAGAAGTTTAATTATCTGAACAAAAGGTTAATTACCTGTAAACGAATCCAACCTACTTTTTGTTTACCTAACCTAAGTCAATAGTCGCCCCAAATTAGGAACCGTATTGAACTATCTGATATAATTAATTAAGACCATTAATAATTAGACATAATAATTAAGACATTAAAAAAGACCACCAACGGTTTTTTAAAAATCTCACGTACTTATGGCGTAGATCTAATGATTTTATGAAACGATATATTATGTCAATATTTATTTTATTTATTTGGCAAGGTGAACTGTGTAGCTATATACCGGGTGTACCATGGAATTTAAACCATAGTGAAATAACATTGATTTTCATTAATTTGTTAATATTTTCTTCACACGAATAAATAATGAAAACTTGTTATAATCAAGAATCATTATAAAAAGGTTTAGACCTTTTAAAAAATATCAATTTTGATAAAATTTAAGTTGTATGTTAGCTTACAATACATAAATACATAATTTGTAACAATTTTCTATTAAATAATTGTAAATTATTTAAATTGTACGTTCGGAGTAATAATTCTAAAGTTGTTGCTTTAAAATGCCGCGATAGGTAGTTCGAATTCATCTGCGGAAAAATTGTTTATTGTTAAAAAAATATTAAAAATATTTAAAAAAATTGTTTATTTATTTATTAATTTTGATGATTGTCTTATCATCTAAAATTATTGCAAATTCAGTTGTTTCTGAAAATTAAATGTTACTGAAGAAAATATATTATGTATTTACAAATACATATACAGTATTTAGCTTTTATTTGTTATCGGGAACTGTACATTATTGACAACTACCCAATTTAATCGCTCCTTTTTCTGTATTATATGACGTGAATAAGGCATGAGTTTGAAGAGGGACTCCCAGTAGAGTTTGTTCACGGATGGCTGGCAGCTGGTCACCATACAAAGTCGCTTGCCTAACCGGTGTTACTTAACAAATAATAGCAACTTACTACCAGCTGACTGTCCCGAAGGCCAAGAAAAAAAAACTTAAAAAAAATAATAACTATTTAATTTTATCTAATATTTCCAAAAATTTTTAACAATAAAAAATTTCCTCTGATGAATTCGATCCGCCTGTCTCTGAATTTACAAGCAACAACTTTACCGTTACTCCAAACGTACAATTTGACATGTACGTAAATTGTACTTTTTGGCACGGTAATTAGAAGAGACGGAAGGGGTCAAGTAAAGATGCGCAGTAGCCGGTGACGTCACCGGTGCTTAATAACACGGCCAGCGGTTTGTATTATTTCTATATATGTGAATGATATTAGTCTATCTAATTAGCGACTAACGTAATTATGTAAATTTTATTCCTTGTGCATTTAATCGAATTTATCAAATGAATTTAGTGTTTAATCGAATGAATTACTGAACATAACAAGAACTGGTAAATATTTAGGCCTACTAATAGTTAATGTATCTGATTTTTATTTATTTTTTTTTTATTTGTTTTATTTAAAGTCGCATCAACTGCTTGGTTATTAGCGACTACGGTGGGTTATGAAACATTAACTGTGGGATTTGACACGTGAAAATTTCCAGACCCTGGCCGGGAATCGAACCCGGGACCTACGCGTGGCAGGCTAACACGCCAACCACTACGCTACGGAGGCGGTCAATTTTTTTTTATTTCTAATATTTAGTACTACGAGTTTATATCTAGTAAGTTTTAATGTAATTACATGAAACCTATAGATGAGTGGTTCAAAATTGCAATCCAAATGAAAGAGGAATCGTCAAATTTGGTGGGGAGAGTGCCGTAAATGAATGTAGTAATGAAATGAAGACCCTAACTGGAAGGCTGAAATTAACATGTGATAATGAATTCTCAATAACGTGTTATGTGAGAACCAGGACTTTTAAAAAAATTAAGTACATAAATGAGCAACAATCTTTGAAAAGAAAATCATGCGGTGATGAGAAACTTAATTTGAGAAGGAACAGCAACAAAAAAAAAAATGAGTGAACTCTTCTAATAAAGTTTTTACGGTAAAATAGTTGTTTCATTTCAGAATACAAACTATAAATATTTGTGATACCATTAAGCTTAACTATTAAATATTCACAACCATTTTATTTTCCTTCAAGTAGGCTACCGTATATCATTTATTTATTTATATTACAAATTACAGACTTGTATAAAATTTGTTATTACATATTGTAATATTGAGACCTGGTATAAATACGAGGATCCCTAAATGGATTATTGTTGTTGGTTGAAGTGGTAGGATGAAGTGGAAGTGGTTGGTGGGAAGTAGAACTGGATGTTGTTCTAGTCTTCATGATCTCTTTTGGTCTGGTTCGTGCGTACTTTCGCGTCTGCATTTCTTTGTAAATTCTACAACCACGGTAGTTGGCTGGATTACAAGCCATTCCAACATTGAAATCCTGCAAAGGTTCCAATCGAAATTACTCAGGACAATCACAAGTTCGCCTTGGTACATAACGAATAACATACTACACAGAGATTTCCACATTCTCACAGTTCAAGAAGAGATCACAGCATACAGTGCAAAATATCAAAGAAGACTCGAATTACACACGAATCACCTTGCCATTTCGCTGTTAGACAATTCAAACATCATTCGCTGACTAAAACGTAGACATCCTACGGACTTATTCTGAAACGTCAAGACACCACGTAAAGTAAATCCACGAAGTTCCTCAGTCGGGGGTGTTTTCTTCGGACATGACATAACAAAGATAACTTATCTACTCATTATTCTGCTTAAGAATAGATTGTAGATTTAGCTGCAATAAAAAAAACATTGTGAATAGCGAAAGACAACTGTTTACTTGCATTACATTACAATTCTTTTTTATCATTATTATTCTCGCTGTTATTATTACATTAGACAAAATATAATTATTATATCCCAATGTTAGTATTTAATGTAGAAGGAACAATTTTAAAAAATGGTGCTTCAGAACCGGTGACGTCATTTGCTAGTGATGGTATGTACTCATAACGGCCGGTCATGCGCGTGACCTCTACCGTCTTTTTATTTTTCGTGCTTTTTTCTATTGTAAATTTACAGTACTAAAATATAAAACTGTTACAAAATATATATCTTAAGCTAAAATACAGCTTAAAATTTATCTTAATTGATATATTTTAAAAGGTCTAAACATTTTATTATACACTTAATCTCAAACTCATATACACTCAATCTGTTCGTTGCAGGGCTAAAATAAATAGTTCTGTTTCTTATCACGTGGTCAGTCAATTAAATAACTGAATCATTTAAGAACAGAAGAGGTAGAGGTGTAAACGACACTAACTAGAGTTATCTCCTCTGAAAGTAATGAATTTCATTATACAGCCAGACCCTGTGGTGAATGAAGTGAAGGTGTCATTTGCAGAGTGGAAAATATGTCCTTTTCAGAGAGCCCGGCGTGCTGATAACCATACTTTTCCACTCAGTGAGGAAGGCAAGGTAAACCACTTCACTCCTCGTTTTACTTAATAAAACCTCTACAGGTTCAAACCAGCCTTTCGGCTGATGACCTAAACAACAAACATTTTATAATGATTCCTGATTATAACAAGTCTTCGTTTTTACTTTCTCTTGCCTATATGAATATATAGGAAGGAAAGTATTGTTTTCATGTCGATTTTTCGAAATCGAGTTTTCGCCGGATCTATACGTTTTCAGACCCCTGAACCCAAAAAACATGTTTTTAGCGATTGGTCTGTGTGTGAACAGAATATCTCAAGAACGGAACATCGTACAAACTTCAAACTTAAAACTTAAGTTACATACCACTACCGGACCCAACACGAACATTTTCATCAAAATCGGTCAACCGAAAGTAGTAGTTTATTTGTATAATTTTTCACTTTTTTGCGATTTTCTCAAAAACTGGTTCTACGATTTTTTTAAAAATCGCCTGGTTTACTCAATTTTCTATTTTCTACAAGATAGGGTAGGCGCCATGTTTGCTGAAATTCTGCGTGAGGCTGTTTTTACGTAAAACATATTCTTTTTAAGATTGCGGCTTTAATATGCATTTTAGCGCAAAACGTTATATAATAAAAGTTGTAGAGAATGTAAAATTCTACAACTTTTATTTCAAACATTTTTTTGTATAACGCTTAGTTTAGCGGTAAATAGCAATTTTCTGTTTTTTTCTCACGAAAACGTGTGAAAAATCTATTTTTTTTAGATTTCAGCCTTAGAATGCATTTTACGACAAAAGTGTATTAAATAAAATTTATAGGAAATTAAGACATCTACAACTTTTATTTAAAGCTTTTTTTTGTAAAGTGCCTAGTTTAGCGTGAATGAGCGATTTTCCGTATTTTTAAGCTAAACTGAGGTCAATTTTAATTTTGCGTATTTCACTAATGTTTTTTGAGGTTAGTTTTTTGTTCATTTCTAATGTTGTAATACTAATGTTAGGTTTATTGTTAGTTATTTTCATTGGCAAGAGAAAGTTGTGTGAGTGTTTCACACCAGATTTTTAATTTGTAGGAAGAAAATATTAATAAACTAATGAAAATCAACGCCATTTCCTTACTATTCAAATTCCGTGGGACAAACTTATATAATTATTGTGTAATAGAAGAAACTTGTTACCCTTTAATGAAACAACCTGGAATTCAGTTCGATATCAATACAGTATTACGCTACTCTGTTTTTCCTTGAAGAAGCACAACATTATTCTGTTAGAGAGAGACAGATTGACTAACAAGAAACTACTTTACAGTCTGTTATTCTACCACAGCTTCAATTCCTCTATTCGTAGGGATGGGGTCCTTAGACGGGCAAGACTGAGTTCAGATTCAACCACGCATTTAATTCTACATTGCTCTGTATATTTTATTAACGCAATTCAGAATTCATTGACCTCCAAAGTTATAAAACGGTTAAGGCAAATAACTTTTGTTATGTGCCGTTTTTTAATTTCACAGAAAGTAACAGAGACATTTAAATTTCTTTCTTAGAAATTTAATTTAAAATAAATTACTTGAAAACAATTCAGGATTCCATCTTATCTTTGAATTTGTCTTTTTCTTCGCTCCTCAATACTTCAATAGGCTACTCTCTTAGAAATCACTTTGTTTATTCTTCTGAGAAGTTTCATTTAATTTCTTTCACGTCTTTTCTGGTTTAAATTCTGCTTGAAATTTTAATCCAAATACTTTACTTTAAAATTTCCATTTAATGTGAAAGTCACTTTCAACAAACCCTAATTTTTGTATTAATTATGTTAAATATTTAATTTTTTGTTTTATTTTGTAACACCTAAGTCAAGGTTCGTTTGGGATTTAGATGTAACAAATAATAAACATACTTTCTTAATATATTAACAGTTATTTAGGGACAAAAAATTGTAATAATCACAATTAATTAATATTAAAATTAGAATATAAAACAAATTAAAATCGAGTTGCAAAAATTAAATAAATTACATAAAAATTAAACTAACTTAAGGTACGATTGTATGATGGTTTTCACTGAAAATTTCAATTTTGGGTTTTTTATGTTTTTCAATAGTTCAGACCGATATCTAAGTACAACAAAAACATTAAATTACTTAAAAAAAATATTTTAATGAAAAAATTAAGCTTTTAGCAGGCATATCCAGAAAAATTATCATTTCACCAAGCACCAATATTTCTCGTAATTTTATACCAATCGTTTTAGTGCAAAGGAAATTTTATTTTTTTTTAAATATCTGCATCGCTGTTTTTGATATTGTCAGCTGTTGGTTTCTAACCAACTGTTGATGGGAAATTTATTTGTTTGTGTACATTATTTTTTTTGTTAATTTTTATTTATTGGCTTTTCCCGTAAATTTATATTTTAAAATTTAGGTACATTTTTCTCGGAACCCATTAAACCCAGCTGGCTGAATTTTTTACCAATTATTCGACTTGTACATGCACAAATACCGACATTTTAATAACTTCCTCAGACGCTCTAATAATTACTAATACGCAAAAGCCGTTTAAAGAAATTTGGAAATATTTTAAGTTATTCGTTAATTTGTTTTTAATTTTATGGGTTCACAGAGTAAATTGAAAAACTGTGAGTAGGCAGAGAATCTCGACAACTAAAAGTGTGTAGTTTCATTTATCTATCGTTTACCTAAAAGTAGCAAATTTAACATTGGCATGATACAAATTACAGTCTCTCCTTAAATAATGAAAGCAATAAATTTACATCACACACGCACACACACACAGCAATTGCTGAAAACATTGTTTTTTGGGTTGGGGCCTGAAAACGTGTATATTAGGTAAAACCTCGATTTCTAAAATAAACCAAAACAATACTTTCCTTTTTTTATAAGTTATTTTCATACTATGGCAAAAAAGTAAAATCCTGTTAAATTATGATGTCCAAAATTTGAAAATTATATTTTTTAATATTTAAAATACCAACTTTAAACGCACTAAAATTTATGAAGCTGATTACTTGAACTGAAACTGAATTTGAACTTGAAACTAAACTCATCTGAATCTCAACGGTCAGTTACGTTTTTCTATTACGTGATTGACAAACCACCACCTTGGACAGGTCTGGACCAATCGAAGCCCTCCTTACATTTCTAGTAAATTCGAAAGTACAAAGGGTTACACATGGGAAATCAGTTTGTTACAACCGTTGAGCGGTGCGTCGGTTTTAATCTTATTGTCTTCTAGTTCTTGCGCGTACACTGCTTTTCGGCAATTCACTAACATACAAGCACATAAAACTTTACATTTTTATGGCGGTACATTTATATTTTTACAACCGTTTATTTACATCAATTTTAGTTTACAAAGTACTTACACATTTTTAATAATTATTTGACAAAGGTAGAGAATTTTTCTAGGTTTCTTATTTACCGGTTATTTTAAAATATACTATTTCTTTCGTTCAAATGTATTACTTTTTAGCTACTTAGGATTATTATTACGATCATCTCTTAATCTCTTAAGGATACCATGGTACATTCGAAAAAGATATATCTATAACGACATACGACTTAACTCAGTAAGACAGGAAATTACACAATTTAGCAAAACATACGAACAAAGACTAAACGGACATCCAAATCATGCCACCATAAACTTACTGGGCAATAGTGATTATACGGTTATAAGAAGGGTTAACAGATACAATGAATTGGATTTACTTAACAGATTCGAACACAATTGACTTTTTATTTTCGATATTTTTAAGTGTATGTGTATAAATATTTTATTTTTCAATTTTGAATCACTTCAAAATTAATTTTTAAAATTCCAATAAAGGTTATCTGTAACAATTATTATTAATGTATAATGTTGTTGTAAATTTGTCTTTTCTATGTTAACCTTATTATTTATTGTTTTTGTTCCTTTATAACAAAACAGGTTGTTATTTTGCTGATTTGATAAAAAAATATATAATTAGGATTATTAATTATATCTGTTTCATTTAAGGAGAATTAAACTACATGTTTTTCTAAGAAAGAATATTTTTTACAATTTTATATTGCTCGTTTTAAAAGGAATTTTAGTTTTTAAAATATCTGCATCACTGTTTCTTTTATTCTCAGCTGTTGGTATAGATTTTTAAATCTAAACCGTAAATTTAGATTTTTAAGACTAGGTACATTGTTCTCAGAAACCAACAAACCAACCAGGCTGAAATTTTTACCAGTTAATTATCTTGTATATCCACATATACCAACATTTTTATGACTTCTTCAGGTGCTCCAAAAATTAGTAATACGCAAAAACGTTGAAACAGTTTGTAAAAATTTTATGTTATTCGTAATATTTAAAAAAAAAATGGTATGGTCCAAAGATTAAATTAAAAAAAATGTCAGCAGCTCGAGAAGAAACCCGACACCTGTGGTGTGTAAAGTTTAATTTCCTTATATTTTACCGAAAAATGTACCTAAAAATAGAAAATTTAACATTGGCGGAATACAAAGTGCAGTCTCCCTTTAAGGGTTGTTTTAATAGTTAATAATTTAAAAAACAATTTTTTTATTCAGAAGTGGTGTTATTTAAAAATAAATATTTATTTTTTATTTTATATTTTTAAATTCCTAATATGTGTGCATTGCAATCTGTTCAATTCAGAGCAATAAGCAACCCCATGACACAATGAGATGAGAATGATGTGTATGACGTGTAAATGAGGTGTAGTCTTGTACAGACTCAGGTCGACCATTCCTGAGAGAGTATGGTTAATTGAACCCCAACCATCAAAGTACACCGGCAACCCCTATCTAGTATTCAAATCCGTATAAAAGTAACTATCTTTACTAGGATTTGAACCAGGAACCTTCGTCACCGAAAATCAGCTGTTAAACAGCTGATTTTGGCGACGACTTTACCTGTAGATCTACCCGGTTTTTATTTTTAGTAATTTAGATATTTAAATAGCTGACAGTGTTAAAGATTGCTATAGGAGAAATATGATGAGTTATCCCCACAAGGTATTGATATTATTTGATATAATAGAAACAGTACTTAAGTTAACCCCACAAAGGATTAATAAATTTGTTGTATGAAAATATGAAGTTAGATTCGTTCCAAAGAAAATCTTCACTGTATGGAAGGGTTTAAAATGAATAAACAAAATATGAATAATATAATTAGATACATTAATTTTTAAATATTTTTAAACACTTATTTATAAAAAGAGAATCCCCTATTTTACAAATACAATTTATTATTTTTTAAATTTATTTATAAAAAAAGAAAAGAAGCGCTTTAGTAATTATTTGAATGTTTGTATTGTCCGAATGTGTATTTATGAAAACTTTTTATGTTTATTCATGTTCATTTTGTAGTTGTATGCAACTGTATGTTTATGTCAAAAAGATTAAATAATGTGAAATATTAGATGTAATTTTTGTTTTGTTTTAAATATGTTTTATTACTATTGGTATTAACTTTTCTGTGACAATATATGAACTTTTTTGTTTTTTTTATCATATTTTTGTATATTTTAGTTCATTGTTATTCCAAATTTAACATTGCTGAATGTTGAATTTTATATCATGTCTGTTCTTGTTATTTGTAATTTAATATCAATGTTTTCTTATCTTTTGGTTGTTCTTTAAAGTACAGTTAAAGATTCAAAATAAAGGATAAAAACACTGTATGTTCAATTTTACCTGTATAGGTCTTGTTTTTCAATGGCGTCGGTTAGTTTAGAAGTTCCCTTTCGATGGCTTGAAACATGAAGATGCTGTTGGATTATCATTTATTGTTGTTTTCTTCTACTTCCACACTTGACACATTATTATATTATGTGGGTTATACACAAGGTTTTTATAGAGAAAAAAACACATTATTGGTTATACACATTTTATTATTACTTATACTTTATGTTTAACCTTATATCACATGTTTTATAAACAAAAACTGGAGTAAACACATCTGCACTCTTCGCTGGTTGTATGAGAACTCCTCCCTAATTGGTACTAAACTTAGCGTCATTACTTTGGTCTTCAATATTTCCGTTAAATTTGAAACAGCCAATTACGCCCTTTTATTAAAATAGCTTCCACCAATCACGTTTAACTTTACTTTTAACGGTTTTCACTTCCTCTCACTTCCACCAAGTGTATCACATTACTTTATTTATAAATATAAAACATTTGTTTACCAGAGTTTGACAAACATCGTGTTTTGACAAAGAGTTTGACCACACATTTTGACATCGGCTTTTAACCACCACCAATAATTTTCTGAACCAATCATACTTTACTTTTTATTTAACGTCGCATCAACTGGTGTGGTCATTAGCGACGACGTTGGGGTGTAACTGTGCGTAATGAGGATGAAATGATTTTTTTTAACGTATGAAAATATGCCTCGCCTGAGGTGGATTCGAACCCAGGACCGCATGATGAGAGACAAGCACGTTACCAACTACGCCCATGCAGCCGGCATTTATTATTTTTATACATAGAACAAATTGTCAAGTTTACTACAAGATACAGGTTTTGTAGTTAATTTACTACGATCTTTTGAAAATAGCTAAAAATGCCCGCGATCTGGTGCTATTACTTTATAAAGAAGCTCCATTAAACAACTGATTTTCCGTTTCTCATTTGTAAAATGGAAATTCTGGTTAAACAATATGAAAGTACCCAGGATTTTACATGATTATTTGGTTGCCTTATTTTAATATTCTACTAATTATCTAATGAAATTGTATTGTTTCTCTGTTTCAGTTATGGACCCCGCTCAATGTAATACTGTTCAATCTAGTGATGTCAGATTTCTCCATATCCATATTTGGAAATCCATTTACCTTAGCATCAGCGTTGGCGCACCGTTGGTTATTTGGAAGAGTAATGTGCGTCGTGTATGGTTTCTTCATGGCGCTTCTCGGCAAGTACGCTCAGGGAATTACACATAAATGTTCAGTGAAATTGACCCTTTAGGCTTACCAGTTAGTATTTTTAATATTACTGCTGGACAAAATATTCTGGGGTCGATTCCAGATTAGGTTCGGGATATACGTCTAAGTTTATTTACATAAATATTTTTATAGTCATTACTACAAATTTTCTTAAAAGTTGACATAACTGTAGTAATTTGTTACAAAATGAAAATGAAAAATTAATACTTGAAAGACAAAAAAACAAATTTGTTTTACCAAATACAAAGAAGAATATTTAGAGTTCTTTAATACAATTATGAAAATTACTTCTAAAATCTAATATGTAAGTCTATCTGAAATTGAGCTAATATTTTATGAATATATTTTATCAGGAGAAAATTTGTTTACCATATAAATGGGAAAGCTCTCACTGACCAGTGATCACTGATCAGTGATTCTCATACTTGCTAATTAGCTACAAAACTGAAATTTGGAAGGAATATTCACGTTATGGTAAATAATAAACTTAAACGTAAACGATTTTGACATACCACCGTTAAGGTGTTGGAAAGAGAGTTCAACTATTTAAACAATATTTTCCGGACAAGCTATATGGCTGAAATTGGTGGAGATATGACTTTAGTTCCACTACAATAAAATTACCCCTTAACAACGTACAATTAAAGGATGAAAATGGTGTTGAATCTTCAAACCAATATTTTTTAATATTACTACTTTATTAATAATAATAACAATAATAATAATAATAATAATAATAAATATATTTTAAGTCCGCTTGGAGTGCAGCTACTTTTGTGTCTTCTACTTCAAGCCAGTCAACGATATTCATTACTCATTTTTACTAATTTTATTAATTTTTCTCATTGCATTCACTAAATTGTTGTCATTACGAAAATTTATATAAAATAAAAGAATAGGAAAAGAAAGTTAAAATATTTTTGATGACCTATCTGTGACTTAAATAAAAAAACAGCTGATAAAAATAACAATGTAATAATTTTATTTCATGAAACATTTCTATTAATCTTATCCTATTAAACCCAATGATTGATTATTAAAAATTTCAAATTTATTAACTTGTTGTTAATAAAATCTAAAAATAAAATTTATAAGCTTAAACATAATTCTTTAAAGTATTACCTCTATTTATGTAACATTGTGTTGTTACAGTCATCAGCCGAAAGGCTGGTTTAAATTACTAGAGGATTTGCTAAGCAAAATAGAGGATTGAGGTGGTTTACTATTGCCTTCCTCGCTGAGTGGAAAAGTATGCTCATCAGCTTACCAGATTTTCTGAAAAGTAAATATTTTCCACCCTGCTAATGACATCTTCACTTCATTCATCACAGGATCTAGCTGTAATGATGAAATTCATAACTCTCAAAGTAGATAACTGTGACCAGTGTCTTCTGCACCACAACTTATTCTGTTGTTAAATGCTTCAGTCATGTATTTGGGTGACCATGTGATAAGAAACACAACTATTTTTTGTAGCTCTGGAACTAACACATTGAATGCAGATAAATTTAACACTCCGCCTTGCTTGTTACGGCCAATATGTAACATTTGTTAATAAATATCGAAGGAACGATTACCGACATAAAAACATTTTGTATTTTCGCTTCTTTTTCTGTATGTTTAGGTATATCTTCAATAACAACTTTAACAGTATTAGCTTTCGAAAGGTATCTAATGATAAGCCGGCCATTTCAAAATCATCTTTTAAACCACAGAACTGCAATCACTTTAGTTTTCGGAATTTGGATTTATGCAGCATTTATAACAGCACCTCCGTTATTTGGTTGGGGAGATTATGTCAATGAATCAGCTAACATCAGGTAAGAACTGTAATATCAATATGCATTTTAGTATGTTATCAAAAGTTGAATTTCAAAGATGTTAAAATCAATTTCTAATCCGAAGATCATGGATTTAAAAATTAACTGAAATCTAATACCATTTTTAGAAAGATTCATTTCAGTACAAACGCACGTTAGATAAATTACCATAAAACTAATCAATTAATGTTGTTTCCTCGTATATGGCCAGTCTCAAACCACTTGCTGTGACTCACTTGAGGTGAGTCACTTAAAGTCACTTAAGGTAACTTCAGACGTCTCTGGAAGCTCGTTTCGCAGCCCAGATTTTCAGCATTCGGTAACTGTAGGCTTTTCTCCTTTCTTCAGTCCACCCAGGTGTTCTGGTTTTACTGTTTATGGAAAACCTAAAGTCCGTAATTAGTTGTATGAATTCGGTTCATTAGTTTTCTCGGTTTATTCCGGTTTTTACAAAAGTATGCTTTTTGAATTCTTTCAATCATTTATCCGATATCTTAGGTCTATTGTTTGAAGAATTGATATTATTAAATGTAACAAATTAATGATAATAATATTATAATGTTAATATTATTATTATTATTATTATTATTATTATTATTATTATTATTATTATTATTATTATTATACACGTTGTAGACCCTTATGGATCACGTGAAGCTTCTACGGTTCTTCCTGCGGGTTCTCCATGACATACTAATATTAGGTTATATTGTTAATTATTTGCATTGGCAAGATAAATTTGTGTGAGTATTTCACACCAGTTTTTTAATCAAATTAAAATGTTACCCTAATTATTTAAATAATTTTAAAAAGAAACTGAAGCTTGATTGTTTTCCGTTCTGGATGTAGAATAATAATTTGTTCTAAGTATAAGTTTAATGGTTTCTTTTACTCCTCTTTTGGTATTATTGAATTTCGTATTCAATAAATTATACTAATGTTTTGCCTTATCACAGATTTGTCTTTGTCTTTTCTTTTAACATTCTAGCATAAAAATTTAATTACATTAAACCTAATGATGGTAAAAAATGCTTATAATAAAAGTTTTCTTTTAGTAGTCTATAACTATAGTTATATGTACTTTTGTCATAAAATTCTTACTAAAGCAAGTAATCTTAAAAAGGAGTTAACAGATTTCAATTAGAAAATACGGAAAATCACTAATATTGTCGCTAAACTAAAAGTGGTGTAGAAAAAAAATACTTAAAATAAAAGTAAGTTTTTAACTTTCTATAATTTTGTTTATATACATACAATTCAGGAAATGAGTCGTTTTAAAAAAATTGTTGAAAGAAATTTTAAGAAAATTTAAAAAAAATAAAATTTTCACGAATAAACTACCTATTATTTCCACTTGATCGATTTTTATTGAAATGTTCTTGTCGGGCCCACTTATGGTACCTTACTTAAATTCAATTTCCTACGATATTTTGGTCTTGAGGTGTTGGTTTACATACACACACACGCACACACACACACACACACACACACAAAAGAAACTAATCGGTAATTTTTTGTGGTCACGGATTCATAAAACGTGTATTTCCAATGAATACTCAATATTATATAATTTTTTAAAGCTTTGAGCGATCTTTTAAATTGTTTGATCGGTTGTAATAAATTTTGGCAGAAGAATAATAAGTGATAATTCTTAAAACCTTTTTAAGAAAATTTAAAGCGGCATAAAGTATTGAGCAACACAAAATATTTAAATATTTTTTTAAAAAATAGAATAGATGGTTAATGTTATATTTATACTAATGGTGAATTAAAGTGCTGTTTTCGTATGGAAATGGAGAGAATACCATATTGATCTTGTGATGCTTAACCCAGTGTTCTACAACTGAAGCTTTGAAGAAAGTCTTCGTATAACCTACATGTTTGTTTATAGGTGATTACAGCTCTACCTTAACTGCAGAGACAGCAAAAATGAAGTTTCTTTGTTCAATCCACAAAACCATTTTGTTCAATACCCTATTAATATCATGAAACTTATACCGGGTGTTTAAAAAAAGTAGCAACTCGTTTTTAGATTTTGTACGTGTAGTAAAAAAATATAAATAAAACTAGGTGTGAGGTGGTTTACTAATGCCTTCACCACTAAGTGGAAATGTATAATTATCAGCATGTTAAGCTCTCAAAATGCATCTACTTTCCACCCTGCAAAAGACACTTCAGTTCTTTCACTACAGGATCAGGCTGTTAAATTTAAAAAAAATTAACATAGATAAAATCTGGTCTAAAAGACCAACCAATAATTTTTCGTTCATATTATCTTAAAAACTAAATACTTATATTATTTATAATCTATTCAACAATGTTTTATATCTTAACTCTAAAATATACACAAAACAATTCACTACTTTTGGACTTCACACTGCTCTGCTTTAACACATCACACTGCACTGTTACACTAGTTCGAAGGGCTTCTTCCTACTGAGCCTTCTAGGAACATTTTTATTATCTAGAATTTGAATTGCTTCAGAATTGATGTGGCCATGTAGGTGAGCTTCATGTTTGACAGTAAATCTTCTTATCTCACTGGATGCAAAAGGGATGTCAAGATCTCTATGCAGATCACTATTCCTAATATACCAAGGGGAATTAACCATAGCTCTCAGTACTGTGTTAGGCTGTTTAATGATGAAATAATTTACTCTCAGAGAAGATAACTCTGATTAGTTTCTTTTATATCTCTACCTCATCTGTTGTTAAATGCTTTAGTCGTATAATTGACTGACCATGTTATAAGAAACAGAACTTTCTTTGTAGCCCTGTAACTAGCAGATCAAAGGCAAATAAATTAATATTCCACCTACCTGCTATGAACAGATTAAAATTTTATGCAATAATATTCAAAATACAATTAAACTTACAATTATTAACTGTATGATGTTAAAAATGTTTACCAAAATGCAGGTGCGTTCAGGTTTCGTAACAAGACGGTTAGAGTGGTGCTTCGTAGTACTATTTGAGTCCTTTGTTAATAGTACAGAAACTATTTTAAAAATTTAAAAGTAGAAAACCGCTTCACCCACTATCCGTCAGACCACATTTTTTACAGAATTTCTAACTATAAATGTCAGGCAACTTTTTGTAAGAAAGGTATTTAGAAAGCTACATAAGAGTAAATCAAATGTCCAAAATTGATATCATAAGTACCTAAGACACAAAAAACAAAAACCTACTTGTTCCAGGTAAAGAGAGAAATGCGCTGTATAAGCGATATTTCCTTAATTTTCCCCCTAATTTTATAAACTGCTACCTAAGTATCTAACTGAACGGAATTAATTTTAAAATTAATCACGAAATGCAGAAATATACGAGGTATGGCTATTAAATAACGAGACTGACGTCGTAAAAAAATCTATGTTTATTTTATACATAATCACTCATTGCCACCTTCAATATACACTCCTTCTCTATTCCTACAATGCTCCATGATATTTTCCATTGTTGGAAACAGTGCTGGAAGTCATCTTCTGTCAGCTCCTTCAGGACACGTGCCGCTTTCTCTTTTACAGCTTCCACAGACTTAAATCTTGTCCCTTTTAATGCAGATTTCACCTTAGAGAACAGTTAGAAGATAATAACATGTGATGAAACGTGGTTTTTTGCTTATGATCCGGAAACGAAGCGCCAATCCAAGAGCCGAACTTCACCGAGAGCCAAAAAAGCTCGAATGAGGAAGTCAAAATTTAAAGCAATGATGATTGTTTTTTTTATATCCATGGGATTGTGTACCTTCACAGGGTTCCTGAAGGTCAAACAATTAATCAATATTACTACCTTCAGGTACTTTCTAAACTAAGTCAAAGAGTAAGGAAAAAACGCCCTAAAATGTGGAAGGACAAATCATGGGTTCTCCACCAAGACAAAGTGCCAGCTCATTCCGCTTTATCTGTCAAGAGGTTCCTAGCAAGTACAGCATCTCAGTGTTAAAACATCCACCATATTCACTAGATCTCGCACCATGTGACTTCTACCTGTTCCCTTAAGTGACATCTTCATTAAAAGGGACAATATATAAGTCTGTGGAAGCTGTAAAAGAGAAAGCAGCACGTGTCGTGAAGTAGCTGACAGAAGATGATTTCCAGCACTGTTTCCAACAATGAAAAATTCGTATGGAGCGTTGTAGGGATAGAGAAGGAGTGTATATTGAAAGTGACAATAATTGACTATGGGTAAAATAAAAATAAAATTTTTACATCAGTCTCAATGTTAATAGTCAAACCTCGCATGACTAATGCCGGAGGAGACAACAAGGAAATGTTGCTAGGTAAAACAAAGTTAACTTTGAGCTCACTAACTATATTTTTTGTGATAGTTTAAAAAATTGTATAATAAAGTTTTAATACATAACGTTATATTAATTTCTACCGCATCGATTTTCGGTTTGAATGTGGCAATAAGAATGGATGGGTGTATACAAAAATTAATATAAGATTTTAAGGTAAAAATTAGATGTATATTTTTTGGAAATAAAATTTTATTATTGTTTGAAGCCACTTTTTGTAATGCTTACTTATTAATGTTAAAAATCCACGTTCAATTCGTTGGGTATATGATTGTTTTTAAAAACAAAACCTTAATACAAGGAAAAAGGCTGGTGTAGCAATAAACACAGTTTAGTCTTTGTTAAACGATGTTGTTGTTTAGGTCAACAGCCGAAAGGCTGATTTGAACCTCTAGAGGTTTACAAAGTAAAGCAAGGAGTGAGGTGGTTTACCATTGCCTTACTCACTGAGTGGAAAAGTACGCTTATCAGCATGCCGGGCCCTCTGAAAAGCACATATTTTCCACTCTGTAAATGACACCTCCACTTCTTTCACCACAGGGTCTGGCTGTACAATGAAATTCATTACTTTCAGAGAAGATAACTCTGATTAGTGTCTTTTACACCTCTACCTCTTCTGTTCTTAAATGATTCAGTCATTTAATTGACTGACCATGTGATAAGAAACAGAACTATTTATTTTAGCCCTGCAACGAACAGATTGAGTGTAAATAATTTGACACTCCACCTGTTTATTATGGGCAGTGTTAAACGATATCGTTGGTAAAACAGAGATGAATGGATTTTGGAATTGCACTGGTGTACAATAACGACACTTCAATTAAGTTGTTAACTTTGAATACAGTGTTGCCAATTGACAAGTACGAGACATGAAATTTAACAATCCTTTACTATACCTTATGAATGTTACGACCGCGTCATTTTTGAACACCAGGTATTTCAAATTATTTGTTTTTTCTTAAATATGTTCGTAGGATACTTCTTAGCTCGACGAAGGATCGACTTTGATATCCGACTTAGAATTTTTTTCTAAGAAATTCTAAATCAGCTTAGAATTACCTAGGATTAATATAATTAGTTGGAACAATAATAAGAGAAAACATAATAGATACCTATAAAAAAAATTTACCTTTTATAAAATAATAAACGTATCTGTATCGTTGTGCCAAGTCGGTCGCAGGTATGGCAAACTTTTCGATTGAAGGGGTTTTCCACAAATCCAAATTTGTCAAATTCAACTGAAGATATTAATAAATTAATAAAAACATAAAAAGGAAATTAAATATTATTAACTTTCGAATATTATAAATAATCTTTCAAAGATTAAAAGATAAAACTTTCAAAGTTTATTTTGTAATTTTTGAAAGTTTATAATATTTTCATTCCCTTTTTATGTTTATATTAATAAATATTTTCAATTTATTTAACAGTAATGCCTTCAATCAAAAATTAAGCCATACCCGTAATTTTCTTGACACAACGGAACAGATCCGAATAAACAATTCGAAAGATCCCACATTAGAAATATAAATATATGACGTCTAAATATTGTTGAACACACACGATAGATTAGAAGTTCTTTTTACGTTATCACATAAACAATACTTAAGAATACTTTACTGACGTTTTTATTGTAAAATTATACAGAATTGATCTCATGTTATTTTATAAATAGGTCGTTGTTGAACTATGGAAAACCGTTCGTGTAATATAACTGGGTAGACAGGATATTCAAAATCATCGTTTAGGCAATATTTTTGTTCTCAATTTCGAATTTAGAACTAAAAAATTTGGTGTGAAACACTCACACAACTTTCTCTTGCCAATCGAAAAATAATTTACAATATCACCTAACATTAGTAAAAAAAATAGAAATAAACAATAAATTAACCTCAAAAAACATAACCTTATTTAATCATGAGTGAAAGACGCAAAATAAAAATCGACGTCAGTTTGGCCTAACAATACGGAAATCACTCTTTCACGCTAAACTAGGCTCTGTAGATAAAAATGTATTAATTAAAAGTTGTAGTCTTTTAATATCCTATAAATTTGATTAAATTATACACTTTTATCGTAAAATGCATACTAAGGCCGAAACCATAAAAACATCGATTTTTCATGAGAATTGTCGTGAGAGAGAAACAGAAAATCGCTAAATTACTGCTAAAATAAGCGTTATATAAAAATATATTTCAAATAAAATTTGTAGGATTTTAAATTTTCAACAACTTTTATTATATAATTTTTTGCGCTAAAATTCATCTATCAAAGCCGCAATATTAAAAAAACTTTTTTTTACGTGAAAACAGCCTCACCAAGAATTTCAATAATAATGACGCCTACCCTATCGTGTAGAGCATAAAAAATTTAGTAAACCAGACGATTTTAACAAAAATCGTAGGACCAGTTTTTGAGAAAATTGCAAAAAAGTGAAAAATAAAACGAATAAGCTACTACTTCCAGTTGACCGATTTTGATGAAAAGGTTTGTGTCCAGTCCGGTACTAGAATGTATCTTAAATTTAAAGTTTCAAGTTCGTACGATGTTCCATTCTTCAGATATTCTGTTCGCACACACACAGACAAATAGACACACACAGACCAATCGCTAAAAGCATGTTTTTTTGAGTTCAGGGGGGTCTGAAAACGTGTAGATCCGGTGAAAACTCGATTTCGAAAAATCGAAATGAAAACAATACTTTCCTTCTTATATATTCATATAGGCAATAGAAAGTAAAAAGAAAGCTAACAACTGGAATCAATTTCCAAATATAAGAACACATCCTTCTGAATCACCCTATACATAGGGATACGAAAATTACATTTCTGAACAAAATCTCATTAAAATTTAAAAAAGTAAATAATAATACATTAAAATATTTCAATATGAGTATTGAAGCTGGTACATAAACTATATAATACTGGAATGTAGCACAAAGAATTATTGATATTATTGAAATTCAATGGATATTGAAAAGTATATACAGTACACGAATACATAAATACTGCATAAAATGTATTCAAATACTTAAATTACATGTTAGCAACGTTATTGCATTAGCTATATATATATGTTTTTTATATTGATTTAACATTTAAATTGTTGTAGATGAATTATGGAGAAACCGTTCGTATAATATTACTGGGTTGACATAGATTTAAAAACGTCTTATAGTCAATATTTTTTGGATTTAAGGGGGGACATACCCTTGAAAAAAAATTTCCCCCCCTTTAATGTTACGTGATTCTGCATTTGCAAATTTGTTCTTCAAGTCATTACTTATCTCTGTTCATAAAATGAGTTGAATATTTTCTCAAAAACCCTTATAATTAGGGTTGGGGATGAAAAAACGCTATTTTTTTGTTAAGTAATTTCTTGAGTATCATTTACTGTATTTGCATGCAAGTAGGCTCAAATTAATGGAAAATTTGTTGTCTATGAATTGTGGTATTCATTTTCAATTATTTTACCTAGTTAAATTTTTAGACAATTATTTGTAAAAAATGCGGTAATTCCACCCTGTAGTAACTTTAAAACAGTTTTAAAATTGTAGGAATGAATATTTTATATTTTCCATACCACATTGCGTAGAGGATAAAAATCCCATCATTTAAAAAAAAGTTATCTCTCTAGGTGTGTAGAACCTAAAATATGATTTAACAAAGACTCTGAAACAAGTGGAAAAAAGTTACGGGAAACGCAAAAACAAAATAATTGTTAGTATTTATGTATTTCTTCTTACTTACATTAGTCGCATGGAACTACTAAACCTGAAACAACACAACTATTTGTGGTTAACTCTATCGGTGTGTAGTTGAACCAGCAGAGAATGAAACATAGTTCAAATCTGTGAAAAAATCATTAATTTCCAACTATCCGTTTTCAAGTTATTTTAACTTGAAATTTGATGTTTTTACACGAAAAACTGCGTGAAACATGGTACGAAAAATTTTTTTTATATTATTTTAAAATATCTTTTTCTAAAAAGTAAATATATTGGTGTATTCAGAAAATATCAGAGAATCAAAAAAGCAAATAAAATTTTTTTTGATTTATTTTTACAATTTTTCAGGGTATGTACCTCCTTAATTTTGAACCTAGAAAAATTTCTCTCTGAGACGACGCGTTTCATGGCTGGTGGAAATTTTAAAAAGGCTTTTCTATGACTTATGACAAAAAATATTAGTGATTTTTGTATCTACTCTTTAAGAAGAATCTAATGACATCATTATTGTTTCCAAAGTTGTCCAAAGTTTCCAAAGTTTTGTGTCCAAAGTTGTATTCCATACGTCTATATTGGTCTTAAGATTTTCGTGTAAATGTAAATTTGTGTAGTATGTTTAATTTAGAACCTTTCAGTTGATAGAAGCGTGTTTTGAGTTTTGAGGTGTGTAAATTAAATAAAAAAAAATTGATTAATTATTCGTTGATAAACATAAAAAATAATTTTATAGTTTACAAACACAATATTTTAAAACCAAAAGGTGTTTACGTGTTGTTTTCATTGCAATATGTTGCTCATTACCCCCATGTACGCATATTGTGTTGTTGTTGTTTAGGTCAACAGCCAAAAGGCTGGTTTGAACCTCTAGAGGTTTTACTAAGTAAAACGAGGAGTGAGGTGGTTTACCATTGCCTTCCACACTGAGTGGAAAAGTACGCTTATCAGCATGCCGGGCCCTCTGAAAAGCACATATTTTCCACTCTGTAAATGACACCTTCACTTCATTCACCACAGGGTCTGGCTGTACAATGAAATTCATTACTTTCAGAGAAGATAACTCTGATTAGTGTCTTTTACACCTCTACCTCTTCTGTTCTTAAATGATTCAGTCATTTAATTGGCTGACCATGTGATAAGAAACATAACTATTTATTTTAGCCCTGCAACGAACAGATTGAGTGTAAATAATTTGACACTCTACCTGTCTGTTATGGGTAGACGCATATTGTATGTAGGGATATTGTTTCATCGCTAAACGTGCTGATATTTAAAATTTTCTTGAAGATGGCATACCTATTTAATTAGATGCATATAATTTCCCTCTGCTTTAAATGGTACAGACTTTCGCGCATTATAATGTTATACTTTAGCAGTGGCTATTCAAGTAAAGAAGGTGAAGAACTTCTCCACCTATTTTCTGGATAGTATCGATATTTATCTCTCTCACAAGAAAAGCATAATTTCAATTATAAATATTTTTTGATTTATATGAAACGAAGAAGATGCTGGAAAGAAGGATGCTAAGAACCTGCATTGGAAAACGAGTGTTCAGAGATGGTATCTGGCTGGTTTTACCAACCAGAAAAGTTTACAGGGACATTGAAGCTGTCACAGACACAATGCACAAAAACCGGATATTTTTCCTTGGGCACATCATAAAAACTCCACAAACAAGAATCCTCAGACAACTAATAGAATATATGTGGGACCTTAAGTCGGGGTCAGCTTGGATTCGTGAAGTGAAGAAAGACTTAGTGGAGCTGAACCTAAAATTTTATGACCTTGAAAAAAATCCAATAACCTGAAAGCGATCAAACACACAAATATCAGGTTCAAAGAAACGGTTAGAAAAATACAGAACCCTAGAGTTTTTTCAGATGCTGAACGTACTGCTAGATCCCAGAGAATGAAGAACTACTGGGACAGGATTAGGAGGAAATTGAGGAACTGATATTATTTGACTTAAGTCGTCCAATGGGCCTTACAAGAAAAAAAAACGAAGAAGAGTGTCGTGTAAAAAAGTACATAAAATTATTGTATCAAATTAGAAAGCTTTCTAATGTTTTTGAAATAGCCCCTTGTAATGGCCTTAACCCGGGAGCAATCGCAAGCTTTGTGTCACCTATTTGGGTCGCTGCGGGTCATCATGACACGCATTTGAAATTTTAGTTTTTAACTGTTTTCTTTTTGTGTTTTGTTATCTAAGCATTTTATTGACAATATTTGGGGTATTAGATAAGTAAACAACACATTCTCAAACAAAAATTGATTTATTAAGGATATTTAAATGATACAAAGAAAAGCCTTTACAATTTTATCTTACAAAAACATTATGGTGAATTCATTAATTTTCTAAAATAATTAAAACAAATACTGCGTGAAATACTATTGAAAACAAGTTATTAACATTTAAGAGATACTGAAAACATAACATTTTATTGTGGTTAGTTAAACATTTTTTTAAATTAAAATTCTAGAGGAGTATTGGCTTGTCTTGCCACGAACCTACAACCAGGCCGCTGCAAAACTATATTTCGTTGCCTGGTACGCACTGATTGTGTAGGCTCAGCTTTTTGCCATTTGGTCTGGTCCTTTCCGATGTAATATCCACGATAGGCTAAAGGAATTTCATCTTCCGAAGTGCTATTGTCAACAGAGTCATCGCGTATTTCTTCCTCTTCTTCTTCTGAACTCTGTTCCGTATCCGTATTTCTTTCACGATCGTCAGCTACTTCTTCTTCAGGATCTACGTCACTACCAATATCACTCATATCTTCTTCAAAACCATCCTCTGAACTATCATCGTTTTCCAAAAAAATGAAGAATTGCTCGCTCATTCATTTTACTAATATGTTTTAAACGTAATCTATTATATTTATTATTTACACGATATAACTAAAAAAATAAAGAAACTGATAAGTAATACGACAAATATAATTATTATAACGATAAAATATACAAAACACAGCCAAAGACAACGCATATAACACACTCTTGTTAGGTTCAATACGTATACACAAACGGTCGCGGTGGGTCACGGTGACCCGCAGATGTCTATCAACAACGAACGCTTCACGAAAACTAAATGAACAGGTGGGTATCTGTAGATTAGTTGTAGGGAGTAAGGTACAGAGCGTGGCATACATGTGTCGCCAACAGTACAGTCAGGACAGAAAATACAATACTTACGCGGGTCATAGTGACACGCAGCGATTGCTCCCGGGTTAATATACGTAATAAATGCCTAAGTGAAGAGTTAGAGCGGTAGCCACCGCTTCTCTTCCAGCGCAAGGGGGTTGCCATGGCAACCGAGAGTCACCGGCAAATATGTATTGCTTGACTCCCAGCTCTGTGTAGTTGGAAGGAATGCAGTACGTTTGTTATAGTAGTGGGAGAATGATTGAGTTAGTAGTGTTTCACAGCTGATGAATTTTTATTGGTAGCGTGTACTAACTAGACTAAAAAAATATTCTTATCATCCGGCGCATTAATTTAACAAATACCTACCATGTAATTAACTTGGTCGGATTCATAATATATAACTTACCAATTTATATAAAAATATGTAAATAAATAAATACCAACAAAATATGTTAAACACGGAAAGTTTGAAAACGATTGTTTTTTATCAGATTAATACTGATAAAATTAATATTGATACTAAACAGGACTCTGTTTACTGCAGACACTGCAACAATAAATTAACTGTCAAACATATTCTTGTGGAATGTCCTACCGTGAACACTATACGGAGACAATTTCACTTACCGGACAATTACAAAGACTGCGTTAATCACACACAGTACACAAAGACACTGGACTTTATACATTTTTTAAATATTCAAAGACAATTTTAATGCAAATAAGAGTGCAATTCATACAAAATAATTTTTAATATAAAAGTGTAAGATTCAATTGTTAAAGTGTAAATTTTATTTAACTGGAAACCATCATTGTAAACCTAAAGTGTTATAATTTTATGTTTTGTAATTAGTGGTTTTTTATGTAATGGGGTCGCTAAAAACTTAGAATGTTGATGCGACCATAATGAACCAATTATAACAAAATACTACTATCGTTCTCCCAGCATGCATCACTCATTCATTATACCTAGCCTGTACCCTTCAACTAGCAAATACACGGAGTTTGGAACCGCAAAAGACGCATATCTCTCCTCACGCGTCCCTAAATTATAAAACGATTGCTTTGGATCGATCAATCTACTGCACCTACATGTTCAACGTACGTGTACAATAGTTTTTTTGTATTTTTTCGGTGTCATACAGTTGTTATGTATGTGTGAACATGTGTATGTTACATTCTTTTACTCTCGGAAGTATGAACACCCACTGTTGTTCATTTAAAACTACAGTAATAAAAAATATATCCATATGAAGTTTATTTTGAATAACTCTTTTTGAAACAACCTGTATAAATAACTGACAATCACAATGCAATCTGTGAATAACATGTCAATGAGAAGTACAATATTGGACTTTTAACTAGAGTATCTACATCAGATAAATACGTATAATCGTCTGGATTTAAACGTTTGCTCAACATACAAATTTCTGTAATATTAATTTAACGTGGTTTCGTATAATGTGTCATCAGTAGTTGTCGATAAATCATTTTAAATTGTAAAATACCAAATATAAAATGTTAATAATGATTAAATACAGGGTGAATCATAAGCAGAGTGACAAAAATAGATTTTAATTATATATTTTTACTTTCTCTTGCCTATATGAATATATAGGATAGAAAGTAGCCTATTATTTTCATGTTAATTTTTCAAAATCGAGTTTCCACTGGATCTACACGTTTTCAGGCCCCCTGAACCCAAAAACATGTTTTTAGTGTTTGGTCTGTTGTGTGTGTGTGTGTGTGTGTGTGTGTGTTTTTGTGTGTGAACAGAATATCTCAAGAACGGAACATCGTACAAACTTGAAACTTGTAAATTAAGTTAGATACCACAAGAGGACCAAACACAAACATTTTCATCAAAATTAGTTTACCAGAAGTAGTTGTTTATTCGTGCCATTTTTCACTTTTTTGCAATTTTCTCAAGAACGGCTCCTACGATTTTATTTAAAATCGCCTCATTTACTAAATTTTGTATGCGCTTCAAAATATGGTAAGCGTTTTGTCTGCTAAAATTTTTGGGGACGTTGTTTTCTCGTTCAAAAATTGTTTTTTTTAATTGCGATTTGAAAATGCATTTTAGCTCAAAAATGTCTATAATAAAAATTGTAGAGAATTAAAAATCCTACAACTTTCAGTTAATAATTTTTTTATAACGCTTAGATTAGCGGTAATTAGTAATTTTTTGTTTTTTTTTCATGAAAATCTGTAAAAAATCGATTTTTTAAAAATTTCAGCCTTAGTATGTATTTTACAACAAAAGTGTTTACTCAAATTTATACGAAATTAAAAGAGCTACAAATTTTATTTTGAGCATTTTTCCCAACAGAGCCTAGTTTAGCGTGAAAGAGTGATTTTCCGTATTTTTAAGCCAAACTGAAGTTGATTTTCATTTTCCGTCTTTCACTCATGATTAAAATAAGGTTACTTTTTGAAGTTAGTTTTTTGTTTATTTCTAATGTTTTAAAGTTAACTAATGCTAGGTTATATTGTTTAATTTTTGCATTGGCAAGAGAATGTCTAGTGAGTGTTTCACTTCAGATTTTTATTACTTTCTATTGCCCTATATTAAATATAAAGAAGGAAAGTATTGATCATGCTGAGGAAGTTGAAGGAGGGATATGGGTGATGGGGTATGAAGATGAATATGAATATGACGGCATATTCGGTGGAGAGTGACGAGGAAACTGATTTGAGCGTGGACAGAGTATGAAAATTAATATGAACATGACGGTATACCTGAGTGACGAGGAAACTGATTTGAGCGTGGACAGAGTATGAAAATGAATATGAACATGACGGTATATCTGAGTGACGAGGAAACTGATTTGAGAGTGGACGGGGATGTAGTGTCAAGTATAAATACTTGGGAACGCTGTTATCTAAGGATGGTGGATGTGAGGTACATCAGGTAGATCAAGATAAGAATATTTTAAGGCAGAGTGGTGATCAGAAGTCTGAACTTTTTGATTTGGTCTTCGAAAAAAATCTGAGGATGAGAAAGATGATTTATGGGGCGGTAGTGGAGCCGATTGTTACTTCTTATTCAGAATGCTGGCAGATAAATGAACCGAATAAGGAGCGTTTAAAAGCTCTGGAGATGGAATTTTTGCGAAGTCCTTGTGATGTCTTCAGGTTGGAAAATGTCCCTTTTAGTATTAGATAAACAGTTCCGAGGGAGGTGGAGGGTTCTTTGCTAATGTCGGATCAAGTGGCCAGATGGCGGGTTTTTGGTTGGTAGGCGGTTTCGGCCTCCTTGAGGCTGGACGAGTACGCCTCAATTGAGACCAACACTACTTCCCCTATCGTGAGGGAGTAAACATGAGTTTTTATCGCCGCCCCGGATAAAAAAAAGTTGGCGAATGTGCAGGACACTTTTGTGGAAGGAGTAGAGAGTATGCAGTTGATTTGGTACGGGCATGTGCAACGAATCCACCCTCAAGTGGCTTTGAATTATTGTCCGCTGATGAGTAAGAAAATAAGGTAGCCTAGGAAAACGTGCCGGGGTGGTGCGATGCGGCCAATGGAGGCACAAAACTTGGAAGAGGGTGACTGGTTGGACAGGTAGTCATGGCGTTTGAATTGCGGGATTTGGAGTAACTCTGTAGGACCCCCACTTTAAAGTAAAGTAAGTAAGGAAAGTGTTGTTTTCATCTCCATTTTCCAAAACCGAGTTTTCACAGGAAGTATATGTTTTCAGTTCCCCTGAACAAAAAAAAAACATGTGCGCCTATATGTCTTTACGTGAGTGTGGGTATAAGTGTGAATAAAATATCTGAAGAACGGAATATCGCAAGAAGTTAAAATCTGCACATTAAGTGAAAGATTATATTTACTCCACGTTAGATTATCCAATTTGCTATATAATTAATTAATATTGTTTTCTTTATTTGTTTTGCCTCAGCTTTCAAGTTTGATCTTATTATTTTTTATTTACCTTGTCCCCTATTTCATTCAATAAAACATTATTTACATTTAACACATTATGGTTTTTATTTAATCAATATATTTTCATAATTACAATCACAACTTTCACTGTTCAAGTGTACTTCTAAAATAATGTTCCTGTTCTTAATACTGTTAAATTAACTCACTGGTTTTATTTTATTAATATTCTTTATAATTATGATGTATATTTAAAATTGTAATTTTGAGAATGGGACGTTGAAAATAATACGTGTTATTAGTTTGAGGTTTCATGCCCCATTAAAATAATTTACAATTTCTATTTTCTTTCTTCTTAGTTGCCTAGTAACCATATTTTGTTTATTAGAATTAAATAATTTTTAAATATTTCATCTTAATCAGCTGGAATTATTTATTTTTATTTCAATAGACTCAAACATAAACAAACAGGTGTCCAGTAAATTTGTCTTATTACATAAGTTAATTATCTCATAAGGAGTCAACATGAAAATTTTCATAAAATCGGTGAACCAAAAATAGTAAATATTAGTGCAATTTTTTCACTTTATGAAAATATTCAGAAAAGCTACTACAAATTTTTTTTAATTCGTCGCGCATGAAATGTGACCTTACTGGTAAGCGCTTCGATTGTGATGACGACGCACTAAACGCAGTTAAGTTAAGGCTGTCTTCACTGGTGAGACGTTTCTTTAAGGAAGTTTTAGATAAGCTGGAAAAATGTGCTACGACAAATGTCTGAACAATGGTGGAAACTATGTAGAAATATAGTTTAAGGGGCGTACTCCCTTACAGAAATGGTAAATTTAATTTCAAAATTATATTTTTGCAACTTCTGTTAGCTTAAAATTTTCTGAATTCAATGATTATTTTGGTCATCAGGCTAGTCCCGTCAGTTAGCTGGTAGAGAGTCGCTATTAATTGTTTAGTAACACTGGTTGGGAAAGTGACTTTGTATGGTACCAGCTGATACCCATTCCTGAAAAAACTCTTCTGAGGTTCCTGTTCAAAAATTTATGCCGAGTCACGTCAAAAGCTAAAAAAAGAATTAAACTACATTCAAAATACGTTACGTAGTGACAAAAATGAGACTTTATTAATCATAATGTCAAAAGTGAAAGTTGACGTAAACAGTAGTAAAAAACAATGACTTACGAAAATTAATATCTGAAAGAAAGTTCGTAACAGGTTAATTCTTTTTCTGAATTAATTGCTTAGCTTTATTACGCGTGTAATTACGCGTAGTTTTTTATAATGCTTTTTAGCTTTTTGCTCTAGGCAAAGCAAGTGTGCTGTGAAAGTAATATAATTTACAATATAACAAGTTTTCCACAAATTAATTTTTTTTTTATAAGTGCTAGCGTTAAAGTAAATAACTTAATTTCAAAGTGAAATATCCTTACTTTTTTAAAAATGTAGTTAGAATTTCCAGACCTATGATCTGGAGTATTTAGATTTCTGCAAAAACCAATACCAATACTTTTTTAAAGTTTACATTTAAGAAACTAAATTTACTACAGATTATGCCATGAACATTTCTCTTTCATTAAAAAAAACGGTTAGATATCACTTAAACTGGTCAAATACTTTCCCGTGAACCCCTAATTTTTCACTTTAACTCTTAGGGTTGTTTAAAACATTTATAAACTTATTTTTAAGACCAGTTACTTAATTTGAGCTTTGTTAATATGTAATAAAATATAAGCTGTAACTGATAAGGGATACAAAATTATATTATTTTTGAGCGAGAAAGCTTACCCCCTTTAAGGTAAACTATGATCATTCATGTAAAAATAAGATTGCTTCGAAGTATTGTTTTCTTTAAAACAGTACTTACATTACAGACACGCCTAGTTGAAATGTAAAATTTTAAATGATGTTAGGGTTATTATGTATCTTACGTTCTCAGAAAGCTCTAAGCTTTCTTACTGTAAAATAACGTTTTTAGTAGGTGAGTTTCTGAGATTATTTGTACAAATATACAAATTTTAATTATGTTAATTATAAGATTTAATTAATTACGGCCAATTAATTAAGATTAAGATTTTGGTTAATTGAACCCCAATCATCAATTTACACAACTACTGTTAAGTATTCAAATTATAAACCAAATTAAATCAAATTAAAAACCAGGCCGACACCTTAGTTGTCGTAGTAGTTATTGCATCTGGCTTCTACGCGGGGGTTCCGAGTTTCATTCCCAGTCAAGTCTGAAAATTTTTCATCACTTTTCTTCATGTATCATCCTTCTTACCGCCTGAATCAGTATTAATAACAAAACAATCAGCTGTAAAAAATTAATTATGTTATAATGAAATTATTAACGTAATGTTTTTTTTTTTGTTCCAGTTGTTCTGTGAATTGGGAATCTCGAAATTATAATGCTATGACGTACATAATATACCTATTTGTTTTTGGATTATTTGTGCCGGTAATCGTCATCTGTTATTCATATTTAAATATCATAAGGACAATTAAAAAGGTAAGTATTTTACTACATTTTGTATTTAGGTGATCAGCCGAAAGGGTGGTTTGAACCTCTAGAGCAGTGATTCTCAACTTGGGGGTCACGACCCCCATGGAGGTCGTGGTGATATTATAGGGGGGGGGGTCGTGAAACAATAATGAAATATTTTAGTTTATTTATTTTTTATTTTTTAGTTTTGTTTTAACCCACCGGGTTGGTCTAGAGGTAAAGTCGTCGCCGAAATCAGCTGTTTAACAGCTGATTTTCGGAGATGAAGGTTCCTGGTTCAAATCCAAGTAAAGGGAGTTACTTTTATACGGATTTGAATGCTAGATAGTGGTTACCGGTGTACTTTGATGGTTGGGGTTCAATTAACCATACTCTCTCAGGAATGGTCGACCTGGGTCTGTACAAGACTACACCTCATTTACACGTCATACACATCATCCTCATCTCATTGGGTCTTGGGGTTGCTTATTGTTCTCAATTGAACAGATTGCAACATACACAAATTAGGGATTACAAAAAAAAGTTTTGTTTTCTTTATAATCTGTCACAGATATCCAAGATATGTTGCCGTTTTAAACGTCTGGTGGTTTGACTATTATCTAGTAAATTTATAGCCAAATGATTTTAATGTGTTGAAAATTTAACGTGATATTTTTCGCTGAGCCTTCTTATTTTTCCTTAAACAAATGGAAAGTTTAAGTACTCGTGCACTTCAGTAAATTTAAAGTATTTTATTAGTTTTATTTATTTATTTTTGAACTTAACTATGTGAGAGACAGTCACAATAAATTGAATGAAGTACTGATTAAAAACAAAAGGACAGTTTTACTCTCAGTTAGCTTTTGTTTATGTTATTTTCATCTGCTAAAATGTTCGTCTGCTACTGTGTTTACCTCTTATATTTTAACCAATCCCCGGAGTAAATGTAGCTACTGTTTTGCAGTATTCTTTAACAAGACAGAGACCACTCGGTTTAACAGTAGCACATCTGTAGGTATTGATTCCTTTCTAGTTATCAACAACTAGGTCGAACTAACTTCTCAACAATCATCTTTTTTTTAATGTTTGACATCATTATAATTAAAACACAATAGAAATATAATAAGTCAAGGTTACATTAAATAATAATATCTGGTCTGGAACACCCACATGATATTCTTCCCAATTTAAATTATAAAACATATAAATTTTTCTTTTTCTTACTAACCAGGATTAGGCATAAGCCTGTTCTAAACTCACAAACCATCCTGTACGTCTACACAAACACAAGACACTCCAGCCCGTACATCTTGACTGCTGCTATCTTCTTTGAGGTCTTCCCACTTCCCTTCTTCCCACTGGAACATATTCCGTCACTTTCTCTCCTCTGACATCCATTCCAAGTGTTGCCTCCATTGATTCCGGTACTTCTCCACATATTCATTCAAGCTAAATAAACCCAACTCGGATCTAATTTTTCTCATTATGTATTTGATTCAGCCTCGAGCAGCCCTTCACGCTTCTTAAAAACCTTATTTCAGCTGCTTGGATCCTACTTTTTTGGCGTTTTGTGGTAACCCAACACATATCTTATGTTAAATAATTAATAAACAATGATATATGAAAAAACACAACATAAATTTAACCACAAGTGAATGATGCAAAATTGAAACTAAAGTAGGCTCTGGAGAAGAAAATGCTTTAAATAAAAGTTATAATTTTTATCTATAACTTTAATTATACTACACATTTTTTGTCGCAACATGCTTCTTGTAAAGCATAAGTATCCCCTGTAAACCATGCAACCCGCAATTGAGTAATGTGTTGCATATTGCATTTGCAGTTTTATAGGCGCACTTACAAAGTGCGAGGCGTCTTACAGATAATACCTAAATCTGTTAAAGAAATCACTTTATCTTGAAGAAAAAAATATATCCGAAAAATTATTTATTATTTTTTGAATTTTTTAACTAACTAGTTGATTTTTTAAAATTTCAATTTATACAATATTTAGCTTAACATTGCTGCATTAGAATTTATATTGCATACTACTCAAATTTAATTAAATACTTGATATTTCATAAAATATTTGCTATAGCAAATTAATATGTGTTACTTAATCAAATCCTGCATTCGCTTTTGTACAAAACAATCATTCTTACAATACCATGTGTACATATCAAATTATTAAATAATAATCACAGTTAATGTGTTTTGGATTTTATAATTGGTAATATTATTTTTGGAATGTTCATTTCAGTTATTCACTTTGTAAAACCACTGTAAATCTCCTTAATATATTGTGACACTTATTTGGTAAGGTCCTTCCCGGGATCTGAGTAAAATAAATAATTAACAAACTATCGTTTAAAGTACCTATGTATTTATTACAAACTTTAAGTTACAATTAACGTAAAACTAATAATACGTTACAAATTATTATAATGAATTATAAGATAATTATAGTACAGAATATAATTATCATTGATATAAAATAAATAGTATGCAAGAAACACTCAAAGTGCATGAGTACTGAAACATTTCATTTGGTAAAGAAGAAATATGAAGCTCACTGAAAAATATCACGTTAAATTGTCAACATATATAAATTTAATTTGGTCATAATTTATAGAGCCAAACGGTTTCAAATTTACTAGATGTTAGTCAAACCACCAGACATTTGAAGCGGCATCATATCTTGGATCTCGGTGACATATTATAAATAAACAGAAACTAAAAAAAAAAATTTAACACTCTACAATAATAAAACAAAAAATAAAAAATAATAAACATAAATAAGTAACAAGGTTAATAATTTATTATTAACAATGACTGCCCGTAACAGACAGGTGGAGTGTCAAATTATTTACACTCAATCAGTTCGTTGCAGGGCTAAAATAAATAGTTCTGTTTCTTATCACATGGTCAGCCAATTAAATGACTGAATCATTTAAGAACAGAAAACGCAGATGTGTAAAAGACACTAGTCAGAGTTATCTCCTCTGAAATTAATGAATTCCATTATACAGCCAGAAACTGCGGTGAATGAAGTGAAGGTGTCATTTGCAGAGTGGAAATATGTGCTTTTCTGATGGCTCCGCATGCTGATAAGCGTATTTTTCTACTCAGTGAGGAAGGCAATTGTAAACCACCTCACTCCTCGTTTTGTATAGTACTACTAGAATAGAATTACTTTATTGCTACAAGAATAAAACTTAGAGCACGGAGTTTTATATAGTAAAACCTCTACAGTTTGAAACCAGCCTTTTGGTTGATGACCTAAACAACAACAATACAAGTGACTTTTGACACCAATTTACAATAAAATAATAAGTTAAATTGCATAAAATATATTTATACGAGGGGGTACCCAAAATAAACCGGAATTATTTTTTAAAACTATTTATTTTTAATTTTTTTACAAAAGAACCTTATCCCCTTCAAAATACTCTCCATTACAACTAATACATTTATCCCACCGGTGGTTCCACTGTTCAAAACATTTTTTGTACTCCTCTTCAGTGATGGCTGCCAGCTCATCCGTCGTTTTTTTCTTGATATCAACGTTGTCAAATCGGAGACCTTTCATGCGTGGGAACAAGAAAAAATCACACGGAGCCAGATCGGGTGAGTACGGTGCGTCTGGTAGCAAAACCATGCCGTTTTTCGCCAAAAACTGGGTAACCGAGATTGCCGTGTGTGCAGGCGCGTTGTCGTGGTGGAAAAACCAGTCCCCTGTCTGCCACAAATTAGGTCTTTTACGACGAATGCTGTTTCGTAGTCTTCTTAACACTTCAAGATAAAAAGCTTGATTTACCGTCTGGCCTGGTGGAACGAACTCTGAATGGACAATTCCCCTCACATCAAAAAAACAAATCAGCATTGTTTTGATGTTCGATCTGACTTGACGACTTTTTTTTGGTCGGGGTGATAATGAAGTTTTCCATTGACTGGATTGTTGTTTGGTATCTGGGTCGTACCCATAGCACCAAGACTCGTCACCCGTAATGATCTTTGACATGAAATCTGGATCAGTTTCAAGCTGTTGTTTCAAATCACTACACGTTTCAATTCGACGTTCCTTTTGAGTGTCTGTCAGAACCCGAGGCACAAACTTGGCAGCGACTCTTTTCCTCTTTGTCAAGTCTTCTGTTAAAATGCGTTGGACTGAGCTCCAAGATAATCCACTAACCTGTGATATTTGGTCAATGGTCTGTCGTCGGTGTGTTCGTACAATTTCTTTCACTTTCACAACATTTTCGTCTGTTCGGGAATTCGACGGTCGTCCAGAACGAGGTTTGTTCTCAATCGACATGTCGCCATTTTTAAAGCGCAAAATCCACTCGTACACTTAGGTTTTTCCAATAGCGTCGTCTTTGTAAGCTGTGTTCAACATTACAACTGTTTCCGCGGCGTTTTTACCGAGCAAGAAGCAAAATTTCACAGCTGCACGTTGTTCATTAAAACTTGCCATCATGAAAAACGACACGAGCATAAAACAGCACTAGCGAGAACAATCACTGCACGAGAACAGAGCAAGCTAGATCAACGAACAAAATGGCATTGAACTGGCAATGAGTAGCGCTACAAGCAGCCTAGTGGGGGGAATTTGTACTGCACAAGCTCCGCCCACAGCAGAGCTATTCCGGATACTTTTGGGTACCCCCTCGTATTTGCTTTTTTATGGAAGGGTTTTAATGGAGCGGTCTCCTTCATGTTACGAGTATTATTATAATACGAGTCGTATTTTGTATTATTTTACTTTGTTGTGTATCCTTACTGATTGTGTATAGCAATTATTCAATTAAAAAAACAAGTAACAGGCGTACACCGCACTCAATTTAATTAAATACGACTTACTATCAGTTATACGAGATACAGTAAACGTTAAACGATACGCAGTACATGTTAGACTATCTCCAAACGTAACTGTTACGTGTACACAATTCACTCGCCGATGATAATCAAGACTCACTAACTAACCAAACCGGCCTTCGCTTTTAAATACCTAACTTAATCGAAATTTTAGAATGACAATAAAATAAATAAAACTTCTTTCTGTTGGATTCTTGAGGTCTTTTAATAAAAGGTAAACGAACACGTTATATCTGAATCACAATACTACACCATAACAAAAGCTCTTTAGTTATCTAATAGAAATACCGACCCCTCTCAGGTAGACTTCACAACAATAGGCTTGTACTAACCATTTATACACTATATTTTCAACCATTTCTTGGATATAACTCGACTTATCAAAATACAAGTATTATTATTTACATTAACACTTCAAAACGAATCAGACCTGCCAGAGAATTCTAGAACCAACACTTTCGTTTTAGATATTGTCACAATTTTTTTACCAGATGTTTACAAAATTGTTGAAGAAGAATAACTTCTCCACGTCTTTTATTTTCTTCTCTATTGTTCGAACTGTGGAAACATCGCAGTATTTAGCCAATCGTTCATGGAGAGGGAAGAAAATACATTTTTGTTCAGCTTCAACTTAAGAAATTTTATCACACTGCATATTAGATATCGTTCAGCACTGTGAATAGTCTGCCCACGTTTTCGAGAAACTAACATTTATGTTTACGGTAACAAACAGGTTATATTCGTACAGTTACCTACAAAAGGTTCCGTGATGTACTGTATATGCTCTGGGTGTTGTGTTTGTTTATTTATTTATTTTATCTATTTTATCCGAGGCGGCGAGAAAAACACATGTTCACTCCCTCACGATGGGGGAAGTAGTGTTTGACCCAATTGAGGTCTCCTCGTCCAGCCCCAAGGAGGCCGCAACCGCCTTACCAACCAAAAAGCCCGCCGCCTGGCCGCTTGATCTGACATCAGCAAACAACCCTCAACCTCCCTCGGAACTGTTTATATAATACTACAAAGGAAATGTTGGGTTAAAAAAAATTTACACTGTCAGCGGGGCGTGGAAGGAAACCGTAGCCTAATTCCCCTCTCGCTGTCACTGACCAACAATCACTCTCTCACTTTCATTCGTCTGTTTCATCACTAGCTCAGGAAATTAGCGTGCCTACCTTACCTAATGAGATCGGGACAGGATTGATTTACTGTGGGAGAAGGCGATCCCGCTGATCTCCATATGTCTCCTCCCTCCGCATCGCTGCCTCTACTCTCTCGGGAATCCACTGTGCAACGCCTATCTTCTCAGATGTTGTGTTTGTCGTACTGAAATAAAAGCAGTCGTGGATGAACACTAGTGCTTTTCCCCCTTCACCCCTCGTTGCAACCAAAGGCAAACTCGTGACTCATGTCACTATACATATTTGTAGTCTAACTACACATGTAGTAGTGTAACTATACAAAATTATTAGTAATCATGTAATGTATTGTTAATATTTATTAAAGAAACAAATTTCCTTTTTGTTTCAGAACGTACGAACGATGGGAAGTGTAACGAAAGCAGAGAAAAAAGTAGCATTAATGATTGCTGTAATGATTATAGCATTCTTTTTTGCGTGGACACCTTATGCAGTTCTAGCGTTACTGATTGCCTTTGCCGATACTGACGTAGCGCCATGGTTAGGCGTTTTACCTGCACTAATAGCTAAAAGTTCTATCTGCTACAATCCAATAATATACGTAGGATTAAATACACAGGTAATTATGCTTCATTTTAGCTGACATTTTTTTAAATTATCTATTGCACTTAAGGGGCTTTAGAAAGCTAAAGTTTTACGGATACCTTTATAAATTTATAACCGGTTGAAAAAACAAATTTTTAAGACACTTAAAAACAGTGGCGGCTATTCAGGTGAAGCTAATGAAAAGCCTTATCACCTATTTCTGGATAGTATCGAGATTTATTTATTATAAAATAAGTACTATAATTTCTGTTATAATTATTTTTTATTTACTTATTTAAGGTCGCATCGACTACGAGGTCATTAGCGACCACGTTACATAAAAATACATGTAGTATAACATTTCCAAAGAAGACATAAACAAACACAAATTAGGTACTATGAAAAAACATAGTGAAAAATTAGTTAGGTTTAATTAAAATTTAAACAGAAAAATATAAAATAAAAAATCTGGTGTGAAACGCTCACACAACTTTCTCTTGCCATTGCAAGTAATTAACAATAAATCTAACATTAGTAATAAAACATTAGAAATAAATAAAAAACTAACCTCAATAAACATAATCTAATTTTAATCACGAGTAAACGACGCAAAATGAAAATCAACCTCAGTTTCGCTTAAAAATACGGAAAATCACTCTTTCACGCTAAACTAGGCTATGTAGAGAAAATTCTCTAAATAAATGTTGTAGATCTTTTAATTTCCTATAAATTTTACTTCATACACTTTTGTCGTAAAATGCATACTAAGGCTGAAATCTTAAAAAAATCGATTTTCACACGTTTTCGTAAGAAAAAACAGAAAATCGTTAATTACCGCTAAACTAAGCGTTGTACAAAAATGTTTGAAATAAAAGTTGTAGGATTTTAGATTGTCTACAAATTTTATTTATACATTTTTGCGCTAAAATGGATATTAAAGCCGCAACCTTAAAAAACCCAAATTTTACGTGAAACCGGCCTCCACCAAGAATTTCAGCAGAGATGGCGTCTACCATATTTTATCTTGTAGAGCATAAAAAATTTAGTAAACCCGGCTATTTTAAAATAGCTGTAGGAAAAGTTTATGAGAAAATCGCAAAAAAATGAAAAATTACACCAATAAACAGTACTACTTCCGGTTGATCGATTTTTATGAAAATAATTGTGTCGGTTCCGGCAGTAGTATGTAACTTTAGTTTCAAGTTTCAAGTTCGTACGATGTTCCGTTCTTGAGATATTCTGTATACTTAAACACACACACACACACCCAACGACACCAAGCCCAATTGCTAGAAACATGTTTTTTGGGTTCAGGGGGTCTGAAAACGTGTAGATCCGGTGAAAACTCAATTTTTAAAAATCGACGTGAAAACAATACCTTCTTTCCTATATATTCATATAGGCAAGAAAAAGTAAAAATAGAACGACACTATGAAAAGTAACATATATGCGATTATACAATTTCTATACCAAATCTGAAATTTTGTGAAAGTTTGAAAGATTTATCGTGCTTTGAACCGCTACTTTGTCTACTAAATTAAGTGCTTGAATGTTGTTAATTTTAAATATTGTTTGCGTCTTTTACAAAAGAAGTGAACAAAATGTAAAAAGTACATAAAATTATTGTATATTCTAAGAGTGCGTTTTCTATAGCCCTTGTAATGGCCTTAATATACGCAATAAATACCTAAGTGAACAGTAGGACGGGGGGCTACCGCTTCTGTTCCAGTGTATAGCTGGTTGCCATGACAACGGGTTGTCAGCGGAAAATATACACGCCTAGCTCTCGCCACTTGTCCCCGTAAAGTGAAATCTTATATTTTGTGTGCGGTTCTTTTTGTTAAAGTTTCATACAATTGATATTAATATTAAATAGGCCTATGCTGGTGTAATTGATTTCAAAAAATTGACGTATGTTTGTATAAAGTTCACATTTATAAAAAATGATTCAGCTTTTTGGAATATTAACAGGAAGTAGACACCAGGCACGGCGATCTATCTTTAACGTCCCTTCAAAGGATGATTTTTTCAAGTTCGTTTATTATATCTGTTTCCATCCAGCATGTTACTCAACATTTATATTAAATTACAGATAAAATTTTATATATTATAACAAAATAATAAAACGCATATTATGTGGTCCCGGAAAAAAGTTATATTACGTGATACGCAAAAAAATTTGATGAGATTTAAACGTCTAACTTTGTACGAGCGTATCTTATCTAAATATCAGAGTATAAAATTAACATTTGCAGCGTAATAAAATAAGATACATTAGGAAGCGAAGGTAATTTTTTCAGAACTTTTTGATGAAAAATGAGCTTATTGGAGTGTAGTGAATGAAACTGGCCGTCAGAGTGCCCTACCGATCGCGTATTGTCACAATTTCGCTTGAACACCGTACACTGATTGAAATGAGTTGAGGGGAACGGCGGACGCAACACATTCTCTATCTGTCTTGCTACCGTCCCTACACGCCACCGTAATTGGCGAACCTTATAAGTAGGCTACCAACATTTTGAAATTAGTGCGCAACGACCATTTGCTTCGTTACTTACACGATTGTGGTAAGGATTCATACCAGCGTACGCAACCGTGTTGTTTTGTTATTACTTTGTAAAGTGCTTAGAAAATTCGAGTTTTTTTACGGGAAACAAGCATTAATGCTAATAATAAAGTTGAAATAAATTTCTACACATTTTTCTGTTATATACAGCTACAAGTTGTTTTAATAAGCATTCTTACCACTAAACATTATGCGATTCCCATTTGAATACACGTTTCTTGATAAGTATACTTACTTGGGTTTTACATAAAAAACAAATATCTTACTGTTCTGGCACCAATTCATCAAATTTCACTTTGATACCTCCGAATTTCCGAGAAATGGGTCATTTATATAGAAACATGACTGCGGGAAACTTCCTTCAAAGCTTTAAACTTCAACCTAAACCAATTTCAAAACTTTGAGGTAACCTTAATATTTGATTAAACGTTCACAAAACAAACCCCGTTTCAGAAAGTAATTAGAACAAAATATCCCATTCTGGGAAAGGGATATTTTGATATTTCGTTAATTATCATATTTACTGTTTGTGAATCAGTCGTAAAAACAAAAGATTTTTGGTAATAATAATTATAATAATGTTTACTTATTTAAGGTCGCATGCAATGTCATTAACGACCACAATTACAAGAAACAACTGAATTTTTTTATCCTTTATTTTGAATCTTTAACTTTTTTATATAGAACAACCAAAAGATGAGAAAACATTGATATTTACTTACAAATAACAAGAAAATACATGATATAAAATTCAAAATTTAGCAATGTTAAATTTGGAATAACAATAAACGTAAAATATACAAAAGTATGAAAAGAAAAGAAAAAAATTTATATTGTCACACGAACACGAGAACCCCCTGGTGCGTTCACTTTCCTCCGTCCATTTACCTGATAATCCTCCTAGACGCCTTAAAAGACGCTGGAGTAGAGTCATGCTAATTTGATATACAAATTTCATTCTTGGGGAGGAACCAATGGGGGCCCTACCCCTCTCATGCCTATCATGTCATTTACATAATCTCGATAATCATCACATTTGCTTGTTGTAACATTTTACAGTTGTACATAAAAAATTAAAGAGAAAAAAAAACATATTTTCACAGAAAAATGATTACCAATAGTAATAAAACATATTTAAAACAACCAAAAGTTATATCTAATATTTCACATTATTTTATCTGTTTTGACATAAACATGCAGATGGAATTAAAGAAAAGTATTTTAATTTGAAATTTTTACTAAATTAATTTGAGACTTTACTTAATTACGCAAGGTTACCTTCAAAAATCCATACAACATTTTTGAATAATCATTCAATAATAAAAACATCTGCTGTTTAGCACTCACATTCGCACTTATCAGCATACAGGTCCTCTGAAAAACATCTACTTTCCACCCTGATAATGACACCTTCAATTATTAATTTACTAAAGAGTCTGGATGTGTATCATGATGAAATTTGTTACTCTCAGAGGATATAACTTCACCTAGTGTCTTGTACACCTCTACCTCTTTTGTTTTTAACTGCTTTAGCCATATCATTGGCTCACCTCATGCGGTCTTGGGTTAAAATCCCATTCAAGCACGGCATATTTTCATACGTTACAAAAATCATTTCATCCTTCACCGTCTGCATTAGCAGTAATTAGAGAACATTCGGACGTGAAACCAAAAAAAAAAAAAAAAAATTGGTTCACCATATGATAAGAAACACAACTATTTGTTGTAGCCCTGGAACTATCAGATCGATTGCAAATAATTTAACATTCCACCTGCCTGTTATGGGGAAAAATTATGATTTCAAAATTTCTGTATGGTTCACAGAGGAAACTTTGAAAATAATTTGTCCACTGAGATGACGTTACGAAATTAATATTTGTGTAATGACGTCGCGAAACAACTATACAAGACGATGCACGACAAATTTGAATTACATGACAACCCTGTCATACCAAACATGTACACTAGGGCGGTACCGGGTACACGCCACAGACGTTTAAAGCCCCTCTGGCCAAGGGATCTTCTTGTTGAACTGTAGTGATGGCTGCAAGCCCCACCAAGTAATTCATGTTTTGGAACTTTTAGCGTCATCATATTTAGAAATTGTCTTATTATTGTAACAGCACATAATAAATTTTCGATTAAAAGTGTCAAAAAAAAGAATTGTACACTAGAAACGAGGGTAAGTTGAAGAAAAATGTATCTGGAAGAACCCATTTTAGTTTTACCAGCAGCGCAAAATGTCATACATGTCAAATATTGCATATATATGAAGAAACACCACTGCAATGTGCTTACATTACTCCATACCAATTATTTTGAATAGAAATTGAATGTTATAAAAAAACCACATTATTTTGTAAATAAATAATAACAAAACATTTAAAGTTACAAAAAGGTAAATCTATTTTTAGAAAAAATATTTTTTTAAATACACAAAGAGAAAATTATTTTCTTACGACAGTATAAAATTAAAGTAATATTGTGATATATTAAAAAAATTATTATCTTTTAATAAAGTATTAACGGGGACAAAGTTTTCTACACAATACTTCTGTAAGAAATTTCATTATGCACCTTTATAGAAGTTATAATCCAACATAATTTATCGACTTACTTTATTAAAGTATGTTTAAAGTATAAAAGAACTTAATAAGTTACTACTTGTAAGAAAATGATATTTTAATAGAAATAATAAGTATTTTACTTGTAACGACATGAACATTAAAGTTTTCCTTATTACTATAAAGTATGTTCTAAAACCTTTTGTTACAGTTTTTAATGAACTTTTTTCACTTTATTTATTTTTATCTGCAACTGTGCGGTTTTGCACAACCAGCAAATACGCGTATAATATATATATTTTAAAAAATCTGGTGTGAAACACTCACACAACTTTCTCTTGTCAATGCAAATAATTAACAATAAACCTAACATTATTAATAAAATATTAGAAATAAACAAAAAACTAACCTCAAAAACATAACCTTATTTTAATCATGAGTGAATGATGCAAAATTAAAATCGAACTCAGTTTGGCTTAAAAATACGGAAAATCACTCTTTCACGCTAAACTAGGCTCTGTAGTGAAAAACGCTTTAAATAAAAGTTGTAGATCTTTTAATTTCCTATGAAATTTATTATATACACTTTTGTCATAAAATGCATACTAAGGCCGAAATCTCAAAAAAATCGATTTTCACACGTTTTCGTGAGAAAAAAACAGAAAATCACTAATTACTGCTAAACTAAGCGTTATACAAAAAAATGTTTAAATTAAAGTTGTAAAATTTTAAATTCTCTACAACTTTTATCATATAAATTTTTGCTCTACAGAGCATATTAAAGCCGTAATCTTAAAAAAACTATGTTTTTACGTGAAAACAGCCTCACCCAGAATTTCAGCAAACATGACGCCTACCCTATCTTGTAGAGAATAAAAAATTCAGTAAACCAGGCGATTTTTAAAAAAATCGTAGGACCAGTTTTTGAGAAAATCGCAAAAAGTGAAAAATGACACGAATAAACTACTACTTCCGGTTGACCGATTTTGATTAAAATGTTCGTGTCGGGTCCGGTAGTGGTATGTAACTTAAGTTTCAAGTTTGAAGTTCGTACGATGTTCCGTTCTTGAGATATTCTGTTCACACACACACACACACACACACACACACACACACACACACACACAGACACACACACAGACCAATCGCTAAAAACATGTTTTTTGGGTTCAGGGGGTCTGAAAACGTATAGATCCGGTGAAAACTCGATTTCGAAAAATTGACATGAAAACAATACTTTACTTCCTATATATTCATATAGGCAAGAGAAAGTAAAAATGACGTTGCACGTGAAAGGAGGCACCACTCATTAGTAGGACTCCCGCAGTAAATTACTACAGTTAGCCTTTTTTCACAAGTTAACTATAGATCCGAATAGATCCAAATAGATGAACCATAGATCTGACATCCGTACATCCACATTGGCTTAATTAATGTCATATATAACAGTAATTTTTTGAGGAATTAGCAATTTTGATAGACGAGATAAAAGGCTGTATAGCTGTTTTCACCTACCATCTAATGCTTTACGTTTAATGGTTACATGTTCATTTCATGTAAGCCGTCTGTCTATACGAGTATATAAACCGAGGTACCGAATTTTGTCGACTTGTAGAGGAGAATTTTACAAGAAAACTCTCGGACAGGTCTGCCGTCTCAAGGTAATGGTAACGTGTTTTGTTTTGTCCGAATTAATTTTGATTCTCCACTTTGTAAACAACGATTCTAATTTAAACGAATGATTTTGTAAATTTAGTGAAACATTTGTTGACCGGCTTATCCGAGGAAATTACAACTGTGTCATCGGCAAAAGAAGCAGTGAGTGAACATTAAAATTCAAAATATTTTATTCTGGATTCTTTTCAGGATTGGGTTATTTATGAATAATAAAACTTTCCTTTAGGTTTGTCGTAATATTTATTCTCAACCTAATTGCCTTCATATTTTAGTACAACTAAAAAGACTGGAAAAATCTTATGTGAAACACTCACTCGACTTTCTGAGCTTTGTCAGTCTGTGGTAGCGCGATCCGTTCAAAAGAAAATATGAACACGAGTTACATGAAGGTGATGGGAGTTGTCTTTTTTTCGGTTAATATTAAACGAATTCTTTAGTATCAGCCTTTAGAAATTACAGTTAGCTTAATTAGACTATAAATCACATATCTGTATTGCAAGTTGTATAACAGACAAATGAAGGTGTTTACTGTGTAGGGTTACTAGTTTGTGAAGTTTCTTTCAAGAATAGATGTTAAAAAATACAATGTTTACTGAATACATGAACTATATTTAACACAAATTATTCTATTTTATATGTAAAATTGAAAGCATCATCTGCGTACGAAACGTTTAAAACTTAACCACCGCCAAATGTTACTCTTCTGCTTTATTAACCCTCGATCAAGATTGAACCTCCGCTCCAAGATTTTAATATAGAAATCCCTTTTTAGACCAATCTGGACTTATGGTGTCCAGCTCTTTGGAATAGCGGCAGAGAGTAATTTAAAGTCAATCCAAGCCTTTCAATCCAAATTATTAAGACTTGCTTCTGGCGCCTCTTATTTTTTGTAAGCAATAAGACCCTCCACAACGATTTGAAAACTCCTACAGTAAAGGAGCTAACCGCGTTCTTGTATTATAGTACATTTCACGAAAGACTAGATCACCATCCAAACCAACTAGCTCGTGATCTAGCTACAAGGAACTTTCCAACTGTGCGTCGTTTAAAAGGAAATTGGAATAGAGACCTCCTGGTCTGACCTCCTGGACGATAGCCGAAGTTTTGAACGGAGAATGTATCACTGGGTACCTCTTCTCCTTAAAGTGAAATTCCCCACCGCCATTTAAAAATCAGTGTGCAGTACCGTAATAAAAATTAAAGACAAAAAAAAATTGAAAAATTTCTTATACTTTAGTAGAAGAACGAACCGTGTCCTCCCATGGTAAATTTTGCGAACGACTAGATGAACATCCAAACCAACTAGCACGTGACCAAGCTACTAGAAATTTACCAACTGTGTCACCTCTAAAGCAAAAGTGGAGCTCTTGAATTGAATAATAAAAAGCAACAGTAGTTCTGAATGGAGAATAGTAACTCTGGGTACCTCTTCTCCTGAATGCAAAATTCCCTACTGCCCGTTAAATTAAATATCACATACTACGGAAATTGTGCTGTTAGCTCAACGTACAGTAAAGAAAAATAAATTAAATACAAAAAATGTGTTGTAAGATGCGGATTCTGTGTTATTTAACTTCCCACCTAGAGAACTGAAATTCGATTATCTTTGTTAACCTTTAAAACAATATTCTTCCTTTGGAGGTAAACAGTGAAACAAATTTATTTGCAATTCGACTGCTTGCATATAAGATATAAAAAGATACCACCTTAATAATGAGTGAATTAATGTAGTTTAGTTTATCAGTCGAAACGCTGGTTGAGGCAAAGTAGTCATCGTGAGTCAGCTGTTTTACAGCTGATTTTCGGAGACGAAGGTTCCTGGTTCAAATCCTAGTAAAGGTAGTACTTTTATATATATATATAAGCGAGTTTGATCTACAGCTCCAGCCGCTTCTCGCATCCCATCTGCCATCTCTCTCGGTTCATCCAGTCCCCCTCCACAAGATTTCTATTCCTCATATCGGAATACACCTGCTTGTTCCACAGTTCGGGCGGTCTTCCTCTTCTTCTTCTTCCAGGTGGATCCCAATTCAGCATTCTCTTGGGCCACCTTTCATCTCTCATCCTCTGTGTATGTCCCAACCATATAAGGCGCTTCTTCTCAATACGCCCCTCCTAGGGAGTACAAGACCTTGACGTAGGTGGAGGGGCTTGTGTGCTCCTTTGACCCGGAGAGCTGTGCCGGCGGTAGTGTAACTAATGGCAGAGCCTCCCAAGCCGGACAGGTCGAAGGGTAGGAGCCAGACAAAGAAGTACTCTAAGCAATGCTGCTGCCTTGTAGATGTGGTATTGATTTATCAAAGGCTGAGGGAAGAAAACCCTGAAAGAAAATTGACCGGTCCTCCTGGTAGGGGGTTCGATCGATGGGCCTGCACCCCGTTATCTGTAAAAATTACCTCACGCAAAAATCCTATAAACTTGCCTCGGTAGTACTTTTATACGGATTTAAATACTAGACAGTGGTTACCGGTGTACTTTGATGGTTGGGGTTCAATTAACTATACTCTCTCAGAAATAGTCGACCTGGGTTTCTGGACAAGACTACACTTCATTTACACGTCATACACATCATCTTCATCTCATGGGGTCATGGGGTTGCATATTGTTCTGAATTGAACAGATTGCAACGTACACACATTAAAAATTTATTAAAAACAATGTAGAAACCAGCTGTTAAATAAATAACAGTAAACTAACACAATAGCTGATTCTTACAAGTTTCCACGGCGATAAAGGCCTCTGCGTGAGTATATATATATTTTTTCTTCATCGAAGGTGGTTCGCATAATCAAAGTTTATGCGTACTTTAGTTATTTATATGGTTGATCAAGTGATAAAAAGCAGAATTTTTTTTTGTAGCCCTGGAACTTACAGATTGAGTGCAAATAATTTAACATTCCACCTGTCTTTTATGGACAGACTGCATAGATTTTTTTTCTCTTTAATTCTTTATTTACAACTGTAAAATGTTAGAACAAGCAAATGTGATGATTGTCATAATAATGTAAATGACATGATAGGCATGAGAGGGGTGGGGCCGCCATTGGTGCCTCCCCAAGAATGAGATTTGTATATCAAATTAGCAGGTCTCTACTCCAGCGCCTTTTAAGGCGTCTAGGAGGATTATCAGGTAAATGGACGGAGGAAAGTGAACGCACCAGAGGGTTCTCGTGTTCGTGTGACTTGTCGTGAAAGCGTTTGTATAGGTATTCAATGGAATTTTGTACAAGTGGTGTTTTCAAATCTGTATGTAAGGTTTTGTTGCTAACGTAAAGAGTTGCATTTGCTATAAGGCTTAATGTTTTTGACTGGAATGCTTGAATTCGTTGCAAGTTAGAGGGTTTGGTTGAACCGTAAATTTGGGATCCGTAGGTCCACATAGGTTTCAAAAGAGAACAATATATGCGTAAGTTTTGTGCCATTGGTAATTTTGATCGTTTGTGAAGTAGGGAATATAGAAGTTTAAGTCGGGAATTCAGTAATAAACGTTTTCTTTTGATATGTGTGCTCCAAGTTAGTCGTTTATCAAAAGTCAGACCGAGATACTTGACCGTATCTGTTTTTGTGCGAGGTTCATTGTCTATGTATACTGGTGGGCAATCACCATGACGGAGTGTGAAAGTTACGTGAAGGGATTTAGTCGTATTAAGTTTTATTTTCCATGTTTTACACCATTCGTGTATAAGATTGAGATGATGTTGGATTGTTAGTGAAGCGTGTATAGAGTTTTAGTCTCGGACTAATATCGCTGTGTCGGCAGCGTAGATTTTAATTCAGAAAATTGGTAAATTAAATAATCCGTGTTATTTAATTCATCCGTTTTGAAGACAGCCCGCAGGTTATAACTGTTATCACAGGTGCTTTGTACAAACGTCTTTCCAAGTAAATTTCCAAGAATTTATGTCAGTATAATAATTATAATAACGAGGAATTGACTTAAGAAATTTATTGGTACAAACACAAATGTTTGTTCTCAATGTGTGCGTTACACGAAATAGGCGTGTTTATACAAGCTCAACATATTGAATTGAAAGAGCGCGTTGTATAATGTAGTTCATGGCAAACGAAAAAGCCTTGTTTACTTACCTCACCTAAGATTATACCTTACGTATGTAGGTAGATTTACCTAACAATGAAGCCTGTTTCTAACGCAAATCAACCTAAGATTATGTTATTTAAAAATCGGGTCTTTCCAAATAATAAAGGAGGCAGTAACCAAATTCTCGTATGTAACTTATACACTGCTAAAAATTCAAAAAAAAAAAATCTTGAATTTACCAGTAATTATGCAATAATTTTTTCTTTAGAAAATGATTTTTCAACGGAAATGTTATGTTTTCAGGCTCCTTTGAACTCAAGAAAAATATTTTTATCAATTAGTCAGTGCATGAACAAAACACTCTTATCTCAAGAAAGGAATATTGTACGAAGCTAAAACTTGAAATTTAATTACAGTAAGGGGGCTTAAAAAGAATATATTCATCGAAATCAATTAACCATAAATAGTAGTTTATTTGAGCCTATTTTTTTGTAATTATTTTTCTCAAAAATGGCTACTAAAATTTGTTTTGAAACCAACACATTTACTACACGTTTTGTTTGACTTATCTTCACAATTTTCTTAATCTGTTAACTCATTTAAAACACAACAGTAAAATACTTAGGACTACTTTTAGATCGTCACCTCACATGGAAACATCACATAAAAACTAAAACGAAAGAACTTGAGTCGACAGTACGTAAACTACATTGGTTTATTGGTAAATGCTAAACTTTGTCAAACGATTCAAAAATTATTTGGTATAAATTCCTTTTTAAACCCATATGGAAATATGGGCTTCAATTGTGGGGTACATCCAGCACTTCAAACATAAAAATATTCGAAAGTTTTTAGTCAAAATTTCTGTGGCGGGCCCTGCAAATTCCGTGGTACATCAAAAACACTTATGTCTATGCCAATCTTAACATTGACTCAATGAAACAACTAAATCAAAATTTAGCTGTAAATATGAAGAAAGACTCAATCATTTACCAAACTTCTTGGCTCTGAATCTACTAAATAACTTTGATACCGGGTTTTCAAGATTAAAAAGACATAGTCTTTTTGATTAAGGTTATAGGTTTTAAAGAACATTGTCACATTTATTATCTATTTTTTTTCTAATTAATTTATTAATATTTTCAATTTCATAACTTCATAATGAAATTGTAATCATGTTAACTAACATTTTTCAAAATTGCTGATTGTTCTATTTCATGTGAACAGATTGTAATGGTGCAGACTTGTAAAAAAAATTAACTTCTTTAATCTTTTTCGTCTACTCTTACTACTAACAGTAGTTATCTCATAATCGTCATCATCATCATCTCCATCATGGTCATCGTCATCTTCAGCTTCAACTACATGTTTCAAGATATTGTGTTAATATCGAAGAAGGGCATGGTTCAAGAAATTTCTAGTAATCCATTCATAAAATGGTAAAGAGTAGATAATAGAGTGGAAAAGTAACAATAGGGCAATAGTAACAATAAAAGTATACCTATTTATAAAAGGTCTTTTTTGTACAACTATTTATGAAAAGGTCGGCTGATTACCTGTGGCAACTTTTATTCTATTTACAATAGATCTATTTACTTGTTTACAATAGTTAAAACTTTTCCAGTAAAAAGGGTTTTTGTACTTTATTATTTTCATGGAATTTCTCTGCCACTCTGGAATTATCTTTTTGATCGAATTTCTGTGTCCTTCGAGAAACCTCTTTCATCTAACCTATTTTATAGAGGGAGCGCCCGAATACGGTCAGTTAGTCAGTATCCGTTTGACCTCCAACGAGGGTTCATTGAATTGATAACGGTGCGTAGTACAGGTTACGTATCCGAGCGTTGCAGTGGTTAACTTTTGTTATTATCTTGTGTATGTCCCTTTTATTCAGTTTTTGTGTATGTGCTTTGCGTATAATTATTGTAAGTAGTACTAAGTAAATTATTAAGTTATTTATTGTATTACTTCATTATAATTAGTTTATTATTTATTTTGTAAATCTTTTAGTGTAATAAATATTTGTAATTGTAAACTTTAATGTATTAATTATTTAATAACCTAGATCCCAAAACGGATCTTAGCCATAACTGTCACAATATTAATGCACAGTTCAGTCAAGTATTTTAATTTTTTGTTCACACTAAATTTTTTAAACACGCTTCTGTATCAAAGGTGGGAAAGTAGAGACTAGGGTTAACTTCATTCAAAACAGTTTAAATTTAATTACGCTTATTATTAATTAAATAATTGTAGTGATTAAATTGTGAAAAGGCTAACTACTAATGAGTAATGTCCTCCTTAAACGTCTAACGTCATTTTAAAATATAAGAATATTTGCTGGTCGTGCAAAACTGCACAGTAATAAATTTAAATCATGTGAAAAAAACGCTACTGATTGTCTGTTATACTTTCATTCCAAGAACGTTTCTATTTGTTTTTTTATTATCTTCACCTGAAATTTATAATACATTTTTTTAATCTGATATGAAACACTCCCACAACTTTCTCTTACCAATGTAAAATGTAACCTATTTTTAATCACATGTGAATAACGCAAAATGAAAGTCAACCTCTGTACGACTTAAAAAGACGAGAAATCACTAATTGACGCTAAACTAGGATGTACAAAATAAAATGCTTGAATTTAAAATTGAATGGGTCAACAGAAAAACGTTGCAAGTAACAAAAACGATTTTTTACAAAAAGTGAAAGATACCATCTGATTCTTAGCTGTATAACGATTTTTCACTGTATGACGATATTGTTTCAAGAATTTTCGAAATTTTAGTTACAATTCGACCCATAAGAATTCACTATTATGATGAAAAAGAGGATTTATAGAACGTATTCCACTGAAACCTTACTTTTGTTAATTTTGTCAGTTGCAACGTTTTTCTGTTGAGCTATTCAATTGTAGATATTTTTCTTTACTATAACTTAAATTTATACAATTTTGTCGTAAAATTCATACTAAGGTCGCAATAAAAATCCCATTTTTCACCGATTTGATGGAAAAAATACAAAAATCATTAATTATCGCTAAACTAAGCCTTGTAATAAGTTTGTTTAAAAGTTGTTGATAATGTTCTGCAACTTTAATTATAAATACACTTTTGCTCTAGAATGTATATTAAGGGTGCAATCTTAAAAAAAGACTTTTTTTACCAAGAGAGCATAGGCTCCCCAAAAATTTCAGAGGACATTGCACTAGAAATTAAGAAAATAAAGTATAAAATAAAGAAAGTAGTTAATGAGGCGATTTGTAAAAAAATTATCCAGAAACATTTTTTGAAAAAACGCAAAAGAGTGAAAATCGCATGAATAAAACCGATTTTTATGAAATATTTATGTCGCTTCCCGTGATGGTCCCTTAAATTCAAGTTTAATTTTTGTACGCCATTCCGTTCTTGAGATATTTTGTTTACACACACAAACACACACACACAACAGACCAATCACTAAAACAAATTTTTTTGAAAACGTGTATTACCGGTGGAAACTTGATTTCAAAAAGTCGACAAAAACAATATTTTCCTTGCCTACATAGGGTTGTGTATATAAGGCAGGATGTAGTAAAAAAGTCATTGCAAAAGAATTTCACTTTGTTAAAAAAATTAATATATAATTATAATTTAAAAATTGTGTGTTTCAGTTTCGATCAGCATGGAGAAGATTACTTGGAGTAAGGGATACATTTGAGACATCAGGTGAAGTAATTGGAACGATGGCTAGTATGAATAATCTATCACAAAGTTTAATAAAAGATACTTCGATAAGAGATTTAACGAAAAAGAAATCCAATTCGACATCTGTAGTGGTGAAACTAGACAGTGCAAAAGATCAACAACCGATAACAAAATTATATAAAAATTCAAACAGTGAACAAAATGGGCCGCGGACATCATTTTTTCATAAAAACACATCAAAGGAAAAGGAGAAAAAGAAGAAGAAGAAGAAACGTAATTCTGATAATACACAGAAAGAAACTAAAGATAATGGTTTAGAGTTATGTTACATGGATAACCGACCAGAGCATTCTTTGTGAGTTTAATTATGTGCCAATTTTTCATTATTAGATATCACATCAAACTTTATTTAATTAATTTTTATAAAAAGTCATTCAAATATTCTAGTAACTATGATTTAATAATATTTTAACATTTGTTCAGAGTTTTTTCGGGATCTTCTTAGTAATAAATGATAAAATTTTCTTATAAACTTATTTTAATGTACTGTATTGTCACGTTGCTCTCTCTCAATGTTTTCGGATTGACTAGTGTGTTATGGGAGGGCTACATGGAGTTCTGTTAATATTTTCACAAAAATTAAGTTCGTCGTATAGTAACATTTTACCATTAAAATTTCACAAGACTCAGGAAATAGTTCGACATAATATGTCTCTATATTATAGAGAATTTCGATGTATAAAAGTTCGATAAATAGAGGCCCGACTGTATTTTTCAACTAAAAACTATTTAAAGGAATTCATGTACGCTATAAACTGTTTCATCAATCAAGTATTTATTTACCTCTTTTTAAACAGACTTAATTTGTGACAACGTTTTAAAGCTTGTGGCAATTTATTGTTGTATTTTTTGCGCAAATAGGTTTTTGTTCAAACAATTAAGTGTTGTGATTGGTATTATAATACATAATCAATTCTGTTTCTTGTGCAGTGTTTGTGAATATTTAAATTCTGTGAAAAAGAAAAAACAAACTCAATATTGCAGAAAGACTTACAAATCCCATACGTAATTGATGTCACGAAACAACTATACACTACTATGCATAACAAATTTGAACTATATGACAACCCTCTCATACAAAACATTTCACTAGGGCGATACCGGGTGCTCAGCGCAGACGTTTGAAGCGCCTCTGGCCAAGGGATCTTCTTGGCCAACTGTAGGACTATGACGATGACTGCACGCTCCTTCAAGTAAATCAAGTTTTGGAACATTAGATTCACATTTTAAAATTGTTGTATTAATTTAATAACAGATACTAAATTTCAATTGAAAGTGTAAAAAAAACATATATTGTTGTTTTGGTCATCAGCCAAAGGACTGGTTTGAACGTCTAAAGGCTTTACAAAGTAAAACGAGGAGTGAGATGGTTTACGATTGCTTACCTTACTGAGTAGAAAAGTATGCTTATCAGCTTTCCAGGCCCTCTCCAGGCCATGCTTTAGTCATGTAGTTGTCTGAAAATGTGATAAGAAACAGTACTATTTTTTGTAGCTTTGGAATTAGAAAAAATTAGAAATTTAAAAATTTAAATTTTTTTTTTTTTTTTTTTTTTTTTTTTAACTTTAATAACTTTATTTGCAACTATATACTACGATACAACGAGCAAATTAGATGACAGTAAACACAGGGTGACAAGGGAAAAAAAATAAAAAATAAATAAATAAAAATAAATAAATGAAAAAGAACAGTGATACCCATTGGTATATGTTCTATGAAATAAAGTTCATGATACATGAATGATAAATAACAACATAAGAAAAAAAAGAAGAAAGAAAAATAAAATAAATCACTTTATAGAAGATCTCTGGCCCATTGACGTTTCAACCTGCGCTGCGGATTTCCTGGTAGTGATGCATCCGATAGTTTGGTGATTAATTCGTTGGGGTGATCATGCAATTTTCTGCGAAAAACACTGTAGCTGGACTTAACTACTTCACTTATGAACGGAATATTAAGGTCGTCATGTAGAATTTTGTTGTTGACATAAAAAGGTGCGCAGGTGATTAAACGTAGGCATTTTGACTGAAAGGCTTGTAATTTTTGTAGATTGCTCGGTTTAGCTGTGCCATAAATTTGTAGTCCATAGGTCCATATTGGTTTGAGATAAACTTTGTATAGTAATAGTTTAGATTTTAGAGTCAGTGAAGAGCGGCGTCCAAGAAGTCGAAATAGTTCTTTCAATTTGGAGTTCAAAGTCCAAATAATTTAAAAATTATTTAAAGTCCAAATAATTTAAAAATATTTAAAGTCCTTTAATTTAAAAATTAAAGCGCAAATAATTTAACACTCCAAATGCTTGTTATGGACAAAAACAAAACTGTTTAACTTAGAAAGAGTCTTACTTTTCAATCTTCCATGTTGTATTAAATCTCTTTTTTTTATAGTGAAACCCGTTATACTTTGAATTAGATTTTTAGTAGCTGATTTTTATAAAAAAATCTAAAATCCCCTGCTAACTGCGCTTGACTTCGAACTATTTTTTTTTTGCAATAACAAAAAACAAACGAACACAAATTATTTACAATATTTATATTGTTTTTTCAAAATTTTAAACAATATGATAAAAAGTAACCGAAACATCGTATAACATAGGGAACTAGAATTTAGTAATGACATAATTTATAGGCATTAAATAAATTGGCAGGCAAGTACAGTCTCCGGTGTTAGTGGATTGAGTTAAAGCAAATATTATTATTATTATTATTATTATTATTATTATTATTATTATTATTTAGCCGCAGGCACATGTTTAGATTACTATTCTGTCGCTTTATTGTTGTATCAACAAACAACAGGTAACAAAATGTGTATTTACTTCACAAACATTGTCATTATTACGATGATGATGATAATGAAAACACATCAAAGCGTAAGAGGAAATGAAATCCAAAAGTTTATATCAAATTACGGAAGTTGATTTAATCCAGGAAGGAAATAAATTGATTCTGTAGTTTATAATGTTTTAAAATCGATAATGATTTGATAGAAAAGAATTTTAGATTTTTACTTTCTCTTGCCCTGCTGTTTAGGTCATCAGCCAGAAAGCTGGTATGGAGCTCTAGAGATTTACTTACTAAAAAAAACGAGGAGTGTGGTGGTTTACCATTGTCTTCTTCTTTGAGCGGAAAATTATGCTTATCAGCATGCCAAACCTCTAAAAATCATCTACTTTCCACCCTGCAAATGATATCTTCACTTCATTTACCATAGGCTCTGGCTGTATAATGAAATTCATTCCTCTCAGTGGAGATAACTGTGACTAGTGTCTTTTACACCTCTACATCTTTTGTTCCGTAATGCTTCCGTCATATAATTGACTGATTACATGATAAGAAACAGAACTATTTTTGTAGCCCTGGAACTGCTAGATCGAGTGCCTTTTATGGGCATTTTCTTGCCTTATTGGAAAGGAAAGTATTGGTTTCATGCCATTTTTTCGAAATCGAATTTTCACTGGAAAATACACATTTTCAGGCCCCCTGAACAAAAACCTCGTTTTTAGTTATTGTTCTATGAACCTGTATATCCGTGTATGTGTGTGAAGAAAATATCTCAAGAACCGAATATTGTACGAAGTTGAAACTTTAAACTTAATTTAGGTACCAATAAGGATTTACTAGTTCATTATTCAGTACAGCAGTTGAAATTAATGGCAAAACAACATTTAATAATAATTTAGATTTTTTTCTTAATGAGTTGTATTTCTGAAGAACTGTTACTGATAAAAATGTTAGTGAATTCTGAATAATCAGGGAAAATTAGAAACGAGTTCATTTAAAGCACCCGTCCAAGCCTTTTATAACTTTCTTTAATTTTATTTACAAGTATGTGGTTTTGCACAACTAGCAAATGTGCTCATAATATACAATTTTTTAAAAATGACGTCACACGTTAAAGGAGGACACCACTCATTAGTAGGACTCCCCCACTTAATTAATACAGTTAGCCTTTTTACAATTTAATCATTAATAAGAGTATTCAGTTAACCTTCAAGCGCTCACGATATTAAGTGTCGCACCAGCGCTCGCAAAGCGGCAAAGTGTTCGCTATCCTATTTCTTTGTTTTATTTCTTAACCATTGTAAATGAACAAATTATTATACAATTATTAATTTTTGTTAGGAAAGACTTTAATTATTTAATTTTTTAAAAAACGTATATAACTTAGAACTACTAGAAAACATTATTATATATTAAAATTAAACAAATACTATTTTTTAAATGTAAAAACGTTAACCTACAAACTTATGATTAAATTTTATAAAATTGATTTTCTCAAAAACTACTCCATATCTTCATGTCAAATATCCATATTTTCCCGGAAAGGATTAGCTACACATTACTTCTTGCTGTGAATGATTTTTACACACATGCTTTCTGCAGTTATTGCAAATAAATCGAAATTTATAATTATTTTTACACCCGCAGCAGTAGCAAATAGGCCGCTTCTTCGTTGTAGATGCTGCGGTTACCGCTGGTTTTTCCCTGGAGTTATCCAAGAAAGCGTAAATTTTAATAGGAAGGCACCGGCATGTACTTACATGGGCAAAGATTATACTCATAAAGAACACAGAAACTCACAAGGCGGTTTTTTGGCCGGAACTACGTAAGGTTCACGACAATAACAAATTTGAAACTAAACTGCTGCCAACACAGACGTTCAATAGGAATGATTCGAACGTTGTTAAATGGAAAAATATGTAATTAGAGAATACCTAAAGCCCCGATCATAATTTACACCCGTTTTAATATAACGCCGGCTTTAGAAAAAAGGCGGCCAATTTGCCGCCCATGCAAGCGCTCAAAGGTTAATAATAGTAGGTAAGTTTAATTATTTTTTTTATTAAGCATAATTAAATTTGAACTGTATTGAATGAAGTTAACCCAAGTCTCTGCTTCACCTCCTGCAAAGCTGACGATAAGGATTACTTGGTAAATGTGGAGAACTTAGCTCACGAATCAATGGGTTGGAGTTGTTAACATCAAAACCATCAGTCATAGCTAAACTTCAACGATTTCAGTCAAAATTGCTACGTACGCTAGTTAACGCTCCATTTTTTTGTGTCAAATCAAGCACTTCACTCGGATCTAAAAATCCCATCATAATAATACCATACACGAAATGTATCATCGCTTTAGATTAAAATTGCTTAACAACTCCGAGGCCTATTTAAATACACAATATTAATTAAACGCACAAATTCATCGAATTAGAATAATTAATAGTTTCGACTAGATATTGAATGACTTTATTGTAGAACTTCTTATGTATTATATAATATGGTATTGTATTAGAGCGTTCAGATAGCTTGACAATAAGAGAGAGGGTAAATAAACTAGTATTGCTAACACAAAAAAGTAAATTTATTTTAAAAATTCTCCGAACATAATCATGTTGGGAGAATTTTAGACCAATTTAGACCAATTTTAGACCACGTGAGGTGACTTTAGATGTTTCTGCTCCTTTTACACCCCATAACTTCAGCATTTGTTCACTGTACGCTTTTCTCATTTTTTTCTGTCCACTCGATGTTCTCTTTTTGTCCTTCATGGAATCCCTTAAAGTCCGTAACTAATTATCTGAATTTGGTTTATTTAGTTTTATCAGTTTATTCCGGTTTCTTAATATCCTTTATGACTTCTTTAAACTATTTATCCGACATCTTAGGTCTTATTGTTTAGTGTTTTAAAAATTTGTTTTTTCAACTGGTTTTAATCCATTCTATACAGGTGTCTGTAAAAATTTTATCTTTTTTTTTAATCGTTCATTTTTCTTTTAGGGTTCTTTTCGACCTCGTAACATATATTGTCCGTTTACTATCTTCGGACCCATTACCTTGCAGAGGGATCTTTCTCCAAAAGAAAAGGAGAATAATTTATGAAGAAAAAATTATAAAAAATCTGGAGTTGTATTTCTTACAGTCAAAATTGATATTATTAATTAAGTGGCTGTTGTAGAGCACTGCGGCACTAACCGCAACCCAAAACTCCATTCATTCATGTTGAAAACGTCTCCATTCCTTAGATCCCTTCCTAACCACAACTCTAACAACACAATCCGTCCACTTATTCCTGGCTCGTCTTTGCTTCCACCGTATGGCTAAAATCTAAACATAAAACTTCTGTTGTAACCTTTCCACCTCCATTTTCCATTTAAATGGGAATAAAGCATGAAATATCAACAGTAAATGAAACAAATTATGTTTAAAAATTCCTTTCGTGAGACAATGCATCTTATACCAGGTGGTAATTTTTAAAAAACCTTACCTTTGACTAACGGCATTAATCATTAGTGATTTCTGTATCAAGTATTTAATAGGAATCGAATGACACTATATTTCTTTCCAAATCTTAAATATGATTTCTTTACTTCTGGTTTTAGGCCACTTCCGGTCGAAACCGGACCTTTAAACCCAGTGACTTCTGTAGGCCTACCTACTGTTTAAGAGAAATCGAATGACATCATTTTTGTTCATAAATTTCAACAACTGTGTGGCAAAGATTTCATTGCCTCTTGTAGAATGGGCCCGCTACTAGCCTTCTAAATAACATTTAATTTAAAAAGAAATATTTTTATGATACTTTAAAATGCTCTAGTCTTTCGTAAAACCATGAACGCAATTTTTTGTTTTATTAACTTTAACGATAAGTGTGTTCATTACTAAATTATTACTAATATAGCCTAATTATATTAATATATTAGTAACAGTTGAGCCGTTCTTAGTTTGCTCCTACTGTCAACAAACGATACCCAGCTACTACAGGGTGCACGCTAGAGTCCCCTACTTTATGGATGTCTTATTCCTAATAAAATAACTATGTTTTAAATTATAAGTAGTAAAAAAACTTCAATCATAAGTCATGGTTTAATGTAGGCCTAACAATTTCATTTATAAAAATACTTTTAAAATTATTTTGTATTTAAATACTTTGAAAAGTATGTTGTGGTTACTTTTTAATCAGCGTGTACTCATTTTTATATAATGCGCGTGCTCAGTGACGTCATTATTTGTTTACATTTGGAGCAAACTAAGAAAGGCTGGACTTTACATATTTTTTTTTGTTTTGTTTTAATCCCTAATATGTGTACGTTGCAATCTGTTCAATTTAGAACAATAAGCAATCACATGACCCAATGAGATGAGGATGATCTGTATGACGTGTAAATGAGGTGTAGTCTTATACAGACTCAGGTCGAACATTCCTGAGAGAGTACGGTTAATTAAACCCTAACCATCACCATCAACCGTATATTCAAACCAGGAAACTTTCGTCTTCAAAAATCAGCTGTTAAACAGCTGACTCACGGCATATTTCATGTATAGTTCAGCCGCTCTAAGTTTGCTCATAATGTCAACAAACCAAAACCAGCTACTACAGGGTGCACGCTAGAGTCTGCGACTTTACGGATGTCGTATTCCTATTAAGTTAACTATTTTTTAAATTATACCTACTTAAAGTACTAAAAACATCAGTCGTGATATGATGTAGGCCTAACAATTTTATTTATAAAAATACTTTTAAAAGTATTTTGTATTTACATACTTTTGAAAGTATTTTGTTGTTACTTTTTAATCAGCGTGTACACATTTAGATATAATGCGCATGCTCAGTGACGTCATTATTTGTTTACATTAGGAGTAAACTTAGAGAGGCTGGACTGTAAATACATAAATATACAAACTGTGAATACAGTATTCTACAATCAATAACATTTTCAACTGCCAATATTTAGAACTCCTAAACTTTTGAAGGGGTCATCAAAAGTTCATGATTCTTTCACTAAACCTCGTAACTTCACTTTTTAAACGTCATTTTATACGCTGCATGCATTATAAATAATTATAAGCCAAAAACTTTTTTGCGACATGACTTTTTCAAGTCCGGGCGTATTTCAATCAAATTTTTTACAAAATAAGTGGTTACAGTACTATTGAAATCACTGACAAATATACATTTTCATTTAACCTTTAAGTGTTCTCGGTATATGATGATCCTGTATAAATGAAATTTTATCAGTGTCAGACTTTCAATATGTTATATGTAACTTTAATATGTAGTCATCGTGGAAACGAAAAATCGCCCTGTTTTACGGCCGTTATTTTTTATCTTTAAAATCACTAATAAAATTTAACCGTTTCATTTATCGTAAAAGTTAATAGGACAAAAAATATGCGTATCATGATGTAACATAAGACTAAGAAATTTTAAGTGTTATAAAAATATTTTAAAAAAATAAATAAATAAAATGTTATTGAGAAGAATAGTAGCGGGCCAATTCTGCTCCTCTACGCAAGGAGCAATCAAATGTTTCTCACACAGTATAATTCTCATATTTAGGTTTTAGGCCACTTCCACTTAAAACCGGAACTTCCAAACCAATCCAGGCCTACTTGTTGTCTGTTTGTGTAGATTACGAATCCAAAAACCGTTTGTTGCTATCTCTTGTAGGTTCTGAGTTTGATTTCTTGACTCCCGGTTTTGGGCCACTTTCTGTCATAAAACTAACTTCAAACCAATCCAGGCCTCTTAACGTGTTTTTTAGATTATTAATCCAAAAACCGGTTGTTACTATCTCTTGTAGTTTGCTAGACCTGTGTGTGAGAGACGGACGGATAAAGGAAAATAGTAGACGACAAATTTAGACATTGCCACCAAACAAATTGTTAACTTCATCATCAGTATTTAAAAAAAAATAAGCATGATAATGTTACTATAGTACTACTATATTAAAATAGTTAATTTTTATTGATAAAAAAATCAGGGAAATCGTGAATATTTTGTAATTAAGAAAGAAAATATTAAGAGCGGAATATTTTCCCAGCTAAAACTCACTAATAACATTGTATTCTAGATATATGTTTACCTATTATCTTCCTGTGAGTTTTGAAACATTCTGAGTTAATTGAAAAGTATATTAAAAACAAAGAAAAACATTTTACTCTATTACCGTCATAATTTTATGGTTATATTTTTTCAACCATTGATATCGTACGTGCACAATTCTACTAGCACGTTTTTATGTTTTCATACAGAAATATTTTCAAAAAATATAACAAAAGTGAAGAGAAATTTCATTAAATAAACAAATAATTTTAAAAAAATGGTCAACCACGGCTCTCTTACAAACAAGCTATCTGAATAAAATTATAAAATATAAAAATTAATAATATACAGTAGCATCGATTATCCGAACGACAGTCATCTGAATCACCATCGTTGGAAAAAAATACGTATTTAATCACCCAGAGGCCGTTTTCGCCCTAGAAACTGCAGTGTGAACAGCCTGAATTTAGTGCTGCTGAAGCATTGTAACTTAAAAAAACTGAGAGATGTTGCTGTTACAAAAAATTCAGTCTTAGTCAACACTTACAGTGCCAGGAGAAAATTGCGAGTTCCTACCGAAAAATGCCATCCTACTTTTATGCGATTTGTAGCATTTTATATAAAATCTATCCATAACATGGCTTTTTTTAAGGTATATTAATGACATTTTTGTTTTGTTCACAATGAATTGATGTTGTATTACATTCAACTTTTAAAACACATTTCTCACAATTTAAAAATAAAATAATTTTGGTCATTTTTTGTGGAAATTTCCTTTTTAATTAAAAAAAATCACTCTAAAAAGTTACTTTACTCGATTTCACTTGTATCACTTTAAAGACGATTTAATTATGCAAATCACACAAAATGATTTATGTATTGTAAAAAATAAAAAAAAATACTGCGATAAAAGTTTTAAAAATCCAATTTTTAATTTTTTTATCAATATTTATCAATTACATTCATAAAAAACTCAAAGTATTTTTCAATCTACATATCTTACTGATTATTTTCATTTGTTGTTTGTAAAAATTGAGTGAAAAATAAAAATTCTATGAATTTTTTAGTCGATGTACTAATAAAAGGATGACGTCGACATTTTTCGGTTGAACTGCTGGCGTCCTAATAAAAGGACGTACTGTAAGGGTTAAAAAAATAAATTCAAGATTTTTAAAATATCGCTGTATAGTACGTTCAAGTGCGTTAAAATATAGTTCATAAAAGAATTTACCGTTATTTATTTAGTTAATTTAATCAGTTTTAAAATTTTGTATTTTTCCGGTTGTTTTTATAATCTTTAGTGCTCTACATTTTCTATAAATGTAATAAATTAGTATATTTTTGAACTAAAGTTTATATTAGCCTTTATTTATCAATTAAACATTTAAGTAATATTACATTGTTACGGTACAGTGTATCAAAATACAGTATTTAGCGTGTTTGATTATCCGATGTATTTGATTATCAGAACCACTCTGGCCCCAATTAGTTCGGATAACTGACGCTCAATGTATAATTTAATAAAAATCTATTTTGGAAAAATATATTAAAAAATTTATTAAATAATTAAATTTTCTTTGGCTCTTTTATGCCGATTAAATTGTTGCTTCTTAAATAATAATTAAATAATAATAAAAATTGTCATGTAGCAAATTAATAAAATTTATTTTTATAGAATGGTATCAAGAATATTCATGTGTTATATTGAATCTTTAATATCTTTCAAATTTTACAGGGTAGTTTTAAATATTTAGGTTAATAGATTAATAAATTTTATAATGTAATATAGGAGCATAAAGTTGAAACTATTTCTAGAGCGTTGAAAACGGTTTTTGTAGTTTAAGTAAACGAACGAAGGGTTATTACAACTTTCAATAAATTTAGAGTAGTCATCAATAACATTGGTACGGTTCTTGTCGATTATTTTGTAAGTACTAACTGCTCGTCCCGGCTTCACCCGAGTACAATTTTGTTTTTTGTGTTTTTTTATTGAGTTATGATGCCTACATAAGCCTTGGGCTTGTGCGTAGGTAATGATATGTGGTGATTTACAGATGAAAAAAAATGCCAGACCTGACCGGGAATCGAACCCGGGACCCCGGCATAGTAGCCAGTTGCGCTGACCACTACACCACGGGCCAAGTTATTTCAATAACTTTTGTGTTATCATTTTTTTAACAGTTTTTCACGCACACACGCCACAAACTAAAAACACGCTTCTATCAACTGAAACGCATACTCAATAGACGTTCTAAATTAAACATTTCACACAAATTAACAATCTACAAGACAGTCTTAAGATCAATCTAGACATATGGAGTTCAACTTTGGGGATCTGCTAAACCTTTACACACAAAACGTATGTACAAGCGATTCAGAACAAGATTCTACGAACGATAACGCAATGCCCCTTTTACATCACTAACTCGATGTTGCACAAAGACTTACAAATCCCATACGTAATTAATGTCGCGAAACAACTATACACTACGATGCATGACAAATTTGAACTACATGACAACCCTCTCATACAAAACATGTACACTAGGGTGATACCGGGTACTCAGCGCAGACGTTTGAAGCGCCTCTGGCCAAGAGATCTTCTTGGCCAACTGTAGGACTGTGGTGATGACTGCACGCTCCTTCAAGTAAATCAAGTTTTGGAACATTAGCTTCACATTTAGAAATTGTTGTATTAATATAATAACAGACACTAAATTTAAATTAAAAGTGTTAAAAATAAGCAGTTAGAATTATTTACAATTTTCAGTAAATGTTTTAACAATTTGACGGCTAAGTTTGTCGGCTTCGGGATAAATCTTAACAAACTGTAAACAAATCAGGATTGAATAAAAGGTATTACAAAAACGTCAATTATCTAAACAGGTACCTGACTTTCACAACAGTCGTTCAACATCAGGCAGGCCTACCTGTATTATACATAACTATTTATAGTACATCATAATATATCGAACTATTTCTTGGAAAACCTATTTATCACTCTTATTATTTACGTTAACATTTTTAAAATCTCAGTCCTCCTCGAAAATTCATAAACACACATTCCCTTTAGGTATTGTCACAACATTAATGGAACGGAACTCTTCTAAGGCTAGTGAAGTAATATGTCTGAATAAGCAATAAACCTCAATAATAAGAAATTAGGTAATAAGTAAAAAAGTTTCTGATACTTACAACATACAATATGGGATGTCATCAAATTATTATTATACACTGCTATTGGATTTTAAATTACAAGCAGCTATTTACTTTCTCTTGTCATATATATGACAATATAAGGAAGGAAGTATAGAAGAGTACCGATTTTCCGTGGATCGTTTAACCGGGGTTTGGATTAACCGTGCGATCACTAGAATTTGTTTTTTTTTTTTTTTGGTTTAACGTCCGACTGTTTTGCAAATTTCTGCTAATGCAGACGGTGAAGGATGAAATGAATTTTTTGTAACGTATGAAAAAATGCCATGCCCGAGTGGGATTTGAACCCAAGACCGCGTGATGAGAGGCGAACACGTTACCAACATCGCCAACGCGGCCGGCTAGAAAAATTAAAATCACCAGAAAAATTAATTATGTATGTACTGCATAACTTTTACAAATTAAAACTTTTCAACTCCCGACATTTTTGTCATCGTAATTATCACAATTATTAATTTAAGGTTATATAAGAAAAATAAAAGAAAAAATATTGCGGCATAAAATGAAACAGTAAAATAACAGATTTTTTGTGATTTTTTTTGTTACGTAGTTTAAGGTAAGATTTATATAAATTTACGTAGTAAATATTTTTATTTTGATACAATTTGTTTATTTATTTCCGATATCCGATAGTATTAACATGTATTAATCAGTAGAATAAAACATACGCGTAACTGGTGGTTTTTTTTATAACGTAGGTGGTCTCGACCGAATTAGGTTGTATTATCCGTGTTTTCCGGTTATCCGGTATAGTTAGCCCCCCAATTACCACGGATAATCGGTATTATACTGTATTGTTTTCACATCAAAAAAACATGTTTATACCAATAAGCGTGTGTGTCTGTGCGTGCGTGCGTGCGTGCGTGTGTGTGTGTGTGTGTGTGTGTGTGTGTGTGTGTGTGTGTGTGTGTGTGTGTGTGTGTGTTTGTGAGCCTGTCTATTTAAATGTATGTGTGTATGAAAAAATATCTCAAGAACAGAATGTTACACAAATTTGAAAGTTGGATATTAAGTAAGATATCATTAGGGAACCCGGTACGAACATTTTCATCATTAAAATCGGTTAAACGGAAGTAGTACCTAGTTTATTCGTGGAATTTTTGAAATTATTTTTCAAAAAAACCCTTATATTATTTTTTTTTAAATTGTCTCATTGACTAAATTTTTATGCCGTATAAAATAAAATATGCCGGCGCATTGGCGCAGTTGGTAACGTGCTCGCCTCTCATCATGCGGTCCTAGGTTCGAATCCCACTCAGGCACGGAATATTTTCATACGTTACAAAAAATCATTTCATTCTCATTACACACAGTTACACCCCAACGTCGTCGCTAATGACCTTGATGTTGATGCGACGTTAAATAAAAATAATAATAAAAAATGAATAAATAAAATAAGTATCTTTTCTGCTAAATTCTTGGGGTCTGCTTTCGTATTAAAAATGTTTTTTTTTAATATTGCGGCCTTAATATGCATTTTAAAGCAAAAGTATTTATAATTAAAGGAAATTAACAGACCTAAAATTTTTATTTCAAAACTTTTTGTACAAAGCCTAGTTCAGTGTCAATGAGTTATTTTAGGTATTTAGAGTTCTATCAAAACTGAATTTCATTTTAGCGTCATTCAGTTATGATTAAAATTAGGTAATGTATTTCATTTTACATTGTTTACTCATTATTAAACATAGATTATGAATCTTTTTATTTACATTGGAAAGAGAAAGGCGTGAGAGTGTTTCACAACAGATTTTTCTTTTGGTATATTTATTTTTTTTCAGACTCTTTTGACTAAATACTAACGAAGCGTACAATTATTGTAATGGTCACAGCAGATCGTGCGGTCGATGGGTCATTTCATTGATGTGGTCCATTCATTCAAATACCATGACAGTTTTCACATCACCTCACACTACGTAATTAAACCATTCTGTAACTAGTATTAAAAATACAAACAACAAAATAGTGTTGTTTAAATTGGGAACATTTAAATACTGTAGACCGAAGTTTTAATTAATGTTTTCATGTCAGTTTTACCACTAAAGGGAATTTTTCAATGTCGTACATCTACAAAAAACATTATTAGAAGGTAAAAAATAAATGGTGTAAAATACTCACACGACTTTCTTTTGCTAATTTAAATAATGAAACATATAATCTATGTTTTATAATTAGTAAACAACGTTAATTAAAAACCAAACCTAATTTTAATCATGAGTGAATGACGCAAAATGAAAATCTACCTCTGCCACTTAAGGGGGTAGTCAACTCAAGAAGATGATTTTTTAAAATTTCGATTGTTTTTTGCATTTATTTGAAGTTTAAAATTTTCTGAAGCACAACATTTCTTTACTTTGTCTGTACGTTGACGAAAAGTTATAAAATCATCTGTTTAAAATAAAACTCACTAGCAAGGCGAGTGAAATTATTCCTTCAAGTTTAAGTTTTCCGGAAATGTAGTTTTATGCATGATTGTACTTTCTTGGAAATTAAATATTTTGATTTGTATTAGAGATATTTGGATGATGTTTTTTTCAAAGGTTCATAATTTCTTTCTCTATTATCTGTGGAATGATTATTACAAAAACCTTAATAGGGATTTAGTTAAAAAATAATTGTGAATACATAAAATAAATGTTTTTGAAAATATGGTTTTTCTTCAGTAAATTTCTTGTAAGAAAAATACATACAAGCGGATACAACAGATATATTATAGACAGAAATTTTCCGTATTTTGTAACATAAGAATCATGTTGAAATTTCTTTCTTGGTTTCTGAGATATTTGATTCCCCGTAAAAGCCCGCTTTTCTAACCTCACCCTTATATTAGAGGATGTAATTAATTTTTTGGCTTGGTTCAAATGGTAAATCATTACTAGTAAATTATTTTTACGTTTAAAAAAAATAATGATAAATTATAGACAGAAATTTTGATATTAATTTTCTGTGTTGTCTATCCCCTTAATAGTATGGGAATTCGCTATTTTGATGCGAAACTAACTTTATATTTTTTTTTTATAATTCTACTACTAATCTTTGTCATCATTATCATCTCTATCGTGATCATCGTCATCTTCAACAATTTTATGTTTCAAGATGTAGATTCACAGTTCATCAAGTTTAGTTTGTTTTTCTTCACAGTTTAGTCTTTTCTGAAGCACACTACTAAATGTGTTTTATAATTTTTATTCTAACAACATTACACAGATTTTCTCATCTTTGCTTAAAGTTTATAATTATTGTATTTAAAACAAACTTTTCTATTTATTCAGGAAATTTACAATCTGTTAAATACGATAACACAAAATTTGGAAAAAATTAACATGATAAATAAACGTACGTGGAGACAAAGTCCAGTGACAAAACTCTAACATGAATAGATAAAATGTAGCATTTAGATCACTGTAATGGATAGTCAATTACAGTACTACGTTAATTGATGAAGTCCCGGCTCCATCGACGATTTAGTCGTCTTATTGGATTGTTTGGGAGAGTCTGCGTAGCCAGATTTGAGATCAATAAGTTATGGTGGTTCACGAGTTTCTTCCTAAATTTTGTAAAGAGTTTTAAGAAAACGTCATTTTTATATAGGGTACGTTTAGGTCTGAGTGTAGCGTTTTATTGGTTACATAATAGGGGCGTAAAATATCCTCCGTAAGAGCTTTGATTGGAAACGCTGAATTTTTGCGAATACCGATAGTTTTGCACAGTAGTAAAGCTGACTGGCATAGCTCCAAAAATCTAATTAAAAAAATCTGATTGCAAAAAAACAATTTTAAAAAACGAAGCTTTAAATAATAAAAAAATTTGAACTAAAAGTTGTAAATTTTGTTATGTATAATTTTCATGATATACAACACTTTTGTCGAAAAATGGAACGCAATTTTTTTAAATTTCATTTATTTACCGATTTTGATGAGCAAAATATAGAAAACACTAATTGACGCTAAACTAAGCGTTGTTGTAAAATATGTAAGTTGTTGGGTTTTTAATCGTCTACAACTTTGATTGATATAAGTTTGCTTTAGATTGCATATTAAGGATGCAAGCTCAACAAAAAATATACCACGAGAGCACTGGCACCCCAAACATTTCTGCAGACATGCTGAAATTCTAGGAATAATTTCAACTTAAATGCTCTTTTTAATTCTCAATGTATATAATAATATATTTATATCGTTTTAATATATTATATAATTTTAAATAAATTTTATTGTAAATTTATATTTATATTACAAATATAAGAAAAATTTTCATTATTAAGTAAAATTAATATTAATAAAAGAATACATGTTTATAAATACTTTGTCTACTTTATTTTACCTGTTGTGTTAATTTATTCAAAACTTATGTAGAATAATTTATAAAACTCGCCACTCCAGTGTCGTTTCCAATTTCGCTCAGTGGGGTTAAGCCCATTTCACACTGACGTAGCGTCGCTGTAGTGACGTCATCTAATTACGTAGCACGTATCCCAAGTATTGATACGGGATATACAGACCGTTCAGACGTAATGTGACGTCTGACAAGCTACGTTTCCAATTTTTCATTTTATTTGATCTGGTAATTCTAGGGGTACAAAAAATAATTCTCTTTCTTATCACATGGTCAGCCAATTATATTTGACTAAATCATTTAAGAACAGAAGAGCTAAATGTGTAAAAGACACTAGTCACTGTTATCTCCACTGAGAATAATGGATTTTATTATACAACAATACAATAATACAAGAAGAAGAAATGCCTAAAGTGAGCTAATATTGAAAATGTGGGGTGAAAAAAGAGCTTCCAGAAACGTCGTCACCTCACGTGGTCTAAAAGTTTCCCTGTACTAGGAAAAAAACTAAAACTTAACAATTTATCTAAGGTTTCGGATAAATGGTTTAAGTGAGTCAGGAAAGATATTGAAACAACCGAAAATCCAAGAAAATTAAATGAAGCAAATCAAATTCAGACAACAAATTATGGACTTAAGAGGCTTCCATGTAGAGCAAAAATATAACATCGGGTGGACAACAAAAGAGCGATTGTTAAGCGAGTTCCGAGAATGTAGGCTCCAAAAAATGCGTACAGAAACGTCTGAAGCCACCTCACATGGTCTGACATTGGCCGTATACGAGAAAAAAATTGGTGAAGTATTGTTAGTGTGATAAAGTAATAGTAAGAGGTGGTGATGAAGTGAGATGAGTTGGAAGGGGACAAAAAGAATGAGAAGAGAAACTTTATGTTTTTCCAGAGACCTCAAGCTATGGCCCCATTTTACTTAAAGCAGTTCTATAACAATTTAGTTTGTAGATAAAGCCATTTAAATGCAATAACTATTTGCATCGTATGTCGGAGTGACTTCATTTAGCTCCTAGTTCACAAAGTATTAATGTAATTAATTAATTCATTTATTCATTCATTCATGTAAGTTAATTAATTAAAATGTTTTCATTACATTTTAAATTGTACAAAAGACATCCGGTAAAGTTGAAACTTATCTTTTTAGTTTCTTTTGAAAAATAAACTGTAATAAAACAGTTATTATTATGACTAACTTTATAACAAAATGTAAATAAAATTATGAAATTTTTAAAAAGTTTTCATATTTCAAACGAAAAAACACATAACATGCTGGTGCTCCGATATAATGCCTACTACCCAGTGCTGGCTATTTTTTTCCAAATTTTGACTCAACATAACATTCTTGCATTTTAAGTTACCAATTGTGATTCTTTTTGCATTTTAATATTCAATTTTTCTGTGAAGAAACCAATGCCTCACATAATAACGTTGTTTTTACTGTTATTTTTATATTTGATTAACCAAAAACTAGGTTTTTGTCAAAAAAAGAAAGATGATACCTTGAAATTAAAACTTAATATAATTATTCATTAGAATTACAAATTAAGTGATTACAGATAAATTGCTAATAACCTCAATTACTTTTTTCTAAACGATATAAATTATCACTATCATCTAAAGCCGTGCTAGCAGATGGCATGGTTTTTTTTTTTTTTTTTTTTTTTTTTTTTTTTTTTTTTTTACTTTAATAACTTTATTTGCAACTATATACTACGATACAACGAGCAAATTAGATGACAGTAAACAAAGGATGACAAGGAAAAAAAAAAATAAATAAATAAAAATAAATAAATGAAAAAGAACAGTGATACCCATTGGTATATGTTCTATGAAATAAAGTTCATGATACATGAATGATAAATAACAACATAAGAAAAAAAAGAAGAAAGAAAAATAAAATAAATCACTTTATAGAAGATCTCTGGCCCATTGACGTTTCAACCTGCGCTGCGGATTTCCTGGTAGTGATGCATCCGATAGTTTGGTGATTAATTCGTTGGAGTGATCATGCAATTTTCTGTGAAAAACACTGTAGCTGGACTTAACTACTTCACTTATGAACGGAATATTAAGGTCGTCATGTAGAATTTTGTTGTTGACATAAAAAGGTGCGCAGGTGAGTAAACGTAGGCATTTTGACTGAAAGGCTTGTAATTTTTGTAGATTGCTCGGTTTAGCTGTGCCATAAATTTGTAGTCCATAGGTCCATATTGGTTTGAGATAAACTTTGTATAGTAATAGTTTAGATTTTAGAGTCAGTGAAGAGCGGCGTCCAAGAAGTCGAAATAGTTCTTTCAATTTGGAGTTCAAAGTCAGTCTTTTGGTTTTTATATGAGTCGCCCAGGTGAGTCTCTTGTCAAAGTGAAGTCCAAGGTATTTAACTTTTTGTCGTTGTGGTATCGGTTTATTGTCGAGGAATAGTTGAGGACATTCGCCTTTCCGGAGAGAAAAGGTGACATGCACTAAAAGATGGCATGGTGAACGAAATAAACAATAACATGTAATCAGACCACGACAACATGATCTCGTCGCTTCTAAAATTAATGTACAAAAATGGTACATGGATAATACCTAGGGTGATAAAAGTTAAACAATATGATAAAAACAGTGTTCTACAACATGTTGCGCCAAGCTGAGTAATTTAAAAACTTTTCAAGCAATCCAGTTTAATTTTCTCCGTATAATTACCGGTTCACCATACTATGTCTCAAATTTACACACTACACACCAATTTAAAAACACCATTCATTTGCGACATCGTTAAAAATGGTTATATTAAGTTCTACTCAAAAAAAAAAAAGTTTTACTCAAAACTACCAATCCATAATAATCCGCTTATCAGTCATAAATATGTCAAATCCGCCAGGCTTCATTAGAAGATTAAAAAGAAGATGGAACAGAGATGTTCTTTAATTCTTTCTGCATGTTTATGTCGAAAAAGATACAATAATGTGAAATATTAGATGTAATTTTTGTTTTGTTTTAAATATGCTTTATTACTATTGGTAATAACTTTTTTGTGACAATATGAACTTTTTTGTTTTTCTTTTCATACTTCTGTATGTTTTACGTTTATTGTTATTCTAAATTTAACATTGCTGAATGTTGAATTTTGTACCTGACATGTCTGTTCTTATTATTTGTAATTTAATATGAATGTTTTCTCATCTTTTGGTTGTTCTATACAGTACAGTTAAGATTCAAAATAAAGGATAAAAAAACAGCGAGAAACGTAATACTAAGTCTTTGTAAATTACAAAGCAAGGAAAATACAAAGCCGTCCTATTACGTCTCCCGCATTTTATTTCTACATTTTCAAAGCCGTAGTATTACGGCTTTAGCACGGTAAGTGTTTTGACAACGTATACCGATGACAACCACGATCTTGTGTATAACATACACAAAAATGTAAAAAAAAAAAATTGTAACATTATATTAGTGATATTCTAGAAATAGTTTATTGTAAGAAATTGTGTATGTATAAAGTGGTGGATAGTTTTTTTTTTGTATACGAGGCGGCAAGAAAACACCATATTCATTCCCTCACGATGAGAGAAGTAGTGGTGGACTCAGTTGAGGCGTCCTCGTCCAGTTCCAAGGTGGCTTCAATCGCCTACCAACCAAAAACCCGCCTCCTGGCCACTTAATCCGACATCAGCAAAGAACTGTTTATACGAGGTGTGGCTATTAAATAACGAGACTGACGTTGTAAAAAATTTATTTTATTTTATACATAATCACTTATTGTCACCTCCAATAAACACTCCTTCTCTATCACTACAACGTTTTATGCAAATTTTCCATCGTTGGAAACAGTGCTGGAAGTCATCTTCTGTCAGCTCCTTCAGGACACGTGCCGCTTTCTCTTTTACAGCTTCCAAAGACTCAAATCTTGTCCCTTTAAATGCGGATTTCACTTAGCAAAGAGGTAGAAGTCACGTGGTGCAAGATCTTGGTAATGAGGTGGATTTCTAACTCTGAGATGCTGTACTTGCTAGGAACCTCTTGACAGATAACGCGGAATGTGCTGGCGCATTAACGTGGTGGAGAACCCATGATTTGTCTTTCCATATTTGGGGCGTTTTTTGCTTACTCTTTGACGTAGTTTAGAAAGTACCTCAAGGTAGTAATATTGATTAATTGTTTGACCTTCAGGAACCCAGTGAAGGTACACAATCCCATGGATATAAAAAAACAATCATCATTGCTTTAAATTTTGTCTTGCTCATTCGAGCTTTTTTGGCTCTCTGTAAAGTTTGGCCCTTCCAGTGCATGGATTGGCGCTTCATTTCCGGATCATAAATACAAATCCACGTTTCATCACATGCTATTATCTTCTACCTGTTTCCTAAGGTGAAATCTGCATTAAAAGGGACAAGATTTGAGTCAAATTCGCATTAAGCGTTGTAGGGATAGAGAAGGAGTGTATATTGAAGATAACAATAAGTGATTAGATATGTATAAAATAAAAATAAAATTTTTTACAACGTCAGTCTCGTTATTTAATAGCCACACCTCATACAATACTACAAGGGAAGTAATGGGTCGTGAACAACGACAATAATTATCGTTATCCATTATAATGGATTGCGATGAATGAAATATTTTTAATAAGAATTGTCGGAAGTAAAAACTATTAGAAACATTTGTTTTTATTTTGATTGCTTCTACAATCCATATTTCTATTTGTATTCTGCGTTATTGGTGGCAGTTTTTAAAATTGTCATACGTCATTTTCCGTTGTCTTTCCATTACACCCAGATGTTTACGGTTTACGAAATTGTAATCTACACAAAAGGTTAGCAGGGTTTGAGTGGGTTTGAAGTTCTAGTGTTAACCGGGAGCGGCCCAAAACCCGAAGTTAAGAAATTTAAGTTGGAATTTAGAAAAAAAATAGTGTCATTCGATTTGTTTTAAAGAGTAGATACTAAAAGCACTGATGGTTTTCCAATAAGTCAAAGGTAAGCCTTTTTTAAAAATTGTCACCAGCCTTGAAAGGTAAGTTTTTGTAATGCATATTTTTGTATTGGTGTTTGTGTGCTTTTTTACGTGACATTATTAATTATTTTGATTTTTTTAATTATTAAACAAGGTGATTGTTCATTATCTTTAGCTTATGTTTGTTTCTTTCATTTCATATATAATTTTTTTGTTATTACAACATCTGTGACAATGCTTGTCACAATTTGGAAATTAAAAGAAGAGCAAACAAAGTAAGTTATTCTTTTTTTTCACTTTTAATATGTTTAGAGACCCTATCAAATAAATATTTTAATTAAATGAATGTTACTGTTTGAAGTTTCTTTTGTACAAAAATTGTGCGTGTCAATAAACATGACAAGTAATTTTAAAAACACAAGAATCCTTTTACAAAATTATTAGTACGATAAAAAATACCGTAGGCTATTTAGAAACCTTAATCATAAATATTTAAATTGATATTAATATATAATACCGCGGGGCCAATGTACTTTTTTTATTAGGTTTCACATTTTATTTATTTTTCTTCTTATTTTTACTTAATTTAATTAAATAACAACAATTCTTTTTTTGTAAAATAAAGTTGTGACCCACTTTTGGGTCACATGACCTGCTGGAATGATTTTACATTTTAGAGCCATGTTACCCATTTTTGTGTCACAATAAGATATGTAATAAATAACTGGTTTAAGTTACAAAGTTGTAGACTATTTCGATCAACCAAAATAAGCAAAAGAAATAATTAAATTTAAAATAACAGTAGCATTCTAGTACAGGACAAGGCAACTACCTGTACACGCAATATCCTTTTATTTGAAAAAGGCAAACTATTTGAACAGTCAGAGTGTACAATGTCACTCTCTGAAGATGTAGCTTTTGAAACCACGTTATACGGCTTAAAAATGAATCATGTACTGTGACTCATTTTTGATGCACAAGGCTCATTTTTAAAGACAAATCTGACACATATTTGGGTGACATAGCAGTTAACGTGTTAATAAATATTTGTCTATGATTTTAAACGATAGTTGGTTAATTATTATATTTATCCAGATCCTGAGACTAACTTTAGAGTTAAATGTCACAATAATATAATGTGAATTCCAGGTTCTTTCGAGATCTAGTTTTTTTTAAGTAAAACAATATCCAATAATATATATTTATCAACAAAATACGTGATAACAATCATGTATATGCACATTATTACATTACTCATATCTTTAAAATATAAAAAGTTATTAAAGAACTTAAATCTTAAACTAATTTTAAGTAACAAGATAATATGGTTATTTACAATCAAATAATTAATCAATGTTTACGTTCAAAACCAAACAATTGTATACAATTCTAAGCACATAACGGGCAGGTAAAGTGTTAAATTAATTGTAAACGATCTGTTGGTTCCAGGGCTATAAAAAAGTTCTGTTTCTTATAATATAGTCTGCCAATTATGACTGAACTATTTAAGAACAGAAGAGGTAGAGGTGTAAAAGACACTAGACAGAGTTATCTCCTCTGAGAGTAATGAATTTCACTATGCAGCCTGGACCTGTAGTGATTGAAGTGAAGGTGTCATTTGCAGGGTGAAAAGTGGGTGCTTTTCAGAAGGCTTTGCATGCTGATAAGCATACTCTTTCAACTCAGTGAGGAAGGCAAGAGTAAACCATCTCACTCCTCGTTTTTTTTACTTAGTGAAACTTCGTGAGGTTCAAAACAGCCTTCCGGCTGTTGACCTAAGCAAAAATTTTTCCCGTCACGCATTTACTGCATAACAAGCATGTTGTTGTACAAAACTGAGGATTTTATCTATTACACGCTCCGCACTCTGTTAGCGCGCTTAGAAAAATTGCAAATGCAACATGCAACACAACACACTATTAACAACACTAAAATTGTAATATCTGATGTGAAACACTCACACAACTTTATCTTGCCAATGCAAATAATTAACAATACAACCTATTACTTTTTAATCATTAGTACACTATATAAAATTAAAAACACAACCTAATTTTAATCATGAGTGAATGACGCTAAATAAAAATCTACCTCTTTACGATTATATGGTTTTTTAACATTTTCCATAACTTTTAATAAATAGGCCTACAATTTTGTCGTAAAATGCATACTGAGGTCGCAGTTTTGAAAAATCCCGTTTTTTCACTGATTTTCGTAATAAAAATACAAAAAGTCACTAACTGACGCTAAACAAAGCGTTGTAGAAAATTTATTTCAAATCAAAGTTGTAGGTAACAAATAACAACATTGGTGAAGTTTTAATATAATATTTTAATAGTTTAACACTATTAATAGTGTTAAAATAGTTTTAAGTGTTAATATTTTTAAGTGGAACTTCATCAGCATTCTGGCCTCCTGCTTAAGTGGAACTGCATCAGTTACAAACAAGGTGTATGACAATTATTATCAATGTGCAAGAATTTTATACATGCCCCTGTTTACTCTGCAATACGCAATGATATACTGTATTGTGTGTTGAATTTGCAGTTTTTGTAGGCGCTAACGAATGCTAACGGATAAGACTCCAAAACTGGTTCTAACATAAATTATTCTAATAATACTAGTATCGAAACCGATTTAATAAAGTCTACTATAAATGGTTCAATTAGCATTTATGTGAAATGTTTTGCACACTACTACAGAAGTGAGAGTCGAGGACCTTTTGGAATTATCGAGATAAATAAATACACAGAAAAATACTGGATAACATGAGAAAAAAACCTTGTACATAACCAATAACAATAACATAAAATAACAATAGACGCTGAAGAAATCTGGTAAGAAACTCACATAACTTTCTCTTCCCAATGTAAATAATTAAATTATGTAAACTATATTTATCTTTAATCGTGAATAAACAATGTAAAGTTAAATCCATAAGCTAATGTTATTCATGAACGAACGACGCTAAATAAAAATTAACTTAAAAATAAGAAAAATAATTAATTTACCCAAACTAATCTTTTTAGCTAAGAAAAAACTTTGAATAAATTTTAGTTGTACGTTTTTAATTTTTCGTAAATGCGTACAAAGTACACAATCTTAAAAACCCAAATTTTAACAGATTTTTTTTCTATATTTTACATTGTACTTTGGATATTACATTCCACGTTCTACATTATAGCTGTACATTGAGCTGGACAACTTCCGTATTTGATTTTTAAATGGCGGTGGGGTATTTCACCCCAAGAAGAGGTACCCCGAAAAAAGAGGTACGCAGTGATACATTCTTACCGATACATTCATTCGTTACCGATTTTAATGAGAAAATATGAAATATAACAGAATGGACGCTAACTAAGCGCTGTAAAAAAAATATAAAATTATTTTTTTAATCTATAATTTTGAATATACAGGGTGATTCTCAAAGTTTTTCCAACGCTTTCTGAGCTCACTTTAAAGGCCAAATAAATAAAAAACTTTATAGAAACATATGATATTCTTATTCGCTTTGGTAGCAAAATACAGCTAGCAAAAGATTTCGCCCGGAAGTCCCGGAAATACCCTCGGTAAAATTAAGACTTACTGAAATTCTGATAAGGTAAATTAAGGAACGATTTCAGTTATTTCTTACCGTTTTTAACCGGGAAAATCGAATAAAGTAGTTACTACAACTATATATCACATGGTTTTTAAGATATTTGACGTAAACAGTAAAAAATGTGCCTAAAACACGATTTTTAAGTTTGAATTACGATAACTTTGTTAAATAACTAACATATTGGTTTTTTTTTAAATTTTCAATAGTACCTATTACAAATTTGTTTTTGACATCAGTCTCTCGACTGATTTGTTGCAGTTCTCCAAGCTGTTCTATTTTGCGCAAGTTGTTTCAAAACTACATAAACACCTTACATCTTTTGTACCAATATATGACTACTAGAAAATGTGATATACTTACACGTAACAAAGTAACATGAAAAATAAATTAAAAAGACAAAGACCGATACCCATTGGTACATCTTCTGGTATATAATTAAGTATTAAAATATGATAATTAGTCTGGTTAATATTTAATTAATGTTTTATTTGTGTGTGAATGTGTTAAGTTATGAAAATGTGTGGGTGAATGGGCGCTGGCTACTGCCATGCGCGGAGCTAGTTCGAGTGCGTGAACCAGTGCGCAGGTGAGAAGGTGTGTGCTAAACAGTGATACAGTCCGCTTGTGTTCAATAAAACGTGTTAAAATTTTCTACATTGAATTCTTTATTTGTGCATTTATCCAACCACTCATTCAATTAACCATAGTCTATTTAAATTTTTTCTTTTTTTTAGTTAAACTCAGAGAAGATCTCTATTCCATCTTTTTTTGGCGTCGTGCTGGATTCCCAGGAAAGTGAAACCAATGAAGTTCTTGAATTAAAGGATTCGGATTTATTAGTTATTTTCAAAAGAATTTTTATAATAGTACTGTACTAACTAACGGTAGGAATCCCTAAATTGGAGTGTGAGTGGCACAGTTTACTTAGTATACTCTTACGTAGAGCTCTTGATATTAAACGTAAAATTTTTGACAGGAACGTCTGTAGGTGATTTTGATAAGTGGAATTTACGGGGCCAAAAAACTGGACTCTGTAAGTCCAAAGTAGTTTAAATAATGATTTGTACAACAGTAATTTTTAAGAAATTGGTAAAGAAGAGGTTCTACTATTGAATATAGAAACTCGCTAGCTTGTTAAAATCGTAATTCAGAACAAATTGTATAAAATAAGGAAAGAAACAATCAAACACAAACGTAAAGTAATAAGTGTTTTACTCCTTTTTTTGCGGTCTAGCCTTCTAAGGACTACGCAAATACTAATTAGGAAGGTTTATTTTTATATTCTTCATTTTCCGTTGCTGCCAGTAGGCTTTCATTTGGCTAGCAAATTGTTCTTTTCTTTCTTGGGTCCATTTGGTCCCCGGTTTACTTTTAGGTTTTCGCATTCAAAGACTTCCACTTTTCCAATGTGTTGTCTAAACTTTTCTCTGTTTTGGCAAAGTTCTTCTGTAATTTTATATCTCTCCAGGAATTGTTTAACTGTTTTACTGAATATATGAGTACTATTCTTCATGTTAAGAGTTTTATTGTAAATCCGTTTCACCCATCTTTGGTTATTCATTCTCATAATGTGTGCATGGAATTTCAGTTTACGCCTGATTATAGCTGAGTCTATGGGTTCCAAGACTCTGTATATCTCTGATGTTGGTCTCCTTCTGTACCCGTCTTCTGTTTTGAGTGGTCCGCATATCATTCCTAGGATTCTTTTCTCAATTCGGGCCAAGTTTTTGTTTTCCTTGTTCATAGCCAAGGTTTCGGAACCATAAAGAACCAAAGGTCTGATTACCGTTGTATAATGTCTTATCTTTGCGGTGATGGATAAGTTCCTTTTATTGTATATGTGTCTAACTGTGTTGAAAGCTCTTTCCAGCTTCTCCGCTCTCTCCTTAAGTGGAATTTTATCAATAGCATTATGTGTTATAACTTCACCCAAATATTTGAACTTTTTTACCATTTTAATTTCTCCGTACTTGGTATTGATCTTTTTCGATTTATCCTTTGTTACACTGCTTGCCAACATTTCTGTTTTTTCGAAAGATATCTGCAGTCCTGATTGTTCAGCAATTTCTTTTAGATCTTCCACTTGTTTCACAGCCTGTTCTTTAGTTTCCGCTAACAGAGCTATATCATCTGCAAAAGCGAAACATGGGAAAATTAGGTTATCTTTCTTTACTCCCCATTTTGCGTGTGAATTGTTTCGTTCCCTAAAAGTTTTCATTATTTTATCCAGAACACAGTTAAAGAGAATTGGCGAGAGTCCATCCCCTTGTCTTAAGCTGGTTTTAATTTGGAAAGGGCGGCTTAGTTTACCTCTGAATTTAATTTGTGACACTGTATTTGTGAGGGTACGTTGGATCAACTTTACAGTTTTCTGGTCAACTCCGATTTCTTGCAGCGTTTTGATTACTGTTTCCCTATCTACCGAGTCGTAGGCTTTTTTAAAGTCCACAAAAGTGATGTAAAGCCCTTTGTTCCTGATTTTATAATATTGCATTAGCAGTTTGAGACTTAATATTTGTTCCGGGCATGATCGTCCTTTCCTAAAGCCTCCCTGGTACTCGCCTATAAGATAATCCACTTGTGGTTCCAGCCTATTTAATAACAATTTAGAAAATATTTTGTAAGTGACTTCCAGGAGTGATATTCCTCTGTAGTTATTAACATCTGTTTTTGAGTTTTTTTTATGCAATGGGTGTATAAGAGCTGTCAACCAATCTTCCGGTATCTCTACCTTTTCCCAGACTTCTTGAAACAACTTTGTTGTTTCTTTGATGTATCGCTTATCTACAACTTTCCAAATTTCCGCGATAATGCCGCTGTTCCCTGAGGTCTTGTTATTCTTCAAAGTTTTAATTGCTTTTTCTACCTCCTCCTCATTTGGCGGTTCTTTTTCCATGTTTTGTTGTGAAAATTGGAAGGTTAATCTTTCCTTCGGTTCCTCACAGTTATCAAATTGTATAAAATAAGGAAAGAAACAATCAAACACAAACGTAAAGTGATAAGTGTTTTACACCTTTTTTTATATTAAGATATGACATGAAGAATGCTACATACTGACATGTCAAACAACATGACAAGTGTACTTCTTAACAAAAACTATTGAAGAAACATTAAAGTCTTTATCAAAATTAATCCTATTAATTTACATTAAAATATTTATAACTCTTTGGAATTATTATTTACTAACCTCTTTGTACATCTATCAGATATTACTATATTAAATTAAATTTACAGAAAAATCATTCAGTTCATTTTAAAATGTCATCAAGAACAGAAGATAACTTATATCCAACAATATTTTTATCAAGAATATTTGGATTATATCCATACAGAAATGATGATTACAAAATGACTTTAAGATCATCAATGACAATGATTATTTTTAATCTATATATATTATTACATTACACATTACCAAAAATTATAAAATTAAATTTCACATTTGGTGAAAGTGATGTAGAGAGATCAACATTTTCAATGAATGCAATTTTATTATTATTAAATTTATTTATTTTTATAAGTTACTGGTTTAACAAAAATGAAATTCAAAATTATTGGAAAAATATAAAAAATATTGAGTTATTAATGAACAAAAATAACATAGCGGAAATTCATAATTTAACATATAAAAAACAAATATATCAAATCACCTTTTTAACAATTATTACATTAACCGTATTAAGTTTATCTTATTATTTATATAATGTATCTTATATATATTCATTTATTTGTTTTTACAGAATTGGTATAACTCAAATATTATTTGTAAATTTATTGAAAGAATTGAAAGAAAAATTTATTCAATTGAATTGGGTATTAAAAGATTATAGCTGTCGGTTTCCATCGTTTTTAATACCGCCAGCAGATCCCAGGAACCCTTTCCGTGAATTTTCAACAGTATTAAAAAATCGTCAAAAAAATTTATTACAATTAAAATTTTCTAATAATAAAGATATAAATGTATTTAAAATTCATTCATTGAATGAAATACATAAATATTTAACGGATGGAATTTATTCGTTAAATAATTTATTTGGTTTACAATTATTTGTTTGTTTATCTGCTTTATTTATTGTTAAAACTATTGCGATTTGTTCTATTGCAATTTTTTTGATACATAAAGAATTTGTTCTTCATGATTTAGATCCTTTAAATAAGGATTTATATTTTATACATTTTTTAAAGGATATTTTTACTATAATTTTTACGATTTATATTATAAAAAATTGTGATGAAATTCAGTCCGAGGTAAGTTAATTTTTATGTAATTTAAAATAAAATTTTATTGTTGTCGTTTAAGTCATCAGCTGAAAGGCTGGTTTGAAAATCTAGTTTAGAGGCTTTACTAAGTGAAACAAAGAGTGAGGTGATTTTCCACGCCTTCCTCACTGAGTAGAAAAGTATGCTTATCAGCAGGCCTTCTGAAAAGCATCTACTTTCCACCCTGCAAATGAACATTTTACTTCATTCACCACAAGGGCATGGCTGTAAATTCATTGAAAAATTAATTTCTCTTAGAGGAGTTAAATCTGACTAGTGTCTTTTACACCTGTTCCTCTTCTGTTTTAAATACTTCAGTCATATAATTGGCTGACCATGTGATAAGAAACACAACTTTTTTTGTAGCCCTGGAACTAGCAGATAAAGAGTCTAAGTAATTAAACACTCCACCTGCTCATTATGGGTAAACCATGAACATGGAAATTGTATAGAAAACCTAGTAAAAAATTGTCCGCAAAGTAGTTTTAATACAACAAAACTTGTTTTTACTACAAAGAATAATCGAAGTAAACGTGATAATTTCTTACAATTCACATACCTGAATAACTAAACAAAAAATTTAACTACCATGCGTTCTGAAAGTCGCTGTGCACCAAGTGACATGACAGGGAATAATTTCATGGCTAGGTTGGTAGCTCTGTGCTGTTCAATTGTTGCCGAACACGTCGAGGCCTGTCAGTCATTGAGTTGAAGTTGTATATGTTTCATTTATTGCAGTTCTGTTGCACGTTTTTTGTTGTTGGACGCGATGGTTCTTTCAGTAGAGGAGCGCATTTTCCTCGTTGAATACGTATTTCGCGAAGGTGACAAGTACAGTGATTTAGTGAAGCGCAAATTTTCTGAAAAGTTTCCAGATTCAATTATTCCTCACCGTAATGCAGTACGAACACTGATAGAAACAAACTGTGTATCGGAACAGACCACACACGATTGACGAACTTAAAGCCGCAATAACGGCATACATTCAAGGAATCACTGTTCTTCAGTTGCGAAAGGTGTTTGCAAACAAAATGAAACGAGTGCAATGCTGTATAGATGCCAATGGAGGTCATTTCGAACACCTTCTATAAACAATGTAATCACGGTTTAACAATGTAATTAAGGTATTGAATAAATTTTTTTCCAAAATGCTTAGTCATTTCTTTATACATATTTTCATAAATCCATAGTCACAATTCCAGTGCACAGCGACTTTCCGAACGCACGGTATAAACACCCTTTAATTATCAGCAAACAAAAGATTGTACATGTTTTCATTGTTAATGCAAATATCTTGGTACACCTACTAGTCCAGTATTTACTGTAATGTGAAAATTAATTGGGACATGCTACTTTTTTCTTTTTAGTACATGAAAATTGTAAAACACCCTCTAAAAAGGATGTTTTAGAGCTTTATCTAGCCAAATTACCTTAGCAGCTTATTTCTTGTTGAAAGTCTAATGCATTTAACAAAGTGTAGGCTATAGAAATATTACGATGTAAATTAGTTTCATTCATACAAACTTTTGAAAGAAATTTCAACGTGACTAAGCTCTTCTTTATAATTCAAAATTGGTCAAAAATTTCATGCTAGAAAATCAAATTATGTGCTTGGTTGGCCTAAAAGTTCACCAGATTCCCATAAACTTATTTGAGAACTTGTGGAATAATATGAAAACATGTTTAGGTAGGATAGATTGCAAAACGAAAGAACGGATGATAGTTAATGATATAAAAGTGCCGATCCACGATGATGGAAAACAAAAAAAGGTGTACCAACCTAGAAGAGTCAATGCCAAAATGTTTTCAAGAGTTCATTTTTGCTAAAGTAGGACATACTTTACTCGTACTTATACATTAATACAGTATTTTTCATTGTATATCAAGGCGTAGAATGAATACAGTATTGTTTTTCTTTAGACTCTCTTGCTATGAATGTATAGAAAAAAAAGTATTGTTTTCATGTCGATTTTTCGAAATCAAGTTGTCACTGGATATCCACAAATTGAAACCCCCTGAGTCCAAAAAGTATGATTTAGCGATTGGTTTGTGTGTGTGTATGTGAAAAAATATCTCAAGAATGGAACATGGTATAAAGTTCAAACCCAAAATTTAACTATATACTGTTAGAGGATCGAACATGAACATTTTCATCAAAATCGGTCAAACGGAAGTAGTTTATTCATGTCATTTTTTACTTTCGTGCGATTTTCTCAACAATGGCTTTTACGATTTTTTTTAAATTGCCTCTTTTACTACATTTTTGTGCTCTACATGATAGGGTAGGTATCATGTTTGGTGAAATTCTTGGGAAGGCCGTGTTCTCGTAAAAAAAATGGATTCTTTTAATTTTGCAGCTTTATTATGCATTTCAGAGCAAAATTGTATATAATTGAAGTTGTAGAAAATTTGGAACTTAAAACCGTTATTTAAACACATCTTTGTAAACGCTCTAGTTTAGCGGTAATTAGTGATTTTGCTGTTTTTTACTAAAATCTGTAAAAACGAAATTTTTAAGATTTCGGCCTTGGCATTTTACGACAAAAGTGTAACTAATGAAATTTATAGTAAATTAAAAGATCTATTTTAGCGTAAGAGTGATTTTCTGTATTATTAAGCCAAACTAAAGTTGGTTTTCATTTTGCATCGTTCAGTCATGATTAAAATAAGGTAATATGTTTTGAGGTTAGTTTTTTGCGTATTTCTAATGTTTTATTAGACTACTAATGGTTTTTATATTGTGCATTATTTGCATTGGCGAGAGAAAGTTGTGCAAGTGCTTGACACCAGATTGTTTTTAGAAAAGTGTTTTTTCCTAGTTCCAATTAATTTGCACAGTATAGTACGTACAAAAATTGGGAATTTACTGTTGATATAATAAACGAAATAGTTTTTAGAAAATAAATGCATCTGTTGATATTTTGTAAATAAGAAAATACAGTAGCTATAACGTTTTTAAGAAAATTGTGTTTTCTTGGTAAATAATATAATTAAATGAATTTGTTTTACTTACTTTAAGAGAGGATCCCACAACAGCTGCCGCATCCCGCACTTTTATAAAATTGTTTTAATTTTAAAATGTTTAAATATTTTAGAATTTAAAAAATTATAAAAAAGAGTAAAATGTTTTACTAAACCATCAAATAAAAATCAAAAGGATCACTTATGTGTATAATCACATTATGAATAATATTAAAACAGGAGAAGTTAAATGTAGTTACGTCTCGTGTGGTTCATAAAAGCCTACGAACATTACAACGTCCCACTGATGCTATTTCTCTACCTTAAATTGAACCGAATGAATCCCTAAAGGAAAATTAACCTTTTAACATGTTCAGGTTTACAGGCCTATGTTAAAATTACGCTTATACCACGGGGAAATTTATTTCGGTTGAATTTCATTTTCATAAGGAAAATGTAAAAAAATATAAGATGTTTTTAGAAATATACTTCATATACTAGGATCATCTCTAAAGAAAAGACCGTTTTTTTGTAAAAAATTTATTCAGAAAAATATGTTAAAAAGTGATACAGAATAAAATGCGTAACTTATATTAATGCTCTACATTGTCGCCATATGAATTAAGGGTACCTGGAACGAAAGAAATTGGAAATTTTCACATTTCCAGGTTTTTGCAATTTACTAAAATTCAGAGTTTTTTGTATCAAATGATATAAGTATAATTTTTTGGGGGTTTTGCAGTTTTTTTTTTATAATTAAAAATGTATTGAATCATTACGTTATTTCTTAAACGTTAGTCTACCATTTGCATAAAATCTTTATTTTTTTTTTAATAACAACAGATAAAATATATAATTTTTTTTATTTTGTGCGTATTTTTTGTTTTAAAACTTCTAGTTAGCCCAGACCACCTATGAATATAATATATTATTTTTTGATCTGTAAAAAAATAACATTGAATTATTTAACGTACCTATAATGAGTTTTCTTTAGTTTTTTCTTGTTTCCCGTTAATAAAATTTTTTGACGCATAAGGAACATTTTCTCGGCCAAATATGAATGGATGTTAATGAAATTTTTGCACAGTCTTTCACACCATAATTTAAATGAACTGAGTTAATATTACAGTAAAATTATGTGTTTAAATATTTATCTCGGTTTATAGATGGACAGACGGCTCACTTGTAACACTCATGTAGATATTAAACGGAGAACTTTAGACGAAAGACGGAAACAGTTTTACTTTTTACTTTCTAAGCGGTCTAAATTACCACTGCATCTTAATCTTCTTATTTCCGGTCTGTTTGGATGTATGCCTGCCAAATCTATTGAACTGCTAAAGCATCCGTAATTTCAAAAATGCAGCGATTTCAGTCAAAACTCTTATGATAAATTACAAATGCTTCCTTTTACGTTACCAATGACTGTTTGCACAATGACCTCAAAATTCCGTACGTAAACGACTTATTTCGTAAAATTTACACAAGATTCCGTATGAAATTATTACATCATAGCAACGAACTTGTACGCAACCTATACCTGCCATACCTTCCCGAAAATCCCCGCAGACGTCTACACCGACGATGGAGTAGGGACATCATTTTGTAATAAGTAATTTCCGATAGTATACACAATAATTATCTAATCCGTTCATAGAACATTTCCAGCTGGAGCCCACTGTTGAGTGGTGATCTCCTCTAAGTCTTAAAGCGCAGTTTATTCCATTTCTTAATCATCCCATTCACTCGTTCTTATGTACAGTTGTGAAATTTCCTAATAAAGTAAAAAAAAAAAAAATTCAATTTCCACTTCGATAGGCAGAAAGTTATGATTTTCAAAAGTGGTAATTTCAATAAAAAAATGTCTTATCTTCCTAACAACATATCAAGATGCTACTAACTTAGTGGGTGTAGAATAGCCTAAAAGTAACCAAAAGAAAATTGGACAGGATAACTTTAACAGTTTTTGAAAAAATATTCTTTACATTAACGCAGATAGCCATTCCGGGTCCCCTTAAGACATTTCTCATAACGATTCACCAGCTTCAGTATACCCTCGTCATATTCTTATGCCACCAGTTCATTTAGCCACCAATTTAGAACATCTTTAAGTTCATTGTCACCTGCAAATAGCTTACCACCCAAAAAACCTTTCAATTTCCCAAACAAATAATAATCTGAAGGTTTTCTACAACAAATGATGTTGACAGGGATTTGAATAATGTATTTCTAGTGAAAAAACTGTAAGGTATTTCTTTGTTTTGAATAATTTAAAAAATATATAACGTAATAGTAATGTAGTAATAACAAAATATAACAATCAAAATAAGAAATAAAACAACAGAACGTGTAACATAGCACTATATATTAGGACTGGGAAGGACGTGTGTACGCGTGCGTGAGTTTAGACCCTACCTGTGTTAGTGTGATTATTGAATAAGGCAGGGAGTGAGAGAAATGAACAAGTGTGCAACCCTTCAGGGAATTCGAATTTGATAGTGGCATACAGAAAATGGAAAAGACCCGAATATTTTTTTAGTCAAGTTAGTACATGCCATGCCCATAACAGACAGGTGGAGTGTCAAATTATTTACACTCAATCTGTTCTTGCAGGGCTAAAATAAATATTTCTGTTTCTTATCACATGGTCAGCCAATTAAATGACTGAATAATTTAAGAACAGAAGAGGTAGAGGTGTAAAAGACACTAATCAGAGTTATCTCCTTTGAAAGTATTGAACTTAATTGTACAGCCAGACCCTGTGGTGAACGAAGTGAACGTGTCATTTATAGAGTGGAAAATATGTGCTTTTCAGAGGGCCCGGCATGCTAATAAGCATACTTTTCCATTCAGTGAGGAAGACAATGGTAAACCACCTCACTCTTCGTTTTACTTAGTAAAACCTCTAGAGGTTCAAACCAGCCTTTCGGCTGTTGACCTAAACAACAAAAAGTACATGCTACCACTACAAATTCATCAGCTGTGAAGCACTACTAACACATTCATTCTCCCGCTACTATAACAACGCACTGCATTCCTTCCAACTACACGGAGCTGGGACTCATGCAATACGTAAATTATCATCTATTAACAACGTTAAAAACATTCAAATTGTAAAATATTGTATACAACAATTAACGCCCACCACAAACGACATATTACAGACTAATGTTTTCAGGTCAGCTGATTATAACGATGTGAGAGTGACATGACTCTGATCACAGCTTGTACAACACTGACCTTCACTACTCGCTGAGACAACCGAGCTCTCCATTTTTAAAATAAACCTTGTGCGCACTCAAGAAAACCGGCAAGCTTATTTGGCGTCCGTTCTAACTACTGATGGTTAGTCACGAAATGAAATTTGTCTGAGACGAAGTGTAAAAGGGGAACAATCTACTGCGCATGCCCAGTTTCTCTATTAAAATCCTAAAAATATACTGACACTTGTAGTTCGTTGCAATACACAGTCCTTATTTAATTACCTGACGAGTTGTACAGGAAATATTGTTTTGATTTGGCTATTCTGTTTTTACGTTTTAGGCTACATTTATACAAATAAAAGTATTTTAATTCGTTAAAACTCATTAAGTTTTATTTAATTTTAATTCTTCACATTTTATTCATTATTCTGTAGTGTTGTTATAAATTAGTTATATATCCGTGCATCATAAGTTTATCATGTCGACCATTCGAAAGCAGGTAAAACAATTCAAAGTGCGGAACGGAATGTTATTTTAAGTGTTATTAAGTGTTGTAAAGAAGATACAAAAAATAAACTATATATACTACACAGTTGCATGTTTTTAGAAATGTACGTACTACGCTAGCAGCAGCGCATTGCCCACACTGAGTCCCGGGTTCATCTCGTCATTACACATCAGTACATTCAGTTCCAAGTTATAACTTTGTACGAAGTCCCGTTCTTGAGATATTTTATCCACGTAGGCCTACACACACAGGATCAACCAGTAAAAACATGTTTCTGCGTTCAGGAAAACTAGAAGCGTGTATTTTAGGTGAAAAATCGATTTTGAAAAATTGACATCAAAAAACTTTCCTTCCCTGTAGGCGTTCCTACAAAGGGCAAGATAAATAAATAGTACAACACTGACAAATAATTTAACTATTTTAGTGTGTGTAAATCGTAGGATATTTCTAAATTAAAAAACTAAAGTTCCGTACGCGATTCCCAAATAAAACTAGAAATTATTTCCCCATTGAAATGTAGGAATCTTACAATTTAATGTGACTATAAAATAAAAAAATAAGAAAACTTGTAAACGTATAACTTAAATTCTATTTTAGGGTAAGAAAACGGGGCCATTATTACATGAAATTTTGGATGAAAATTATACTGAAGAAGTTATTAATGAGGTAAGTACTTATACAGCAAAAGGATCATTCCAAAGACTAACTGAGCCCATTCAAAAACTTATGGTGATCAAGAAAAATAAAAACCACGAACAAGCAACATTGAATTTTCAACGCAAAAGAAAATTACTAGAAAACTCATAAGTTCTAATAATTTGTTGTTGTTTAGGTCATCAGCCGTAAGGCTGGTTTGAATCCTTAGAGGTTTTACTAAGTAAACCCGAGAAGTGAGGTGGTTTACAATTGCCTTCCTCACTGAATGGAAAAGTACGCTTATTAGCATGCCGGGCCCTCTGAAAAGCACATATTTTCCACCCTGCAAATGACACCTTCACTTCATTCACCACATGGTCCAGCTGTATAATGAAATTCATTACTTTCAGAGGAGATAGCTCAGACTAGTGTCTTTTACACCTCTACCTCTTCTGTTCTTAAATGCTTTAGTCATTTAATTAGCTGACCATGTGATAAGAAACAGAACTATTTATTTTTGCCCTGCAACGAACAGATAGAGTGTAAATAATTTAACACTCTACCTGTCTGTTATTGGCAGCTCTATTTATTTATTATAATAATTAATAATAATGGAAAAAATGAAAATACTATTCCCACTGAATGTGTTTCTTGTCAAGTAGATCAAATTGACATGACAGAGCTACAAGCAGCAATTAAGGCCTCTAAAAATCGGAAAGCAGCAGGACTTAATGGTCTAAATATGGAGCTTTTAAAATATGGAGGAGTGCTACTTCACTTGCGGTTGTTGCATTTATTTAATAGTTGCTGGAAAAATCATGCAGTGCCACAAGAGTGGATGATGTCGAAGGTGATCTCAATATTTAAAAAAAGCGATCGATCAAACCCAGGAAATTATCGAGGAATAAGTCTTCTAGATACAGCATACAAACTATATGCTTCGATCCTAGCAAGAAGATTGCAGGCTATTACTGAATCTCTACTACAAGAAAATCAAATGGGTTTCAGGAAAGGAAGATCCTGCATTGATGCAGTGTTTACACTGAAAATGATTATTGAGAAACGCAGAGAACACAATTATGAAACCCACATGGCATTCGTTGACTGGGAGAAAGCCTTAGATAATGTGGATAAAGAGCTGCTCTGGAACATAATGACAAAGTATGGATACCCTAAACATCTGATTAGCAACATTGGAAATTTATACAATAAAACATCAATAAGGATTAATCTGAAGGATGGAAAATTAACGGACAGAATAAAGACAAATAAGGGAGTGAAACAGGGATGTCCAATTTCACCTGCCTTGTTCAACATTTATGTGAACGAGCTTATGTTTGTGTGGCAGCACCAAGTTGACAAGGGTATTTCTCTCACCCGAAATACTTACCTGAACCATTTAATGTTTGCTGATGACACTGTAATCATACAGGAATCTGAGGACAAGCTGCAAGTTGCGATGCATAGGCTCGGCCTCATAAGCAAATACTTTAATATGAAAATAGCAGCAGGAAAAACAAAAGTCATTGCTTTTCGTGGAAAATGGCCTATAAGATCTAAAATAGTAGTCGAAAACAAAATCTTGGAGCAAGTGTTAAATTTTAAATACTTGGGATGTGACATAACGCATGATTATGACCGGGATCCTCAACAAAAAATATCGAGGTTCAACATGATATGTGGGGCAATAAACCGATCCCTCAGGAGTAGAGCTAGAAAGAACACCCTGCTCAAATTTTATAAAGTAATGGCGATCCCAGCATTGGCTTATGGAAGCGAGACATGGGTCCTTACAAAAAACAAGAATCAAAAATTCAGGCAGCAGAAATGCGATTCCTGAGGCAGGTGAAAGGTTGTACAAGAGAGGATAGAATCCGAAATGAGGAGATAAGGAGAGAGTGTGATGCCCAGCCACTCTTGAGCATATTGAGAACCTACAGGAAAAATTGGTCAGATCATGTTGTAAGAATGTCACAAGAGCGCCTCCCTCGATTTGCGCTGCTCTATAAACCAATCGGAAAGAGAAATATTGGTAGGCCGAGGAAAAGATGGACGCCGGAACAGGCTTGAATAGCCTAATCCATGAAGACGACGACGATTAATATTATCAATTTATTAATAATAATAACCACCGGATTGCCTAGCGGTAAAATCGTCACCGTGAATCAGCTGTTTAAAAGCTGATTCTCGGAGACGAAGGTTCCTGGTTTAAATCCTAATAAAGGTAAGTAATTTTCTACAGACTTAGAGAACCAGGTTTAGAGAACTAAGAAGCCCTTTTTTGGCGACATCGTGTTATGACACACCTGTCGTTGGTGGAACAAAATTACGACACGAATGTAACCTCGGGGAATTTAGGAGAATTTCATCAGAATTAGGTGTTGGATTCAGGTTCGGGGGGAAATGGGCAGTCTGACGTACTTAGGGGATATATTTTATAAAAATGGAAGGAATTTTTAAAATGTATTAGGCTGTGAAAAGTTAGTAAAATTAGTGGGACGAGTAAAAGGGAGGGGATTGGCGGCTCTTTTGTCTTTAAATTTTTGCATAATCAGTGTGGCCTTTTATATTTTTATATATGTATTTATTTATTTTTTGAGTTGTATTTTTAGGGCTCTTTTGTTTAAATTTTTGTGTTTTCTGTGACCTTTTATCGTGGATTGGCAGCTCTTTTACTAGTTTAGTATTATGCATATAATGAATACTAGACAGTGGTTACCGGTGTAAATATTGATGATTGGGGTTCAATTAACCATACTCTCGGAGTCTGTACAAGATTACTCCTCACTGACGTCACACGCATTACTCTTATCTCGTTGAGTAATTGCGTTACTTTTTGTTCTAAATAGAATATAAAGGCTAAAAAAAACTTTAATTAATCTCATTTAAAACTATCTAAGGCTAAGTTTCAAAAATGTTGAGTATTCCGTTGGTGAATTAAAAGTGCTATGCAGATGAAAATTGGACATAGCATTTCTCTTCACAAAATTTATAGGTCTTGAAATTGATAAATATTCCACCTAACTTAATATTCACTATGAATTACGTAAAATGTCGGAAAATCACCGTTGTTTTTTAACACGTACACAGCAGATTTTTTTTCTTTGTGGTCTATTGTGACTAGTGTAAGACTAACTAAAAATGTTGTTCTAACTTAATTGATCTAAATACTTAATCTTAGAATTTACCAACTAATGGGTTTTTTATTTAGGACACAACCCTGATTATAAGAAGATAGAAGTAATACATCGGTAAATTTTCTGTCCTCCAATCGATATGTTGGCAACAGTGGACTCAAAGCCAACTACTTATGACAGTTAAAATGTTCCAGTCAAGCATTAGTGTGGTTACAGCAGTCGTTTCGTTATATTGTGTCAGCAATAGTTTCTTTCCAAGGAAGAACCGGGTGTGTTATTAAAAACGCAACCCTATGTTAAGAGCCACAATCTACGTCATATTTTTATTTTCCGTACTTTGCAAATTATTAATTAATCTAAATTGTTATTTTATAAATGAATAGCAAATTGCAGTGAAAACATTGTATTGTGTATCTTTTTATAATCAGGGCTGCATCCTTAATAAAACACCCGGTTCTTCCTTGGAAAAAAACCATTCCTGACACAATATAACGAAACGACTGCTGTCACCACAATAATGCTTAACTGGGACATTTTAACTGTCTTAGATAGTTGGTTTTGAGTACACTGTTGCCAACATACCGATTGGGAAACAGAAAATTTACCGATGTATTACTTCTATCTTCTTATAATCAGGGTTGCGTCCTTAATAAAACACCCGTTAGTAGTTCTTAGTTTATGATTGATATATTCTAATACACTGCTTATTAACCAAAAACTTAAAAATATATACAAGTAACTATTATTATATAGTAACTGTAGTAACTGTATTATTATATAGTAACTATCTTATAATAACTATTATTATACAAGTAACTATTAACTACCGACTTAAGAGGGGCAGACCATTTTCATTATTCCATACCTGCATTACTAACTTTGGTAAATTTTTTGTAGAAACCGTTAAAGCTACAAAGCTGCCCTTTGCCACACCTATCTACAGCACCTTTTTACACATTATACCAGAGCTTTTTAATTTATCTTTATCCAATCTAAAAATGATTTTCGTTTTCAAAAATTTTCAAATGTAGCCTACATTTTTTAATGAAAAGTCACCTAAAAAATAAAAAACTCCAACAATTTTGAAATACCTCTGGAGTAAGTACACACGTTAGTACTAAAATGTAGTGTGCAAAATTTCACACTCCTATGTGGGATAGTTTCTGAAATAAGTGTAACTAAAGTAAAAAAATACAATATGTGGAAAATGCGGATATAGTAAAAGCATAATACCGCAACAGAAACACCTATTGCTAACTGGAATTAACTTCCAAACAAGAGCACATTAATATTTATTTTGCCTTATAACTGATCCTATGGGTTCTAGAAATTATTTTTTTTTATGTGAACGCGATCTCTATAATGTCAGAGTAGTACGTGATTATGTTAATCCCAATTTACAAGAATAAAAAACGTGAAAAACATATCAAAATAAACACTACGTACACCACCAACATAAAAACATAAATTTTTCTCAACATAAAAAAGTAACCTTTGACGTGTTATATATCAGTTTAAATAGGGAAAACGATCTATCAATATGCATGGAAAAATTGACAATTTTTTGTTTTTATTAAAATCAGACTGCTCTCCTTAATAACTTTCTATTGTTCTTTACAACAGTTCAAATGGTTTCACACGAGAAAGCCATCTATTCAGATCCATTTTCTCCAGAAGTTGTATAGGTTCGACATTCACGTGATAACGCAGAAATGAATCATATTGTGTTGAGTGAAAAAGGTTGAATAAACAAACGTACTGCTGTGTGCTTCGCTGAAGATTCTTTTATGGTAGACTTTGAAGATGCTAATTTTATATCTACATTGCAAAACTTTCCACAATAATCCACCTGATCTGAACATATCGTCGTAGACACAACAAATCTTATAAACCGTAACATTAATAAACATCTAAAATCCGTCAGTAATTTGATTTGTTGTAATTTTGGTAATTATGGGTTAAATTTTTTTCCACAGGTAGAAATGTTTTCTTCAATGCTATTTTATCGTAAAATTCGGATTGATGCAGCTGGATTCTTTGATGTCGAACTAAGAATGTTAGCGTCTGTAAGTATTTAAATTTTTAACAGGTTTGTGTAAAGATTTCTTTACCTGTTGTCTCCTCCATTAAAGTTGACACTCGTCTTGGCAGTAATTATTTTGACGTTGAAGCTTTTAATAAACCAATTAATCTGCACTTGAACCAAGTTCTCAAATGTTTTGCCAGGATATACGTATTCCCATAATCTCTTTTGCACATAATTTTATTTTGAATTATAACGTGAAGTAATCTACAAAATTATTTCCTATCATCTCTAATCCAAGTAATGCTAGTTTCGTATTTTTATAGTTCTACATCGGTTTTTTCCTTCTTCATTATTATATTGTTGTTTAGGTCAACAGCCGAAAGGCTGGTTTGAACCTCTAGAGGTTTTACTAAGTAAAACGAGGAGTGAGGTGGTTTACCATTGCCTTCCTCACTGAGTGGAAAAGTACGCTTATCAGCATGCCGGGCCCTCTGAAAAGCACATATTTTCCACTCTGTAAATGACAACTTCACTTCATTCACCACAGGGTCTGGCTGTACAATGAAATTCATTACTTTCAGAGGAGATAACTCTGATTAGTGTCTTTTACACCTCTACCTCTTCTGTTCTTAAATGATTCAGTCATTTAATTGACTGACCATGTGATAAGAAACAGAACTATTTATTTTAGCCCTGCAACGAACAGATTGAGTGTAAATAATTTGACACTCCACTTGTCTGTTATGGGCATTATTATGAGAACATTCATTTATGACACGATTCATCCAGCTCAAACTCAAAATCCTTAGATACGTTTCGATTTTGAAAGCCTCCTATATGTCAGTAATGTTCTTTTTTAAAGTCATGGCCTTCTTACATTAAGACTTTGAGAACGCCGCTTTCGTGGCGCAGTGGTTTAGACCGTTAGAATACGGTGGACTACAAACTTAAGAAGTCCCTGTTCATTTAGTTCATGGTGAGGATTTTAAAAAATCGCTCATCAGAGACCAATTTGGTAATGTTCATTCCCTACATGGGTTTAAATAATTAATTTGTTTAGTTACAGTGAAATTAGAACTATCATAATAATACTTGTATTACTCGTTTAAATTTCTTCTTTGACTTCTTAGAAGCGTGAATTTTTCTTTCCATTTTCACTTCATAATTCATCTTTTATTTCAATTTTATTCCATTAAAAATTGGCGTGAAGCACTCATATAACTTTCTCTTGTCAAAGTAAATAATCAAAAATAAAGGCTAAACTATGTTTAATTGTGAGTCAAAAATATAAAACGAAAAACATAGCCTAATTTTTTTGGTGTAATTGTGTAATCAAGAGTGAATGACGCTAAATGAAAATCAACCTCTTTTAATTTTTTTATGAAGATAATATTTATGGAAAATCACTACCCGAGATCAAATCCCACGGAGAAATCACTTATTGATTCTAAACTAAGCTCTGAGGAAAAAATCCTGAAAATAAAATTTCTGGGTGCTTTAATTTTACATTTTTGCCCAAAATCCATATTAAGGCTGCAATCTTAAAAACAAAGTACTACGAAAGCACAGCGCTCCACGAATTTCAGCAAAAACACCACTTACCCTTTATTTTAAAGTGCAAACTTAAGTACGAGTAAATGAAACGATCTTAAATAAATTTGTAGGAGCCATTTTTAAGAAAATTGCAAAAAGTTAAAAAGTTCACGATTAAACTTCCGGTAAACCGATTTTGGCGAAAATGTTGATGTCTAATTTTTCTATTGTACCTAACATAGTTTTCAAGTTTCACCTACATACGATATTTTGTTCTTCAGATATATTATTCACACACGTGCGCGCGCACACACACCAGAAACAAGTGCAAACACATAGGCCTACATATAAACACGCGTGCGCGTACCAACACGCAAGCATGCACACGCTTATCCACGTGCACTTACACGCTCTCTCACTCAACACTCTCACTTGACACAAAATTCACTCACACTCGCGCGCGCGCGCGCGCGCACACACACACACACACACACACACACACAAACACACATATTTTAATCGATTAAAACGGTAAAATTGTGTGATTTGGGTTCAGGAGATCTGAAAAATTGTATTTCCATTGGAAACTTAATTAAAAAAATCAACATGAAAATAACTTTTCTTCCCTTTATTTTATATAGAGCAGGGTAAAGTAAAAAAAATGTATACTATTCATGTTTTAGAGCTGAACCTGAGTCCAATTTAAAATTTAATGTGGGTTTCTTTTGGCTGGATTGCCTTGAAGGGCAAACAATTTATTGACGAAACTAGCAATTTTAAAATAACTTAATAATTTATTTTAAAAACAATTGTTTTAATCTTCTTATGAAAGTTTTAATACATTCACTATAACATATTTCCCAGAAATACTTAAATAAACTTCCAGTAAACTTTTGCAAGTGGAACACACGTTGTTATAACTTTTCCATTTCGCTGGATATAAGTTAAGTAAGTTATAAAATTATTATTTATTGAACTAGACTGCTGGACAAAGCATCAGGAAAAGCTGCTTAGATTATTTGCACTAACTATAAGGTCAAGTTCTTTAACAAACAAGGGTACAAAATACAATTTATGTCAGTTCCAATTGTACGTAAAGTAAAATAATTTCACACTAGATTTAAGATCATATCTTAAGTGTTTCTGTACTTCCTGAGCATTATCTATATTATTATTATTATTAAAATCCTAAAGTATCTTCAAACTCTAGTAAGTTCACTGTGGTTTAAGATAAGGGTAGCATTACTACCTCCATCCTAATTGAAACATTCAGAAATGCTTCTGGTAATATTCAGTGCTGTGAATCTTTCTTACAACATCACCTAAATTTAGTAGACAATTGGCTAAAGGACTGGAAAATCAAGGTGAATCCGGCGAAATCTGTTCACGTTGCATTCACTCTAAATAAACAACCGGTGCCGTCGCTGTTCTTAATTAATGCACTTATCCCGAAAAACTCTACTGTTCGCTATCTTGGACTTCATTTCGATCAACGTATGACCTGGAAACACCACACACTTATATGGAAACATCGGTCTCACAGGCACTAAGGGTGATTTGTTTACATAATACTGGGTTCCCTGAGCTAGAATTGGTGCTGACCGTCATAGTAGCTTCCTCCCTCATTCCTATCTACTTCATAGTGAAATATGGTTCAGTTCACGTGAATCTTTGCGGAAGTGTAAATCGTTCTTAAAAATCATACCGGTCTGTGATACCGCGTGTTTCTTTTTGTGTATTTCATGTAGCGGTCTGTGGAACCGTGTGTTTCCCTTACTGTATTTAACGGTCTGTAAGACTGGTGTTTCCTTTACGGGTTTATATTTTAATTATTTGTATATATTTTAATTATTTTTTTTATTATTTAATTGTAAATTTCTGAAATGGCTCGACCACTTAGTACAAGCGATCCCGACTATGGTGACAGAATTCGTAGATTATTGGAAAATGATGACAGTGAATCGGAAGGTTCTATTTGTGATGAAATTGATGACTCGGATGTATCACTTGCAAGAAAGCTAATTGCCTAGAATGCAGTAGAAAACTGTGTCTTGATTATACAAAAAACAAATGTCAGTAAAATAAAAACCCTAATATGTAAGTAGTCACTTTTAAATTATGTTTCTTTTATACAAATTTTTGCTTTTTTTAAATTTAAGTATGTAATTAAATATGTATTAAAATAATACATTTAACCTGAGTGAAAAAAAACATTATACCCTAAGTATGTTATCAATTTTAAAAATTAAGTCGTAAATACCATAAATAATTTGGCTTTTTTAATTTATTTAAACAATTGTTTTTCGATAACCGGATCTTACACCAATGTGAATTAAATCATTATACTATAGTAAAATAAAATAATTTTTGTTAAACAGATCTAGTTGAGTTTCTTTGCCTTTGATTCCCAAATAAATTGCCAAAAATGAAATGGCGGTCTGTCAGACCGGGTGTTTCTATTAACGTTATAAAAAACATGTTTCCATATAAGTGTTAAGACAAAACGGCTTCAACTAAACTTACGTTTGAAACAACTATACAGGTTTGTTCACTCTAAACCACCCATACGATTCAAACAGAAATTATTACTCTACAATTCTCTTTTAAAACCTATCTGGATGTACGGTATTCAAATTTTTGGTTGCGCAAAGCTAAGTAATTTAAAAACTATTCAAGCATTCCAGTCTAATTTTCTCCGTATAATTACCGGTTCACCATACTATGTTTAAAATTATACACTACACACCGTTTTAAAAACATCACTCATTTGCGACATCGTCAAAAATAGTCATATTAAATTCTACTCAAAACTACCAATCCTTAATAATTCGCTTATCTGTGATATGGAAAATCCGCCAGGCTTCATTAGACAATTAAAAAAAAAGTAGGGCAGAGGTCTTCTTTAATTCTTTCTGCATGTTTATGTCGAAAAAGATAAAATAATTTGAAATATTAAATGTAAGTTTTGTTTTGTTTTAAATATGTTTTATTACTATTGGTAGGCTAATAACTTTTCTATGACAATATGGATTTTTTTGTTTTTCTTTTTATACTTTTGTATATTTTACGTTCATTGTTATTCCAAATTTAGCATTGCTGAACGTTGAATTTTATAACATGTCTGTTCTTGTTATTTGTAATTTAATATCATTGTTTTCTCTTTCTTGGTTGTTCTATAAAGATTCAAAATAAAGGATAAAAAAAAGAATACATGGTTAGAATGATAGTTACAAGAATTTATGTAAAGCCTAGACATTGCATTTATTCAGCAAGTGTTTATTAAAGTAGGAAGAGACAATTTTTTTCCTTTCTTATAGAACCAAATTTAGATCACCTGAGGTGACTTTAAACATTATTTCTAGAAGCTCTTTTTACAGATAACATTCTCAAAATTTATTAACTTTATGCTTTTCTTTTTTTTTTCTATCCACCTGGTGTTGTAATTTTTTCTCTTAAGGGGAGACTGTACTTTGTACCCCGCCAATGTTAAATTTGCTATTTTTAGATTAATTTTTCATAAGATTGGTGAAATATAGAAATTTAAACTTTACACACTTATAGTTGTAGGGTGGTTTTAGCTACTGACATTTTTTCAATTTAATCTGTTGGACTATAAAGTTTTCAAAAGAAAAACGAATAAAAAACATTTTTGCAAGTTTTTCTAAGTTTTTTACATAAACTACTAATTTTTTGAGCTTCTGAGAAAGTAAAAACAATGTCGGTAAATGTGCATGTACATGGTAATTAACTGGTAAAAATTACAGCCTGGTAGGTTAAATGGTTTCTGATTAAAACCTACCTAAGTGTTAAAAACTTAAATATACGCGAAAAGGCACAAGTAAAAAACAAAATGTACAGAAACAAGTTTAATTTCCCATTAACAGTTGGTTAGAAAGCTGTACTAATAACGGATAATATAAAAAATAGTGAAACAGATATTAAAAATAATAAATAAAATTCTTTTTGCACTAAAATGAGCAATACAAAAATATGAAATAAATGTTTTTGGTGACATGTTAATTTTTTAGGATAAACCTGATAAAAACAAATTTTTTTCATTAAAATAATATTTTTGTCGTAATTTAATGTTTTTGTGCCTAACTATTATATACTATTACTATTATGTACTTTTATATTTTTTGTGTCTAAACTATTGAAAAACGTAAAAAAAACCAAAAATCAAAATTTTTAGTCAAAACAATCATACAGTCTCCCCTTAAAGTCCATAATTGGTTCGGTTCATTAAGCTTTCTCAGTTTATTCCGGTTTTCTCAATATTCTTTCTGACTTCTTTGAACAATATCTTAGGCCTGTTGTTTAGTGTCTAAAAATTATTTTGTGAACCGTTTATCATCAAATCTATATTCGTGTTTGTAAAATTTTATTTATTTTTTTCTAAATTTTTTCATTAATCGTCCATTTTCCTTCTAAAGGTTTTCTCGACCTCGTAACCTATATTGTCCGTATACTATCTTCAAACCCATTATTTTGCACACGATCTTTCACCCAGATTTCTCTGATTATCGTAGACTAGCCTTCTCGATCATTTTAAGTCATTTACTCGCGTACACTATCACACACACGCGCGCGCACAAGTTTTTCAGAGTATTATAATGTCTACAATATAATTAATGAACCATATAACATTATAAATTATTATAATCTTGGCTTGTCCTGAGAGTGCTTCTTCTTATACAAATTGTGATTTTCACGGAGTGCACTGGCCATCTTTCCTGGCTGCTGTCTTTTGCTTCCTTTTTGCTGGTCTCTATTACTTTCCTGAGGTACTTGAAGCTATCAACTTTCCCAATGTTTTTGTATTATGTCTTCAAGTGACGTGGGGCTATATTAATATTCGTTATATATTTCGTTTTTCGAAAGAAATCTGTAGTCTAGCTTTTTTCTTATTTCCTTTAAAATTTTGATTTTAATTCTATTACTGTTTCGAGTTTCTAGAAACGATTGCTAAATCATCAGCAAAAGCAAGACACATTATCTTTATGCTGTTCTTTAATGCTGCAATGTTTACTTATTTTAACCTTTTATTGGCAGGTTTCACTTAACATTCCTGAATAACTTCCTCCAGTACACAGTTAAAATGAACAGTTGATAATCCATCATTCTGTTTAGGAAAAGGTGTTTTACGTTTCAGATTATAGGATTTATTTCTTAAGTACGTTTTCTAAATACGAAGTTTTAATATTAAGTTATGTTCTTTTTTATTTTTGGAGCCTGTCACAATACAACACTGAATATTTTTTAAAGATATCAGTCAAAAAAACTTAGAGCAATAACAAATGAACCTTTTTACGTAACCAATCATACCCTTCACAAAGACCTGGAAATACCAACGATTTGAGACATTGTAAACGCAACATACAACTCATTACACACGAAGACAATTGACCACATAAATCTAAAAACATTTCAATTTAACTTGTCATGCCTGTGTTATTTCATAAAAACAAAATATCATTTCATATAAAATATTCATCCATCATAGTTTCCAAATTATTATCATTGAAAAATATTGGCACCACATTCCTTGCAAAATTTCACTCCGAAATCGGTCACTGGATCGATTCTCATTCACGTCACATTCCCGCCTTTCCTCATTCATTCCATCTCATTTACTAGTTGTGCTTTTAAAAAATGTATAGTTGTAAATAAAAAGTTAAAGCCAAAAAAGTTTTGTTCTAAAATTCAGAACATGTAATAAAGTAATGTTGTTATTGTTTACTGAAAATTAAAAATATCACAACCTCATTCAAGAATACTGATTTACAGATATTTCACAGTCTTCTTGACCAAGTCAGTATAATAGATCAAGTATGTTACGTCTTTTGAGTCTATCAGAACCGATGTTGTTGATGTCTGAAAGTTTAGACATAAATAATTTAGATGGCCATGAACTCTTCTTTGATATCGTTCATTGAAAATTGTTATTTTCTGTTTCAAAATATTAAAAAATATATTTTTTCCATTGCCAAGCCCTATGGATTTTTTCTCTTTGCGATACGTCAAATGCAGTGTGTATTCACGTTTCTATCACTGTCTTACTACAATTATTGTTTACCATCCTGCTATTTCCTCCCGCTTTTCTTCTTAAACAAATTTTTCCTCGTAATCTAACGGCTTGACTTGGAGGGGAGATTAGGACGCAACTTAAAAAAATATTGTATTAAATTTTGGTAAAAAAAATACGGGAATAGTCTGCTACCAAACAGAACATAAAACATTAAAAATGTATAAAAGTAACTTTTGAGAAGCTTCGAAACCTTTACAACCACCTTAACCCTTTATAGGTCTTTGGTAAGTATACTTACCACTGCCAAAAGTGTCAATTTTTTAAAGAATAAGCTATGCAGTTGAAACCTATTGACATTTTATGGTTTTATAGATGCTCTCTAGTAAGTAGGCTATTCACATTTTGAAATTAGTGCGCAGCGACCATTTAGTTCATGAGTTACACAAATGTGGTAAGGATTAATACCAGCGTAAGCAACCGTGTTGTTTTATTGTTACTTTTTGACAGTGCTTCGAAAATTCGATTTTTTTACGGGAAACCAAGCATCCATGCTAATATAAAGTTGAGATAAGTTGTTATTTTACACATTTTTCTGTTATAAAGGACTACAAGTTGTTTTAATAAGCATTCTTACCACTAAACATTATGTGATTCCCATATCAATAAACTTTTCTTGATAAGTATACTTACCAGGGCTTATCATAAAAAAAGAAATATCATACTGTTCTGGCACTAGAAATACATTATTCAAGTCCCTATAAAACAAAATTTAACATTTTTCAAGATGTATAAATCCCCTGTAGTACTGCCCTATAAAGGGTTAAATACCTTACCATTTTCACTTTCACATACCCTTAATGAATATACAGGGAAGGAAAGTACCTATTGTTTTCCTTTTTATATTTAGAATTACCGGAAATTCCCGTTTTTAGCCCTCCTGAATAAAAATCATGTTTTTAGCAGTTGGACTGCGCGCGCGCGCGTGTGTGTGTGTGTGTGTGTGTGTGTGTGTGTGTGTGTGTGTGTGTGTGTGTGTGTGTAATGTGAAGTAATGTGCATTTTACAGCAAAAGGGTGTATAACCAAATCTGTAGGGAATTAAAAGATTTTCAACTATTATATAGAACATTTTTCTCTACAGAACCTGGTTTAGCGTCAAAGAGTGATTTTCCGTATGATTAAGCGAAACTGAGGTCCATTTTCATTTTGCATTATTAACTCATGATTAAAATGTTATGTTTTTTGAGGTTAATTTTTGTTTATTTCTAATTTTAGGTTATATTGGTCATTTTTGCATTGACAAGAGAAAAATGTGTGAGTGTTTCACACCAGATTTTTAGTTCTCTTCAAAATTATGTTAGCTCTGTTTCCACTGAAATTCTTTACAAGCCTGTGCTTTTGTAGTAAAAAATTTTTATTTGTACCTACATTGTGGCTTTAATATGCATTTTATTGCAAAAGTGTTTTTAGTTAGTCTTCTGCTCTTAAATGCTTCAGTCATATAAGTGGGCTGACCCTGTGATAAGAAACTACTTTTCGTGCCACTACAACTGACAGATCGAGTGCCAATAACTTATGACTCCACTTACCTGTTATGGTCATTCACTTATGATTAAAATTGCGTTATGGTTTTCATAATACACTGTTTACTCGTGTTTAACATAGGTTTTATTTTTATTATTTACATCGGCAAGAGAAAATCATGTGAGTGGTTCTCACCAGACTTTTATCTTCATAAGCTACGGACTACCTTATTTTAATTTTCAGATTTATTAGTATTAATAAAAATAAAATAAGTATCAGATATTTCAACCGATGATAAAATGGTAATCCGTCCAATAATTTTACAAATTTAAACCAACAATATAAAATTGCAGAAGTTATTGTACAAAGATAAATAAAATTTATTTTTAATATTTACACAAATATATTGATTGATAACATTGCCATAAAAACTTTTTATTATGAAAAATTATTGATATGAACTTTTTATATATGTGAAAATAAAATAAATAACATTTAAAATATTAGGGTATGTAATAATTATATTTTATAAAAATGTTATTCAAATATAACTGTGTCAAATATATAAATTTATAAAAAAGGTCGTTCATTAATGTGTAGTTGTCAATTTCAGAGTTTTTTTTCCAAATCGATCAGTTTGCGTTTCTTTTATTTGCTAAATATAAGTGTGTAATAAAATTTGTGGATGTGTAAATATCGATAAGCGGGTTTTCGTGGGTTTTTATGAAACTGATATATGAAATAAACACGGTAAATACATTTTGAAATATGAAGCCGAATTTATTTATATTCGCATAACATATACAATCAAATAATATAGAAACAAAAAGTATAAATTCACGTGTAAAAAGATATATTTTTATTTAAAAATATATTTCAAATGTTTATATTTATTTTTACAGTTAAACAATTAAAAGGGAAATCTATTTATTGTTTTTCAGTAGGATATCAATAATCAAAAATAAAGTTTTTTAGCCGGCCGCATTGGCGCAGTTGGTAACGTGCTCGCCTTTCATCATGCGGTCCTGGGTTCGAATCCCACTCAGGCATGGCATATTTTCATACGTTACAAAAAATCATTTCATCCTACATCGCATAAAGTTCCACCCCAACGTCGTCGCTAATGACCATTGCAGTTGATGCGACGTTAAATAAATAAATAAAAATAAATAAATAAAAAAAAAGTTTTTTAATCGTATACCAAACGAAATTTTACGTTTTCAGGAGTTATAATCGGATATTAAGTGAATAATAAAATTTCTTTTAATATTAATTTAATGAAAACAAATTGTAACAAAAGACGTGTACTCATAGAAGACAAAACTGTTTAACCGTTTACATTAATTATATTCCACTGCCTCACACCACTCAAAAACGCTGTTTAGAATTACTTTTTTTGAAACTTTCAATTGAAATTAAGTATATGTTGTTATATTAATACAACAATTTCTAAATGTGAAGCTAATGTTTCAAAACTTGATTTACTTGAAGAAGCGTCCAGTCATCACCACAGTCCTACAGTTGGCCAAGAAGATCCCTTTACTAGAGGCGTTTTAAACGTATGCGCTGAGTACCCGGTATCGCCCTAGTGTACATGTTTTGTATGAGAGGGTTGTGACATAATTCAATTTTGTCATGCGACGTCTTGTGTATTTATTTTGTGACATCATTTACGTATGGGATTTGTAAATCCTTGTGCAACATTAAGTTTGTGATGTAAAAGAGGCATTGTGTCATTTTCAGTTTGTACTGTGGGCCCGGCATACTGATAATTACGCTTCCATTCATTGAGGAAGGTAATGATAAACCTCCTCTTTCCTCTTCTACAGTAAAGCCTCTAGACGTTCAAACAAGCCTTTCGAATAATGACCTAAACAACACAACAATGTTTCACTTCAATTTAAACAATAAAATTACTTTTTCGTGGTTTTTTCAGGTAGTTGCAGTACTTACACCAGGAAGTATATTCATAACTCAAACCTTAAAACGAAAAATTGAAGCAGAATTAATGATTTAAAATTAATATAAAAATATTAAACTAAATAGTTAAGAATTTTTTTACAAATAGTTAAACAAAAACTTTCAATAAATGTGTTAAAAATGTTCAAATAAATCTTGAAGAAGACAGCACTTAGCAGCGTTGCTTCCGTGTAATCTCAAAGTTAGAAAAGATAAAGGGTTTATTCTTTGGTCCTGACGACTTACAACTTTTCATAAATAATAAGAACATGTAGTTTTCGTTTTAAAATTGATTGGCGAGGTGAATGAAGGTGTGAAAGTAGAAAATGAAGATGTGATATGTAAAATAATGAAGGTGTGTTTAACTGATTTTAGATTAATGAGTGTTATTAAGATTAGGTTAATTGAGAAATTAGCGTTGATCATTCGTAATATAATTTTGTGTGTTTTACCTTGATAGAATGGTTAAAGATTTTTCATCTGGTGAACCCGAATGGAAGATCTAATGTTCTCGCCTTTTAAGTCTTTGATTACAGCCAAATGATTAGGATGAATGCCTAACTTGTTTAAATACTTTTTACTCCGACTGTTATTTTCTTCTCTTACCGTAGGTATGCCAAGGTCATGGTGAAGTTACTCCATTAAGCACATACTAAGTAATCTATTTAATTTACCTAATTGTATTTGTTAGTAGGTTTAGTTTAATAATTAATTGTAATTATTAATTTTGTCAATAAATAATTGTATTAGTCGATATACATCTGTTTATTATTTATAAACCCAAATCCCACATGAACCTAGGTTTAGGTTTTACTATATTAAGTACAAAATTATATAAAAATATGATGCGATTTGTTGAGAATAAAAAATGAACTTAATGAAATTTTTGAATAACATTTATATTGAAAAATTGAATTAATAATTTATCAATAACCAGTATTAAAGAAATAAAAATTTGACAACTAAAAATAAAATTTTTACGTTCAGAAAGTATTAAAATAGGACTAATCTAAGTTTTATAAAGCCAATAGTTTAAAATGAATTCATTCCTTGGACGTAAAGATATATGGAATAATCTATAATTTTATTTCATTTTTCTAAAGTTTTACGATTTTAATTAGTAATGAGTAATTCTAATTTCAGGGTAAACTGACAGTCGTTTCTAAGTTTTAAAATAAATTTTCTTAATAAAATTTTTATTAAAATATCTTTACGTTGTCAAAATATTGAAACTGAAGTAATAAGAAAATTTAATTAATTCAGTAATTATAAAAAGTACTCCACTGGATAATTAATCAATTATTTGTGTTAAAATTTAATTAAGTACGAGAATAATTTGAGAAACAGATATTTTAATGTTATGGATTTATTTCCATAAAAAGATCATTTTCCCATAACAGGCAGGTAGAGTGTTAAATTATTTGCACTTGATCTGCTAGTTCCAGGGCTACAAAACATTGATCTGTGTCTTAACACGTGGTCAGCCAATGATATGACTGAAGAATTTAAGAACAGAAGAGGCAGAGGTAAACAAGACACTACTGTCGATTTCTTTATTATAGATTCCCGAGTTTGGAGCCTTGTTTCTTCAAAACCGCAAGTTCAATTTTAACATACTATACACCAAAATTTAGCTAATTTCAATTTTCGTTGTTACATGCTAGTTTCATATTTTAGCGTTTTTTTTTAATATTGCGATATCTGGATGAGAAGAAAAAAGAGCCAGTTTTTTTGTTGCTGCAACAGATCGGATACATTTAGAGGCTTATAACTCAAAAACCGCTCAAACGATTTATTTGAGATCTCGCCGGAATATAAACTTGTATGTTGCTATTATACGTACGAAATTTCAGATTTGTAGCAAATTTAAATTTTGAGTTACTAGTAAACTTCTGAACCCCTGTTAACTCCGTACCCCTCATTAATTCGGCAATTTCGAAAAGTAATTTTATTCAGTAGGCCTATAAAAAATAAATAGAAACTCATTAATATTATGGGACAGTGATTGACCAGTTATTCGGTAGATTTTTTTTTAAATATTTAAATAATGGTAGATGCTGTGGGGGTTGGAAGAAGCTTAACCATGTTGCCACGTCTTTTAATCGGTTGTGTTCTTTTCTCTTCCTGCTAAAGTCGCCTTCCGACGTTATAATACAACTAGTAGTAGTTAACTATTGTAAGTAAATGATGAATGGGTATTAACATTGCACTGTCATGTTTGTTATGCGTAAGCTGGAAGGACAGGTCCCAAATATGCTAATAAAAATAGGTAGTAGCTCTACCATGTTACAACGCGGCAACACGGTTAAGCTTCTTCCACCCCACACAGCATCGACCATTATTTAAATATTTAAAACAATCTACCGAATAACTGCTCAATCGCTGTTCCATAATATTAATGAATTTGTATTCCGTTTTCACCACTGAATAATGAGCGTTTACGGAGTTAAAATGGGTTCAGAACGTTGCTAATAACTCAAAATTTAAATTTGCTAAGAATCTGAAATTTCGTACATATAATAACAACATACAAATTTATATTCTGGCGAAATCTCATATAAATCGGTCGCACAGTGTTTGAGTTATAAGCCTCTAAATGTATCCGATCTGTTACAGCAACAAAAAACCGGCTCTATTTTCTTCTCATCCAGATATCACAATATTAAAAATCTGGTGTGAAACACTCACACAACTTTCTCTTGCCAATGCAAATAATTAACAATAAACCTAACAATAGTATTAAAACATTAGAAATGAACAAAAACTAACCTCAAAAACATAACCTTATTTTAATCATGAGTGAATGACGCAAAATGAACTCAATTTGGCTTAAAAATACGGAAAATCACGCTTTCACGCTAAACTAGGCTCTGTAGAGAAAAATGCTCAAAACAAAAGTTGTAGATCTTTTAATTTTCTATAAATTTAATTATATACACTTTTGTCGTAAAATGCATACTAAGACCGAAATGTTAAAAAAATCGATTTTTCTCACGTTTTCGTGAGAAAAAAAACAGAAAATCGCAAATTACCGCTAAACTAAGCGTTATACAAAAAAATGTTTGAAACAGAAGCTGTAGGTTTTTAAATTCTCTACAACGTTTATTATATAAGTTTTTGCGCTAAAATTTATATTAAAGCTGTAATCTTAAAAAAAACAACGTTTTTACGTGAAAACAGCCTCACCGAGAATTTCAGCAAACATGGCGCCTACTCTATCTTGTAGAGAATAAAAAATTGAGTAAAATAGGCGATTTTAAAAAAAATCGTAGGACCAGTTTTTGAGAAAATCGCAAAAAACTGAAAAATTATACGAATAAACTACTACTTCCGGTTGACCGATTTTGATGAAAATGTTCGTGTCGCGTCCGGTAGTAATATGTAACTTAAGTTTCAAGTTTCAAGTTCGTACGATGTTCCGTTCTTGAGATATTCTGTTTACACACAGACACACACACACAGACACACACACACACAGACCAATCGCTAAAAACATGTTTTTGGGTTCAGGGGGTCTGAAAACGTATAGATCCGGTGAAAACTCGATTTCGAAAAATCGACATGAAAACAATACTTTCCTTCCTATATATTCATATAGGCAAGAGAAAGTAAAAAACGCTAAAAATATAAACCTTGCGTAAAATGTAAAACGCAGATTGAAATGAGCTAAATTTTGGTATTTAGTACGTTAAAATCGAACTAGCAGTTTTGAAGAAACAAGGCTCCAAACTCCAAACTCGGGTATCTATAATAAAGAAATCGCCAGTAGTCACTGTTATCTCCTTTACGAGTAATCAATTGCATTTTGCAGCCAACTCTATGATGAATGAAGTGAGGTGAATGAAGGTGTCGTTTTTAGGGTGGAAAATAGGTGATTTTTAGAGGGGTTGGAATGCTGATAGGCATACTTTTCCACTCAATGAGGAAGGCAATTGTAAACCAACTCACTCGTCGTTTTACTTAGTAACGCTAGAGATTTAAACCAGCCTTTCGGTTGATGACCTAAACTGACATACTTAAATATAATAAATTTAGGGAACAAATGAGGGTCAGGAAAGCCATGGTGATTTCGGACGCTGAGAGACTGAGAAGATCCGAAACATTGAAGAATTATTGGCGAAGAAGAGGAGAAGTACGGGAGCGACAACTGCGGGGGCGTTTTGGTGGAACATCTGAAAGAGCTAGACGTTGAAAGATTGAACTTAAGTGGTCCTTTGTGGCCGTAAAATAAAATAAAAAAAAAAATTAGCCCGTAACAGACAGGTGGAGTGTTAAATTATTTACACACGATCTGCTAGTTCCAGGATTACAAAATATTGTTCTGTTTATTATCATGTGGTCAGCCAAATATATGACTGACGAATTTAAGAACAGAAGATGTTGACGAGTAAAAGACTATAGTCACAGTTATCTCCTATAGTAATAAATTTAATTATGAAGCCAGACCCTGTGGTGAGTGAAGGAAGGTGTCGTTTGTAGGGTGGAAAGTAGTGATGGGAAATAAAAAGATTTTTTGATAAAGTGTTACTGAAAATAACAGCCTGCTCGATATAAAAAGCGCTTTGCTTGCGAGTCTATATGACATAATAGCTTTCTTTAATAATAAAAATTGAAATTCTTATCATTAAGAGAGAAAAATATTGATTTTCAGGGCTATTCACGTTCTACATCGTTGTCGTAACAGTAGATATACACTTTAAACAAATTTTGTGCAGCTGCAACATGAAATTAACTGTCAACTATATCCTGGTGGAATGTCCTACCTTAAACACTAAACGGAGACAATTTAACTTAACGGACAATTACAAAGATTGCGTTAATCACACACACTACACAAAAATACTAGACTTTATACAATTTTTAAATTTTCAAATACAATTTTAGTGCAAATAAAAATGTAATTCATATAAAATAATTTATATCTAATCATATTATAACTTTTAATTTATAATTTAAAAATCTAAGATTCAATTGTTAAGGGTAAATTCTGTTTAATTGTGAAATATTGTTGTAAACCTAAAGTGTACTGTTATAATCTTATGTTATGTAACTTGTGTTTTTCATGTAATGGGGTCGCTAAAAACTTAGAATGTTGATGCGACCATAATAAACTAATTGTAAAAAAAATTGTGTAAAATCTTCGTATACCCTTATCCACTAGAAAGTAGAGTTTAAGCTTCAAAAGAGCATCCACTTTCATTTTTTTTAATTAGAAGGAAACAGGGAACAGCTGATCTTAAAAATACTAATGCAGTGATATTTATATAGTAAATAACATTCATAAATTTCTTTCTGATTTTCTGTGAGAAACCATCGAAAATTAATTTCACAAGAAAAAAAAAGACTTTATTCTTATTGGGAAAGAGAAATTTATTTTAAAATAGGGTGAAGATAAATTAATATCAGACACGGAAATTGTGCATATGTATGAGGTTATGTAAGTGTTTCTGTTTACATTGATTTTCTGTAATTACTTTTCATAAACTATTGTTATATGTATAATAATCCTCCCTGTTTCCATTGACTATGGAGCAGGGAGTTATGGACAATCTCTTCAATCACGAAGAGAACTTGAAGGTGATCAACGCTCACCTGGATGTCGCACCTGAGACAACTGGTACGCAGAAAATGGCATGGACTAAGGTTATGTCTAGTAAAAAACGTCCGTTGGATACGGAAAAAAGTTTCGCTGACTCGGAACTGCCTCCTTCTAAGTTTCGAGTCCCAACAACAAATAAATACGGACCTTTAGAAACGTTACAAGAAGACTCTTGCAAGCCTCCACCAATTTATTTAAAAAACGTAGAACTGCGCGACTACAAAAACTTAATATCTCAGTTGAAGAGTACAGTAACTGGCGAATTTGAATTTCAAGCGACCAACAACGACGGGGCGACGATTTACCCAAAAACATCTGAAACATACCGTACTCTTGTACACCGATTGAGAGAATTGGGACGCAATTTTCATTCATATCAGCTACCCCACGAAAAAGCATACAGAGTCGTGATACGCCTTTTGCATCCTAGTATCGATCCGTGTGACATCAAGGAATCGCTGGAACATCTCTCTTTTAAGGTAAGAAACGTTTTCAATGTTTTACAGGCTGGCACAAGAGTGCCCTTGCCATTATTTTTCGTTGATCTTGAGCCTGACAAAGATAACGAAAAAATATTTGATGTTAAATCCTTGTTAAGCACACGCATTAAGGTTGAAGAGCCAAAAAAGAAAAGTGACGTAGTTCAGTGCAAAAGATGTCTACGATTTGGACACACCCGCTCGTACTATAACCATCTGTTCAGATGTGCACGCTGCAGCAACTCTCATCCAACAGCTGACTGTCCAAGAGGTGCCAATGAACCCCGAGTCTGCCTTCTTTGCAAAGGCAATCATTCGTCCACGTACAAAGGATGTCAAACATATAAAGAACTGAGAGACAAAAGAAATGGTAATTTTGTTAAATATTCTGGTTTATAAATCTCATGTAATGTTGGAGCCTCCAGTCACTGTTACAGTCCCCGTGAGTACCTCGGTAAAGTCACATCATACACAGTCGACTCATACCAACACCGTCCCCCTCTCTCTTGACCCGAGACTGAATTCACGGTCATACGCTCAGATGGCTGCTGAGATGGTCATCTCAGTTATTTTAGCCCTCTCAGCAGCCTCAGTCTTCCATGACATTCTCAACTCTTTCATCAACAGATCCCTTAACGACTCAGAATCCTTATGATCATTTTACAGCCACTCTTAACACATTTTTTACACGCTTTCAGGACCTTTTGACACCTCTCATTACTACGCTTAATATGGTCGTTAACAAGTTGCTAAGTCATATCAATGGCTGAAACCAGCAGGTCCCTCGTCGTTGCTCTCTGAAACTCAGCAGGTCTTGTACGTCATGTTCACGAACTCAAACAATTTTTACATGACAATCGGGTAGACATTGCACTTATTACAGAGACACACTCTAAGGACACAACACACTGCCATATCACTGGATACACACTATATCGAAGTACACATCCAGATGGTACTAGCCATGCAGGGTCGGCTATTTTTGTTCGGAAAAGTATTAGTCATAATTCGTTCCCTCCGTACAGAAAATCGTATATTCAGGCTACCACGATAGAAGTATCTTTAATCACTCATTCCCTTACCCTTTCTTCTGTGTACTGCCCGCCTAATCATAATATCTCGCGCAAACAATTTACACATTTCTTCAATTATCTAGGAAAAAATTTCATCGCAGGTGGTGACTTTAATTCAAAGCATCAACACTTTGGATGCCGAGTTACAAACCCGCGGGGAAAACTTTATATGATGTTTTAACTCACGAAAAATATTTTTACTATGCCCCTGCAGAACCCACTTACTATCCCCACAATAATCGTTGCCTCCCAGATATTCTAGATTTCTTTGTATCGTCTAAATTCTTCCCCTACTACGAACTTGAAACTCTTCCTGATCTATCATCTGATCATACACCCGTAATAATTACGTTAAACTCTGAACCAACCAAATTAAAGTACAGGCATTCCCTAACATCTGGTAAAATATACTGGAATAAGTACCAACGTATATTGTCAGAAACAACAAACCTGGGAATTTCTCTCAAAACCCCCAGTGAAATCAAGCGTGGAGTGGAAATCTTCACAAAGAATCTACAAAGCGCAGCTTGGGACAGTTGCGAAGGAGAGAACATGGAATTTAAACAGATACCTAACGTTCCTTTTTACATCCATCGAATGATAGTTGCTAAGCGCCGAAGTCGTTTATGGCAGAGAAAAAGATACCCCAGCGTTAAAGCAGAACTTAATAGGCTATATCGTCATTTACAGGTTGTCCTTTCGCGTTACAGAGCAGATAGATTTATGGCTTTCACTGAGGCACTCTCTACTCAAAACAAAACACTTTGGCACACGACAAGACGAATTCTTAACTATAACAATCCTTAGTTTAGTCTACAACGACCTGATGGTTCTTGGGTGACTACCAATAAAGAGAAAGCAGAAATGCTTGCTCAGCACTTGCATAACACATTCCAACCACACAACCTACAACACAAAGATCATCCGAACATAGAAAATTTCCTTAATGCTCCTCTGCAACTTAGCCTTCCCCCAAAGCCAGTTTCCCCCGGGGAACTCGTCCGAGCAATTCACGACCTGCCATTAGGCAAAGCCCCGGGATATGATCTTATTACTTCAATACTTTTGCGCCATCTTCCTAGGAAATCCATCATACTCTTAACTCACATCTTCAATTCCATTCTCCGAGTCACTCACTTCTCTATTCAGTGGAAGTACTCTATCATAATTCTCTTCTTAAAACCAGACAAACCACCTCACCAACTAACTTCTTACAGGCCAATTAGCTTACTCTCTATTCTGTCCAAACTATTTGAGAAACTCCTACCACGCCTAGTACCGTTTATCGATGCTTCAAACACAATTCCTGATCATCAGTTCGGATTTCGTTCATCTCATTCCACGCTTCAGCAATGTCACCGACTTATTGATATAATCTCTTCAGCTCTTGAAAACAGACAATATTGTTCAGCCGTGTTTCTTGATGTATCTCAAGCCTTTGATCGGGTCTGGCATTATGGACTCCTATACAAATTGAAACTAATACTTCCAGATAGCCTGTATCTAGTAATAAAATCGTTTCTAGTGGAACGTTACTTTAGAGTAAAACAAGGTGACAAACTTTCTGGAATGTACGAAGTCAATGCTGGTGTACCACAAGGAAGCGTACTTTCACCAAGGCTGCTTTCTGTAAGCACCAGTGACATACCAAATTGTATCTATACCACTATGGCTATGTTTGCTGATGATATGGCAGTTCTTGCGGTTGATGCCGATCCTGTTATTGCAACTCAAAAGACACAAGACCATTTACACCATATAGAGTCATGGCTTAAACTTTGGAAAATTAAAATTAATGAAAACAAATCGCAACAAATGACGTTTACTCTTAGACGACAAAACTGCCCAACCGTTTACATTAATAATATTCCGCTACCTCACACTACTCAAACACGCTACTTAGGCCTAAACTTGGACAGAAAACTTACATGGAACGCACATGTTACACACACACGCCACAAACTCATAACACGCTTCTATCAACTAAAACGATTACTCGATAGACGTTCTAAATTATTCATGTCACACAAATTAACTATCTACAAGACAGTCTTAAGACCAATCTGGACATATGGAGTTCAACTTTGGGGATCTGCTAAACCTTCACACACGAAACGTATACAAGCGATTCAGAACAAGATTCTACGAACGATAACGCAATGCCCCTTTTACATCACAAACTCAATGTTGCACAAAGACTTACAAATGCCATACGTAATTGATGTCGCGAAATAACTATACAAGACGATGCATGACAAATTTGAACTACATGACAACCCTCTCATACAAAACATGTACACTAGGGCGATACCGGGTACTCAGCGCAGACGTTTGAAGCGCCTTTGGCCAAGAGATCTTCTTGGCCAACTGTAGAACTGTGGTGATGACTGCACGCTCCTTCAAGTAAGTCAAGTTTTGGAACATTAGCTTCACATTTAGAAAGTGTTATATTATTTTAATAACAGATACTAAATTTCAATTAAAAGTGTCAAAAAAGAAGAAGTAAACACTTTATGTCCTTAAGGATAAGGCTTTTCTTAGTGTTATATCTTACTTAAGAAAAGCCAAATTTATGTGATTTTTGTAGGGATGGTGTGTTTACATTTAGTTAGTTCTAAAATGAAATAAAGAAAAACTGTAAAATTTTGAATTAAAGGATTTCTGAAACGACTGATTCATAGTCAGAGTTGTATCGAGTGAATTTTCATATGAGCTGAGTATTACGATGGTAAATTTATTATTATATTTTCCTGTATTTAGTTTGAAATATGTAAAATCAAATATTGGGCCAAATTGGTATCCAATATCCCGATATTGATTGGGAAAGCATTATTTTCATTAAAGTAATGAATAGGTGTCGCAGTGCGTCACATATTTTGAAATTCCCTTTGTTTACATAAAACAGTTTTTAATAAATTGATACTTTATTAAAAAATTGATACTTTTTAATAAATTGATACTTTAGACCTCCGGGTTGGTCTAAAGGTAAAGTCGTCGCCAGAATCAGCTGTTTAACAGCTGATTTTTGGAGACGAAGGTTCCTGGTTCAAATCCTAGTAAAGGTAGTTACTTTTATACGGATTTGAGTGCTAGACAGTAGTTACCGGTGTACTTTGATGGTTGGGGTTCAATTAACCATACTCTCTCAGGAGTGGTCGACCTGGGCCTGTACAAGACTACACCTCATTTACACTTCATACACATCATCCTCATCTCATTGGGTCATGGGGTTGCTTATTGTTCTGAATTGAACAGATTGCAACGTACACATATTAGGAATTAAAAAAAAATAAAAATAAAAAAAATAAATTGATAGTCAATTCTGAGAACCACATCAAGTAAGTGGTACATAGGTAATAATAGTTGATGAATAAATTGAACGATTCAGTTCCATTCTTGGTAATGCAATTGAGTATAGTGAGTTTTATAATAATTGATTTGCATTACACGGACGCAATATCTAGTAAAATATATTAGAAACTGCTTTTATGTATAACGTTTACCTGTTTTTACTTTATCTTGCCCCATATGAATATGTAGGGAAGGAAAGTATTGTTTCCATGTCGATTTTTCAACGGTAATACACGTTTTTAGGTCCCAGAAACCAAAAAAATTATGTTATTACTGAGTGATCTCCCTCTCACCCTCCCGCCATCACCTTGTACTCTCTCCCTCTCTCTCTCCCCCTCTCTTCCTCATTCTCTTTCTCTCTCACTCACTACCTCTCCGTCTCACCATCACCCTTTTCCACTCATTGACCGCCTCTCACCCTATTTTACTCACGCTCCCTTTCCCTCTTCTTCTCACAATCTTCCTCTTATTCCTCCAATACTCTCTCTCGCTGACTCTCTCTCCCTCCCTCTTACTCTCGTTCCCTCTTTTTCTCTTACTCACCCATCCTCTCCCTCTCACCCTTTCTCTCTCACTCTCATCCTCTCATTCACCCCTCTCTCTCTCTTACTCAACTTCTTCCTCTCATTCTTTTCTCCCTCCCCTCTTCCATTCATTCTATCGTCCCGCCCCTCTCTCACAACCTCCTCACTCAGTCTGCCCATCTGCCTATCTATCTCACTCGGCCCTATCTTTTTTCTCTATATCGATCCCCTCCTCCATTCCCCCTTTCGACCAGCTTAATTTTTCCACAAAACTAAATTAGCGTCAATGAGTGATTCTTACGTATTTTTAAAAATGTAATAAAGGTTGATTTTCACTTAGCGTCATTGACGCACGATTACACATAAATTACGTTTTAATAATTTACATTTGAAACAAAATATCGAGTTAGTGTTTCACATCAGAATTTTAAAAGGAAAAACTCATGGTAATAATGATGATTGTTAGATATTTTGTACAGTTAACATACATTAAAATTATCATCACACTAAAAATTTCTTAATTTATTTGCACTTGATCTTCTAGTTCCAGAACTAAAACAGATAGTTATGTTTCTTATCACACATTTCAGCCAATTATATGATTAAAGCATAACAACAGAAGAGATAGAGCTGTAAAAGACATTAGTCAAAGTTATGCCTATTTCATTATATAACCAGACCCTGTGGTGAATAAACTGAAGGTGTCATTTGTAGGATAGAAAGTAGATACTTTTCAGAGGCCCGGGCATACTGACATGCGTATTTATCTGTACACCTCTCGGCCAGCTATGCCCATTCCGGAGGAATTTAAGCAGCCGAGTAGCTCTAAAGCGCTACCTAGGAACCCACAACCCCTGAGAGGCCAACCCAAATGAGTGGGTGCGGTCATGTCTGCAGGGCGCCCCACTCCCCTTAGTATTCGTGTAAACGTTGGACGAGTTGCCGTCGAGCTCGTTACGCAGGTAAAATACTTTTCACGTGGCTCTACCATACATGCATGTTCTGCGCACAACCGTGTACTGCGAATAGCACACGGAGGTGCTACGGCCAGCGCCTGTTACCTCGAAAGCAGGCAAGGATAGGGTAGCTAAACCGCAATTCTATGGGCACACTCTGTGTGGTCTGGGGCGTGTCCCCCCGGGCATACTGACATACGTATTCACCTATCCGTTGCCAGACACCCCTTGGCCAGCCACGCCCATTTCGAAGGAATTTAAGCAGCATAGTGGCTCCGGAGAGCCACCCAGGAACCCACAGCCCCTGAGAGGCCAACCCAAATGAGTGGGTGCGGTCACGTCCGCAGGGCGCCCCACTCCCCTCAGTACTCGTGTAAACGTTAGACGAGTCACCGTCGAGCTCGTTACGCAGCTAATGCTTTGCACGTGGCTCTACCACTCATGGATATTCTGCGCATAACCGTGTACTACGAATAGCAAACGGAGGTGCTACTGCCAGCGCCCGTTACCTCACCGCAGTGAGGATTGGCTAGCTAAACAGAACTGCAGTTGCATGGGCACGCTCTGTGTGGTCTGGGGCGTGCCCGCGGGCATACTGGAAAAAAAAATTTTCCACTCAGTGAAGAAGGCAAAATTATACCACGTCTCCCTAGTTTTACTTATAGTGAGACTGTACTTTGTATCCCGCCAATGTTAAATTACAATTATTGCAATATTTGCAATTTTTAGGTACATTTTTCATAGGATTGTTTAAAGATAAGAAAATGAAACTTTACACACTTATTGATATTGGGTTTCTCTAGCTACTGGATTTTTCTCTTTTATTTTATCTGTAGGACCATAAAATAAAAAATAAAATAAAGAATAATATAGAATATTTACAAATTTCTTTCTACGTGTTTTGCATATTACTAATTTTAGGACCATCTTAAAAAGTCATAAAAATGCCAGTGTATGTGCATGTACAAGAATAATAACTGGGAAAATTTTTTACATGGTAGGTTTAATGGTTTCCGAGAAAAATGTACCTAAATATTAAAAATCTAAATTTCCAGGAACAGACAAAAAACAAAAAGGTGCAAATATAAAAAAATTAACTAAAAAGAAAAAAATTAAAAAAATTTAAAAAAAAAATTTACAAAACAAAAATTTTTAAGAAACGCTATTATTTTTTTGTAAATTTTTTTCTTTTTTTCTTTTTAGTTAATTTTTCTTTTGATTAATTGTTATATAATAGCGTTTCTTAAAAAAATTTTTTTTGTAATTTTTTTTTTTTTATTTTTTTTCTTTTTTTCTTTTTAGTTAATTTTTTTAGGTAATTGTTAAATAAAAGCGTTTTTTAAATTTTAAAATATTTTAAAAAAATTTTTTTTACAAACACCTCTACAGCGTATTGTCATCGAAGATAAACAAGTGTGCAAAGTTTGATTCATATTGATACGGTAGAAGTATTAAAATTTTAAGTTGCAAGATTTGATGGATCCAAGAGTAAGTTAAATTAAAAGCGTTATAAAATTTTAAAATTTTAAAATTTTTTTTTACAAACACCTCCACAGCGTATTGTCATCGAAGATAAACAAGTGTGCAAAGTTTGATTCATATTGATACGGTAGAAGTATTAAAATTTTAAGTTGCAAGATTTGATGCTTCCAAGAGTAAGTTAAATAAAAGCGTTTAAAAACAAAATGTACACAAACATGCGAATTTTCTCATCAGCAGTTTGTTAGAAAGCTTAACCAACAGTTTTGAGAATATTAAAAACAGTATGCAGGTATTTAAAAAAAACTGAAATTCCGTTTACACTAAAACGTGAAGTATAAAATTACGAAAAGTGTTCGTTCTTGGTAACATGATCATTTTGCTGGGTAAACCTGCTAAATACCTCATTTTTCCATTAAAAATTTTTTTTACTTAATTTAATGTCTTTCTGGTATATCTAAGCCTAAAGTACTGAAAAACATAAAACACCGAAAATCGAAATTTTCAGTCAAAACCATCGACAGTCTCACCTTAATAAAAACTTTAGAAGTTCAAACCAGCCTTTCGGCTAATGATCTAAACGACAGCATTGACAAGATAAAATTATTTGAGTCTTTTACATCAGACTTTTTATAGGAAAATACTAATGATAACTATAATAATTGTTAGATAAATAAATTCAACAAATATTAGTATCATCATTACATTCAATAATTCTTAATTGTGTGATATTGTTTTTAAAAAGTGCATTATAATTTATAGGTCACAACCTAATTATTAAATCAATAAAGCATTATACGAGTATTTACCGTTTTATAATGAAGCATTTATGTAGTAAAACAAATCCAGTAGCTATGTGTGAATATTACGTGTAGTAATTAACTACTGATACGAAGAGAAAACTAAAATTAATTAAACACTAGTACAGAAAAAATGCGAAATAATTAAAACAAACAAAATGATATGCTTAATATATTATGAAATTAATACAAAATGTAAATAATACAACATAATACGTGTATTTATTATTGTTTATTTCTAATATTTATTTAGGAATTTATTTATTTAGCTATTTTAAATTTACATTCACTTGTTCATATGTAATGATTGTAAAGATTTGTTATACAGGGTGATATTTAGGTATGAAACGGATATTTTAAAGTAAAAATAAGTGTTCTACATTGTACATACAGTTATATTTTTTTATTTTTTTCCGGGGTTCCTACGGCCGGCGCCGCTTCCCGCACTTCAATCTCCATTATCTTCTATCCTCCCAATCACCCTCATCCATCCCTCTCTCCCTCATGGCTTCCTGTATTCCCTTTTTCCACGTTTTCCTTGGTCTACCTTTCTTCCTTCTGTTGGTTGGGACATAAGACAACATTCTTTTTGGCCACCTCTCATCACCCATTCTCTGCACATGACCATACCATATCAGTTGTCGTCTCTCTATCCTATCCACAATGGTATCTTCTACATGAGCTCTTTTCCTGATGTCGTCATTCCGGATATGGTCCAACCTGGACACTCTACATGAACGGCGCAGAAAGTCCATTTCAATTGCTTTAAGCTGGCTGTCTATTTTTGATGTTATTTGCCAGCACTCTGCCCCATAAGTTGTTATTGGCTCCACAATAGTGTGGTACATCTGGACTTTTGTATTCATGTGCATTTTTGCAGACCATAAAATCGGGTTATATTTCCGGATTGCTATTCTCCCTTGCACAATCCTATTTTTAACATCCTTCCTAGTTGAACCGTCTGATGATATGTATATCCCCAAGTACTTGAATTCCTTTGTGCTCTTGATAATTTTGTTGTCGACTTGAAGATCATTGGACTCTTCCCCTATAACCAAGTATTCGGTCTTGCTAATATTAATATTCAACCCCCATTCACAGTATTCATCCAAGAGAACATACAGTTTTATATAGGATACAAAAAATAGTTAGGTTTCTCATCACATGGTCAGCTAATTATATGACTTAAGCATTTAAGAACGTGTAAAAGACACGTGCTAGCCTGAAAGAAGTCCGCTGGTAAGACTACTTTGTCTACATACAATTTGACATCCCCCAAATATTTGCAAGAGAAGCTCTTACTTTTGGTATAAAAATATAAACGATTTTACTACAAGAGCACACCATTATAATACCAGGAACAAGGATCTCTTACTTTTACACAAGGCCTCAAAAACTTTATACCAAAGGCATTTCTGCCATTTAGCGCCCAAACTGCTCAATCTGCTCCCCCTACAAATTAAAAATATGCCGGACATCATAAGGTATAAATAAGCAGTAACCATTTGGCTTTTGGAAGTTGCGAGAGACGCTATAGAAAAAATGGTTACTCCAGGAAACATATAGTTTTGTGAGCTCTGATCTAAAAAAAAAAAACATTATTTTAGCGATTGGTCTGTGTGAACAAAATACCTTAAGAACGGAATATCGTACAAAGTTTAAACTTGAATGTTAAATTAGATACTACACGGGGATCTCACACAAACATTTGCATTGACAAAACAAAGTCATTTGAGTGTTGCGCACCAGATGATTTAATTAGGAAGGCAGACGAAATACATAAGATTTTGATACAAAATTTTTTAAGAAAAATAAGGTGAAATCTATTTTATCCATTAGGTAGTAATACCTTTGTTATTGAGTTATAAACATTCAGAGTTGTAATGGCGAAATATTCGTGTTATCAATAAAACGAGGTAAATAACGCTAAATTAACATTTTTATTGCACTTTATATTCATAATTCATTCAATAATGAATTATAAACAGTGATATAATATTGGTAATAATAATTAAAAACACAAAAACAATTTCAACCGCTATGTTAAATTACAAACTTGTTATTTACAGCTCTTTTTAGAGTACAATAATTACTTTAAAATTTTAAATAAAAATATTTTTGATCGTAAGGCCGGTGTTTCACTTACCGATACGATACCGATAAATCGTCGCCGATACCGTTAATCCGACAAACAGGGCACTCGGAATGTATTGAAATACACACGATCGGTTTTACTTTTGCCGATATCGTTTCGACATTATCGAAAAATATTTCGATGTCGTCATATTGGACCCAAAACATACAGGAAGTTAGGGAATCCTGCTATCTAGGGAGTAAAATAACAAAGGATGGTAGAAGCACAAGTGATATCAAGAGTAGAATTGCTCAAGCTAGAAAAGCCTTTGAAATGAAAAACAGCTTACTGACTACGAACATTGATTTACAGATTAGGAAATATTTATTTAAACATTATGTTTGGAGTGTAGCATTATACGGAAGTGAAACGTGGGTGATAGGGGCTGTAGAAAGGAAGAGGATAGAAGCTTTTGTAATGTGGTGTTATAGGAAAATGTTAAGGATTAGGTGGGTGGACAAAATAAGTAATTTAGAGGTTCTTAAGCGAGTGGATGAAAAAAGAAGTATATGGAAGCATCTTACCAAAAGAAGGGATAGGCTAGTGGGGCATATCCTAAGACATCCAGGTATTGGGCTATCAATAATGGAGGGTAATAATTATTGAGGGAGTAAATTGTAGAGGGAGGCAACGATTAGAATACCTATATAAAGCAAATTACAAAAGATGTAGGGTGTTACAGGTATGTAGATATGAAACGACTTGCGCAAGATAGAACAAGTTGGAGAACTGCATCAAACCAGTCGAGAGACTGATGACAAAAAAAAAACATTGGACCTAACATATAGGTGGTACAGTCGTCTCTTGTTGTATCGTACCGATAAAACAGAAAGTATTGTCTTTATTAATACCGATATCGGGGCCGACGATTCGTATGAAAATTATTGTTCAACTATTATCGGTATAGTGTCAGCCGTAACCCCAAGATCGGCGGCGATAATATCGATATCGTGTCGGTAAGTGCAAAACCGGTCTAATTACTGATGAAATAAATGTTGAATGAACATAGCTCTACAAAAATGTTCAAAATTATTCCTTTGTTTGGCAATGTTTTAACCTCAAGTAAACCGTTTAAAAACGAATATTTCATTTTTTTAATTTTTAATCCCTAATTTGTACGGTGCAATCCGTTAAATTGAGAAAAAAAGTCAACCCTATGACCCAATGAGATGAGGATGATGTGTATGACGTGTAAATGAGATGTAATCTTTTACAGACTAAGCCCGACCTGTTCAAAGAGTGTTAATTGAACCCTAACCATCAAAATACACCGGTTACCACTGTCTAGTATTTAAATCCGTATATAAGTAACTACCTTTATTAAGATTTATTTATAGTTCAGCCGCTCTAAGTTTGCTCCTACTGTCAACAAACCAAAACCAGCTACTACAGGGTGCACGCTAGAGTCCGTGACTTTATGGATGTCGTATTCCTATTAAGTCAACTATTTTTTAAATTATAAGTAGGCCTACTTAAAGTACTAAAAACATCAGTCGTGATATGATGTAGGCCTAACAATTTAATTTATAAAAATACTTTTAGAAATATTTTGTATTTAAATACTTTTGAAAGTTTTTAGTTGTTACTTTTTAATCAGCGTGTACACATTTAGATATAATGCGCATGCTCAGTGACGTCATTATTTTTTACATTAGGAGCAAACTTAGAACGGCTGAACTGTAGGAATATTTGTCTCCGACAATCAGTTGTTTTAACAGCTGACTCGCCGCAACGACGGTGAGTATAAACGGATAATTTTCTTTGGCTTCAACTTTATTTTTATTTACGACTGTAGATTTTTTTTTAAAAGCACATAGTAAATGAGATGGAATGAATGAGGAAAGGCGGGAATGTGACGTGTATGAGAATCGATCCAGTGACCGATTTCGGCGTGAAATTTTACAAAGAATGTGGTGTCAATATTTTTCAATGATAATGATTTATAAACTATGATAGATGTTTTTTTTTAAAGAAATTACTTTTTTATTTTTATGAAATGAAACAGGCATGGCAAGTTAAATAGGTTTTTATGGTGGTTGGAGAAGATCCCTATTCCACCTTTGTTTCAGTCATCTGTTAACAGTGAGATTGTTAGTTGAAAGAGATTGGACATTTGGATTTATGTGGTCAATTGTCTTTGTGTGTAATGAGTTGAATGTTGCGTTGACAATGCCTCGAACCGTTGATACTTTCAGGTCTTCGTGAAGGGTATGATTGATTGGTTACGTAAAAAGGTGCGTTTGTTATTGCTCTAAGTGCTTTTGACTGACATTAAACGGATATGAACTTTAAAAAAACTCATGTGAAACTCTCGTCTTACGAATTTCTCTTGCCAATGTAAATAATGGGATATATAACCAAAGTATAATTTTGGGTAAACTATATAATATAAAAACCAGTCAAATATTTATCTTAAGTGAATGATCCTTGATGAAAATTAACATCTGTACAACTAATAAATACGGGAAAGTACTAATTAACTCTAAACGTTTTTTTTGACACTTTCAATTGAAGTTTAGTAACTGTTATTATATTAACACAACAATTTCTAAATGTAAAGTTAACGTTCCAAAACTTGATTTACTTGAAGGAGCGTGCAGTCATCACCACAGTCCTACAGTTGGCCAAGAAGATCCCTTGGCCAGAGGTGTTTTAAACGTCTGCGCTGAGCACCCGGTATCGCCCTAGTGTATATGTTTTGTATGAGAGGGTTGTCATATAACTCAAATTTGTCATGCATCGTCTTGTATAGGTAGTTGTTTCGCGACATCAATTACGTATGAGATTTTTAAGTCTTTGTGCAACATTGAGTTTGTGATGTAAAAGGGGCATTGCGTTATCGTTCGTAGAATCTTGTTCTGAATCGCTTGTATACGTTTCGTGTGTGAAGGTTTAGCAGATCCCCAAAGTTGAACTCCATATGTCTAGATTCGTCTTAAGACTGTCTTGTAGTTTGTTAATTTGTGTGACATGTTTAATTTAGAACGTTTATCGAGTAACTGTTTCAGTTGATAGAAGTGTGTTTTGAGTTTGTTGTGTGTTTGTGTGTGTGTAACATGTGCGTTCCATGTAAGTTTTTTGTCCAAGTGTAAGCCTAAGCAGCGTGTTTGAGTAGTGTGAGGTAGCGAAATATTATTAATGTAAGTTGTTGGGCAGTTTAGTCGTCTAAGAGTCAACGTCATTTTTTGCGATTTGTTTTCATTAATTTTAATTTTCCAAAGTTTAACCTATGACTCTATCAGGTGCAAATGGTTTTGTGTCTTTTGAATTGCAATTACAGGTGTTGGCATCAACCGCAAGTACTGCCATATCATCAGCAAACATAGACATATTTGTATGGATAGAAGTTGGTATGTCACTGGTGCTTACAGAAAACAACCTTGGTGCAAGTACGCTTCCTTGGGGAACTCTAAACTAAGCTCTGTAGAAAAATTTTTGGAATTAATTACTAATTAAATTAAAAGTTGTAGATTATACAAAATGTCTACAACGTTGATTATAATTATAAGCTATTGCTCTAAAATACATAAACTTATTAAAACGGCAATTTTAAAACAACAAACATTTTTTCCACGAAAACAAAGTTCCGAGTGTGCTAATAGATATTGCTCTTATTTATTCTCGTAGAGCATAAGGAATTGAATAAATAAGGCGACTTTAATCAATATTAGGAGTCAGTTTTTGAGAAGATTGCAGGAAAGTTCACAATCACAGGATTAAACTAGGTACTATTTCCGGTTGACTGATTTAAATAAAACTATTTGTGTCATGTCCTGTTGCAGTAGCTACCTACTAGAATTTCAAATTTCAACTACGTACACTATCCCGTTTTTTGAGATATTTTGATCACACACAGATCAATCACTTAAATCATATTTTTTTGGTTAAGAGTATCAGGAACGTGCTTTTTTGGTAAAAAAGCGATTTTAGAAAATCGACATGAAAACAATACCCTCCTTTTTTATATTCACACATTAGTGATTTTCTGTATTTTTTAATCCGAATAAGATTCGAAATCCAAAATAAATTTTTTTAAGATTGCGTCTTTATTATGCATTTTACGACATAAGTAGTTTTATAATAAAAGTTATTAGTTATTAAAATACCCACAACTTTTATAACAAGCATTTTTTCGTATTATAGGTCAAGGAAACGTGAAAAGTATTCGAAATGAGTGGAATCGAAACGAAAGATTTGAGATAAACGCTATGGTAAAAACATATAAACAATAGATGCTTAAATTTACAAATTTTATTTGTAAATGCCGGACTAGACTATTATTACTTATTTCATTTGAAACAAAATTAATTTTGAAATATTTCATTGTAACTTGACAAGGATGAGCAAATGTAATTATTCCTGTTCAATTACAATTAACTAAGAGAAAAACAAACATATCTACTTCACAGTAAATACAAAATAGTATTGGTGCATACATTAAATATTTGATACTCGAAAATTCGTTTGAATATCTCTGAAAATGTTAAGTAGCTCATAGTCTATTTAATATGCAAAACAGAAAATAATATCTTTACGGTATTATTTTCAACTGTTTTAATATTTTCTGAGAACATATTTAATAACACTACATATTTGAATAACAAAATATTATTAATGAAAATATATTCAATATTTATACAATTTGATATTAAATTCTAGTTACATTTTGTTATTTTTTGTCTATCCAGGGCTTTTAGTCAAAATTCTGAAGATTTGCTTTTGGCGCTCCTTTTTGATGTAAGCAATAAAACCCACACGATAATTTTTAAATTCTATCAAAGTAAAAGTTTTTACGTTTAAAATATAGTTTGAAATGTGCGCTTTAAAATGGCGTTAGAATCATGTTGCTAAGCCAACTGGAAAATATTTTATTAATTTTTTTGTGATTGTATGTTTAAACTGATTTTGCCATCTGTCACGAAATTTTACAAAATAATTTTCCCTTTCAATTAATATTTTACCGTGATTTATAAATACTATTTTTTCATATTGCCGTCTCTCTTTGATTTATTCATAAGTTAGCAGTATAACCTAAAAGTTTATAGCCTGCGCTATTTTTGTTGTGGTTTTTCTTAGTTTACACTCGTGTTTTTAATTTATCAAACTTTAAACGCGAATATCTCAAAAAGTCATTTTTAGAACTTTATGTACCTTTTTCTTAGTTTCCACAAAAGGAACAAATATGAAATTTTTATGGAGTATGTTAAACATCCAGTTCTATTGATTTAATCTGTTGTTGTTTAGGTCATCAGCCGAAAAGCTGGTTTGAACCTATAGAGGTTTTACTAAGTAAAATGAGGAGTGTGGTGGTTTACCATTGCCTTCCTCACTGAATAGAAAAGTATGCTTATCAGCATGCCGGGCCCTCTGAAAAGCCCATATTTTCCACTCTGCAAATAACACCTTCACTTCATTCACCACAGGGTCTGGCTGTATAATGAAATCCATTACTTTCAGAGGCGATAACTCTGATTAGTGTCTTTTACACCTCTACCTCTTCTGTTCTTAAATGATTCAGTCATTTAATTGGCTGACCATGTGATAAGAAACAGAACTATTTATTTTAGCCCAGCAATGAACAGATTGAGAGTAAATAATTTGACCCTCCACCTGTCTGTTATGGGCAGGATTTAATCTGTCATTTTTAAAAATATTGAAAATTGTGGAAGAAATTTTTTTCGGTGATTTTTCGATGAAAAAAACGTTCTGTTTTTGAAAGAATCGTGAAAATCGAAATTCTTACCAGAATTAAATGCTACACATTCTAATTATGTACCAAAGAGTGGCCTTTCATACAAAAAAAATTGTAGCTCCAACTGGAGTAGTTGCTGAGAAAAAGGTACAAACATTAACATTGCTTAGAATAGAGATCCACACTCCCATTAAGAGCCGTATTCTGTTGTTTGTCAAGTTTGTTTGAAGCTTAAATTCTATAAATGATTTATTTTATGTTATCTAATTTTATTTGTTAGTAGGCTAAATTACATCATTAAATGTAATTGTTGTGTAGGCCATCACGAGGAGTGACGTGATTTACCTTTTGTCTTCCTTACTTAGCGGAAACGTTTTCTCATCGGTATGCTGGGCCCTCTGTAACGCATCCATTTTCCACCCTTCAAAATTACACCGTCACTTCATTCACCACAGGGTCTGACTGTATAATTTTATAAGATTCATTACTATCAAAGGAGATAATGTAATTATATAGTGTATTTTAGGCCTCCGGGCCAGCCCAGTCAGTCAGCTGGTAGTAAGTCGCTATTATTTGTTAAGTTACACCGGTTGGGCAAGCGACTTTGGGTGGTGACCAGTTGACAGCCATCCATGAACAAACTCTACTGGGGGTCCCTGTTCAAACTCATGTCTAATTCACGTCAAATAATACAGCAAAGCAGCGATCAAATTGGGTAGTTGTCAATAATGTACAGTTCCCGGATAACAAATAAAAGCTAAAAAAAAAAAAAAAAAAATATAGTGTATTTTACACCTCTACCTCTTCTGTTGTTAAATTTTTCAGTCACATAATTGGCTGATCATGTAACAAGAAACAGAACTATTTTTAGTAGCCTTGAAACTAGCAGGTAGAGTGCAAATAATTTAACACTCCACCTGCCTGTTATTGGCAAAAACAAAAATTGTATATAATAAGTAATGTTGTAGTGAAGCGGCTGAAAATAAAATCTGCTGGTCATAAACAGCTGACTGATTAATTATAAAAAAGATGCATTTAATTGTTGAAACCCACTGGGTTAGTCTAGAGGTAAAGTCGTCGCCAAAATCAGCTGTTTAACAGCTGATTTTCAGAGACGAAGGTTCCTGGTTCAAATCCTAGTAAAGGTAATTACTTTTATACGGATTTGAGTGCTAGACAGTGGTTACCGGTGTACTTTGATGGTTGGGGTTCAATTAACCATACTCTCTCAGGAATGGTCGACCTGAGTCTGTACAAGACTACACAGTCTCATTTACACGTCATACACATCATCCTCATCTCATTGGGTCATGGGGTTGCTCATTGTTCTGAATTGAACAGATTGCAACGTACACAAATTAGGGATTAAAAAAAAAAATTGTTGAAGGCGGGCCGCGGTTTGAATGGCTGGTGTGTTAGTGGTCTAACACTTGCGCGGGATTCTTCGTTACGGTGAAGTTTGTTATTTTGTCATCAGACATTGTATTTAATATTTAATTTAGTGAGGGATATTGTTTATTTTATTTTATTGTTAATTACGAGGGTAGGCTGATAAGTAATGCACACATGCTTGTAGAAGACAACTAAATAAACTTCAGTAGCGCGCCTGGTGGCATGTGGAAGTACTATTTCTCCTCTACAAGCCTGCGCAGTTTGAAGGCGTTGCTTTCATTCAGTTTGTTTTGAGTAGTGGAAGTATGGCGTCGTGTTCTGGTGCTATGTCAACGAGAATTAAACAACGCGCTGTTATCGAATTTTTAACTGCTGAGAAAGTGAATCCTAGTGAGATTTATCGTCGTTTAAAGGCTGTTTATTGTGACGATACTGTTGATAGGTCTACTGTGAATCGTTGGGTAATAAAATTTCGTGATTGCCAACCTGGAAAAGCCTTAATTGTTGACAAAACACGCAGTGGACGACCAATCACTGCCTCAGACGATAATCGTCGCAAACTCATCGATGATTTGATTCAAAATGACCGGCGAATCACTCAACAGCGTATCGCAAACCAAATTGGAATATCTAAGGAACGTGTTGGCTTCATTATTGAACAATTGGGATACCGTAAAATCTGTGCACGATGGGTACCACGCCGTCTGACAGACGAGAATAAACAGCGTCGATTGGAATGCTGTGAACAACTTTTGAAGCGCTACCGTGACGAAGGAGACGACTTTCTTTTGAATATTGTGACGGGGGACGAGTCATGGGTTCATCATTACGATCCCGAAGAAAAAAGGCAGAGCGCTGAATATCGTCATCCACATTCTCCTGTTGTGAAAAAGTTCAAAACACAACCGTCCGCAAAAAAAATTCTTTTGACTGTGTTTTGGGATGCTCGCCGAGTTTATGTGACTGATTATCTGGAACGAGGGGCAACGGTAAATTCTGCTCAGTATATACAGACTCTGAAACACCTCCGACGTCGAGTTTGTCGTGTTAGAGGCAACCTGGCGCCAATAATTTTGCAACACGACAATGCTCGTCCACACACTTCGCGTGCAACTGGAGAGGCTCTGAGAAACCTGAAGTTTCAACCAATTTTACACCCTCCGTATTCTCCCGACCTTGCGCCTTGCGATTTTTATTTTTTTCCTCTACTGAAGAGAGACCTTAAGGGTAATCATTACAGCTCGGACAATGAGGTGAAGGCAGCTATTGCGTCCTGGGTTCGAGGAAAGTCGGAAGAATTTTTCAGTGACGGAATGAAAAAACTTGTTAAACGTTGGGAGAAATGTGTAATGCTTAACGGTGACTATATTGAAAAATAAATAGATAATTTGGTAGGTTAAGATTTGTACTTTAATTTGTTATTTACCCCATCTTGCTATTTCTTTTTGTTCGTCTTCTACAAGCATGTGTGCATTACTTATCAGCCTACCCTCGTAATTGCGTGAACTGTATTATTTTCAATGTTTAATAACTCATTTTCATGAACTCATAATTTTCATTGTTGTCATTTTTATTGGTTAGGTTTTTTTGTCAAATAATTTTGTTAAATAAATATTATGTGAATTAATTAAATTAAAGTTTACAATTTTACTTAACTATAACGAGTTGTAACAATAATTAATTGTTATAAGTTTAAATTTAGTCGGTTTATTATTTTTTAAACCCAGATCCCGAAGGAATCCTTAAGTGTTACTATATACGAGGTTTGATCATTAAAAAACGGGAATTTTTAAATTTTGCGGGTTTTTAAATCCAATTTCCAAAAATGTCTATTGCCTTGTTGGTACATCTGTTTCTATCATGTGTTTGCATTTGCAGCCATTTTGATTGTACATTTTATTGTTAATAGTTGAAAAGAGTAGACGTGTTTGCATTCGCTCGGTGATTTGTTACTTCTAAAAAAATAGATGAAACAGTTTCGTTAAAATTTTTGTGAAAAATAATATCAAGTCTAGTAGGCCTACCACATTCGAAATGTTGACAGTGGCTTTTGGTGAATCTACTATGAGTAAAACAATACTGTTTACGAGTGGTACAAACGGTTTAAAATGCCTGTGAAAACGTTGAAGATGATTACCACCCTTGTCGTCCTAGTAAAACAATAACCGACGACAGCGTCGTAGAAGTGTGAAAAATGATTCTGAAAGATCGCAGAATCACTATCAGAGAGGTTGCTAATGAAGTCGGTATATCAATTAGATCATGTCAAGCAATTTCTTCGGATGTTTTGGGCATGAACGCAAGGCACCAAAGTTCGTTGCAAACTTACTGAATTTTGAACAAAACGAACAAAAAGAAGAACGTCGAGTGAATATCGCCCAAGAATTGGTGAATGAAGTCAATATTGATCCAGAATTTCTGTAAACGGTCATAACAGGTCACAAAACATGGGTATATGGGTATTTTATACGTTTTTAGACAACCATGAAAAAACGACGTTTTGCCACCATTGATGCCACAAAAAACATAATCACTAAAGGAGCTGAAAGCTGTACCAAAAAGTGAGTTCCAGAAGTGCTTCCAAGATTGGAAAAAGCTCGGGCACAAGTGTATTATATCTGAGGGGGATTACTTTGAAGGGAACAAAATTGAAATAGATGAATAAATAAAGAAAGTTTAAGAAAAAAATTCCGGATTTTTTTGAACAAACCTCGTGTATATTTAAAAATGGTGCAGTTTCTCGATAAATTATTTTAGCATATATGTAGGTTAATTACATAATTAAAGATCAAGATGATTTAACAGAAATTTAATAATTTATAGAAATTAATAAAATATTCTCAGAGATGAAACAAAAGTTCAAAATCATGTTAATATATTTCTAACGCAGACATTTGAAGAGTAAATGTTATAAAACGAATTCAATTTATGTTATATAACATTAAAGATAATTGACAACCGATTTGAAAAACGATAGAAGTTGAAATGTATATTTCAAATAAAGTAATCAGCTAATTAATTTATATAAATATATCAGATATTAACCACAATAGATTTTAATTACAAATAAATAAATGAAAGGGGTTGAGTTTAAAAGGTATACAAATTATATATTATAATATATTTCTAGAGGGTTGTTTTAGACATTAGAGCAGAGCATTTCAGTTACGTAATTACTCTAGATGCATTTAAATGCATAAATAAATGCATATTCTGAGCATTTATTGGAAGTTATCTCCCATTAAATACAAATTAACACTTCATTACTTTTACCGTGCAAAACAAATAATTTTTCAACAGCATTTATATATACAGCTATATATATATATTTTTTTTTTTGTTTTACGTCTGACTGTTTTGCAGTTACTGCTGTACAGACGGTAAGAAGAATGATAGGTGAAGATGAGGAATAAAAAAATGTCAGACCTGACCGGGAATCAAACAGTTGTGCTACCACACCACATCATTTTTCGTTTTTCAGTTTTGATTTGTTCCGGTTTCAGTTTCTTCAGTTAGGCATAAATATTAAATTTTGGTGATATTATAAATGCTAGTTTAAATACATTCGGGTAATATTATCTTATCTACGGTTCAGTATTTTTTACTTCCTCTTCTCCTGTACGAATATATAGAGAAGAGAAAAGTATTGTTGTCTTTTAGATTTTTCAAAATCGAGTTTTTATCGGATGTACACGTCTTTAGACACCCTGAACCAAAAACAACCTTATTTTTACCAATTTTTTATGTGACGTTACTACGTGTGTGTGTGTGTGTGTGTGTGTGTGTGTGTGTGTGTGTGTGTGTGTGTGTGTGTGTGTGTGTGTGTGCGCGCGCGCGCGCGTGTGTGTGAACAAATTATCTCAAGAACGGAATAACGTACAAAGTTGAAACTGAACTTAAAGTACGTTTTTTTTGTTAATAATTAAATAGGTTTAGGTGTTATTTTATTTATTTTTTTATTTTATTTACTAAAATATAGCTAAATTAATATTACAATTTATTACTATACTAAGCTATGTACGTTTTTTTAAAACGGAATTTAAAAAAAACATAAAATAAATTATAAATTCAATTACATTTTACATAAAATATCAATATTATATTTTAATTTTAATAATAATACTATTTTTTTAAAAAAACTTAAAGATTATGTTGGTATTTTTTGTAATAGAGAGAAAAAAATATATATATATAGTATATATATTATAACTTTAATTTTATAACTATAACTACTTTACAATACTGCATGTTAACTAACACAATGTAAATATTATTTACATTGGTAAGAGAACGTCGTAGGAGGGTTACACCCCAGATTTTTCTATCTGCATTAGGTCTGCTAAGCAACCCCTCTGACCCAAGCAGCAACCTTTCGCGCTGTTCCGACACAATCACGTATTCGATAATGAAAATTTTTATAAATCGAAAATAATTTCACTGAAAATGAAATCTAAATTGTGTTTTAAAATAATAATAAAACTTTGTTATTATTTTAACGCTTGATAATGATTAATCTAGTATGCTGTTTTATTCATCAGCTATAACAAAAAAATTAAATTACTAAAAAATTGAAAACTAATACAAGGTGTTTAAAAAGTTATTACGGATATAAATTGTTGTAAATGTAAAATAATTGAAATTTTAAGGTTAATTTAGATAACTTCTTTGTCTAATTTTTTATACGTTGTACCATGTATCCACCGTTTAATGAATTTTTACTTCCTCTTGACTATATAAATTACAGGAAGGAAAGTATTGTTTTCATATCGATTTTTCGAAATCGAGTTTTCACTGGATGTACACGCTTCCAGACTCCCTGAACCCCAAAATAACGTGTTTTTAGCAATTGGTGTGTGTGTGTGTGTGTGTGTGCGTGTGCGCGCGCGCGCGCGTGTGTGAACGAAATATATCAAAAACGGTGCATCATACAATATTGAAACTTGATACTTAAATAGATACTACTAGAGGACCCGACACGATCATTTCATCAAAATCGGCTTACCGGAAGTAGTAGTTTATTCGTGTAATTTTTTACTTTTTCCAATTTTCTCAAAAACGGTTCGTACTATTAATTTAAAACTACCTCATTTGCTAAATTTTTTATGGTGTACATGATAGTGTAGGCGCTATACCTGCTGAAATTCTTGGGGAGGCTATGCTCTCGTAGAAAAAAATGTTTTTTTAAGATTGCGGCCTTAACCCATTAACTGCCAATTTTTTTTAAGTTGCTTTTTTCAAGTTGTAGAATATTTAAAAACCTAAATTTTTTATTTAAACATTTTGTTGTATAATGCTTAGTTTAGCGGTAATTAATGATTTTCTGTGTTTTTTCATGAAAATCTGTAAAAAAATTGGATTTTTTAAGATTCCAGCCTTAGTATGCATTTAACGACGAAATTGCATAATTTATAATTATATTTATAGGAAATTAATGATCTACAACTTTTACTTTAAGCATTTGTTTACAAACCGTAGTTTAGCGTGAAAGAGTGATTTTCGTGTTATTAGGCGAAACTAAGGTTGTTTTTCATATTGCATCATTCACTCATGATTAAAATTAGGCTATGTTTTTTAAGGTAATTTTTTAGGTTATTTCTAATGTTCATTACTATTTGGTAGGTTATATCGGTTATTTCCTGCATTGGCAAGAGAAAGCCGTATAACTGTTTACAACAGATTTTTTAAATTGTATTTTTTTTTGTTTTATGTGTATATATATTTTTTACCATAATTGGTCAAATAACTGATGCAGAAAATGTAATAAATATTTATAATTTTTCTTACAACGAGTACTCTGTAAAAATAACTTATATAATAACAAAATACATTTTACTTTAATGGTTATTATTTATAACGAATTCATATAACGTTTAGTAAATAACAACAGAAAAACATATTTATTTTAAAAACGAACCAAAAAATAATTTACAGTTAAAATAATAATGGTCTATTTGCGGTTAAATAAAAGAAAGAAGGAGAAAAAGTAAAATGAAAGTAACATTGAAAAATGTGAAAGGAAGAGTAATTCTGTGGTCCCCGGTTATAACGTGTTTCCGACATAACGCGGGTTGAATTATGTCCTGGATCATTTTATGAGTTATTTCAATGAGTTATGAAAAAATACTTAAAATTTTGGTAGTTTGTGTATAGAGTACCTTACAATATGCCCATAACGGACAGGTGGAGTGTTAAATTAATTGCACTCGATCTGTTGGTTCCAGGGCTACAACAAATAGTTCTGTTTCATATCAAATAGTCAGCCGATTATATGACTGAACTATTTAAGAACAGAAGGAGTAGAGGTGTAAAAGGCACTAGTCAGAGTTATCTCCTCTGAGAGTAATGAATTTCACTATACAGCCAACTCTGTGGTGAATGAAGTGAAGATATCATTGCAGGGTGGAAAGTGGGTGCTTTTTTGAGGGCCTGGCTTGCTGATAAGCATACTCTTTCAATTTAATGAGGAAGGCATTAGTAAACCACCTCACTCCTCGACTTTACTTAGTAAAACCTCTAGAGGTTTAAACCAGCTTTTTGGCTGTTGACCTAAACAACAACACCCTATAATATTTTCTTTAGCTACATATTTTCATACTGCACTTAAATTTACCTTAGTTTTTAAGTTGTACGCATTCTATCTTCTTCTGAGAGTCACGATAATGTTTCTTTAAACTTGCAAAACCATTTGAATACTCTTGAATTGTGGTTTCAAAACTGGAGGATTAAAATTAACGCTACTAAAACCGTACAAGTCACATTTAATTTACGAAAACGACTTTTTTTTCCAGTCTATTTTTATGGTGTGCCATTTCCTCAACATGACAGAATAAAGTATCGTGGTCTTTGCATAGACAAAAGACTAACGTAGAACCAACATGTTAACGAAACGCGAAAAAATTTGGACGCTAGACGTAAACACTCTATTCGTTGATTTTCAGATCTTCTAAACTCCCACTTCATCTAAAACTACTAGTTTATAAGTGTTACCTTATTTCCGTTTGGATGTATAGCAGCCAAATTTACTGTGTTGCCAAACCGTCGATCATTTTGAAAATACATTGCTTTCAGTTTAAATTGTTGACAGATAACTAATGCTCCCTTTTACGTAACAAACGATACACTACTCACGGACTTAAATATTCCATACATCAACGATGTGTTCCTACGCACATACACACGGTTTAAAAAGAAATTACACGATAATTCAAACCAGCTTATTGTTGACCTAGACACACTAGATTTACCAACTGCCCCTATAAGAAGAATGAAACGACTCTGAAGTAGAGATATCATGAGATGTCAAAATTAAAGAAAGCAAAATAAAATTACATAAATTATGAACTAACTTAATAATTACGGTTGGAGTACTGTCAATGGGCAGCGATCTCCTCAATGTCTTAAAATTTGTCAATATTTGTATCCTTTTTTTAAATTACGTGTTGGTAATTTTATACAGTTGCAAATGAAAATATCTTTTATAGTCAAAAAAATAAAAAAGTTGTGTGCAATACGTTTTTACTTTCACTTGCCTATATGAATATAGCCTATACGAACGAAAGTATTATTTCCATGTCGATTTTTCGAAATCGAGTTTTCACCGGATCTATACGTTTTCAGACCCCCTGAACCCAAAAAACATGTTTTGGCGATTGGTCTGTGTGTGTGTGTGTGTGTGTGTGTGAACAGAATATCTCAAGAACGGAACATTGTACGAACTTGAAACTTAAGTAACATACGACTACAGAACCGGACACGAACCTTTTCATCAAAATCGGTCAACCGGAAGTAGTAGTTTATTCGTGTAATTTTTCACTCTTTTCCGATTTTCTCAAAAATGGGTCCTACGATTCTTATTTAAATCGCTTGGTTTACTAAATTTTGTATGCTCTACAAGAATGGGTAAGCGCCATGTTCCTGAAATCCTTGGTGAGGTTGTTGTTGCGTAAAAAATTGTTTTTTTAAGATGGCAGCTTTAATATGCATTTTAGCCCAAAAATTTATATAATAAAAATGTAGAAAATTTAAAATCCTACAACTTTTAATTGAAACATTCTTTTGTATAATGCATAGTTTAGCGGTAATTACCAACTTTCTGTTTTTTCTCACGAAAACTTGTGAAAAATGGATTTTTTTAAGATTTCGGCCTTAGTATGCATTTTTGGACAAAAGTGTATATAATAAAATTTATAGAAAATTAAGAGATCTACAACTTTTATTTAGAGAATTTTTCTCTACAGATCCTAGTTTAGCGTGAAAGAGTGATTTTCCGTATTTTTAAGCCAAACTGAGGTCGATTTTCATTTTGCGTCTTTCACTCATGATTAAAATTGGGTTATGTTTATTGAGGTTAGTTTTTTGTTTATTTCTGATGTTTTAATACTTATGTTAAGTTATATTGTTAATTATTTGCATTGGCAAGAGAAAGTTGTGTGTGTGTGTGTTGCGCACCAGATTTTTTAATTATAGTTTTATTATATTGACTGCTGTACCACTCATAGGTGGAAAGTACGTTATGTAGTATGCAAGAAAATTCCTGGTTCGTTTACACACTGGTTCACTGAACTGTATACCCACCTACAGCCGCGTTATAACCGGGGACTATTAAAAAATTAAAACAAGGGTGTTTTTTTATGCGTATCGTAGAATGAATGTTATGATTGTTTGGTTTTTTTAAGAGGGGGAAGTATTTGACAAATGTAGAATAGAATGAATGGTATATTGCAAAGGTTTCCCTATACTATTAGTTTATTATAAGCTGTCTACGATACAACTTCAAGTAAAGTATAAACAAACAGGTCGTTAAATTTTTATAGCTCTATTGTTTAGTTAAGTACCTACAATTTTAATATTTTATTTAAATAGTTACATAATATCTATAAATACATAAAATTGTTATATTTCGTTGTATAATATGAACTTATAATGTAAGTATTAAATAATTTTTTTATTAATAAGAAAGATTTTATAATAATATTTTCTATTTAATAGATTTATCTATAATCTATTCTTAATAGAGTAATAAATAGCTATATTTTACAAAAATAATTTTCATGTAAAAGTAGCCCTATATTCATTTAAGATATTTTAATAACAAGTAATGAACACTGATCACAGGTTGATATAATCTACGCGTAAAACAATAATACAATTTTTAACTACTATAATATTTTTAACAACAAAATTTTACATGATGATTAGTGAAGTATTTAAGTCCAGTGTTTTTCACAGAAAATTGCAATATCACCCAAACGAATTGATCACCGAATTATCGGATGCATCACTGCCAGAGAATCCGCAACGCAGGTTGAAACGTCAATGGGTCCGAGATCTTTTATAACCTGAATTATTTATTTTTTTAATTTTCTTTTTCTTTCTTCATTTCTTCTAACATTGTTATTTTTCATTCATGCATTTTGAACATTTTCTCATAGAACATAATACATACGAATGGGTATCAATGTTCTTTTTCATTTCTTTTACTTGTCATCCTTTCTTTACTTTTATCAAATTTGCTTGTTGTATTTTATTACATAGTTGCAAATAAATTTATTAAATATAAAACAAACCTACTTTGTTTTTGTCTTCTCTTCCCCCGCAGGAATATATAGAAAAGGAAATTAAAGTTTCCACAGGTACTAAAGTAGGACCTGACACGAACATTTTCATTAAAATCGCTCAACCGGAAATAGTACATAGTTTATTTGTGGTATTTTCTGAAAAACAGCTCCTACGATTTTTTTTAAACTTACACCATTTACTACACTCGCCTCACATGGAAATATCACATAATAACTAAAAATAAACACCTTGAGCTGACAGTACGTAAACTACACTGGTTAATTGATAAATACTCACCTTTGCCAAACGATTCAAATACTATTTCATATAAATCCCTCTTAAAACCCATGTTGATATATGGGCTTCAATTGTGGGGTACATCCAGCACTTTAAACATAACCATATTCTAAGGTTTTCAGCCGAAATTCTTGCGGCGGGCCCTACATGTTTTTTGGTACATGAAGAATACCTATATCTATGTCGATCTTAATATTGACTCAGTGAAACAAACTATCAAAATTCAGCCGTAAATATGAAGTAAGACTCAACAATCATCCAAACTTCCTGGCTCTGAATCTACTAAATATATAAAATATCTACTAAAATACCGGGTTTTCAAGAATGAAAAGACATAGTGTTCGTGATTTAGGTTATAACGCACTCTGATATGTGTTACACGTTTTATTATCTTTTTTTCTAACCGATATATTTCAAAATAATCATTTTATTTATCAAAAATATTAATTTATTAGGCCTACTATTTTAAATTTTGTTGTTGTTTAGGTCATCAGCCGAAAAGCTGGTTTGAACCTGTGGAGGTTTTACTAAGTAAAATGAGGAGTGAGGTGGTTTACAATTGCCTTCCTCACTGAATAGCAAAGTAACGCTTATCAGCATGCCAGGCCCTCTGAAAAGCACATATTTTCCATTCTGCAAATGACACCTTCACTTCCTTCACCACAGGGTCTGGCTGTATAATGAAATCCATTACTTTCAGAGGAGATAACTCCGATTAGTGTCTTTTACACCTCTACCTCTTCTGTTCTTAAATGATTCAGTCATATAATTGGCTGACCATGTGATAAGAAACAGAACTATTTATTTTAGCCCTGCAACGAACAGATTGAGAGTAAATAATTTGACTCTCCACCTGTCTGTTATGGGCAAATTTTAAATTTTATTAACATTATAATGAAATTGTTATCATGTTCAAATTTATCAAAATTACTGATTTTTCTATTTCAACGAAACATATTATTGTAATACTGCAGACTTGTAAAAAATAATTTATATAAATCCTTTTTAAGATTCATGTGGGCATACGTGCTTCATTTGTGGGGTACATCAAGCAGTTCAAACATAAACATATCGAACGTTTTCAGTCAAAATTCTTGCGGCGGGCCCTGAAAATTCCGTGGTACGTCAAAACACCTACATCTCTGTGCCGACCTTATATAGAAACAGTGAAACAAACATTGATACCGGGGTTTCAAGAATGAAAAGACAGTGTTTTCGATTTAGGTTGAAAATTTTAATGAACATTGTTACAGTTATTATCTTTTTTTTCTAACTGATATACTTCAAAATCATCATTGTATTTCTAAAATATAAAATTATTACTAATTTCAATTTCTTTAACAGTTGAAATTGTAATTATGTTAATTAACATTTTTATCAAAATTACTGTTTCTTCTATTACATGCGAACAGATTGTAATGTGACAGACTTGTAAAAAAAGTTATTTTAGATCCGTAGAATCTCTGATCTTTTGTAAGCAATTTCTTGGTCAGTCTTTCTTCAGAGCGCACTAGATGACTATAAAAGGTTATTTTCTTCTAATTTTTAGTAAGACCCACCGGGTTGGTCTAGAGGTAAAGTCGTCGCCAAAATCAGCTGTTTAACAGCTGATTTTCGGAAACGAAGGTTCCTGGTTCAAATCCTAGTAAAGGTAGTTACTTTTATACGGATTTGAATGCTAGACAGTGGTTACCGGTGTACTTTGATGGTAGGGGTTCAAGTAACCATACTCCCTCAAGAATGGTTGACCTGAGTCTGTACAAGACTACACCTTATTGACACGTCATACACATCATTCTCATCTCATTGGGTCATGGCGTTGCTTATTGTTCTGAATTGAACAGATTGCAACGTCCACAAATTAGGGATTACAAAAAAAGAATTTAGTAAGATTTCGTTCTTCTTATATCATTTCATTAGGAAATAATTCTGTTTTTTCATTCCACTTCATGTGGATTGTTTATGATCATTCTTACAATTCTTCTTATTACTCTTTAAATTTCTTCTGTTCTGTTCTTGCTTTTTAGTTCAAATACGTAGTGATTTTTTTTCTATATGTTTTGCTTGTTTTCTATTATGTTCACTATTTATATCTTGTATTACTTCCCTGAGGTATATAAAACTATCAACTTATTCAATTTTGTCTCCAAAACTTGGGATTACATTTTCTGAAACATAAAATATTTAAAGAACGAAATTAAATGTACCGTTTGTTTATACTATCATTAAATCATTTTAAAATTTCATTCCCAATTTAAAACTTTCATTGGATTTCAAAGAATTCATTAAAATTTTAATAATTTATAAGGGGATTTTACTAAAATTCTGAACATGTTAAAATTGTAAGTTGATATTAAGTTCTGTCGTTTTTTTTCTTTGAAAAAGTAACGTACTGGAGATTGTTTTCCCTAAGGTAAATAATGTTGTTCATATAAATGTGATATATGTTCTAGTATAGTTTTCAGTGCATGATGTCGGTAAAGAATGTGACTTCAAGTAACTTTTCCCTGCTGAATATGGTGTATATTTAAGTACTCCTTGAATATAAACCACATCAAATACATAAATAAGTTCTCTGTAACCATACAGTAACTTTTTTATAATTAACGGCATAACCCCGTTAATTTCGCTTTACTGACCGTTGATTAAAACTGTATGCGTAAAATCTTTGTCTCTTTTTCTAATCGTTTCCATTAGTCTTTTGCTTTTCTTGTACAGTTCTTCTCGACCTCATAATCTATATTCTCCGTTTAATATCTTTGAGCCCATTATCTTGCGCAGGATTTTTCTCTCAAACTTTTCTTCTTCTCATAGACCAGCCATCCCGGTAATTTTAAGGCACTCATTTTTGCATTCAGACATACAGGTTTGACTAAGTTAGATAACTAAGCAAGATAATGATTTAGTTTTAACTCGGCTCTTTTTTACTTTCTCTTGCCTATATGAATATTTAGGAAGGAAAGTATTGTTTCCATGTCGATTTTTTTGAAATCGAATTTTCACCGGATCTACACGTTTTCAAACCCCCTGAACCCAAAAAACAGATTTTTAGCGATTGCTCTTTGCGTCTGTGTGTCTGAGTGTCTATGTGTATGTGTGAACAGAATATCTCAAGAACGGAACATTGTATGAACTTGAAACTTGAAACTTAAGTAACATACCACTACGGAACCCGACACGAACATTTTCATCAAAATCGGTCAACCGGAAATAGTAGTTTATTCGTGTAATTTTTCACTTTTTGCGATTTTCTCAAAAACTGGTCTTACAATTTTTTTTTAAAAATCGCCTGGTTTACTAAATTTTTTATGCTTTACAAGATACTGTAGGCGCCATGTTTGCTGAAATTCTTAATGAGACTTTTTTACGTAAAGAAATGGTCTTTTTAATATTATGGCTTTAATATGCATTTTAGCGCAAAAATTTGTATCTATGATAAAAATGTAGAATTTTAATATCCTACAACTTTTAATTCAAACATTTTTTTTGTATAACGCTTAGTTTAGCGGTAATTAGCGATTTTCAGTTTTTTCTCACGAATACGTGTGAAAAATCGATTTTTTTAAATTTCGGCCTTACTATGCATTTTACGACAAAATAGTGTATATAATCAAAGTTATAGGAAACTAAAAGATCTACAAGTTTTAGTTAAAAAGATTTTTGTATAACGTTTAGTTTAGTAATTAGCGATTTTCTGTTTTTTCTCACAAAAACGTGTCTAATCGATTTTTTTTAAGATTTCGGCCTTAATATGAATTTTACGACAAACGTTTGTATAATCAAAGATATAGGAAATTAAAAGATCAATAACTTTAACAAAAAAATTTCTGTACGGAGCCTAAATAGCGTGAAAAAGTGATTTTCCGTATTTTTAAGCCAAACTGAGGTCAATTTTCATTTTGCGTCTTTCACTTATGATTAAAATAAGGTTATGTTTTTGAGGTTAGTTTTTTGTTTATTTTTAATGTTTTATTATGAATTTTAGGTTATATTGTTAATTATTTTTATTGGCAAGAAAAAAATCATGTGAGCGTTTCACACCAGATTTTTAATGGAACAAAAACAGGGTTGGTGCTAAGAAATATAAACAAATATCTTAATGAAATATTTTACTTTTTTTAAGGAGGTTTACCTTTATTTTACACCAAAAAATGTTTTTGTTCCAACTTAATCTCCATTACTTTCTTACAAAGATGGTATAATTTGTTTTATCTTCGGTAGTTGCTAACATTATAAAATTAAATATATTAATAATATATAGGGTGTCATACCGGTAAGAAAAAACTAAAAATTTTGTTTTATCGTTTTTCGCAAATTATGTTTTTGCGTGTAGTTTAACACTAAAACAAAAATAACTTTTGATTTATAGAACGTAGACCTGTAACTTTTTTATTGAATTGTTCACATTTTCACATTCTGTGACCTGATAGAGCCTATTTTACTGTAATCTTTATGTAGAATTTTTAAAATTGGCTCAATTACAAAAACCTGAAGTAAATGTTTGCTTACAAAGGATATTTAAAAAAAGATTCCTACAGATCACAGAGAAGAGTTTTCGCTTTAATGTGACATAATTTTAAATAAATTTGATTAAATAATTAAAAAGATATGTTCGTTCTAAGACTGCGCATTTTGGTTTATTGTAGGGTGCGGGTTAATATTTTTTAAACTTACGATTCTGTTTTGAATGCTATTACGCGTACTATTTTATTGTGTTAAAAAGTTTATTGCTTAGAGCATCAATGAAGTATTAAAAATTAAGGTAGACTCCCCCCCTTAAAATGTCTAATTGTTTTAGATCGACGGATAAATGATGAGCTGTTTTACGCTAGCAACAGTAATTGCTGTTATTGGATACAGTTATGCCGTATCAGCGTCCAGTATTCTAATGATAACTATGGGTGGAACAAAAAGCCATAAGGTAAGTTTTAACTTAAATATAATTTCGTTTTTTTAATTTCCTTTTTTTGGAACCTATTAGACCTATAGGTGTTTAAAAATAACGAAACTCGATTTTAGATAACTCCTCCTCCTTCTCCTCCTCCACCTCCTCCTCTTCCTCATCCTTCTTCTTCTTCTTCCTCCTCCTCCTTCTCCTTCTCCTCCTTCTTCTCCTCCTCCTTCTTCTCCTCCTTCTTTTCCTCCTCCTTCTTTATTTGTCTTGTCCCGGTCTCAGTCTTGTCCCGGCAACATATTACGTTTTAAAAATACTGTCCGTCTGTAACTTGATGGCCTCCCGCAGAGAGGGGCAAAATCGGCCCGCTATTAGCCTTCTCAATAAGATTTCATTGTGTACTACTACTAACTAGTACACTGGAATTGGTACATAATGAAGTGTTATTGAGAAGGCTAGTAACGGGCAGATTCTGCTCCTCTCTGCGGGAGGCCATCAAGTTATAGACAGACAGTATACTGCTCCAATCCAATAATATCTCCCGAACCGTTCAGCAGAGTTGTCTTATTCTTACACCAGTAGAAAAGGCAATTTTACCAATTCACTCATGAAAAACTAAATTTACCCTAAAAATGGAGCTGTCTGATTCTTGCACTGGCATTCTCGTTTGCTCTAAATAGGAACACTTAAAGTTCGTAATTAGTTGTCTGAATTTGAAGCAATGTTTCCCCTTTTAGATTTCAAATTAATGGATTTCGCACGGCAATCCATTATTTTCTAGTGTGAATCATACCAGCAAATGTATTATTAAAATTGTATGGAGCTTCTATTATAAGATTGTATAGATCTTTTGTATCAATTCACTTTCAGTAAACAATTGACTTCATCTAACCCCGCAGGAAATTTGATTTTCTAAGTTTGTAATGTAAACAAGTGTGGGTTGAATAATTTAGTTACCGTACGTGATTTAGTAGTACACGATGAATAGTAAAATAGGGAATAGTTAATTTGTAAGCTGCAATAGTTAATAAAATAATAGTATTAAAGTAAGTTAAATTAAATACTATACAGTAAGCTTTAAACATTAATTTAATGGTATAAATTGGTTACAGATTCCATTTGCTTCTCTAGGCAAAGGTTTGATCAATAAAGGACACAATGTTACACTAGTGAGTGCTTTCCCTAATGAAAACGTGCCTTCATTATCTTTAATTGAGGAGATTACTCCAATTGGGTTTGTTCTTTATGTCAAGAAATTCACTGATTGGGATATTTTAGGTCCAAAATTAAACGGGGAAGAACCTGTTCCAATTATTGATATTTTCAAATATGGATATCAGGTAAATAAAAATTATTTCTAAAAACAAATATTTGTTTCGTAAATGTATTTTGTGCATTTCTTGTTGTTTAGGTCAACAGCCGGTAGGCTGGTTAACCTCTAGAGGTTTTACTAAGTAAAACGAGGTGTGAGGTGGTTTACGATTGCGTTCCTCACTGAGTTGAAAGCTTATCAGCATGCCAGGCCCTCTTTAAAGCATCCACTTTCCATTCTGCCAATGACACCTTCACTTCATTTACCACAGGGTCTGGCTGTATAGTGAAATTCATTACTCTGAGAGGAGATAACCTGACTAGTGTCTTTTACACTTCTACCTCTTCTGTTCTTAAATAGTTCAGTCATTTAATTGGCTGACTATGTGATAAGAAACAGAACTATTTGCTGTAGCCCTGGTACCAACAGATCGAGTGCAATTAATTATTTATAACTTCACCTGCCCGTTATGGGCAAGTGTATTTCTTATGAATTTTATAAATAAGTTATGAGTGAAAGTAGATATAAAGCTGTAGCCTACTTAAGTAAATTTTTTCTTTTTCAAATAACTTTTTTTTAAATGCATAATGTGTTATAAATAACAATAAATGCAACTTATCAAATAGATACAACTCATGAAAAAATTACAACTTACTATTGTAATTAACAAATTATAACATGAAAACATATTATACTGTTCTTAATTAATATTAACAATCAAAATTATATACTTTTTTTTTTTAAATAAATAAAAATAAATAAGAAAAAAAATAACAAAAACCTCCTTTAAAACGAAAAACAAATAAGAAGTAATAAATAATAAGCACATGATTCCGAAATATATGTACACCGAACTTTTCTGGAAATAATTCGAAACGTTCATTCAGTAATTTACAACATACACACTCAAACACGACAGTCATCTACAGAATACTAACATTAAAATATTTACAACTTTAAAATCACACTATTAGAATCAGCCTGTGAGATCCAGTACTGTAGCACGTTTTAGCCTATTGACATCATTACTGTTGTCTAAGAGATTCAGCGCTAAGTGATTTACATGGTTGTTTAGACGTTCGATGTATTTACAACTGAAACTCCGTATTTCTTCTCGTACCGTCTGCACATCCATATCGCGATCTATATCGGCATTGGTAATATACCACGGTGCAATCAGTAAGGTCCGCAGAACTTTTGATCGAAACCGTTGCAGAATCTCGATGTTTGAAGTTGATGCCGTCAGTAAGTAAATTTAACATAAAAAATTAGTGTTGCAATAAGAAATACTAATGTTTAAAAGTAAGAGCAGCATTAGAGTTATGTCTTAAAATAATTGTTATTCTTAGAAAATAAGGGTAGCAATTAGTTTTATTTTTCTTATGATAATGTAATTCTTAGGTATTTTAAAATTGAATGAAGTTGTTCGTTATTCTAAGATTAATTACAATTAAAAAAAAACGTATATAACATATTGTGACACTTATCTGTAAGGTCTGTTCCAGGATCTGGGTAAATTAAATAATTAACACACTAAAGTTTAAAGTTACAACTAAGAATTACAATTAAATAAGTGACCAAAATCTACAAGTATATTACAATTAAATTATTTAATAAATATCAAACTAATTATAATTAACTAATACTATAAATTACTTAACCAATTTACATAAATTATACTTACAAAAACGATACAGAATAAATCAAAGTTAAAAAATCTGGTGTGAAACACTCACACAACTTTCTCTTGCCAGAGCAAATAATTAACAATAAACCTAACATTAGAAATAAACAAAAAACTAACCTCAATAAACATAACCTAACTTTAATCATATTTGAAAGACTCAAAATGAAAATCGATCTCAGTTTGCCTTAAAAATACGGAAATCACTCTTTCACGCTAAACTAGGCTCTGTAGAGAAAAATGCTATGCATAAAAGTTGTAGTTCTTTAAATTTTCTATAAATTTTATTTATACATTTCTGTCATAAATTGCATACTAAGGCCGAAATCTTAAAAAAATCGATTTTTTACATGTTTTCGTGAGAAAAAACAGAAAATCGTTAATTACCGTTAAACTAAGCGTTATACAAAAAAAATATTTGAATTAAAAGTTGTAGAATTTTAAATTTTCTACATTTTTTATTATATAAATTTTTGCGCTATAATACATATTAAAGCCGTAATCTTAAAAAAAACGGTTCTTTTACGCAAAAACAGCCTCACCAGGAAATTCAGCAAACATGGCGCCCACCCTTTCTTGTAGAGAATAAAAGATTGAGTAAACCAGGCGGTTTTTAAAAAAATTGTAGGAGCTGTTTTCGAGAAAATCGCAAAAAAGTGAAAAATTACACGAATAAACTACTACTTCCGGTTGACCGATTTTGATGAAAATGTTCGTGTCGGGTCCGGTAGTGATTTGTAACTTGAGTTTCAAGTTTCAAGTTCGTACGATGTTCCGTTCTTGAGATATTTTGTACACACACACAACACACACACACACACACACAGACCAATCGCTAAAAACATGTAATATATTGTTTTTTGGGTTCAGGGGGTCTGAAAACGTTTAGATCCGGTGAAAACTCGATTTCGAAAAATCGACATGAAAACAATACTTTCCTTCCTACATATTCATATAGGCAAGAGAAAGTAAAAATAGACAGTTATTTGCTGTAACGTTGACCTTTTCCAACGTACTGGTATGCACTATGGAATACGTTCACTGAATCACAGACAAAACGTAAACTGACTCACTGAACCACTTGCGTCGCTTGTATAGCTGGGCTAATGGAGAGTTCGAGAAAAGATTTTCCATGTAATAATAAAATACAAAATCTTTCTAACGGCTTTTGGATAAATCTTAACAACTGTAAACAAATAAGGATTGAATAGAACGTGTTACAAAAATGCCAATTATCTAAATAGGTACCCAACTTGACTATTTCACAATACCTGTACAACAATGGCTACCTTTAAAATAAAAACCGTTTACTAGACACAATATTTTTAACTATTTCTCGGAAAACCCTATTTACTAGCCTACTCTCATTATTCAGCCTATGTTAACATTTTTAAACTCTTGGTCATTTTCAAACACTCTTCCCTTTTCGATATTATCACAATATTTAAGGGGGGAATCTACATGAAAAATGCTTTAATAAATTTTTTTTTGTAGTTTTTTTTCGCTTTGTCGAATCTCTAAAGTGTGCTCTTTAAAATGGTATCACCATTTTTACTGTTTGTTTACTAATAAAATTTAAAAATAATAAAAGACGTAAATGTTTACGTCTTTTTATTTTTTTTTTATTTTTTTTTTTTTTATTGAGTGATGATGCCTACATAATGCCTACATTATTACTATATTACAGGTACTTACGTGCCAGAGTTAAGTGTCAATTGCGTGGTCTTTTTTTAATTCACTTTATCAAACAACTTGTCGGAAAATAAACTGTTAATCGCAAGTTCGGTAGTTTTATAATTAGAGCGCTGACCTGATCAATTTGCAAATTTTTTTTAGTTAATATAGACCTAAATCAAATTTAAATAGTAGGGTTAAATAGTAGTATTTACTACTTAATGTAAATATATAATTTTATTTGTTAGCAATTAATTGACCACACGTATTAATCGATTTCTTGTAACAAAAAATAACTGAGTGTTGGTATTAAAGTGATTGAAACAAATAAATGCATTAGTTTTAAGTTATATACGAGTATTTAAGTAAATTGTTAGGCTTTCGTAATATGTGGAGTCAATGTTTTTGAAAAGACTAGTATGGTTACGGCTGCCATGCGCCGAGCTGCATTTCCACACACTGTAGGCCTACTGCTTTTAATATGCTCTTTAAGAAATGTTAAGCACAAAGTCTGCCAACATTTTTTGGGAGGCTGTACTCTCGTGGTAAAAAAAGGTTGTTTAAAGATTGCTGCTTTAATATGGATTTTTCGAGCAGAAGTTGTATTTAATTTAAAAAAAAAAAATTATATCAAACTTTTTTTCTACAATGCTTAATTTAGTGTCTATTAGTAATTTTCTGTTTTTTGGTCATTGAAATAGATAAATTTATGAGATTTTTTAGATTGTGGACTTAGCATACAATTTATAACAAAAGTATGTTACCAAAATTATAGAAAATTAAAAGATCTAAAAAATGTTTTTTAAGAATTTCTACAGAGCCTAATTTAACGTCAATTAGTGACTTTCCGTATGTTTAAGTCCTAGAGAGGTTGATTTTCATTTCACGTCATTCATTCATCATTAAAATTACCTAAGTTATGTTTATCATTTTACATTTTTACTTTTGATTTAGCATAGGCCTTTATTTTTGTTATTTACATTTGCAAGATAATCCGTGTGTGTTTCATACCGGATTTATTTTATTTATAATGTAAATTTTCCCTAAAAATTTCTTAATAATACTGTATTTGTTTTGAAAAACCATTATTTTAACGAGATCATATAAGAGATTATATTATCCCCACAAGGGTATGACAAAATTTGTAATAAATAATTAAATTAATATTGTATTCATTATTGGTGTTGCATCAGCTTTCAAGTTTGATTTTATTATTTTTCCATTTTACCTTGTCCCCTATTTCATTCAATAAAACATTATTCACATTTATACATTATGGTTTTTATTTAATTAATATATTTTCATAATTACAATCACAAGTTTCATTGTTTAAGTGCAATTCTAAAATAATACTCCTGTTCTTAATACTGTTAAATCAACTCACTGGTTTAATTTGATTTGAATATTAAAAAAAATCTAACAACAACAATTTATATGTATTAACATTTAACGTCCTTCTTATATAACTATGTATTTTTCAACTTTAAGTAAGTTCTCTTCTAATATTAATATATTTTTTAGAACGAATGTGGGACCTACTAGCTGGCTTGATATTCAGCCCCACACTAAAATAATTTACAATTTTTATTTCTTCTTCTTAGTTGCCTAGTAACCATATTTTGTTAATGAAAATTAAATAATTTTTAAATATTTTATCTTAATCAGCTGGAATTATTTATATTTATTTCAATAGACTCAAATATAAACAACTCCAGATGTCCATTAAATTTGTCTTATTACAATCAAATCCTACTGTTATTAAAAATAACTGCAGATATGTTATTTATTTTCTTCTTTTTTGTATTTATTTAAAAATATTTTAGCATTTTTAAAAAATAAAATAAAATATTTAGAACTGTATACAGGGAAATTTTAAAATATTTTCTTTATAGAAAAATATTTTGATTCGTTAACGAATCTAGCGGAACTGTACTGTATTACTTGTGCTATGGAGCAAGATAACATTTTTCTTCTTGCAATATTATTGAAATAATTACTTAATATTCCAGGAAAATATATCATTAAAAATATATTACAATTATTTTAATAACAACGAATAATAAAAATAGTATTTCCTTATAAACATAATATAAAACAAATATAGATCCAATTTTTTGTGTTTTAATTAAAACAAAATAAATTGTGGCAAAAATAAAATTAAAAAGAATGAACTGTTAAATTTGTTATTAGAAATCTCGTAACATAAATTTAATTGACAGATTTATCTTTTGTGTACTTATTTGTTATTGTAAGGTGATTCAAAAATATGGTGTCATGATTTACTTCACTGGTTATTAAACTGATATATTAATAAATGATAGTAAAGTTTAGCCTGCAAATAATAAATTTAGGCAAAGTCGTAATAGTTTTGTATCGTACTGCTATTTTGTGCCCATAACAGGCAGGTGGAGTGTTGAATTATTTGCACTCGATCTGCTAATTCCAGGGTTACAAAAAATAGTTTTTTATTATTACATCATAGTCATTAAATTATATGGCTAAAGCAATTAAGAACAGAAGATGTAGAGGTGTAAAAGACACAAATTATTTGTCTCCTCTGAAAGTAATGAATTTCATTTGATTTCGAGACCCTGTGGTGAGTGATATGAAGATGTCATGTAGATGCTTTTCAGAAGGGCTGGCTTGCTGACAAACATACTTTTCCACTCAGTGAGTGGAAAACTTTATACACTACATAAATTTTGTTGTAGCATAGCTTTCGTTTTAATTTATTTACCTAAGTAAAACAAATATTAAAATAAATATCATAATTATATAATTTTGTCCACAATTTTGCTTATCAAAGTAGTGAATATTGTTTTCAAAAGTATAGAAATTTAGGTCTTAACACGGTTTAGGGGTTAGCAGGCATACCCCCTATAGATTTGCTAGTCTGGGAAAGAAGTGAGATATCTCAGGGACTGAAAGCTGGAGAGACTACAATGTCTTAGATAAAGAGAGAGGCCAGAGATAGACTTCTCAGGAGGTGGCAGGAGAGATGGGATGAAGAGTTCTCCAGTCGATGGACACATAGATTGATTCCGGATGTAAAAAAATGGCTGGTTAGAGGGTAGAGGGAGGTTGGTTATTACCTTACACAGGCATTGACGGGGTATGGTTGCTTTTGGGTGTATCTTCACCGGTTCAAACGATCAGATGAAGCCAGGTGTCAAAATTGTGAGGCAGAGAAAGAGAACGCTGAACATGTGATTTTCGATTGTAGAAGATGGATACCATAGAGGAAAGTTCTCGGGACCAAGTTTGAGTCACTGATTTCTCCGGAAAATCTCGATGATTTTATGATTGCAGAAGAAGAAAGATGGAAGCCCATTGATGAGTTCATCCAAAAGGTGATGAAGAGCAGAGAAGCCTAGCTGTGTTAGTCTGAAAATGGGTGATAAGAAGAGAAATAGTTGAGATAACGTTACTTTATTAGCTGTATAAAGCTAATAAAAAACCTCCGGCTTGTTGTGAAGTTATGCCTAACGGTGATCCCACGGCAATTCGGGATGGGATACAATCAAACTGAGAGGTTTTAGCGAATAGTAGCATTCGGCAGAGCTCCGCATATCCCAGCTGAATCAAGTTTAGAATATCTCAAAATGAAATTAAACAAAAATTATTTTAATCTTGTAAATTAATAATTTTTATTTAATATCTTTATCATTTATGAATCACCCTGTAGGTTGTCCTTTTTTTAATATTTTCCGTTCTCTCTCTCTCTCTTAAAATCAATTAAGTCCATCTTAATACTCTTTCAATTACTATGCAATTTATTTATGGTTTTTGTTTCCCTGCAGCAACAATTTGTTAGCAAAATATTTTCGTTAAAAATTTCATTTTATTTTTAATATCTAGTTTGTTTTAATGATGTATGGATTTTGTAAGCTTCTGTCTTAGTGAATATATTTCCGATTTTGTTAACGTTATTTTGCATCCTGTTCACTCAGGTGAATATAAAATGGGAGTGTATTGTGAATATAAATAACTCGATTCCAGATTTTCAATGAATTTAAATTTTTTTATATTTTTCTCTAAAATTGTATTTTTGATTAGATATTTGTATGCGTTAATATTTGTACCCACCAGATTTGTCTAGTGGTGAAACCGTCGCCGCGAGTTAGTTGCTAACAGGTGACTCGCGGCGATTATTACTTTCTCTTGCCTATATGAATAAATAGGATGGAAAGTATTGTTTTCATGTCGATTTTTCAAAATCGAGTTTTCACCTGATCTACACGTTTTCAGACCCCCTGAAACTAAAAAACATGTTTTTAGCGATTGGTCTGTGTGTGAGTGTGTGTGTGTGTGTGTGTGTGTGTATGTGTGTGTTGACTTAAGTTAGACACCACAAACCGGAAAAAAGAGTTTCCGGTTAAAGTAAAGTTGAAACTTAAGTTAGACACGACAACCGGACTCGACGCAAATATTTTCATCAAAATCCGTCAGTAGTAGTTTATTCGTGTAATTTTTCTTTTTTTACGATTTTCTTAAAAACGGTTCCTACGATTTTTTTTTAAAATCACCTCATTTACTAAAATTTGTATGCTCTACAAGATAGGATAGGCGCCATGTCTACTGAAATTCTTGGCGAGGCTGTTTTTTTCGTAAAAAAATTGTTTTTTTGAGATTGGGACTTTAATAAAAAATACATTTTAGCACAAAAATGTATAATACTAAATTTGAAGAGAATTTAAAATCCTACAACTTTTATTTCAAACATTTTTTTGTATAATAAACATTATACAATCAATTTAGCGGTAATTAACAATTTTCTGATTTTCTTTTTCATGAAAACGTGTGAAGAATCGATTTTTTAAGATTTCAGCCATAGGTGTTTTTTAATTTATTGTTTTTTTCAACTAAAACATTATTTGCAAATAAATATTAATAAATTTAAAAAAACTTAATCGCCGCAATTAAAATAAGGTTAAAAATTTAATTTAAAAAATAAAAATATCTGGTAGATATTTTTATCTACAATTTTCTCGTGTCAAAGTAAATAATTAAAAACGTAACATAATTTTATTAATGAGTAAATGACGCTAAATAAAAGTGAACTTTTTTTGGACTTAAAATATAATGGAAAATTATTAATTCATGTTAAACTAAGTTTATGCAGAAAAAATTAAAATAAAAGTTTTAGGTTTATAATTTTCTATAATATATAAATAAATTTTCATAAATTTTGCAGTGACTCAGCTTTCGTTTCAATTTATTTATTGAAGTAAAACTAATATCGTTAATGTAATTAATAGTCTCACGTTTTTTATTAATATTTATTAGGTGTTTTTTAATGTATTACATCCTAATAACTCTTAAATTTTGGTCAGCGAGGGATAGCCCATGTGACAAGCTGTCGGGTGAATCAAGAATCCCGACAGTGTTACAAAGTTACATCGGACTCCCGATCACAGAAAATTTTCCGTACTCATCCTCGTTTCGGGTCGTTATTATAACAATTTTTAATTACTGTTTGTATTTTGTTACCTGTGGTGTAGATATTTTTTATTGTTTATTTTACAATTTGAATTAGGTGCCGCACTTGATGCTTAACTTTAGTTAACTTAGGTGTTTTTCTTTTTGTAGTCTGGATTACAAAGTGACAAATCTCAAAAAAACGAAATTTGAGTTAGATCGCCTATGGATGTGTCTTGGTGTACTCTGCACCATCACGAACTGACGTATCTATATCTTCGTTATTGACAAAGATGCGACCAATAATGTTTCTGCGTAACTTACAAAAAGTTATGGATAGGATATCACGTACCTTTCACGTACCTCTGTCGTTTGCTGAGATATGTCACTTTGTAAAACTTGAAGTGATTCCTATCTCTGACGTATCTGTAGATTCGTCAGTTTGTGATGCGGTCACTTACGTATTGAAACCGAAACCGTATTTGACGTATTCGAATAAAGAGGCCTACCTAATTAAATAAAACTAATTAATAAAATTGGCATTTATATAGGTATCTCCTTGATAGGGTCTGGTAGCAATCGTCACGATTTATTTTAAGATATTCTTGCTCCATGCACAAAATACTAGCATCGCATATGTACAGGGTTGCATTATGTAGAATATATAAAAAAAACAATAATCATCATGTATTTATTGGTATTCATTTTCGATCAGGATACTTTTATCCTATAGAGATACGTCATTTGTTTGAATTACATAATATGTTGCACTGGATCAGGTACTGTCGTAACTCGACAATTAATACATTATTGATAAAAATCAATAACTTACATAATTACAATATAAATATTAAAAAAGAAAATTTTTGTAGATTATTTAAAGAATTAATTGCGGTTTTATTGTAAAGAAGTGCTGAGATGTAGGATAGAGAACTTAACGCAAAACTTTAAACGGCTTCCCTAGAAAAACATATTTTTTTAGATACGACGGGTTGTGATGTAGCTGACGATATTCGGGTATCATTTTTTTTAAAACGACGTTCACTTGGTGCGTGGGTACCCCTCATTTTCTCTGCTCACATATCAGTGGGCCTTTACCAAAAAAATTAAATCAATCTCAATCACTTGTCTAAGTTCTTAAAACTGATCTTGATAATTGTTACAAATTATCTAATCAGTAAAAATGACAGAACGGCACCTTTTAAACATGAATTGTTGTAAAGAACTATCATATTTTAGGTTTTGTTTCAATCCTTGAACGTGAGCTACCGACTGCAGTAGATTATTTTCAGTAGGTCACGAAAATGAGAAGGTATGGTACCATTCTGTTTCTAACTTATTCGTTAATGTTAACTTGAAAAATATTTGGTTATATAAAATAACTCTAAATATGTTACCAATTATTGTTATAGTCTAAGTAAATTAAACAAATTCCGTTGTTGTTGTTTAGGTCATCAGCTGGTTAAATCAGCTTGGTCAAAGGCTGGTTTGAACCTGTAGAGGTTTTACTAAGTAAAGCGAGGAGTGAGGTGGTTTACCGTTACCTTCCTCACTGAGTAGAAAATTATGCTTATCAGCATGCCGGGCCCTCTGAAAAGCACATATTTTCCACTCTGCAAATGACACCTTCACTTCATTCACCACAGGGTCTGGCTGTATAATGAAATTCATTACTTTCAGAGGAGACAACTCCGATTATTGTCTTTTGCACCTCTACCTCTTCTGTTCTTAAATGATTCAGTAATTTAATTGGCTGACCATGTGATAAGAAACAGAACTATTTATTTTAGCCCTGCAACGAACAGATTGAGTGTAAATAATTTGACATTCCACCAATCCGTTATGGGCATACAAATTCCATGTATTTGAAACAAATTCCATGTAGGCTATATGAAATAGGTGGTAAGGGAATATGTCAGGTGCGGCGGTACCACCCATTCGGTTCCGTCCATTCGCGTATTGGTGTTCGTTAAAACAAATTGGCCTCTCGGTCGCCTTTTCGGTTTATAACAATTGACTTTGATCTGTATGTAAAGTAACATACATGTAAAGTAAAAGACAATATCCGTTAGAATTTACAAATTTTCAATACCTTATGAATTAATTAACAGATTACTGATTGACATATTCTTTATTATTCTATAATACACAATCTTTTTAATTATAACGAAATAATAAATTAAAAATTGTAATTTAATTTTAATTTATTTGTTTCAGGCTTGTGAAGCATTACTATCTGATCCAGAAACAGAAACTCTTTTAACCAGAAAATTTGATTTGTTAATATTAGATGGAGCATATCCAGAATGTGCATTAGGACTGGTACAACATTTCGGTGTACCATTTATGTACATAAATACAGTTGGATTTTACACACAAACATTAAGCATGGCCGGTAATCCTTCATTTTATTCTGTTACACCATATTTGGGGTTACCATTTTCTAATTCTATGTCACTTATTGAAAGAATTAGAAATACTTTTTGGCATTTGACATTAGCAGTAATTCATTTTATCATGGTGAGTCATTTATTAATTATTACTTGGTGGTGGTAAATTTTCATGAGTTTCATTAGGCAACATAATTAATTCATTTACAAAATTAAATGATTTTAAATTTAGAAAAAAATTAAACTGTTACCATAAATATGAAAAAATATTAAAAAGAAACCTCAACAATCATTGAACTCCAACCTATTTTTAGTGCAAATGTGTTTAATATAGGAATGGAACTTTCCAAGAACGTGTTGTTAAACCAAATATAATAATAATAATAATAATAATAATAATGTTTTTTGCTGAGGTCATCAGCCGAAATATTGGTTTGACCCTCTAGAAGCTTTACTAAGTGAACCGAGGTTTTTTACTATGTCTTCCTAGCTGAATTGAAAAGTATGCTTATCAGCATAACCGGCCTTTTAAAATGCATATACTTTGCACCCTGCAAATGGCACCTTCACTTTATTCACCACAGGGTCTGGCTGCATTACTCTGAGAGGAGATAACTGTGATTAGTGTTTTTTACATATCTACCTTTTCTGTCGTTCGTGCTTCAGTTAGTTCTGTCAGTAAACAGACAAAACTATTTTTTGTAGCCCTGGAAGTAGCAAATCAAGTGCAAATAGTTGAACACTCCCCTTGCTTACTGTTGGCTAAAACTAATAATAATAATAATAAATCGTTTTTTATTTTTTTATTTTACATTCTATTGCTCTTTATGAATAGTTGTAGAGAAGGAAAGTATTCTTTTCATGTCACTTGTTGTTAAACGAGTTTTCACCGGAAATACGCATTTTCAGGTTCCTTGAGTGTGTATGTGTGTGTGTGTGTGTGTGTGTGTGTGTGTGTGTGTGTGTGTGTGCGCGCGTGTGTGTGTGTGTGTGTATGTGTGTGTGTGTGTGTGTGTGTGTGTGTGTGTGTGTGTGTATGAACAAAATAAATCGTACAAAGTTAAAACTTAGAGCTTAAGTCAGGTACCACAAAGGAAGAAAAAATATCGATCAACTGGAAGTAGAAGTTTATTCGTACAATTTTTCACTTTTTATATTTTTTTTTCAAAAATGGCTCGTAAGAATTTTTTTTTAAACCGCTTCATTGAGGTACTACATTATTTATTCCTTGCATGATGAAGTAAGCGGCATGTCTACAGAAATCTTTGTGGGGCTGTGCTCTCATAGTAAAAAGCTTTTTTTAAGATTTCGGCCTTAATGTGCGTTTTGGGGCACATGTGTATGTATTAAAGTTGTAAGAAATGTAAAAACCCTACAACTCTTATTTCAATAATTTTTTGTATACAACACTTGATTTAGCGTCAAAATCGATTAAAAATTTGATTTTTTTTAATATCGGGTGTAGGTATGCATTTTACGACAAAAATGTGTATTATTAAAGTTACAGGAAATTCAGAAATCTACAACCTTTATTACAAGAATTTTTTCAACAAAGCCTAATTTAACGTCAATATTAGTGATTTTCCATATTTATAAGTGGTACGGACATTGATTTTCATTTTGCCTAATTCACTCATGGTCAAAATTAGGAGTTTTTTTATTTTAAATTGTTTACTAATGATTAAAAATCTATATTTTTTCTTTACTTCATTCATGTCTTCTAACAATTTCGTCTTTTTTCTTTTTTTGCATCCGAGGCAGCGAGAAAAACTCATGCTCACTCCCTCACGATAAGGAGAAATAGTGTTGGATTCAGTTGAGGCGTCCTCGTCCAGTCTCAAGGAGGCCGCGACCGCCTACCAACCAAAAACCGGCCGCCTGGCTACTTGATCCGACATCAGCAAAGAACCCTCCACCTCCCTCGGAACTGTTTATATAATACTAGAAGGGAAATGTCGGGTTAAAAAAAAATTACATAATGTTAGCGGGGCGTGGAAGGGAACCGTAGCCTAATTCCCCTCTCGCTGTCACTGACCAACACTCACTCTCTCACTTTCATTTACCTCTTTCATCACCAGCTCTCAAGAAAATAAATGAGCTTACTTTATGAGATTGGGACAGGATTGTTTACGGTGGGAGAGGACAAACCCACTGATCTCTAGATGTCTCCTCCCTCCGCCGACACTCTCACCTTTCTTCTCAGATGTCTCCATTACTTCATGGCCAAAATAGGGAAATCGTTCAAAGATATGCGCAATGAACTTTTCCTCTTCACTGTCGAATAGTCAATATTTCGGCACTTCACGAAGTTTAAACCTCGTCGAATATGCCCCAAAGTAACCATACCCTGTTGAAAATTGCGGTAATTAATGGGTGGTACACCAAATATCCTCCTTATCCACACCTCGACGTTCGGAATGAACCTCCTTGTCCACTTCCCGACCCTAACTTCACTCCATCTCCTCTGCCACATGCTGAGTAATCGATTCAACATTCCTCTTTATTAACGCAAGCTCGCTGCTCTTCCCTTCCGCATGCCACCACATCCCATGAAGGCATCCCCCAAATCACCAGGGGTGCCTCTGTTTATACAGTTCCGTAGTTGCCCTTTTTTTAAACATTCTGTATTTACCTCTGACGTAAGGCATTCAAATTCAGCAGTTTTATAACAAACATTTCATAAATTAGCAATTTTAATTCGTTTAGGTATCTTTTCAACAGTATAATTATGTAAATAAGTAAATATTTTCATTCCAGTTCTAAAATACTTGATACCGGTTGTAATAGTATTTTCTCATATGATACTTTACTAAGGTTGTTGTTTACCACAGTTTCTACACCACATAGAGTTCTACTAAACACATTTGTTACTTCAAAGAGAAAGATAGAGAGAGGAATATTAACAGCTGCATCGTCCTGAGACTAAAATTTTGTATTACTAGACTTAAAATAGGTCAGCCATGTTGTATGGCTTATATGTTTTACTTCATTTTGTGTATTAAATAATAATTAAATTTGTTTAATTAAAATAAACATATTTTATTTAGTTAAAATAATTAACGTCAAAGGAAAGTAGCGTGTTAAAATGAATTTATGTTTTACCTAAATAGTTCCTTTTAAGTTGATACATTAATTAATTAACTCGTATTTAAGAAACAAACCAAAATAATTTTCGTTGTATTTTTCAACTAGACTTAAGAATTTGAATACTTATCAGTACACAAAGTATCCTTAAAAACTCTTTTCTCTTGGAAATGGAATTATCATTATGTTCAATCATGAGTAAACAATTTAATCTATTTTCTTACTTTAATCGTAAGTAAATGACGCGAAATGAAAATCAACTTCTGGTTGATTTAAAAATAAGGAAAATCGTCGATTGACGGTAAGCTTTGTAAAAAAACCTTGAAATGAAATGTGTAAGTTTTTTATTTTCTATACCTTTAGTTATTAATTTTATAAACATTTTAGCATGTAAGAAAAAGTTGTGTGAGAGTTTCACACCAGATATTTTACTTCATCATTTTAACTTATAATTTCTTTCATTAGGTCAGAGGTTTTCTTGAATCAGTTTTAAAAAATCATCTCGGAGCGGCAATTACACCGCCATATATATTGTCTCGTAATGTAAGTTTCATTCTTCAAAATGGTCATGCAACACTAACATATCCAAGACCTTACCTACCAAATGTAGCGGAAATTGCATGTATGCACTGTACAAAGGCACGAACGTTACCACAGGTATGTGAACATCTTGATTTTAATCTCCTTGTATAAGTTACGACTGTTAAACAAAACAGCATAATTTTAAACTATTTAAATCTTACAATTGCTGTAGATAAATTCACTTTTAGTACCTTCGTCACTGAGTGGAAAAGTATGATTATCAGCACAAAATGGCTGTAAAATGATGAAATTCATTACCCTCAAAGGATATAACTGTGACTTGTGTCCTTTAAATCTCGTTTTCAAACTAAGAATAAACTCACTTTCTGCATTCGAGCAAAATTATTAATCATTAAAAACATTTCCTTTGTTTGACTCCCTATGAAAGATACAAGAGGATTTAGTTAATTTAACATATATTAAAATTGGTCAGTGATAATTTAGCAATACAATAGACTTAACACATAGATCAGAATCTCTCTATAGTGATAGGATATTTTAATACCGTTGTAAATAGGACAAACATACCATTATTTTAGTTAACCAAATAGATTTTGTAATGAAACAAAAGATTAGGTAGTGTGTTAGCGCATGTAATTTAATCTATTGCATTGTTCTTCGCCCGATTTCATTGATTAAATTTAAACAAATTTTAAACACCAACAAATGATTACATACACATACAAACAAAGTGGTTTAGTAATTTTATATCTCCAAATATCATGATCCTGAAGATTTTCTTTTAGTTATGATGCCTACATAAGCTTAACCCTTTATAGGTCTTTGGTAAGTATATTTACCACTGTCAATTAGGTCGATTTTATTTAAGAATAAGCTGTGCAGTTGGACTGTATTGGTATTTTATTGTTTTATAGATGTTTTTCTGGTAAGTAGGCTATCCACATTTAGAAATTAGCGCCCAGCGACCATTTGCTTCGTGAGTTCCACAAATATGGTAAGGATTCATTACAGCGTATGCTACCGTGTTGTTTTGTTGTTACTTTTGTACATTGCTTAGAAAATTCGAGTTTTTTTAGGGAAAACACAAATTAATTTATGCTAGTATAAAGTTTAGATTAGCTTTTCTAGAATTTTTTGGTTAGGCCTATATATAGGGTGATTCAAAAAGAGCGCCGGTTTTGATATATCAAATTAAGAGATTTATTTTATTGAAAAACTGAAAATAAATACATCAACAAGTTCATCTTACCTTCCGATTTCATGTATGAAAAATGATGTCATGCATGTGTCCTTCTCTACTGCGCTGGCACGCATCAACTCTGTCCATGAAATTGGATATTACTGCACGACAAGTTTCGACTTCCATTTGCCCGATAACCCGTCGAATTTCCTCCTTCAAGTCATTGATGTTTCGGGGTTTATTGGCATACACCAATGACTTCAGATGACCCCAAAGATGAAAGTCACAAGGCGTCAAGTCACACGACCTTGGTGGCCATTGATGGTCGGAATTACGAGAAATGATGCGATCCTGGAACCGTTCGCGGAGCAACAACATTGTTTCTCGTGCAGCAACTGAATTTTATTCGGGTGATATTGGAGATCGTACCGAAGAATTCTCCGTACAGAAGAACATCGTAAACCCAATTGTTGAGAACGGCGACGTATTGATTTTGCTGGGCTAACAGCCACACTGTCACGAACCAACGCAACGTTCTGCTCAGTTCGGCCAGAACGACGACGTCCAGAACTTTTAAGGTCGACTGTTGAACCCGTCTCAAAAAACTTTTTCATGAGCCTGCGAACTGTTGATTCATTTGGTGCTTCATTACGTCCTAGAGTACCGCGAAGTCGCCTGACAGTAGCCGCATAACTCTCTCCACTCTGGTAAAATGTTTTGACGATTAACACTCGTGCAATAGTAAACTTCCCCATAGTTAGACACAGACTGCGAGAGTACTACACTGCGAACAAGAGAAACTACAACTGAATCGTCAATCGGAATGTTCTCCGAAATAGAAATGAGGTCTAACAATGTTGCCAACCGATAAACAAAAATTTACCAGCCGTTTAAAAACCGGCGCTCTTTTTGAATCACCCGTTAGTACTACAAGTTGTTTTAATAAACATTCTTACCATTAAATTTTATGTGATTCCCATTTAAGTAAACGTTCCAGGGCAAGTATACTTACCAGGGCTTAACATCAACAAAAAGGAAATATCTTACTGTTCTGGCAATAAAAATGCATTATTCAAGTCCCTATAAAGCAAAATTTAACATTTTACAACATGTATATTTTTCCCCGTAGGACTGCCCTATAAAGGGTTAAAGGGAGACTGTATGATGGTTTTTACTGAAAATTTCGATTTTCGGATTTTTATGTTTGTCAATAGTTTATACCTAGACCACAAAAACATTAAATTACGACAAAAAAATTATTTTAATGAAAAAAAATTCAAGTTTTTATCAGGTTTATCCTAAAACTTTATAATGTCGCCGAAAACAAATATTTTTCACATTTTTATATTGCTTGTTTTAGTGCAAACAGAATTTTAGTTTTTTATTAAACGCTTTTATTTAACTTACTCTTGGAAGCATCAAATCTTGCAACTTAAAATTTTAATACTTCTACCGTATCAATATGAATCAAACTGTGCACACTTGTTTATCTTCGATGACAATACGCTGTGGAGGTGTTTGTAAAAAAAAAAGTTAAAAATTTAAAAAAAAATTTAAAAAACGCTTTTATTTAACAATTACTTAAAACAATTAACTAAAAATAAAAAAATAAAAAAAAATTTACAAAAAAATCACAGAAAAAAAAATTACAAAAAAATCAAAAAAAAAATTTTAAGAAACGCTATTATTTAACAATTAATAAAAAAATGAACTAAAAATAAAAAAAATTAAAAAATTTACAAAAAAAATTACAAAAATATCAAAAAAAAATTAAAAAAATTTTTTTTTTTTTAAGAAACGCTATTATTTAACAATTAATCAAAGAAAAATGAACTAAAAAGAAAAAAATAAAAAAATTTACAAAAAAAAACACAGACATTACAGTTAAAAATAAAAGCGTGGCGCATTAATATATATAATATTTATTGTAAAATATTCGTTGTAAAATATTATATATATATTAATGCGCCACGCTTTTATTTTTAACTGTAATGTCTGTGATTTTTTTTTTGTAAATTTTTTTATTTTTTTCTTTTTAGTTCATTTTTCTTTGATTAATTGTTTTAAAATATCTGTTTCACTATTTTTAATATTCTCCGTTATTAGTGAAGCTTTCTAACCAACTGTTGATGCGAAATTAAACTTGTTTACGTACATTTTGTTTTTTATTTGTGCCTTTTCCTGTAAATTCAGATTTTTAACACTTAGGTACGGTTTTCTCAGAAATCATTTAACCTACTTGGCTGAAATTTTTACCATTTAATTATGATGCACATGCACACTCACCGACATTGTTTTTTCTTCCTAAGGTGATCAAAAAATTAGTAATTTATGTAATAAACGTAGAAAAAGTATGTAAAAATTTTATCTTATTCGTTATATTTTTAAAAACTTTATGGTCCAACAGATTAAAGTGAAAAAAATGTCAGTATCTAAAACCACCCTACAACTATAAGTGTGTAAAATTTAATTTTTCTATCTTTCACCAATCCAATCCTATACAAAATGTATCTAAAAATAGCAAATTTAACATTGGTGGGGTACAAAGTACAGTCTCCCCTTAAGCTAATGTTTAGTTAATTAAAAATTTCACCCTCAAATCTGGTGACAATGTTTTAAATAGTTTACCTTTGGCTTATGAATAAAACCATTAGTGATTTCTGTATGTTTTCTTTAAGAGGAATCGAATGACACTATTTTTGTTTCCAAAATTCCGGCGTTGATTTCTTGACTTTCGGATTTTTAGGCCACTTGCTTTCGAAATCGGAACTTCAAACCCAATCCAGTGTTATTATCTTTTTGTGTAAATAACGAACCCGAAAACCGTTTGTTGGCATAGATACTCAAGTCACGTGATTGCCTTTTGCGTAAGTATGAGCTGTGAGGAAGGAAAGTGAAATATTTGCAGTACTGCCAACCTCAACAGTGAGACACTACTCGTACATTTCACTACAGTGCAGTTTCTAGATGCATTTTGTAACCTGTGGTTTATTCCGAGAAAATTTTTTCTTCATAAACCTTGTAAGAAATAAATGTGACGTGTAATATTGCCTATAACTTAGTTGCATGACAGAAATATTTAATTTGCTGTAATTACGAATGAATCGTCTTCCCATCGGTGTTTTCATTATCAGTCTCTCTAGTATCTACCTAACCGTTTTCTTTTTTACCAGAAGCCAACAAAACTGTAATGAATAGCTTCTTCACGTCCTTAATTTCCTCTTTTTTCAAATTGTGCAAAGGGAAACATCACAGTAGTTAGCCGCTCGCTCACAGCTTTTGTTGAGAAGCACGGAGAGGAATTTTTGTTTAGCCTCAACTTCACAACATTTTATTACAGTGCGTTCAGCACTGTGAATAATTCGACCAAGTTTCGAGAAACCGACATTTGTGTTTACGGTAACAAACCGTTATATTCGTAGAGTTAACCGACAAAAGGTTCCGCGATGTACTGTGTATGCTCTGGATATAGTATAAGTTGTTATGTTTGTCGTACTGAAATTACAGCAGTCGCGCATGCGCACTGATGGTTTTCCCCCTTTACCCCTTGTTGCAAACAAGGGCAAACTCGTGACTCAAGTGACTATATCTCTTGTAGTTTCTGACATCTGGGTGTGACGGATGGAAGGAGAAATTAAAATGATAGATGACAATTTTAAAACTTGCCATCAAAAAATATGGAAAAATGCCAGATTTGACCGGAAATGGAACCCGTTTAGCTTTGCTTACGTACAATAAATATTATAATGATAATTTTTTATGCCCATAACAGAGAGGTGTAGTGTTAAATTATTTGAACTCAATCTGTTAGTTCCAGGGCTACAAAAAATATTTCGTTTTCTTATGACATGGTTTTCTTATGACTGAAATATTTATAAATAGAGGTTTAAAAGACACTTGCGTCATAGTTATCTCCTCTAAGAATAATAAATTTAATTTTATTATACAACCAGACCCTGTGGTGAATGAAATGAAATTGTCATTTGAAGGGTGGAAACTAGATAGCGTGGTGATAAACGTTTTGTTCCAACCAGTGATGAAAACGTTGGTAAACCACGTCACTTTTTGTTTTACTTTGAAAAGCCTCTAGAAGTTCAAACCAGCTTTTCGGCTGATGACTTAAACAACAATATTACAGTTTTTATAATAGTAGAACTTTTCTTTCACCGTGTAAGGTTGTATTTAAAGTTAAACGCTTACGTTTAGTGTTCAATGAAGCATGCAAACTTGAAGGGGTTATTTCTAGATTGTTATAAAACCGACCCTTGTTTAATGACTAGCCATTTATTTTGTTACGTAAAAGTTTGTTACAAAGAGACTTTTTTATATCTTGAGACAAAGTTGACTTTAATAATTGAGATATAATTTTTCTTCCATTTAATTAATATATAAAACGTTTACAATATAATAGAACACCTTATGTTTTAATTATTTTAATTAGTCTCCGTCAGGTATACGGAGTAATAAAGTCAGTACCATTAAAATCACGTTCCGCTTTTTAAATGATATAGGAAAACGTATGGTACAAAGAAAAACAAAGGTATAATAAACAAAGAAATATTAATCAAGTATATTACATAGAACATGAAATTAAAAATGGAAGAAATGAAAGAACTGGATTATAAATCTAATAAAGGGTAATTACGCAAATTTTCTTTTGTTAAAACGTATGAGATATTAAACAAAGAATTAGTATGTTCATATATTTATAATTATTAAAAGCTACGTACGTACTTAACATTTTAAAGCTCTTTTTTATTTTACAATATTAAAATTTTTACAAAACAGTTGTTTCTTATTATTGTTTATCGTTCCAGTGGTTCTGATTGCCAAGTTAAGCAAAAGGGGTGCAGATGGGATCGTCTCAGAATTGACGAAAAAAAATCTGGTGTGAAACACTCATACAATTTCCTCTTGCCTATGTAAATAATGTATAACAACCTAATTTTGATCCCTTTTATGAGATGACGCGTCTCATGGCTGGTGATAATTTTTCAAAAGAAAATATTAAAAGATTAAATAGGAAATAATATAAATATTATACTGTATTGTTATTATCATATTAATATATACAAGGTATGGCTATTAAATAATGAAAATGTCCAAACCGAATTGATTAATCTAAATAGGGTAAAAAATGGAGAAAAGAAAATGCCTATCGATACAATACTAACGCAGACTGACGTTGTAACAAAATTTTATTTTTATTTTATACATAATCAGTTATTGTCACCGTCATTACACACTGATTCTCTATCCCTGCAACGCTCTCTAAGAATTTCCCATTGTTGGAAACAGTTCTGGAAGTCATCAACTGCCAGGTCCTTTAGGACACTTGCCGCTTTCTTTTTTACAGCTTCCACAGACTCAAATCTTGTAAGTATTTATACACCGGTGTAGTTGAAGGTGGTGCAAGTCTCGCCTAATATTTTGTGTTTAAACGCTTTACCTCGTCACTGACTTCAGGAAGGTATGTGGAACAGAGCTGAGGAAGGATTTGCAGAACTTTGGGAATTTCCGAACTGCATTGGAAGTAAAGACGGTTAACGTGTCAAACTGAAATGCCCAGATAACAGTGGGTCGCAGTTTTTCTGTTACAAATGTGGTATGAGAGAGAACTATTTTTTGAAGCCCTGGAATTAGCAATCACGAGTAAATAATGTAACACTCCACCTGCTTGTTATGGGCGTAACAACTAAAAAGATCAATAACTGCTAAGATCATTAACGGATACGCTATAAATCTACGTTTTAGGCAACAGTACAGGTCAAGTATTAACCCTTTCAATCCCAATTTTTTTAACTATTTCTTTAAATACGTGTACATTGTCCATACATTTTACTGCCATTTAAATGAAATTAAATCAATTTTAGACCCTCAGTCTTTTTGATGGCCTGACAAAAAAGTGTGACACGTACGTCACATTGGGACTTGATATCAAAGTTCCCAACAATATGAATAACTAAAATCGTGTTCAGGCTTCCTAAACAATATTCTCTTAACTTAGATTTGTAACAAAAAAAAATTAATATGATTTTAATATCAAAGCATTATTTAAGACTTAAAAAATGTTACAATTCAAAAATTCTGGTAAAATGGATAAAATCACTATTTACAGTCTAAAAAGTATACCTGTATGTACATTCAACATACTCGAAGAAATGCTACCTTATTTTAGTAAGTGAACATGAACATTTAAAACTAAAATTAACTTTAAAAAGAAACTAATGTGGCGTAGTAACTAAACTAATGTGGCTCTGTGGTGTAGTGGTCAGCATCTTACACTGTAGAGCGGAGGTCTCAGGTTCGACTCCTGGCTAGGGTACAGAAAATTATTACACTTCACAACCAGCGCTCTTTAATCCAAAGTAGTCGCTAACAATTAAAATTTTTATGTCCGTTATTTCACTCCAATGTGACTTCTAAGCCACACTGGGTTAGAAAGGGTTAAAGAACCTTTATTCCAAATTTTCCAATTTAAATCCATTAACTCTTATTATTTTTGGCACAGTGTTACTTTAATTGATTTTAGAAAGAAAATGCAATGTTCTAGGAACTGGATAATTTTGTACGAGGAGGTAACAACAACGGGTTTGTCTTTGTGAGTATGGGTTCGTCTGTAAGAGCAGCAAATATGCCAAAATACTTGAGAAGAATATTCATAAAAGTTTTCTCTAAACTTCCGTATCAAGTTGTGTGGAAATATGAAGATGACCCAAATACAATACCAGACTTACCTAATAATACTTTTGTTGGAAAATGGTTACCGCAACAAGATCTTTTAGGTAAGTTTAAAGAATTTAACTTTAAAACTAAGTTTTACATAGTTTAGCACTTAAGCTTCTACATGCAAAGAGAAGAAATACGATAGTAGCTATTATATGTATATATCAAAGAACCTTAACATTCTTGTAGTAATTTACACACATCTCTTTATTTTCAATTATATGTTTGTACTGTAGTTTTAAGATAATACTAATAATAACATTACTTTACTACCAGATGAACCTAGTGAGAAACACTCTCACGACTTTTTCTAACCAATGTAGATAATGAAAAATATAATCTATTATCAATCCACCGAGTTGGTCTGTAGGTAAAGTCGTCGTCGTGATTCAGCTGCCTTTTTATCCAAATGCGTGTACATTACAATCTGTTCAATTCAGAACAATAAGCAACCCGAAGAATCAATGAGATGAGGATGATGTGTATGACGTGTAAATGAGGTATAGTCTTGTACAGACCCAGGCCGATCATTCCTCATAGGGTCAGCTGTTTAACAGCTGATTTTCGGCGATGAAGTTTCAGTGGTTCAAATCCTAGTAAACTATGTTTACTAGAATTTTAACTACCTTTACATGGATTTGAATACTAGACAGTGGTTGTGGGTGTACTTTGATGTTTGGAGTTGAATTAACCACACTCTCTGAGTCTGTACAAGACTTCACCTTATTTAAACGTCATACACAATCATCCTTACCTCTGTGGGTCTCATTGCTTATTGTTTTGAATTAAACAAATAAATTTCATGCTAGTATATTTAACTATAACATTCCATTCAGTTGTTGTGCGTTTTATATAGATCTAAATTTAAAATAAAAGTTAGAACAAAATATATTTTTTTAATTACAATAAAAAAGTTTTTAATAATATTTATTTTCAAACGAAAACATTTTTACATATGAATTACTTTACATTACTATTAAATTTACTTATAGATTTACATAAATTTAATTCCTAATAATAATTAGATTTCTCTACTTTAAATTTATACAAAAGGTAAAAAATTAAGTTATATAACTAAGGTTTCAAATGTCCTAGGATGTGTCATATTAGTACCTCTTTTTCAAACACCAGGTCGTCTGGAAACGATTTATGAGAATATGAGTACACATAATGTAAATGGGTAATAAATTACTTTGTGTTCTACCAACCGATACTGGACCTATTTCGGTAAATCATCTTTAACTTTTATGTTGTTTTGTACATGTTTGTATTTTTGAGGAAGAAAGTTTTACATTTTGGGTATAGATATAACGAATTTGTCTTTGAAACAGCGCTTTTCACTTTCTCTTCTCTATATAATGGCTATAAATTGACTGCTACAAGTAATTAACCATTAACATCGTTAAATGTCGTAAACGCCAGTCTCAAGTACATAGCGAGGAATCAAAAAAATTAAACGAAATACGAGGTGTGGCTATTAAATAACGAGACTCACGTTGTAAAAATTTTATTTTTCTTTTATACATAATCACTTGTTGTCACCTTCAATATACATTCCTTCTATATTCCTAAAACGCGCTATGCGAATATTCCTTTTTTGGAAACAGTGCTGGAAGTCATCTTCCGTCATTTCCTTCAGAACACTTGCCGCTTTCTCTTTTGCAGCTTCCACAGACTCAAATCTTCTCCCTTATAATGCAGATTTCACCTAAGGGAACAGGTAGAAGTCACATGGTGCAAGATCTGGTGAATAAGGTGGATGTTCTAACACTGAGATGCTGTACTTGGCTAGGAACCTTTTGACAAATAACGCGGAATGAGCTGGCGAATTGTCTTGGTGATGAACCCATGATTTGTCCTTTCACATTTCGGAGCGTTTTTTCCTTACTCTTTGACGTAGTTTAGAAAGTACCTCAAGGTAGTAACATTAATTAATTGATTGACCTTCAGGAACCCAGTGAAGATACACAATTCCATGAATATCAAAAACAAAAACAATCTTCATTGCTTTAAATTTTGAGTTGCTCATTCGATCTTTCTTGACTCTCGGTGAAGTTCGGCTCTTCCAGTGCATGGATTGGCGCTTTGTTTCCGGATCATAAGTAAAAACCCACGTTTCATCATATCTTTTTATCTTCTCCCTGTTCCTTAAGGTGAAATCTGCATTAAAAGGGACAGGATTTGAGTCTATGGAAGCTGTAAAAGAGAAAGCGGCACGTGTCTTGAAGGAGCTGACAGAAGATGACTTCCATCACTGTTTCCAACAATGTAAAATTCGTATGGAGCGTTGTAGGGATAGAGAAGGAGTGTATGTTGAAGGTGACAATAAGTGATAATGTATAAAATAAAAATGAAGTTTTTTACGTTAGCCTCGTTATTTAATAGCCACACCTCGTACTGCAATGCATCCTGTAACGAAATATAGAAGGAAAATGAACTCCCAAACTGGTCGTAGAAGAATTTCCTGCTTCTCCATTTTAAGGTTCTGGTTTGGTAAGAGTTCCACAAAGTTGTTCCGGATATCAACCAACAAGATTAGATTAACTATGATGATCGTCAACATAACCAGATAAGCTAAGACAAAGACGAAAAATTCTTTGATTCAATTTATTTTTTCTTTTTCTTTCTTTTTTTCAATTGAATCACATTTTTTTCCAATTAAAATGGATTAGTTGGCCCATTTTGTATCGTAAATACCGCAAGAAGTTTACTAAGAGATCCTAAGAAGAAATTCGAATTCAAATTAAAGAATATATATAGGTAATCTTGAAACAGTAAAATGTATAGTAGGATTTAATAATTTTATTACAAAACTTCAAATTTTGTCTTCTTTATGTAAGAACAGTATTAGAAAATTTTATGTCATTGAAAAATTATTGTCGCATAAAAACTTTAAACCATAAAGCAATAAAATTAGGTTTTCTTACTTAAACGAGACACTTTTCTTTTAACTTTAAGATTACATCAATACTTAGTATATAAAGAAAGGTTCTTTGTTAAATTCATGTAATCGTTTCAGTGAACAGTGTTTTTAAGCTACTTTAGTACTAACTAAAAATAAATTGCTGTAAAGAAGATTGTCTTCCGGTCACTTTACAACCTTGCACTTTTACATTTTTATTTTACTTTTTTTAAATCCATTAAAAGTTCTTTTGTGAACTGTTTTCATTTTCTTTAAACATGTGTTTTTTATAATATGATGTAATGTATTTTTTTTCTTTTGCTTGCTTGTTCTCAGCAAACCACTTTAGTCACTTTAGAAGCCTTTAGCTTGCGATGGTACTACTCCTTTAAGCATTCAGAATACTTTTTCCGAACTTCTTCTTAATAAACCCGTACCGGTCTTTTAGGTAAAATTGTAGTAAGTCGAATGGTGTGGTCATTGATTATCTGTTCGTATTCGGATGATTTTTTCAACTAAGTCTTGTTCAGTTATTTTCAGCTCTTGCATGTCCTTTAGTACTTATTTACCCCAAGTATATTGGATCTGGATTTTGGATTTCAACATATGTTTGACTATTTTGTAGAGAAGTCTGTCGGGTGACATCCTGAGGATATGACCAAAGTAGGACCCCCGTCTTCCTCATTGCTACTGTTATGTTACTGTAATGTTTTTATGACATTAAAAACATTTCTGCCGGCCGCATTGGCGCAGTTGGTAACATGCTCGCCTCTCATCATGCGGTCCTGGGTTCGAATCCCACTCAGGCATGGCATATTTTCATACGTTACAAAAAAATCATTTCATCCTCCATTGTATACAGTTACACCCCAACGTGGTCGCTAATGACCGTTGTAGTTGATGCGACGTTAAATAAATGAATTAAAAAAAAAACATTTCTAATGAATTTAAGGGTCGTTGTAGACAATGTAAAGTAACTTTGCTAATGAATTTAATTTTTCAGCCAGACTCTGTGATTAATGAAATTAATGTATCATTTGCATGGTAAAAAATATGTGCTTTTCAGAGAGCCTGGCATGTTAAGCATATTTTTCAATTCTTAAGGAAGGCAATTGTTAACTAGCTCACACCTCGTTTTACTTAGTAAAATCTCTAGCAGAGTTTCCCAAATTCTTTTTTTCTCGCGGCACACTGCAAAAAAATGGCCAATAGCCGCGGCATACCTTTTGCTTTATGCCATTGATTAAGCTTAAGTACTTGATATAAACGTACTTATATAATAAATAATATAATTTTCTTGGATGAGTCAAAAAGAACATTACATTTAAAAGAAACTTAATGTGACACATGGGCTTGGTGTTTTTTCACTAACTCCATTTTTCGAGGTTTAATAACGGATAAGGCCAACCTCATGTCGTGCTCTACTGTTTGCAGCTGTGACCTGTTCTTCGTTTTGATTTTGTTCATAGCCGAAAAAGCTGCCTCACAAATGTAGAATGCTGAAAACGGCAACAATGCTGTCAATGCCCTTTTAGTTATTGCAGGGTACTCGTTTATTAAAGGCAGCCAAAAAGCTGCTAGGTCAGGATTTACTTTCTTTTTTGGTTTTGACTTTTCCTCTGCATCTTGAACCAGTTTTTTAAATTCAATTTTTAGGCTACGGTCATTTTTTATATCATTTAATTCCTCTCAAGTCAGCCCAATTTCTTAGTCATCGGCTAAGCATTATTTTGTTGGACCGTTTAAATTTAATTTTATTAATTTTCCTTGAGTTCTGCGACACACTTGGCTGGCCTCGCGGCACACTGTTGTGCCGCGGCACACAGTTTGGGAACCAAGGCTCTAGAGGTTCAAACCATCCTTCCAACCAGAAGATGACTTAAATAACAACACATAAGCAATTATTATTACACGACTGTTTCATTTCTGTTGTTCGTTAATTGGATCAACAGCTTGGGAATAAGTGACTGGATGGGATTTTGGTAAAAGAAGTTTGATATAAATATTTTTCAAACCTCTGCTAGGCAGTCGTAAGAAATTCATTTGTCTGTTTTAAATGTTTAATTAATTATTTTATTTATTGAAACTTTTTTCAGGACATGAAAAAATAGTTGCATTTGTAAATCATGGAGGTTTATTCAGTTTATCGGAAGCTGTATATCATGGAGTTCCTGTTGTTGCATTACCTGTTTTCTGTGATCACGAAAGCAATTCTGTCAAAGCTGAACGAGATGGCTACGCAATTAGATTGGATCTTAAGTATATAACATCAGAATTATTATTGTCAGCTATTGCAAGAATTATAAGTGATCCTAGGTATGATTTATATTGCATTACTCTTTTGGTTGTTGTTGTTGTTTAGGTCATCAGCCAAAAAGCTGGTTTGAACCTGTAGAGGTTTTTACTAAGTAAAATGAGGATTGAGGTGGTTTACCATTGCCTTCCTCACTGAATGGAAAAATATGCTTATCAGCATGCCGGACCCTCTGAAAAGCACATACTTTCCACTCTGCAAATAACTCCTTCACTTCATTCACCGGCTGTATAATGAAATTCATTACTTTCAGAGGAGATAACTCTGATTAGTGTCTTTTACACCTCTACCTCTTCTGTTCTTAAATGATTCAGTCATTTCCTTGGCTGACCGTGTGATAAGAAACAGAACTATTTATTTTAACCCTGCAACGAACAGATTGAGAGTAATTAATTTGACTCTCCATCTGTCTATTATGGGCAGATTCTTTTGGTTATAAAATTCAATTTTAAAAACGCCCGCCGGGTTGGTCTAGAGGTAGAGTTGTCACCGTAAGTCAGCTGTTTAACAGTTGGGGTTCAGTTAACCATACTCTCTCATGAATAGTTGACCTGAATCTGTACAAGACTACACCTCATACACTCATCGTACATGTAATACTCATTCCTCTTTCTCCTCACCTGTTTGCTTATTTTAAATTTCATCATCAGGAATAATTTCCAATCTTTTTAAAACAACTTGTAAAATATTTAATTTAAAATGAATTATTATTCTCTGAAGTAATAATTAATATCTATATTAATTAATTTTTCTACCATCTGTCTTCATTTTTTTTTTTTAGTTACTTTGTGTTGTGAATTGCGACCACAAAAAAACGACTACGTACTTAGTATTATGACTTTATTAATAACAGAATATTAATTAAATAATTTTTCTACACCTTTTAAAATAATTACGTATACCCTGAAGTTATATAAAACGTTAGCCAAATGAAACTTCAACAAATAGAAGAAATAATTATAAATTATATGTTATTAAAATTATATTTTACATTATTAAATTTTAAATATGAAATTTGCATAATTTATAACATAACCAATTGTTAAACATTAAACGTTGAATCGTTTTTTAGCGTCATCTAATTACGCCTCTGATACTCCCACTGAATTTTATACAAAGACAGTTTCCTACATCGATGATATCCTATATTGACATCAGTAGTAAAAAGCGTTTCAGCACAGTCAAATAAATACAATCCCAAAACTTCATTAAAGTTTTCCATTGAATACAAGCAAACGCAGTTAAATATTTAGACATTTCACTCGACATGAATCTGACATGGAATTACCACACACGACAAAAATCTGGTGAGAAACACTTATACAACTTTCTCTTGACAAACTTAATTAATAAATCGTGTAACTTATGTTTAATCATTAATAATGTAAAAAAATGTAACAATTTTAATCATGAGTGAATGACGTAAAATAAAAATCAACCGCTGTAGAACTTAAAAAAAACTAGCCTATCACTTATAGACGCTAAACTAGGCTCTGTAGAAAAGTATTCTTGAAATAGAGTTTTGTAGATTGTTTTCATTTCTCATAACTTTTATTAAAACACTTTTGTCGTAAATTGTATACTAAGGCCGCAATATAAAAAAATCCAATTTTCCTCCTATTTGAATGAGCAAAATAAAGAAAATCATTAATTGACGCTAAACAAAGCATGAAAAAATGTTTGTAAGATTTTTAATGTTCTACAACCTAATTTAACACAACCTTATACGTTTTATTGAACTACTACTTTATATTTTTGAAAAAATGGCAAAAAAGCAAAAAATTGCACGCATGAGTTACTACTTCCGGTCGACCGATTTTGTTGAAAGTATTCGTGTTGAGTCCCCTTGTGGTACCTTATTTAAGTTCCAAGTTTCAACATTGCTTTGGACACCCAAAGCGGTTTGGCACGGTAAAAAAAGTCCTCTACTCCAATGTAGAATAAATTTATCCCTGTTAATCAAAACCAAATTGTTACAACTAGTTTATTCTTCCTTTAAAATTTAACTGAGGTTAAAACTGGAAATTTTACATAACAAAACGTTACGTTTAATCACATGTTACTACATGTGATTAAACCTATGGCGTACCTAAGGTAACCTACAACGCATGAAATTCCATAATACATTCACATCTAACGTAGAGATAACATACGAGGTGTGGCTATTAAATAACAAGACTGACGTTGTAAAAAATTTTAATTTTATTTTATACAAATTCACTTATTGTCACCTTCAATATACACTCCTTTTCTATCCCTACAACGCTCCATACGAATTTTCCATTGTTGGAAACAGTGCTGGAAGTCATCAACTGTCAGCTTCTTCAAGACATGTGCCACTTTCTCTTTTACAGCTTCCACAGACTCAAACCTTGTCTCTTTTAATGCAGATTTTACCTTAGGGAACAGGTAGAAGATAATAACATGTAATGAAACGTGGTTTTCACTTATGATCCGGAAACGAAGCGTCAATCCATGCACTGGAAAAGCCGAACTTCTCCGGAAGCCAAACTTTACTGTATTCTAGGGTTTTCATATTTCATTATTTTCAGTAAAGTTATATTAAATTGGAATTGAATTTTAAACTATTCACTTTCTTTAAATAATTACATCACTCTTTACTTATTTTGTATGACGGGTCATGAACTGAATTTTATTACTTAAGTGTTTGTGGTGGTTATATTTTGAGTAACACGCTTGATACATGACTTATGTTTTCGGGTTAGCCGATGTAAGTAGGATAGATAGTATACTGTCCTCTGCATGATAGGCGCAATCGTCAACTTATAGCGCGTTATTAATACTCAGTTTACGACCCTAACAGTTCATTAAAAAATTGTTGACGTTCAGATTTACACCACTTTTTTGAGAACTTAATGGCTGCCAAGCGTTCAGTGCAGCTAAACCTCCCCTTTGCTAACAAAATACAACGTGACCAATTTAAATCCTTGCGCACTATTGTCAACCCCCCCCCACAATGGAAATAAAATATGAAACGTCATAAACTGAACTAGAAATATCCTATGTTAACAATGTTTTCATTTACTTATACAACCGTTTGACAAATAAACTTCCTATAAATATAACCTTTTTCTGCTTTTACGGCCTCATTGGATCATTTAAATCAAATTAAGAAATCCTTTTTGGTTTGTTTTTGAAATTCTTACGCTTTTCATAATAATTCTTCATATTTTGGGATAATGCCGATATACATCGTGATATGGATGTGCAGACGGTACGAAAAGAAATACGAAGTTTCAGTTGTAAATACATCGAACGTCTAAACAACCACGTAAATCACTTAGCACTAAATCTCTTAGACAACAGTAATGATGTCAATAGGCTAAAACGTGCTACAGTACTGGATCTCCCAGGGTGATTCCGATAGTGTGATTTTAAAGTTGTAAATAATATAATGTTAGTGTTTTATAGATGACTGTCGAGTTTGAGTGTGAATGTTGTAAATTACTGAATGAACGTTTCGAATTATTTTCAGAAAAGTTAGGTGTACATTATATTCGGAATCGTGTGCTTATTATTTATTACTTCTTATTTGTTTTTTCGTTTAAAAGGAGGTTTTGGTTATTTTTTATTTTAATTTTGTTTTTATTTTTTGTTTATTTATGTAAAATTCACTATACAATTTATATCGTAAATATTTATTAAGAACAGTATGAAATGTTTTCATGTTATAATTTGTTAATTACACCAGTGGGTTGTAATTTTGTCATGAGTTGTGTCTAATTGATAAGTTGCATTTATTGTTATTTATAACAGATTATGCATTAAATTATAAGTTATATGAAAAAAAAAAAATATTTTGGGATCTGATCTGATTTTATCTGTACTAATAATTAATGACGGAGCTCGAGTTTTTTCTTTATCTTTAAGCAACTTAAGCTGTTCAGATTTTTCTAAAAGATCTTGTTCTGCAATGCTAAGTTCTTGCATAATATTGATTTAATTCGGCCAACCACCTTGCAGGATTTTTCTACAAGTTAATTATAGAAATGAGTTGTTTAGTTAACTCGATTGTCCGGTATTCTAAGTAAATGCTTGTAGAAAGAAATTCGTTTTTTTCGTATGATGTCAATAATTGGCTCGATTTCATCGTAGAGTTAAAAATTAGAAGTTCAAATAAAGTAATTCAAAGTAAAGTTCAAATAAAACCTTATTATACTTATTTTTTCATTATTACTTATTAACTTTTTTCTGCAATTGCCCCTCTAATTGTTATATTTATAAAATTTTCTTCAATAACTGACACAGTTAGATATTTAAGAGTCGAATCACAAACAAAAGACGAAAGACTAACATGGAAATCTCTAATATCACTAAAACGACAAAAATAATATTACACAAAACAAAAAGTCTAAACAGTATTATAGTTGGACATTCCTCTCTCTTAAAAAAAGAACTAAAATATTGAAATACTTTCTAAAACTGATCTGGACATTTAGTTCCAAAAATGTATGGGTCCGCTAAACCGAGTAATAAAGCTTAATTACAGTCCTGAGAATTCAGAGTAATTTTAGTTATGACGGCACCTCCTTACCTCCTTGTTAAGTTGCCTCCTTACTTTTTCAACACAATAAAACAATACTATCAACGTTTTTACAGATAATTAGTTAAACATAAAAACGAACTAATTAAGACGATTAGCTCAATTTACTTTACCGGACAATCCTCCCAGAACGCTAAAGAGAACTTGGAACAGGGATTTGTTGTTACCCTAATTAAAATAAATAATTAAAAAACAATTCAGATGACTGTAATTCAGTGTTTAACTAATATAGACTTATAATATAGGCCTTAATAATATAATATATAATTATATAATATATAATAGGCCTTATAATATAGGACTTAATAATGTAGGCCGGCCCGTGGTGTAGTGGTCAGCGCAACTAGCTACTATGCCGGGGTCCCGGGTTCGATTCCCGGTCAGGTCTGGCATTTTTTCATCTGTAAATCACCGCATATCAATACCTACGCACAAGCTCAAGGCTTATGTAGGCATCATCACTCAATAAAAAAATTAAAAAAGAAATAGACTGATTCAGAATTCCATAAAAATCAGTAAAAAAATAGTAAATAAGTAAAAAAAATCAGTAAAATAAAAAACAAAAGCACCATCGATGGGTGGTCTGGTTGCTAACGTCGTTCATGTTATCATTTGTATCATTATCACCTTCAGCACATTTCTAATTGTTTATTCATTGTACGAACACAAATTAATAATATTGTGATAAAAAAAATTAGTTGTACTTATTGTCTGACCTAAATTTTTGAAACTTACTTCATAACCAGCAAAGATTTCTTTTTAAACTTTGAAGCAGAAAAATATGCCATGTTCTTTAAAAATTACTTTTTTATCATAATTTTTTAAATTGTAATCTCAGGTTCAATGTTTTGCGGTTTAATTTAAAAAAAGGTGCTTATCAGCATAAATGGCTGTAAATTAGTGAGATTCATTACGCTCAGAAAGGATAACTGTAACTAGTGTCTTTTACACAAATGTAGGCTACCTCTTCTGTTCTTAAAGTTTCAGTCAAATTGGCTGACCATGTGATAAGAAACCGAACTATTTTTTGAAGTTATTTGAAGGACTATTTTTTGTAACTAACAGAACGAATGCAAATAATTTAACACTCCACTTTCCTGTCATTGAAAAATTTTTATATTAGGATATTTAAAAAAAAAAATTAATTTCCAAAAAATTTTCATTACATTTCTCATATTTTTTACTACCCTTTTTCTGATTGTTTTTCATAAACTCATACGCAAAGGTAAACCCTTTTATTCACAAATGACAGTTTCAATCATAGCGTAGGTTTATATACTACCATTGAAATTAAGTAGATTTTTAAACTATTTTTAATTGAATTTATTTATTAATTGAAACTTAAATCATCAAAAAAATACAGGAACAAATATTAAAATGTAAATAGAATAAAACCTTTTCATGGAGCTATCTGATTTTATTTAGACTGTTTCAGTAGTGTAAATTTAACAAAGTTCAGCCTTTGTAAACAACCGCATTGAGTTTTGTGAAACAACTCTAATTAAAAACTTATGATTTTCAATGGTAGGCTACTTAATATTTGGTAAATAATTTTTTTAATGTTTCATATCACGGTTTGTAATTTCAGTATTTTAACAGAGAATATTTTAATGAAGAACTTTTGAAGGTTTTTAAAGGTTAAAATTTTGTTCAATATTTATTTATTATTATATAAAAAACAAACTCAACGAGAAATTTATAATTAATAAACTGACCTTTTTGAAATATTTCTCAGTAAATATTCTTTTTAGTTATAAGTTTCTAAAAAGTATTCTTAGTCTGGAAGAAAAGTGTCACAACTAAAAAAATCATGATTTTGAGTTTGATTTTGCTATTGTTTACAAAATATTGTAATATTTTTATCAGGATAGATCTCACAGCTGTATTTACTGATCTGAACGTTAGAGCGCACTAGTGTTACTTTCTCTAGCGTAATTATTATTATCCGTGACTTATCAAGAGTGGCATATTTTCCTTAAGTATGTGGTTTAATTGAAAAGTGATATATTTTTAAAATTTTTAATAATTTGATTTTAATAGCAGTTTTTTAGAATTTACATCAAGAAAAATGGCTTATTTTGAGATGTGATGGAATTTGTATTGGAAGTGAACCATATTTAAACAAGAAGAGTAACATTTTTAGTTTTATGTCAGTTTTTTTGTAAAAATAACAGTCAGACAAACAAAACAAAAAAAGTTTTTGTAATAAAGTACATAATGTTAATACGAAGATATGTACGAATAAAAATGGCACAACTCGCATTAACAGATGAATTTTTTTTTGAGGGTTCAAAAAATAAAAAAATACAGTTCTAACACATTCAGAAAAAAAGAGTGAATCAATTTTTTCATTAATAATTTAAAAACAAGCCTACAAATGGAAATTTTATTTGCTTCTCCTGGAAAATGTATATGTTTGAATTAAGGAGTTTTTCTTCAGGACTTACGATACCGCTAGTGGTAAATAGCTTCGATAGAAACTGGAGGTTTGCAACAGTGGTGCGCAACTTTTTTCGTATGCCCTTACCAATGTAACTAACCAATAATGGCACCCTGGTTCCTCTAATATGATATTGTTAATTAGCTTTTAGGTTTTAATAAAGTTTAAAAACTAGTTTAATAAAGTTAAAAACGTTTTAATAAACATATTTAAATAATTTTTAGTCATGAGTAATTTATTTCAATTAAATTACTTGTAATTTAATAAGAACGTGTCGATATTTTTTGAAATTCTGAAATAGATTGCTGAGAGGCTTAAAAGGCTTAAAAGTTATCTTGAAGATAACTGGAAATGTTGGCAGTCCTGGAAATTAGTTTCTGTCTCGTTTTAGTTTGATATTGAAAATAGAGTTTTGAAAGTCCGTGCTCACAAAGCTAGGTTGTTGAGAATTATAATAACACAGAGATAGATTTCTTGAGATCTGTAAGAACTCATTTTCAAGTGAAAACCAGAACCTGTTTAGTTAAAGTTCATTAAGGGGGATTGCGCGATGGTTTTAACTCAAAATTTCGACTTTCGGTTTTTTATGTTTTTCAATAGTTTAGGCTTAGATCTACTAGAAAAACATTAAATTACGTCAAAATATATATTTATTTATGAAAAAATGTAAGTTTACATCAAGTTTGTACAGAAAAATTATCATTTTAAAAAGAAGGAATATTTTTTCATAATTATTTACTGCTCGTTTTAGTGCAAAGAGAATTTTAGTTTTTAAAATATCTGCATCACGGTTTTTAATATTCTTAGCTGTTGGTTCAGCTTTCTAAACAACTGTTGATGGGAAATTTACTTGTTTGTGTACACATTGTTTTTGATTTGCGCCTTCTTGTTTCTTATCTTTTACCGTAAATTTAAATTTTTAACACTGAAATACATTTTTCTCAGAAACCAATAAACCTACCAGGCTGAAAATTTTACCATTTAATTATCTTGTATAGCCACATATACCGATATTTTTATGACTTCCTCAGAAGCTCCAAAAATTAGTAATACGCAAAACCCGTGGTAAAAATTAGTAAAAATTTTATGTTATTCGGAGTATAAAAAAATGGTATGGTCCAAAGATTAAATTTAAAAAAAAATGTCAGTAGCTGAAGCAGAAACCCGACACCTGTAGTGTGTAAAGTTTCATTTCTCTATTTTTTACCTATTCTATGAAAAATGAACCCAAAAATATCAAATTTAACTTTGGCGGGATACAAAGTACAGTCTCCCCTTAAATTTTCTATGAAATGAACGATCTTTTTTTTTCGTCAATCATTCCTCCTGTTCCTTAATCTCCAAATTATTTACCCTAAACGTTTCCAAAAGAGGATTTCTGATCTAATCATATTTTACCTTAATTATTATTTGTCCAATAATTGTTCCCTTACCTTTTTTATCTGCTTACGGACGTTTTTTAGTTATCTGCTTTAACAAAATTGTGCCGTAGCTAGCAACTACCGTGGCACCCTGCTCTTGCCTTCCGACGCCCTGGTTCCGAACCACTGGGTTGTAAAAAGCAACCAACCACCCACAACGCTGAACAAAAGTAAACTATGAACATCTTTGTGTTAGTCAGAAAAACGGACTTGAAACGGTTTATCATACAATAGTATGGTTGATGAATACTAAAATAAAATTTCAGTCAAAACTTTGGTATTATATAAATGAACATGACGAAAAACATTTCCAAAAACTAGAAGACCATCAGAATCCATTAGCGATTAACCTCCTCGACAACAGCTAAGATACTTACAGACTTGAACGTTTTTAAACACTAGACATACCTAAAACTTCAGTCAAAACTTTGGCATTATACATAAACAGAGCGAAAAATATTTACAGAAACTAGAAGACCATCCGAATCCATTAGCGATTAACCTCCTCGACAACAGCGAAGATACTCACAGACTGAAACGTTTTAAAACACTAGACTTACCTCTACGATTTTGTTAATCATTTAAGCATTTTTCCTTTTCTACTTCAACTACTTATCATCGTCATCTCATAATAGGCATCGGTATCATCTCTCTCATCATCATCATCATCTCCAGCTTCAACGACTTTGTGTGTCAAGATGTTGATTCACAGTTCATCAATTTTAGTTTTGTACATACATATACAGCTATATTTTTCTTTATATTTAGTTTTGTTGGAACTCACTACTGAGTGTGGTTTTTATTTTAATTGTAAGGACATAACTCAGATTTTCTCGTCTTTGCTTAAAGTTTTTGTATTTATCAACTGATTGCAAAAGAAATGCACTGTTACAAAAAAAGTATATGAACAGCTGACATAATTTTGTAAAATGTAACCATTCTTCCTTATAGCTATTTATAATTAATTTTGTACTTATTAAAATGATATGATTGGCTATTAACGCATTGTAATTACTATAACCGCATCGTAACAGTATTTTCCAATTTTATAATGTTTTGTTGCGGTAACAATAGCCTAGCTTGTTTAGATTACACACATGTTTCCATTTTATCTTTATTAAAATGTAATTAACGTTCAACAACAATTTTATCAACTGATAATGAACGTTCAAAAACAAAAAGAAAACTTATCTGTACGTTTATCTGCCACAAGTTTAATTATATCTTACATTTTGTTAAAATGAGTATCATAATTATGTGTTATTATGTTGAATTTCTGCCCATAACAGACAGGTGGAGTGTCAAATTTACACTCAATCTGTTTGTTGCCGGGCTAAAATAAAAAGTTCTGTTTCTTATTACATGGTCAGCCAATTAAATGACTGAATAATTTAAGAACAGAAGAGGTAAAGGTGTAAAAGACACTAATCAGAGTTATCTTCTCTGAAAGTAATGAATTTCATTATACAGCCAGACCCTGTGGTGAATGAAGTGAAGGTGTCATTTGCAGAGTGGAAAATATGTGCTTTTCAGAGAGCCTGGCGTACTGATAAGCGTACTTTTTCACTCAGTAATGAAGCCAATGGTAAACCACCTCACTCCTCGTTTTACTTAGTAAAACCTCTACAGTTCAAACCACACTCTGCAGGTTCAAACCAGCCTTTCGGCTGATGACCTAAACAGCAACATGTTGAATTTAAATAAGTCATTCCTAAAACTTCAATAATCACGTGAACGAAAATTATGCATTTTATTTTCTTAAATTATTACCTCATTGTTGATCTAGACACACCAGATTTACCAACTGCCTCTTTACAAAGACTGAAACGATTCTGAAGTAGAGATATCAAGAGACGTCAAAATTAAAGAAAATAAAAATAAAATGAAGTTAGTTGTGAACTAACTTAATGATTACGGTTGGAGTACTGTCACTGAGCAGCGATCTCCTCAATGTTTTAAAATTTGTTAATATTTGTATACTTTTTTCAAATTTGCTTGTTGTTAATTTTATACAGTTGCAAACAAAAATTACTTGTATAGTCAATAAAAAAAAAATTATTACCTCGTGATAAATTGTCGCCACCGGCTTTTAGTAGCGCAGTCTGTAGAGCTCATCATAGGACCGGCCGGGCATCGACGCAGCGAACACCTTTCACCGCTGCCTCCGAAAAGGAGCAGTCGCCGGTGAAGCGAAGCGGGGTCGTCTGTACCGCTGCCTAATCAAATAGGAGCGAGTCGCCGACGCAGCGAGCACCTTTTACCGCTGCCTCCGAAGGGGAGCAGTCACCGGTGAAGCGAGGGGAAGGGAAGGGAGGTGTAGATGACGAAAAGAACTGACTCAACGTTGAGCTGTCAATTCCCCGTATCGATCCTCGATCACACAGAACTCGATACTGTCTAGTCACCTAATCTATCGCATCAGCCGGTGGGTAGATACCATCGTGCCACTTGGTACCTGCACTGCGAGAGGTGTGACCGCTGCGCTATCTATCGGCAACAGCAACCCCATCACAGCGCCGACAGTGGGCAAAATGTTAACTACGGACCGGCGTAAAAGCAGTACAGAATCAAAATTTTAAAGCGACTGTAATGACTACGTTTTGTCGTGGTTGTTTAGGTGATCAGCCGAAAGGCTTGTTTGAACCTGTAAAGGCTTTACTAAGTAAAACGAGGAGTAAGGTAGTTTATCATTGGCTTCCTCACTGTTGGAAAAATATGCTCATCAGTATTCCGGGCCCTCTGGAAACCATCTACTTTCCACCCTGCAAATGATATCTTCGTTTCATTCACTACAGGATCTGGCTGTATTGTTGTTTAGGTGATCAGCCGAAAGGCTTGTTTGAACCTGTAAAGGCTTTACTAAGTAAAACGAGGAGTAAGGTAGTTTATCATTGGCTTCCTCACTGTTGGAAAAATATGCTCATCAGTATTCCGGGCCCTCTGGAAACCATCTACTTTCCACCCTGCAAATGATATCTTCGTTTCATTCACTACAGGATCTGGCTGTATTGTTGTTTAGGTCATCAGCCGAAAGGCTGGTTTGAACCTGTAGAGGTTTTACTAAGTAAAACGAGGAGTGAGGTGGTTTACCATTGCCTTCCTCACTGAGTGGAAAAGTACACTTATCAGCATGCCAGGCCCTCTGAAAAGCACATATTTTCCGCTCTGTAAATGACACCTTCACTTCATTCACCACAGGGTCTGGCTGTATAATGAAATTCATTACTTTCAGAGGAGATAACTCTGATTAGTGTCTTTTACACCTCTACCTCTTCTGTTCTTAAATGATTCAGTCATTTAATTGGCTGACCATGTGATAAGAAACAGAACTACTTATTTTAGCCCTGCAACGAACAGATTGAGTGTAAATAATCTGACACTCTACCTGTCTGTTATGGGTAGCCTAACAGCTGACAGCTGACAGTTGATTACGGTGACGACTTTACCTCTAGAACAACCCGGTGGGTTAGATTACGGCTTTAGTTTACATTTTACAACAAAATTATATCAAATAAACGTTATAGGAAAGTAAAAGACCAAAAACTTCTATTTCAAGCATTATTTTGACGAAGATTTTATACAGATTAATTATTTACACATATTATTACAACTATTACAACCAGAAAATTACATCAATTTGCTGTACATAGTTAAATAATCACTTAAATTTATTACAAAATGTTTTAAGACTTAAGACTTAAACTTAACTTATCTAAAAATAAAAGTGGTCACTTACAATCAATATAAATAAAATTAATTCCTTACTTTTTTTGTCATCAGTCTCTCGATTGGTTTCATGCATTATTTTCTAGGTAGCTTAGTTATTTTTTGGTTTAAAGTCCTACTCTTCTGCAATTACTTCTAATGCAGACAGTGAAGAATGAAATGATTTTTGTTACGTATGAAAATATGCCGTACCTAAATGGGATTCGAACCCAAGACCGCATGATGAGAGGCGAGCACGTTACCAACTACGACAATGCGGCCGGCAGATGGCTTAGTTTAGCGTCGAATACTTAATCGAAGTGATTTTCCAAAATTTTAAGTCCTACATAACTTGATTTCCATTTTATCTAATTTACTTATGATTAAAATTAAGTTATACTTATCACTTCATATTGTTCATTATATACATTGCCAAGAGAAAGGCATGTGAGAGTTTTACACCAAAATTTTTTTACGTTTCTTCAGGATGCTTCTTCATTCGAAAGTTTTCACATAAACATTCATGGGATTTTCTCATTTATCTTTCCCAAGTATGATATAGATTTTCAAGTTCTCGTTTTTAACACTTAAGAATCTAATTAGTCACTTTTTCCATAAAATTATTAACTAATGGATTTACTTTATTATTTTGAATAGTTTTCTTTATCCGATTGTGAAATTCTTGGAAATAACTTTTGACCTAAAACAATAGGATTTAAACATAGGTTATATTTTTCATTATTTACATTGAAAAGAAAGAAAATCGTGTAGTGTTACACAAGATTTTTATTTAAAGGTAAAGAAAATCTCTATTAAAAATAAATTGGATAAAGTTTTGCTTTTTAAATACAATAATATAACAAATACAAGATATATACATTTTTATACATATAGGTAGCCTAACAGGAAAAACAAACAGATTTTTGAAAACAAAATCTGTTTTTCATCAAAAATATGAAAATTGTACATTTATGGTTGGCTTATCTTCTTCATTTTTGGTACAATAATTTGTTACACTGAAATGATATGTTATTCTGTAAATGATGTTATTTTCGTATTTTTAGAATAAATTATTTTGAGATTTGAAACCTACCACCTTATATAACTTATAAAAAATATAAATCAAAATTGAAACAGAATATAAATTAGATTTTGAGCCTTTTGGGAATTGGTTTGCTTCTTCCACGGGCTTTATCAAAATTATATTTTTGAAGTAATATTTTTTGTTTAACAAACATGTTTGTAAACTTTTATGGTTTTCTATAATACGGATACATTTCGATCCATAGCGCACCACTGAAAAATGGGTTATTTTTACGTTTTTTCCTTATTAATAAAATGTATATATATTTTTTAAGATTTTAATTAAGTTTTCCAACTGTGCAGTAAAAACTAGTGAAATGATCTTAATATCTATTATTTTTTAAGCGTCTGAGAATCACAAAAACATTCTGGATAAAATAAAAAACAAGCAGAACAAAAATGGCAAATCAAAACAAGTAAATCAAGCTCGTACGTAACATTTTCATAAAAAGTAATCCGTAGCATATTATGCTCATAATAGGTAGGTTGCCCATAACAGGCAGGTGGAGTGTCAAATTATTTACACTCAATCTGTTAGTTGCAGGGCTAAAATAAATAGTTCTGTTTCTTATCACATGGTCAGCCAATTAAATGACTGAATCATTTAAGAACAGAAGAGGTAGAGGTGTAAAAGACACTAATCAGAGTTATCTCCTCTGAAAGTAATGAATTTCATTGTACAGCCAGACCCTGTGGTGAATGAAGTGAAGGTGTCATTTGCAGAGTGGAAAATATGTGCTTTTCAGAGGGCCCGGCATGCTGATAAGCATACTTTTCCACTCAGTGAGGAAGGCAATGGTAAATCACCTCACTCCTCAATTTACTTAGTAAAACCTCTACAGGTTCAAACCAGCCTTTTGGCTGATGACCTAAACAACACAATAGGTAGGTGGAGTTATAAATTATTTGCACACGATCTCTTAGCTCCAGGGCAAAAAAATAGTACAGTTTTCTATCACATGGTCACCTGAAGTATTTACCTCAGTCATATTATCGGGTGACCATGTGATAAGAAACAAAACTATTAGTACACATAGTACACATAGTTTACTATGTGTACTGATACTACACTGATGTTACTGATAGTACACATAGTTTACTATGTGTAATACAGTATAGTTTGAACTACAATATAGTTTGGACTACAATATAGTTTGAACTACAATATAATTTGAACTACAATATAGTTTGAACTACAATATAGTTTGGACTACAATATAGTTTGGACTACAATATAGTTTGAACTACAATATAGTTTGAACTACAATATAGTTTGAACTACATTACTATAGTAGTTTGAACAACACTACAATAGGTATAGTTTCAACTACATTACTATAGCTGTTTGAACCTATAGAGGTTTTACCAAGTCAAACGAGGAGTAAAGTGGTTTAGAACAGCCTTTCTCTCTGATTGGAAAAGTACGCTAGGCTCTCTATCATTCATCAGCGTGCTAGGCCCTCCGAAAATCATTTACTTTCCACCTTGCACTTTTACTTCATTCATAACAGGGTCTGATTTTATGATGAAATTCATTACGCTGACAGAATATAACTGTGACTAGTGTATTTTACAACATAACATCTTCTTTTCTTAAAAGAATACATTAAATAATTATTCACAGAATATATTCTCTCAGAGTAACGAATTTCATTATAAAACCAGACCCTGTGATGAATAAAGAGAAGGTGCAAGGTGGAAAGTAAATGACTTTCACAGGGTTTAGCACGCTGATAAGCAGAGTTTTCCACTTAGAAAAAAATACAGTAGTTGTAAACCACCTTACTCCTCGTTTGACTTGGTAACCTCTATAGGTTCAAACAACCTCTCGGCCGATGACATAAACAACAACAATGTGTGTACGTTTCAAACGGTTTAATTTAAGAACCATAAGCAACCTCATTACCCAATGAGATGAGGTTGATATGTATGACGTGTAAATGAGGTGTAGTCTCAGACTGAGAGAGTATGGTTAATTTAACCCCAACCATCAAAGTACACCCCTAACTACTATCTAGTATTCAAATCCGTATAAAAGTAACTATATGTACTAGGATTTTAAATCATGAAATATTGATCTCTAAAAATCAGCTCGTTAGACAGCTCACTCGTGACAACAACTTTAGACTAAATATATTATGCAATTATTATCCAAGTCAATAAATCTCCTTCCGCAATCAAGGATAAGACGTCCGACTATTCCGACTTACAACAGCAACAAACTGTTAAATTATTGCCGTCTTTTACGTGGCCTCCCAACATTTCTTCTCCCATTTCGGTCTGTATTGCAAAATACTCAGGAGGATTCCTCCCTCAGGCATTCTCACTACGTGATACCTCCATCGATTTCGATATTCTGAAATCTTCCCATTCATTTAGTAAACGTCTGTTCCGTTCTTATGCCCTCATTGGTCTCTACGATTGCAACCCTTTGTTCTTCGCAGGCATCGTACGTATCTCTGCCGCCTTTACTCTACTCTCCTATGGTCTGGTACTAATCCACGCCTCACTTCCATAGAGTAGAACTGGGGCAGCCATCACCTTGTAAAACTTTATCTGAGTTTCTTTTCTTGTTTTCCTGCCTACGGTTCTATTAGTATTGCTGCACACTGCCTGGAATTTTCCAACTTTCTTCTTACGTCAAAATCTTGATCAAACCCGATGTCACAGCTTAAAATATTGCATTGTGAGTTACTTTTTCGAGCACTACATCACCTTCCACAATTTTAGACCTGGTAGGATATTTATCAGTAAATGCCATTCCGTAATCCATACATTTCAATTTTTTTACAGAAACATTGAAATTATATGTTTTCCATGAGTCAATAAGTCAATCTATAAAAATATTATCCAAGTCGAACAAAGGCTGATTTTTTTAAATTTGTTTATTTAACGTCGCATCAACTACTACTCATGTCATTAGCCACGACGTTGGGTTGTAAACTGTGAATGATGAAATGATTTTTTGTAACGTATAGAAATGCCGTGCCTAAGTCGGATTTGAACCCAAGACCGCATGATGAGAGGCGAGCACGTTACCAACTACGCCAATGCGGCCGGCCTGATTTTTATTTGGTGTCATTCCCTCGTTATAAATTAGATTATCGTTTCATTATTTAAATTTTCAAGTGGAAGTCGTTAGAGTGTTTCACACAATATTTTTAATTATTGTAATGGTTTTATTGTTTTCTTTTATAGATTTAAAGAAACTGCAGTACAACGTTCCATTTTGTTGAGAGATCAAAAAGAAACACCTTTAGAGAGAGCTATTTTTTGGACAGAATATGTTCTACGACATAATGGAGCAACACACTTACAGTCACCTGCTAAAGATCTTTCATTTGTCCAATATTTCTCAATTGATGTTATTTGCGTTTTCTTATTAACACTTTATATTACAAGTAAATTAATAAAACTATTTATTTATTTATGTTTCATTAACCAATCTTTAAAAAGGAATAAAATGAAAATTGAATAAGTATTTTCTGGAATTATTCTACTTATTTCATTCCCCGATCGTCTTGAATGAATTAGTTTATTCCTGATATAAGAATACTGAAAGTTTACTAGCGTATAGTATGTAAACTTATTTAAAAAGTTTTAAGTTTTTACAGTTAAAAATATTGTAATAAAAGTTTTCAATTGTGATTATTACAGAATATAGAAGCCTTCTTACTAACAACTTTTGTTAAAATTTGTTAAGTTTCATTGTTAAAACAGAACTTGTTCAAATATTTCCTTTTTCTATGTAAAAAAAATTGAAAATTTATAGTAGAAATTAATTTTTTTATAAGAGGGTAAAATCACAATTGAAGACAGGGAATTACAATAATAATGATGAAGTTTTTGTTTTCCACCAATGAACCTACGAGTGTTGTACAGTGTATTATTTCCTTTTGAAAAAGTTGGACGAATATGTCAAGTACCAGTGATGAAGAGGACGTTTCTATGTACTACTGGTACACAAGATTAGGCCTACAACAGCAAAAGCTGAGGAACCACCAAATTTATCCCTACGTCCATCCCATAAATTTTGTGTTAAACGCCTCCATATTAATATTAAAGTGAAGTACCGGTTATCCGACACAAACGGGACCGGAGGATAGTCGGAAAACTGAATGTCGGATAATACGGAATAGAAAGAAAAATGTAAAGAAACAAAGTCGTTATTGTATTTCAAAAACTAGTTTAATTAAAAAAATGATGGAATTTTAGACAAATTATAATACATACTTTTATGTTGTAAAGCAAAATTAATTTTTTAAAAAGTTCCGAATAGACGTTTGTCTGCCTGAAGTTGCCCTTTTCTTTGCGGAAATATCAAGCCAGTATTGCAACATCATTATGTCAGACGGAGTGGATTATGGTTGCCGTTCTACGTATGCTAAAGCTGACAGAAAAATCGTCACTGCATTAAAATAGCTTAAGACTGTCTCTTCGTCATTTAGTTAATTTTCGTTATCACAATCTTCAGCCTCTTCAACGACGGGACCATTTACCATTGTAATTATGTCATCATCAGTCAACTCATATCGTTTGTCGTTGTCCATCCATTCTTGAATATCGTTATTGTCAGCGTTTTCACAACCGGGAATTTTTTGGATTAGATCAATTAGATTATTTTGTTCATTCGTGTTTTCTTGGTTTTCTTCGTCATCTGATAGTAAAATTTTCGACGATCTCGGCAACGGATCAGAAGAAATATTGTTCCAGCAGTCAGCGATCCAGAACATTACATCTTTTATATTGATTTTCCGCATCGCTTCAGTGAAATTATTTCCTTCGTCTAACTGACTGACAGTCAGCCACGTAGGATAATCTGAATGTCGGATGACCAAAGGTCGGATAAACGGGACTCAACTGTATTTTATTATATATATAAATATAGTAATACTAATACAATATATTATATTAAAATCAGTTCCGTAATATAGTGGGTAGGCCTAAATAAATTAATTTCAACAGGTTAATACCTTAGAAAATAATGACGCTTTAAAAGATTACAAAATAATGAAGACGGAAAATAATAACCGGATTGACCGAACTGCACTTTAAAGCAGAGCGTTAGGTTCGCAAATCGTTGTTGTTTAAATCTTGTCGGATACAGATTGCATGGGAATTGTACCGGTGTCGGGTCCCCACTACCTAACGTACGAAGTCAGAGATGAGGAAATTCCATTGCAGACGCATCGCACCTTGCGGAGGCTCTAAGAGCAACATGAAAAGAACACAAAAATCTTAAAAAATGTAAAGGGCCAAAATATAACAAAAAAAGTCTGAAGAAGACGATCAACAGAATTAGACAATACGAAGGGAGGTTTCTGACGAAAAATAAAGTTACGATCCAAGTGAATGAAAAAATACAAAGATAAGAAGAAAACTAAACGAAGATTAAAGTGGTCAAATGAAGGTCATAATATGGAAAAAGTATATGGTTTTTAATTTTATAAAAAAGTTTTAAGTTTGTGTGGGTTAGTAGCTACTATTTCAATAAAAGTTTACTCCGTTGTGATTATTAGGCTGCGGTGTATAAGAGATAAAACTTAGTAAAAACTTTTGTTCAAAATTCTTAACCTTCATTGTTAAGAAAAACTTTTTACTAAATATGTTTTCTATTTGAAAAATTCTAAAAATTTACAGTATCATTTAATTTGTTTTAAATTTTATTTATACAAGTAGGTATATTTGTTTGATTCGTAAATGAAAAGGAAAATTTTGGTTATTAAACTTTGCTTTTCAAAACTTTTCAGAGCGAAAATATGAGAAGAAAAATATTGTTAAATTAGTAATTTTTTTTAAATTAATTTTTCTAGTTTTTAGAAAATTGATTGAGAAACTTAAAGTGGACTGAGGTGAAAATGTCACCTACCATTATGAAATTCCTCTTACACAGATTTGTTAACTGAAGCAGTGTGTGAATTATTAAATTAAGACGAAGAAAAATAAACAAAATATGAATTTTATATTGCGAATTCTAATACTATTTTTACTTTAAAGTTCCTTAAAAAACATGAAATTTTGAAATAATTATTAAGTTACTTTATTTTTTAAAGGGTCACTACTTTTGTCTTCTTTTTTCAGCCTACATTCTCAGCATTCGTTTACTGTAGGCTTTTCTCCTTTCTTCTGCCCACCCGGTTTTCTTTTCGCTCTTCATGGACACTCCTGACATCCGTAATTACTTGTTTAAATTTGGTTGGAGTCATTAAGATTTCTCATTTTTTCTGGTTTCTCAACATCTTTCCTGACTTCTTTAACCCTTTCAGTGCCAAAAAAATATTTAAAAGTTTTATCTACAGTGCCCCTTAATTTGAATAAGGGTGTACAAAAAAGTCAGCCCTTATTTTGAAAACTTGCAGGCGTAAGCCTGTCATTGCCAACCAAAATTTTAACGTTATAGAAAAATAAAATATCCTGTTAAAAATTAATTTTTAATGTGTTCATAAAAAGAAAAAATTATTCTAACACTGAAAATATTAAAAATAGTTTTTTTTAGTTTATTTAAAGTCATATATACAGCTTGGTCATTAGCTACTACTGTGGGTTTTGGTACCTTAACGATGGTTTTAACATGTTTAAATTTCCAGACCCTAGCCAGAAATCAAACCCGGGACCTTTTGCTTTGTAAGCTAACCCACTTGTCACCACGCCACAGAGGCGGTTTCAAAATACATTATTTCATTAATGTTTGTTTAAAAGTCTTTTTTGGAAATGTACGGTTATCCGGATGTTGGCACTTAATGCATAACTTACGGACGTCCGGTAAACCGAATGTTATAACAATGTAAAATATATCGACGTTCTGCTTTTCGGACGTTGGTTCTGAAAGGGTTAAACCATTTATTCGACACCGTAGGTAAATTGTTTAGTGTCTTAAATATATGTTTCTTCAACCGGTTGTCATCCATTCTATACATATGTCCATAAATTTTTGGTCTTCTTCTTTTAATTGTATCCATTAGTCGCTCATTTCCCTTAGAAATTTTTTTTCAACCTCATAACCTATTGTCCGTCTACTGTCTTCGGACCGATTATCTTGTATAGGATCTTTCTCTCAAATTTCTCCGTCTGTCTTAGACCAGCCTTTCTGGTCTTTCTAAGGCACTCACTTGCGTAAAGACTCAGAGGTCGTATCAGAGTATTACAATGCCTAATCTTACCTTGTCTTGAGAGTATTCTCTTATTATGCAGGTGGACAGTTCTTTAGACCGGCCATCTTTCCTCGTCTATTGTTCGCTTCCTTTTTGCTGGTCTTTGTTTGTATAGCTGGTTGAACAATATTAGGTTGTATAAGCTGGTCTTTGGGTATATTAGGTACTTAATTTCTTTGAAGTTTGTATTATTTTTTTTTTGTTTTTACGTCTGACTGTTCTGAACTTTATGCTATAGCAGACGGTTTATAATGATGATAATGAAAGAGAGCGATGAAAAAATGCCAAACCTGACCGGGAATTGAACCCGGGATCCCGGCGTAGAAGCCAGTTGAGCTAAACACTACGCCAACGGGCCGGCCGTTGATGATAGATCGTACCCAGCTATGTAATGTTGTTTACCTTTTATGTATCTCTTCAATTATCCAATATAATTTTATCCCTATTTCTTTGTAATATATTTTTTATTATTTCTTTAATTAATATTTGAATTCTAACGTCTTATATTTTAAATTGCTTTTTCTTCATAAATCTTATAATTTAATATTCAACATTTCAATATTTCTACATCTATTCATACATTTAATTACTTTTCTTATATCTTATTACAATGATTAAATTGTTTAATACATTTTTTTATTTGCCAAAACCATGTGCTTGGTTTGGATTTAGGTCTCCAACAAACCTACATTTGATTTTCAGGCACGGCGTCAAAATTAAATTAATATTAATTTATTAATTTAAAAAACAATGTGTGGTTAAATTTTAAAAATTCATAAATTTATAAATATGTTCAAACATTTTTTGAAATATCCTAGTTATTAAAATATTATTCTATTGTGTGGTTTCGAGATTATAAAATTTTAAAATGACTTAGACTTACATTAATTTATTTTGATTAGTGACATATATTTATGTGAAATTAAATTTTGATTTACTAATTTAATGAATTAGTATTAAAATGTATTTCATTATTTAAATTATGAAAGCTTTATAATTTAATACCTATTTCTAATAAAAATGTTCTCCGTTTGGTTTATTTATTTATTCAAAATGAAATATCATGTTCTGCCATAATTATATTAGTATTTATTTTACAATGTAGTTTTTAAAATAGTAACTTAAATTTCAAGTTATAAAGTTTATTGAAAAAACTTATTTGAATACTTATTGATACTAATAGAAAAACTTGCATTACCAAGTATAGAATATTTATTAAAAATTTTTTTTGTACGAATAAAAAATTTCATATTCAAACTTTTCCTTTTAAGGAAAATCGTATTGGGTTTTTCTTAACTTTCTTTTACTAAAATGTATTTTGGTTTAATATGAAGAGAAAAATAATTAGGTAGGCGTATTCTGGCTTTTATACTACGAAGTTCAATTTGAAAAACTTTTAAGTTTTAAAAGTAGGTACCTAGTCTACCTATAAAATAAATAAAATATAAAATTAAAAAATATATATTTTTCAGTACCTTTAAGATGGTAAATTTCGTTTTTAAATTCAATTCAAAACTTTTTTTCTTTGTTTATTTAACGCCGCATCAACTACAGTGGTCATTAGCGACGACGTTGAGTTGTAACTGTGAGAGATGAAATGATTTTTTGTAACGTATGAAAATATACCATGCCTGAGTGGGATCGAACCCAAGATTGCATTTCAAACTTTTAATAGACTTATTTGTCTATGATTTGTAAATACTTTTAAAAAAGATTTCTGAAGGAAAAGTCGAAATGTTGTTAAAACTGTGCTCCTGCAACTCGATAGGAACTTAGTATATAAAAACTATTCGTTTAAGGGTTGAACACACTTTTCAACCTTGTAGGGTACATTTAAAATAATTAAAGGGTAATTTTTTAGGTGCACTATAAATAACATCACCAAAATATAGTTGTAAATAAGAATCCCATCTTTTTTTCAGTTGAATCGCTTTAAAAACATTTATTAATAAATATACAGCATTTTGAAGTGTGTGGAGGGAGTACTTAGAAAGAATGCCTGAGGGAAGGATCCTTCTGAATATTTTGCAATAAAGGGGAGGAGAGATGTTGAGAGATCACGCAAGATATGGCAATAATTCAATTGTTTTTTCGCTGTTGTGAGTCGGAACTGGAGGGTGCCTGATCCTTAATTGTGAAAAGAAGAAGAAGAAGAAAAAATTCGTGATCGTCCAAATGAAAATGAAACTTATCTTCAATAAGCAAAACGTTCAGGACAGCAAAATAAATGAAATTAGGTCAATAATTACATTCTCTGTTTTTTTTATATAAGTATTACTTATTCTTTTGAAGATTTTACTTTTCTTTCTGAAGTTCTACAAGGTAATGGCAGCCCCAGTCCTTCTTTATAGAAGTGAGTTATAGTTTACCACAAAACGCCAAGAAAGTAGGGTCCAAGCAGCTGAAATGAGGTTTTTAAGAAGGGAGAAGGGCTACTCGAGGCTAGATCTAATACATAACGAGGAAATTAGATCCGAGTTGGGTGTATTTAGCTTGAATGAAAAAGTGGAGGAGTACCGAAATCAATGAAGGCAACATTTGGAGCGGATACCAGAGGAAAGAATACCTCTAAAAGTGATGGAATATATTCCAGTTGGAAGAAGGGAGGTGGGAAGACCTCGAAGAAGATAGCAGTAGTCGAGATGTTCGGTGTTTGTGTAGACGTACAGGATGGTTTGTGAATTCGGAACAGGCTTATGCCTAATCCTTGATGTAAGAAGAAGAAGAAGAAGAATACTTATTATTTTCTGTGTATAAAAATAACCCTATTTTATTTTACTTTGAATTTCAAACCTGATTAAATTTCTTAAAATAGACAGTATGTCAAATAGGGAAAACAGCTTTAGCTTCACCATTGTATTTCTTATTGGTAAAGGTAAGGTCCCTTTACTGTTTGATATGTAAAAAAAATAAAAGTTCTGACTCATAACATGACAAAAGTAAAAAAGCCTGAGAGAATATCCTTCCAAGAATATAGTCAAGATTGGTGCCTCCACACTTAACAAAAATATCAATAAAATTCTCAGAATGTAAATTTTTAGTTTAGGCCTATTTCCAGTAGACCTATCATTATTTTTTATTTGTTCTTTTAAATTAGGTTCTTTAGTATTATTACAATTACCAATGTATTTTCTTAGAAGAGATAAAACATTATTTTTAATGGTTTGTCTGTTATACGTTAAAATTACAAAAAACATTTTTCAATTTTTCGTCCGTCCGTGAACTTTTACATTTGACATAATCTCAAAAAATATGCAACTGGATTTTAACTATTTAAAATATCAACTATTTCAAGAGATCACTGAATTCAGCACAAAATTTTACATTAAAAAGATATGATATCTGGCAAAGACATGGGAAGTAAATACTAATAGAAATAATACTAATTGAACAATTTTGTCATTGAATATTAACCAACTTTAATTGCAATTTCCCAAAAACAAGTGTTTTTGAACTTCATTTTTAAGATTCTGTAATTTTTAAAAAAAATAACGATAAAAACATAAATATATAATTTTTTCAACATTAAATTCTCTGTAAGAAACACTTATATTATCATCATCATCATCATCATCCGGTCTTGGATTCGAATCCCATTCAGGCGCGGCATATTTTCATAAGTTACAAAAAATCATTTCATCCTTCACCGTCTGCATTAGGAGTAATTGCAGAACAGTCGGACATTAAACAAAAAAAACCCTTATAACCTCACTTTTGACTTGGGTGAAGATAACATCCTTTTCATACGAACGCTCAAATTTAGTCTGCTATTAAATTAAGTAGTAATTTAATTGTAATTTACTAATAAAGAGTAACCTATTCAGTATAATAAAGGCCTAATATTAATTTTTTAATACTACAATTCTTAAAGAAAATTGTTTATAATTTTATTAAAAACCAAATCCCCAAATAATCTGGTATCCTAAATAACTAAAGTGTTAAAATTTAAAAAAATAATATTATTAAAATCAATGAGTTATGAATTTGGGAATTAGAAATTCAACAGTATAATTTCATGGTCTGTCGCATAAAATGATAGTTAATTACTAATAATGGATAATAATTTATCTGTTTGGTAAATACAGAACATTTCAAGTATTAGCCTAGTTCAATATTGTATTATCGGATTTAGTTGGAAATTCAAATATGTGTGAAGTTTAATAGGTTTGAATTTATCACTTTGAATAAACACTTTGTTAATTATTGTTAATTGTCTACATTAAAATTTCTGTAGTAATTAGTTAATTGACTAATTTGAGGATAACATTTAACAGGGTGGTTATAAAAGTAGGATCTTTTATGTTATGTGGCTACATGCAGAATGTGATGTTTACTAACTATAGTAAAGCGTCAATAATCCGGATTTGATTCTGGCGATAAAAACTGACACCACAAACTCAAAACACGCTTCTATCAACTGAAGGGGACCTTGTACCATGAAAATTAAGAAAATATCGATTTTTGAATTTTGCTGTTTTTGGTTAGTTTTAACGTTTTATTATTCATTGGTAATACTATTTTAGCTTAAAAACAATTTTAAATATTTAAAAAAAATCCAATGTGCTGCATGGCAAAAAAGCAGTATCTTTTTAGAGTTTCTCATTTAAAAAAATAAAAGTTGTAAAAGATTTTACAGGGAATGTTTTTTCTTATTAGGGATATTTTATGTTGTTACAGTGAGTATATTGTTTTTACATCACTGACATCTAAATAGTGTTGACAAACAAATTGTCCTCGTTTACAAGATAGATATTTTCTTTAATCTCCGTTTACCGAAAATTAACTTTTTTATGATATTTGCCCTGTCTTCTCAAAAACCGTTCATTACAAAAATTTGAAATTTTTACAGTAGTTTTACATGATAGAGGTACAAACACTGAGTTTTTTCAACCTTAAAGATGACATAGAAAAAATGTATATATGTTTAACGACAAAAAATTAAGACAAAATCAGAAGAGTTCGGGAAAAAATTCTGAAAAAAATTGTTCAGATAAACGTTTAAAAAAAACTCAGTAATCATAAAATGGTATCAACTAAGACTATGCAAAATTTCAGGGCTGTAACCCTTATGGAAGCTGAGAAAACGGGTCATAAATTTGGCTATTTTAACATGGGTAAGATACATGGTACAAGGTCCCCTGAAACGCTTACTCCATAGACGTTCTAAATTAAACATGTCACACAAAATAACAATCTACAAGACAGTCTTAAGACCAATCTGGACATATGGAGTTCAACTTTGGGGATCTGCTAAACCTTCACACACGAAACGTATACAAGCAATTCAAAACAAGATTCTACAAACGATAACGCAATGCCCCGTTTTTATTACAAACTCAATGTTGCATAAAGACTTACAAATCTAATACATAGTTCATATCGTGAAACAACTATAAAAGACGATGCATGAAAAATTTGAATTACATGACAACCCTCTCATATAAAACACGTATACTTGGGCGATACCGGGTATTCAGCACATACGTTTGAAACGCCTCTGGCCAAGAGATCTTCTTAGCCAACTGTAGGACTGTGGTGAAGACTGCACGCTTCTACAAGTAAATCAAGTTTTTGAACATTAGCTTCACATTTAGAAATTTTTGTATTAATTTAATAACAGATACTGAATTTCAGTTGAAAGTGACAAAAAACTGACTACTCATGTACGTAGTTACAGTATTTGTATGAATTTGTTTAAAAGCGCTAAAAACAACTGTTACACGCCGTTCCCGATAGAGTGCACGCAAGTAGTGTGTTGTGTGCCTTTTACATTTTTTCCTTTTACGCCTTCATTGGACCAATTGAATCAAATTTAGAATTTTTCTTTGTTTGGTTTTATGATTCTTACGCTTTTCCCAATAATTCTTCATATTTTGGGATCTGATCTGTCCGATTTTATCTGTACTAATCATTGACAATGGAGCTCGAGTTTTTTCGACGAATCTTGTGTCTTTATTTTTAAGCAACTTAATCTGTTAAGATTTTTCTAAAATATCGTTCTGCAATGTTAAGTTCTTGCATATCTTGCTTTACTTTGGCACAGCACCTTGGAGAATTTTTCAACGAGTTAATTATAGAAATGAGTTGTTTAGTTACTCGATTGTCCGGTATTTTAAGTAAATACCCGAAGAATAAAATTTGTTTCTTCCACATGATATCAGTAATTGGCTCGATCTCATAGAAGAGTTTAGAATTAGAAGTTAAGATCCAGCCTTTTACTTTTATATTACTTCACCTTCGTGCGTGTAATATATAGGGTGATTCAAAACTAAACTGTAATCTCTTGGGATCTCATTCTATAGCTAAAAATAAGAAAAAAAAGTTTATATAAACATATGCCTGAAAACGCTTAGTTAGCGAGTTACGGCTAGCGAAAAATTTCACCTAGAACTCTGTACCCTCGGTGAAGTAAGGCCGTATAAAAATGTTAAAGGTAGTTACAAAGATACAAATACGATTGTTTCTTATGTTTTTTAATCTGAAAAATTGAATAAAATTGGTACCAGAGCTGTGACTGCAATACTTTTAGAGATATCTTACATAAAACACAAAAATTGGTGCAAAGAAATAAAACATTTTTTCGTTTAACGCAAGATTACTTCCAGAAATGGTAAATAAAGATGTATTTTTTCTTAAATAAATTTGTAGAAAATTTAATTTTGAAAAGATTCATGTAAATTACTCAGGAAAAAAATTAATAATAGAAATTTCGCTTTATTTAAAATCAAAACAGACGCACATAAAACGCAGATTCTTCAATTCATTAATATTAGGTTGGCAGCTGTTACTCCCAACCTACATATTAGTTAATATTTTATGCAGTTAAGAATGTGCGTTTTATGTGCGTCTGTTTTGATTTTAAATAAAGCGAAATTTCAATATCTATTATTAATTTTTTTCCTGAGTAATTTACATGAATCTTTTCAGAATTAAATTTTCTACAAATTTATTTAAGAAAAAATACATCTTTATTTACCATTTCTGGAAGTAATCTTACGTTAAACAAAAAAATGTGTTATTTCTTTGCACCAATTTTTGTGTTTTATGTAAGATATCTCTGAAAGTATTGCAGTCACAGCTCTGGAACCAATTTTTCAGATTAAAAAACATAAGAAACAATCGTATTTGTATCTTTGTAACTACCTTTAACATTTTTATACGGTCTTACTTCACCGAGGGTACAGAGTTCTAGGTGAAATTTTTCGCTAGCCGTAACTCGCTAACTAAGCATTTTCAGGTATATGTTTATATAAACTGTTTTTTCTTATTTTTAGCTATAGAATGAGATCCCAAGAGATTGCCGTTTAGTTTTGAATCACCTGTATGGTCGCAGAGCACATATTACATTCATACAAGTAGGAGTCATTCATAGATTATTTTGCTGAGTGAAAGGTACGTAAACTAAAATTAACTAAGATACCAAGTAAGACTCACCTTAAGATTTCACCTCTATGTATTTTTATTATAATAGGTTGATTAAAAACAACAAAATTAACAACCATATTTTTCACATAAAATATATTTCTTTTTTTATTATTTTTGTAACAGTAACAGATAAAAATATACATATTTTATTATATATTTTAAGGCACAATTTACAAATATATTGGTTTATTTTTGGTAACATAATTTAAATTTAATTAAATAAAATTATTATTGAGCAATTTTTCAAAGATGAAATAGTAATTGAAATTATATAAAATTTACTAAAAATAAAAGTAATTTTTTTTATAAAAATTACATATTTAAACATTTTATTGTTAATTTCTATAGAGTTGTGAAAATTGCGTAGAAAATACTGTTCTGAAAATTTAATTGGTTTTATTATTTTTTACCTCTGAAATTCATCTCATTCCTTAGAGTTAACCGCGTTATTATAGTTCTTAGGGGACTAAAATTATAATGTAGCTTAAATTGGAAATTATGCTGAGATTTTATTTCTCTTAGTTCTTCTAAAAACAGGAAATAATAATAGGCTTGCTTTGAGAATGACAAAAAATATGTTTAGAACTATGGGTTGGTGTATTGGTAAAGTCGGTATTGTAAGACAGCTCTATAACAGTGATTTACGAAGACGAAGATTTCGGTTCAAATTCTAATAAAGGTAATTACTTTAACCCCTTATAGGTCTTTGGTAAGTATAATTATCACTGGCAATAAGGTCGATTTTATTTTAAAATAAGCTATGCAGTTGAACCTTATTGGAATTTTATGGTTTTATAGATGTTCTCTGGTAAGTAGGCTATCCACATATTGAAATTAGTGCGCAGCGACCATTTGCTTTGTAAGTTGCACGAATCTGGTGAGGATCCACCCTAGCGTACTCTACCGAGTAGTTTTCATGTTACTTTTGCACATTGCTTAGAAAATTCGGGTTTTGCTAACCGGATTTTCACAGGAAAGCAAGCGTTCATGCTAATAAAAAGTAAAGATAAGGTATTCTACAAATTGTTTGGTGATATAGTACGACAAGTTGTTTTAATAAGAATTCTTCCACTAAAACTTTTGTGATTTCTATTTCAATAAAAGTTCCTTGGTAAGTAAACTTACCAGAGCTTAACATCAACAAAAGAGAAATATCTTACTGTTCTGGCACTAGAAATACATTACTGAAGTTCTTATAAAGCATCATTTTACATTTAACATGTACATGTTTCTCCTTAGTACTGCCCTATAAAGGTTTAATACGCATTTGAATATTATACAGTGGTTACCAGTATACTTTGATGATTAAGGTTCAATTAACCATTCCCATACCTGCTTTGCTCTCTATTCATAGAGCTGCTAAGTCTCTATTCTGTCTACTATGGTATTATAATAACCAATACATTGTTTTATATCTTAAGTTCTCGTGCAAATTGGTTTATGTTAGAAATAACCAATAAATTGATTTAACCTTTTAATATAGGTAATACCCGATGGATTTAAATATTAACAGGGAATGGATGCAATTAGTGGATTGCATGAGAGGAGCTGCAGCGGAGTCTCTAGGTGAGAGGAAAAAGAGAGGTAATCGCAAAGGGATACCGTTTTGGGATGAAGAATTGGCAAGCTTGGTTCGAACTAAAAAAGAGGCTTACTTGAGATATCTGCAGAGTAGATCGCAACAGGATCTAGAAGAATACCACAGAAGGTCGGCGGCCGCTAAAAAAGAAATACGGAAACGCAAAAGAGAAGGATGGGAAAGAACTGTCAGCCAAATTGAGCATGACGTCCATGGTAGACAGGAGCATGCTTACAAATTTCTAAGCAGGTTAAACAGAGAGGTCAAGGATAATATATCGATAAATCCTATACCAGAAGAGGAATGGTTGGACTTTTTCGAGAAATTATGGACGTCTGGCGAAGAAAATGTAACCAACTTGCCCAATGACACTAATGTGGACGACCTTTCTATGGAAGAGATATCGGAAGCATTGAGAGCAAGTAGAAATAGGAAGGCTCCGGGGCCGGATGGAATTAATGTTGAGCTGATCAAGTATGCCTCTCGGAGTTTCCTAGAGAGGCTGCTGTCATTCTTTAACTGGTGTTGGAAGCTAGGACAGATACCTGAACAATGGGGAGAGTCTGTGGTAATACCAGTATTTAAGAAAGGAAATAGGAAAGACTGCGGAAACTATAGAGGCATCAGCCTCCTTAACACGGGCTACAAGGTCTATGCAAAGATTATAACTAACCGGCTGAAGATTATCGCGGAGGGGATACTGGGTGAAGAACAAAGCGGCTTCAGGATGGGAAGGTCGTGCTCAGACTGTGTTTTCGCCTTGAACCAAATTGTAGAGAAGCATAGAGAGTACAACGTCCCGACGTTTGTTGCTTTTCTGGACTATGTGAAGGCTTTTGATCAGGTTAAGAGAAAGAAGCTATGGGATATTTTAATACAAAGGGGTATACCTACACATCTAGTCAGAGTGATACAAAGTATGTACCAGAACACAAAAATACAGATAAAAGTGGGAGGTAAAACTGGTGCAGGAAAAAGAGAGATAACACAAGGAGTGAGACAAGGGTGTCCCTTATCACCCGTATTATTTAACATTTATATTGACGATGCCGTAAGCAACTGGCGAAACAAATTAAAAACGAGGTTTTTAGTAGATGGTATGCCTCTAGACACTCTATTGTTTGCAGATGATCAGGTAGTGTTTGCAGACTCGGAGGATAATTTGCAACGAGCTGTATATTCACTGAGCAAAATTTATAAGGAATATAACTTGGAAATATCGGCAACAAAGACGAAGGTGTGGGGTTTTGTTGGAGAGGAACCTCTTAGAAGCAAAATTGTTTTGGCTGATCAGATATTGGAGCAGGTGTCAGGGTTCCAGTACCTAGGATGTAGATTATCCTATGGGGAGAGTGAAGATGTGGACTGGAAAATACATAAATTCCAACGTCTATTAGGAACCATAAGCAGAACATTAAAAGGGAAAGTAAGGAAGGAGACAATTATTAAATTTTATAAGGTAATGGCTAGGCCGGTTCTGTTGTACGGCTCCGAAGCATGGACACTGACCTCTCGTCAATACAGAAGAATCGAGGCAGCAGAGATGCGCTTTCTGAGAAGTATTGCGGGTTGCACTCTCAGGGATAGGATTAGAAGTGAGATAATAAGAAATCAACTTCATGTTGAGAATATTAGCGATATTATCAGGAAATATAGGAACAGTTGGAGGGAACATGTAGAGAGAATGGAGGAGAGTAGGATACCCAAGTTTTTGTGGCACTATAGAGCGAGAGGAAGAAGAAGAATTGGGAGACCGAGGAAGCGATGGGAGGACCAACTGTAGGAACGCATCGATCGGAATGGACTCGAACTTTCCAATTAGGAGCAATAATTTATGTAAAGACGCAGGTTTCGATGATGAATTTTACTAAATTACAAAGTATACTTTTAAAATATACAATCTTTTAACAAATGACAATTTCAAAAGAAAGCAACAAAAGAAGAAAACAACTACCATTGCAACGGAACAGGCTGGGTAAAGCCTAAGCCGTATAGTTGATGATGATGATGATATAGGTAATAAATGAGAAAGATTATTATGTAACTGGGAGATTTCATTACACGGAATTTCATCCTTGAAACCCGATATTTTTTATGACAAAATCTCTATTCAAAATTGTCTGTGCCTGATTTCGTATACTCAGCTGTTAAGATGGGTACTGTGCAATCAAAATGAAGTTTCGTAATTCAAAGACGGGCTATCTGAATAATGGAAACCATTAAAATAGAAAAATCGCCAAGGCTGTTTCAATTTTTTTTAATTTTTTCGCTACCATCTGTATCAGTACAGTAGTAATCCAGTTTGGAACATTCGGAAAAGAAACATGTTGACTAGATGTTAGCCACTAACATGTGGAGTATGAAATAAAATTTTCAGAGATTAACAGGGATTCAATTTAGGGACGTTCAGGTTTAATACTACATATGCAATTTTTAATAAATGATTCATTCAATTTATTTTCCATTAAATTGATACTGATACAGTCGTTTGGTTCAGTGCTAAATTCATCGCGTCGACACCTGTTTAACATCTGATTTTAATAACCGAAGGTTCCATGGTTAAATATAGTTGACCTTCGGGGTAGCCCAGTCAGTCAGCTGGTAGAGAGTCGCTATCAATTTTGTTACATGGTAACAATTAATTGCTATTTGATAGCTATTAATAGCAATTAATTGCAATTATTAGCTATTAATTGGTAACAATCGGCTTGGTTGGGCAAGCAACTTTGTATGGTAACCGGCTGACAGCCACCTGACAACAAAACTCTACTGGGGGATTCAGCTGAAACTCATTCCTAATCCACGTCAAAATATAGAGCGAAAGCACTCAATTAAATTGGATGGTTGTTCATACTGTACTGTTTCCGATGAAAAATAAAAGGAAAAAATAATTACTTTAAAATGGATTTGAATAATAGAGAGTGGTTATCGGTGTATTTTGATGGGTTGTGTTCGATTAACCATACTCTTTTAAAAATAATCGGCTTAAACAACACTACATCTCATGTATTACTACACTAATACATGCAATACATTTATCATCTTCGTCTAATTGAATCGTGGGGTTTCTTATTCTACTGAAACCGAACAGTTGCAATGTACAAATATTAAGGATTAAAAATTAAATGAAAAATATTTAGAATGATAAAGTTACTTAGTTGTTAAAGGTATTTTAAAACATGTTTTATACTTAAAAAAATTATAAAAAAATAAATAAGTTTGGATTAACTAAAATTTGGATAAGTGAGGTTCAGATTAGCGACGTTGTTGGATGAGAAGTAATAACTTTGGGTAATGTTGATAAAACTGATATAACAGGTTTTTTATATTCATATTTTATTCGGGTACGAGGGTTATCTCTAAAGTAAAAAACCGCCGGCAAATTTCTTTCCTTGATGTTGGTAAACCTGTGTCAATAATTCCTCCATTCAATTGTTACCGGTTTTGGTGAAACATGGATTTCGTATTACACGACAGAGAGAAAACGGCAGTCAAGTAAATGGTGTCATTTTTAGTCACCAACGATACCAACAAAGGTCAAGGCCACAGCCATTTGGATGTAAATTGATGGCCACGTTCTTTTGGGATCAATTTGGCAAACTGTTGATTGATTTCATGCCACGTGGAACAACTATTCATGCAAAAGCCTTCTCCAAAATAAATTCTCTACATAAGTTACGGCACGCCATTCCAAATCGGCAACGTGGACAGCTGACCGACTGCGTCGAACTGCTGCACAATAAAGCACGTCCACATGTTCCACGTGCGACACGTGATTTACTGAGAACATTTGGATGGAAAATTTATAATCACCCACCAAATAGCCCGAACTTTTCTCATTCTGAGTGAAAAATTGTTTGGTAAATTGAAAATTTTTTTGGGTAGTAATCAATGGCTAAATGAAAAACTTGTGGCTGAAGAATATGACGTGGATGTATTGAAGCTGACGCATCACTATGATAAATGTCTTAATTCATGCGGCGATTGTATAGAGAAGTGATTTTATAAGGTATGTAGTTTAAGAGGAATAAAAAATATTTATTAAATTTCTGAATAAATTTTTTACTTTAGAGTTATACCTCGTAAATTAGACCTATACTATGACAATGTGTAGTTGCTAAAATATTTCCAATTTTTTATCCACTAACGAATAATATTAGATTTTTCTGACAAAATAACTACAACAAAGATAATTTTATTTAAAAAATAATCTTGAGAACTGACAAAATTGACAAATTCATTTTCAAAGCACCGTTTTGTAACATGTTGACATAGTAAAATCTTTAGTTAATACAGAATTAACTTATTATTTCGAGTTATAAAATAATTATTTCTTCATATTAAACTTTGAGATCAAATTTTAATACACTTAATTATTAATTATATTTTAAGTTTTTATCAGTCACTTACTGGTGGTCCTGTTGTATGTATAAACTGAAACACAATAAAATTTAAATTTGGATTTTCCTTAATAGACACAAAAATTATTATATTGTTTTAAATTTTTAGTTTATTTAAATTTATATCAACTTTTTTGTTATAACGACTATTTTAGGTTACCATACAAAATCGGTAGGTTTGAATGGGTAAAATTTTCAGATCTTGTTCGGGAATTGAACTTAGGACTTTCGCTTTACAGTGAAACACAGAGTTTTAAGTTATTTTGCTTCGTAAACTGCAAGAACTTTTTACATCTTTAGTAATTACTGTGTTTAATTTATTTATGATTTATTCGAATTCAGGTAATTTAGAGTTGATTTTTTAGTAAAATAAAAAGAAAATTCAGTTCAAGTTTAAGGCAAGATCTATAAATCAATGTGCATTATGATAAATATACAAATGAAAAATTGTTATCGTTACCCCATCTACGAATAATACTCTACTTATAGCCTTTTCTAGTTTATTGGCTTTTGTTTTTATCAGATAACTAACTACTGTAGCACTATAGTTCTAAAAAATCTACAATATTGGACTTTTTGTAAAAGAAAACCAATCTCAGGGGAGACAATTATTGCCCTCAGAGTTCCCTCTTTGGATCCGCCCTTAGACGAATTTCTTGGTTAAAATAATTTTCGTGATTGGTTACGTTATACCTCAACGGAACTTTTCAGAGCTGCGGTGTTCAAGATCCGAAAAGCTTTCATGTTTGCCAACCTCCAGTTGGAGAGGACACGATGAAAAGAAGAGTAAAAGCCGATCTAGGACAAAACTGCTCTCGGTTAAGTATGCCAATACTGTTGGGCACATAAGGAATGATGATAAAGAACAAGAAAAACTTTACAAGTGAGTGTCTATTTAAATTTTTCTAATTCCTTAATATTTTTCGAAAATTTTACACTATTGACAACCTTCCAATTTATAATTTATCGTAGTGTATCACCTTTAATCAGACAGTTTACTTAACGAAATGTATTTAATTTTTCATTGTTATCTGACAAACAACCAAAATATTGTATAGTTAATTTATGATGAAAACTTTTAGTAGGCTTAAGGGATGTACAAAATATTAATAATTTATAAACTTTAAGTTATGATGAATGTTCTGAAGTTCAAATTATTAAATCAATAATACGTGATTTAATTTGTTAATTAAATTTAAAATATATTTCTAAAATATTGTCAAATTTTGACAATTTTAAAAACAATAAATTTATTAAAATAATTATTATTTTTATAAATTACATTTAATTTATTTATAATTATAATATATATCTAACATAAACTATTTCTAATAATATTAATAATAATACAACTAATATAATCATAAAACTAATTAAATTCTGTATCTTAAATTATAATTTCCTATGAATTTTAACATAGCAATTAAATTCTTAAAATATAATAAATTTTAATTATTTTAAATCTAATTAAAATTACTTTTTGTCATAAAACCTGTACAAACGATTTTAAATTGCGTTGATAAATTTTAGTTTATTATAGTTACTACATTGTTTCAAAAGAAATGAATTTGAATTAAGAAAAGTAAATAAACAAAATCGAAAAAAATGGTGAACGTATTTATAACGCAGGTAGTATACGGTTCAATGTAAGTAAGCTTGTCAAAACACTTTCTTCCATCAAAGCAACGTTGCTATATTTCTTCATATTGTTATATTTAAAATATTATTGAATTCAAAAGCAATACAGTAAACCCTCGTTAATCCGGACCCCTTTAACACGGAGTTTGCTTAATCCGGACAGCCAGTTGACTGCATAGTTGATTTTCAAGTAGATATCGGTTTGTAAATTTATTTAATGTTGAGAATACTAGTATATAACCAGGTTAAAAAAATTACCAGTCTTATTTTCTGTATTTCAAAACGTAATGTCTTAAGCACAGAATGGACCTTTCATATTCACAGTGTAATACATTTTACAACATGTTATTGTCTGTATAACTAAACTCAAAATACACGTTCGTTTTCTATAAAGGGTGTTTCATTATGTACCTTTGTTCATATTAAGGTTAGGTGAGGGTTTCCCAAAAAATAACCGAAATAGCATTGCCGTGGTTGGATCTTGTGTAGCACGCGCTTTCGCCGCAGGGCGTGTATTGCGCAACTCATTACCAGTTCAGTGCCGCCTGTGTTATTGGCCTAACTTTACCGTTATTTTATAGTGAATTTTTTGTTAACGTTATTTTGGTCATTGCAAAAAAATCAATTCAAATTAATGGTACAAGTTAGACCGGTAACACAGGCGGCACTGAAGTGGTAATAAGTTGTGCAATACACGCTCCGTGGCGGAAGCGCGTAAAACTCCGCCCACGGCAATGCTGTATTGGTTAATTTTGGGTACCCGTTCGTATTTCATTTAATCCGGACTTTCACTAATCCGGACGACTTAGAGCCCCAATTATTCCGGTTAACGAGGGTTTACTGTAAAATGTTAATACACATATCAAGTAAAGAATTTTCATATACTTTAGGGTGCAATCTGACAACTATTTAAACCTGAAAGGGTATAATCAAAAATCCAGAAACTTATCTACCAAAAGTTTTACATGAAGCCTAACAAATATCCCTCAGTGGTGGTTGTTTGGTAAGAATCAACAGAGTCAAGCCTAACCAAGAAAATTTGTAAAACTTATTACAATGTTTTATTTTATAAATTATTTTTTTGTAGTTATTACTTCCAAAATGACTATTAGAGGCACTAAATACGAAATAGGTACATTATTTAATTCTATATTATTCTTCTATTTAATTCTATTTTAAATTATTGTCTTAGAAAACTCTACCATGACCTTTTCTGTTTTTTAAGACAGCTGAGAAGTGATCGCTCTCTCACCATATTTGCTAAGATCGTTTATCACTTTCACAATTTTGCATAACTTCTATCCATAACAAGAGTTAACTGTGAGATTCAAATAATATTTTGAGTAACGTTATATAACATTCCTTCATTTTAAAAACATTTTAATTGGTTCTAGGACAGCATGGAGTATTTTTCAATACTAAAATATTGATTCTGTTAAGAAAATTTTTAAAAACACTTTAACAAAAGCTAGTTATCCATCAACCAATCTATGTGTACACAACATGTGTTTTATAAAGTGTTCTTTCTTTACTATTTTCAAAATCATCCAACTGACGCTACCTATAAACCTGGTCCCTATAATCCGATTCACGAAAGATAAAACCTGTCTTTAAACAGCAATATCTTTTGAACAATTATATGTAAAATCAATTACGATACATCAAATTGAAGCTCATTTTATTATTTATTACAAGATTACATTAACATATAATACTTTGTAGCCCTATAAATTTTAAGTACAGCCTGATTTTCGTAAGGAGAGCACTGGGGAAACGTGGTCTCCATTATTATAGTCTTGTATGTACTGCAATAGTGCAGCGTATGTAATCAACAATGGGACAGCGTGCCTAAAAAATACAATGGGGGTTGTCAATTTTCAACAACACTGACTGTACATCTAACAGTCAGTCGGACCGGTATGCGTGGTCGAAGTTATGTATGCGCATGCGTAGTCCAGCGCTCACAGCAATTGGCTTGGCCTTTACGCGTGAACAAGGCAACAAGCAACAAGGTACCTTAAAGTTGGGTATACTGGAAATGTAGATAAAAACAGGGTACTTTTTATGCTTAATTCGCTATATTTAATGGCCGGCCGCATTGGCGCAGTTGGTAACGTGCTCGCCTCTCATCATGCGGTCTTGGGTTCGAATCCCACTCAGGCATGGCATTTTTTCATACGTTACAAAATATAATTTCATCCTTCACCGTCTGCATTAGCAGTAACTGCAGAACAGTCAGACGTTAAACCAAAAAAAAAAAAAAAAAAAAAAAAAAAAAAAAAAAAAAAAAGCTATATTTAATGCAATATTAATTTCTAAAATGTTAATGTATATCCTATAACCAGCAATAAAACAAGCTTTAATTTGATTTATCGTAATTCTTTTTACAAACAATGGTTCAAAAGGTATTGCTGTTTAAAGACAGGTGTTTTCTTTCGTAAATCGGGCTGGAGTTAAAGATGAAAGGATATTAAAAAATTATTGAATTTACTATTTTCATTAAAACTGCAAGAAACTTATAATATAAAAAATAACTTAGTATTATAACACGAGATCATCGGAATTATAATTAACTTTTTAACATTTTCATAATTATCTTCAATAAAAACAACCGTACTACATGAATAGAATGATTATTATAATTGACCTACATGACTATATAAAACACATTTAAAATATTATTTTTAGTACTTCTATTACAAGAAATTCTTAAAAAATCTTACAATTTCAATTTAACCTTTCATAATTGATAAAGAGGGTTGTAAATTCAACCGTAAGAGGTTGATTGAAGTGAATGGATTGTTTCGATATTAAGTTAAGATTTTTTTTGAATTATAATAATAATTTTTCTTTAAAATAAAAATACGTACTTGTTTGGGTTCCCAAATATTGTGGTGTTATAACAGGTAATAAAAAAACTGACTAGCTACCAGAAGGTCAACTACAGAAGGAGAACTATTCATGGAATACTCGTGCCACTACATGACTTTTAAAATCATGTACCGACTTTTGGAGAAGAGAATGGAAAAATCAATAGAAAGTAATAAGTTAAATCAAATAAAGGATACCTAATCAAAATCAAAATGCAGGACTTTTTTAAGAAGAAAACTGTGGTATTAACAAGATTACGTATTAGATATGCCAAGTTAACTTGTGGGTTCATGATAGTATCAAGATTATATCAATGTGTGGAAACTGTGATATCCCCTTAATGATAAGCAAATTGGAAGAGTGCACAAATTTAGATATCTTAAAAATATACTTAAATTGAAAAGAAGAATTTAAGCCAATTTACAAACTGGTTTATTGTTAAAAAAGAAAATGATAGATTTTAAAACAAAATTGAATTATTAAGTTGTATTTGAACAGAATAAATTTCAGTGTTTATATTATTATTTTTATATGGAAATTATTTAATGTGTATTTGTTACACAATAAATTGGGTAGTTATTAAGTTTAAATTTTAATTTATGATACGTGAACGGACATAACATCATTGAAGTTATCAATGGAATTTCTGTTTGCAGTAAGTTTCTTTTAAAAATAATGTTTGATTATGGCAATACATGCCCAATAAATTTAATAATAAAAATCATTCCTTTTGAAACATTAATAACATAAATTTACATGATTCTAAAACTATAAATTAATTTATAATAATATTACTTATAGACTAACATTTAATAAATTATATAAATCATATTATTAATTTCTTATATCACTTTCGTTTTAACATAATTAGATTTAAATAATTTAGTTTTGCTAATACCGTGGTATGTCTGATACCTGTATACCGCTTGGTGGTTTTTCTGTAACTGGCGCTGGTTCCCTTGAAATTTGTAAATTCTTTCGGTTTGAATGTATGTAAAAGGCTCCTCCAATCGCTGCGATTCCTATTATTAATAAAATCCATCTGCTTACGCCAACTATTCGCATTGTTCTGAATAATTTCTTATCTAATATATCAATAAAATCTTGATCTAGTTCCAATCCCTGAAATAAATGCAAATCAGATAGTTAAAAATTCATTTTTTAATTTTGTTTAACACTTTCAGCCCTATGTGTATCAATTTGCCTCACGAAAGAGTTTTCTCTGGGCCCGTGTGAGTTAAAATGATTCACAGTTAAATTACATCATCATCCCGTGTGTATCAGTTTGATACATGGGTGTAGTTACGTTCTGCATGCTGTGTACGTATCTGCTTCGCATTTTCTGTGTATTTAAATGTATGAACAATTCCTACTGGGTTCTAGCAATAGATTTCAGACCTTGGGTTGGAAAAATATTCTCCAGGTAGCAGCACATTGTGCCCGTGGTTTTTGCGTTCTCACCAGCTGATTGTGCATAGTTTTGTTGTTGTTACAGTTAACCTGACAGTGGCTTGGACCACTACCAAAACTGCAAAATACTTGTCTGGGGCTGAAAGTGTTAAGTGATCAGCTGAAAGGCTGATTTGAACCTCTAAAAGTTTTATTAAGTTAAATGAAGATGAGTTAGATTACTTTGCCTTCCTCACTGAGTTGAAAAGTATGTTTATCAGTATGTCAGGCCCTCCCAAAAACACCTACTTTCCTCCCTGCAAATGACACTTTCACTTCATTCACCACAGGGTTTGGCTGTATAATGAAGTAATTCATTACACTCAGAGATAACTCTGACTAGTGTTTTTAACCTCTCTTCCAAACCTGTTGCTAAATGCTTTAGTAATATAATTGGCTGACCATGTAATAAGAGAGAGAACTGTTTTTTGTAGCCCTGGAACTAGCAGATAAAACGAGAACAATTTCACACCGCACTACCTGTTATGGGCAAATTTGTTTTTGTTAACGTTTTTTTTAGTATATAAATTATTCTTAGCAGAAAAAGATAAACTGTAGATTTCTTTCGAGCCCCACGTCACTTGAAGAAACAATACGAAAAATTGGAAAATTTGATACCTTTAAGAACTTTGGATAAATAATACAAACAAAGACTAGCGAAAAGTAAGCGAACAACAACAGACGAGGAACATTCTGTTCTTAATACGACCGGTGCCCAAAACGGGCAGGTGGAGTGTCATTTTAATTGCACTCTATCTGTTTGGTCCAGGGCTAAAAAAAATTAGTTCTGTTTCTTATCACATAGTCAGCCACTTATATGACTGAACTATTTAAGAACAGAAGAGGTAGAGGTGTAAAAGATACTAGTCAGAGTTATCTCCTCTGAGAGTAATAAATTTCATTATGCAGCCAGACCCTGTGGTGAATGAAGTGAAGGTATCATTTGCAGGGTGGAAAGTGGGTGCTTTTCGGAGGGTCTGGCATGCTGATAAGCGTACTCTTTCAACTCAGTGAGGAAGGCAATGGTAAACCACCTCACTCCTCATTTTTACTTAGTAAAACCTCTAGAGGTTCAAACCAGCCTTTCGGCTGTTGACCTAAACAATACGACCGGACTGCACAAAATTTTACATAGCTCAAGGCAAATCAATTCACACTGCCGTATTTATTCAGGATGAGTAGGGCTACCAAATTCGTGACACAAAACAAATATCCGTTTTTCACAAAAAATGGTCCAGACATTAACAATTTCAGGGTACAGGACTAAAAAATGACTCTGAATATGATCACATTTTCCGCCAATGGAAAAACAATGTTATAACAAACAATGTTAACTCTTTGCGGATGATATGTGGATTGTGCAAGAGAGTGAGGATGCGTTTCAGAGATCGGTAAATGTTTTAAATGAATAATGCAAAAAGAATAATTTCAATGTTTCCATAAAAAAGTCAAAGGTAATGACATTTACGGCACGGGGATACAACTGGAAACGAACGGAGGAGGAGAAATGGTGGATAGACAGAAGTAGATGAAGAGGCTTGGTGAACACTCAGACTCGGTGATAGCTGGAACGGGCACTGGATATGTTATAATTATGTACAAAAACTAAAAATCATTTGGATTCCGTAATTTTAAATTAAATTTAAATTACCAATTTGTGGTAGCTAATTAATAAATCATAATATTTGTTCAACAATTGAATAGAAAATTGAGATTAATTCGTATTTAATTAGAGCAGAATATTCTCAGCTTCATTTAAAAATAATTCTAATGACAGGTTTGCGTGTGACTCAACAACTTGACTCAGCTTATTGACTTTTACAAATCAAATATTATGTAATAAAAATGAAAAAAAATTTAACTCTAAACTTGAAATAAGAAATAAATTTTTTATGTCAACATGAAGTTTGTAACCAACAATTTTAATTATTTATAACTCAAGTACTACCAAACATTTGTTAGTAGTTATATTCTTTTGTTATTTCTGTTAAGAAAACTTTAAAAAGTAAGTTACAAGGAATCTGTGTAACTATTGATTGGATGTTTGTGTTTCGTTTTAAAACTCTAAATAAATACAGAATTTTAAAAATTAATTTACTTTGATCTAATAATACAGCTGACCTTGCCAAATAATAGAAAATAACTTTTAAGGGGACGCGGAAAGCAAACAATTAAAAAAACAATTTGGTGTGAAACACTCAAACGACTTTCTCTTGTCAATGCAAATAATTAACAATATAACCTAACATTAGTAATATAACATTAGAAAAAAAACAAAAACCTAACCTAATAAAACATAACCTTATTTTAATCATGAGTGAAAGACGCAAAATGAAAATCAACCTTAGTTTGGCTTAAAAATACGGAAAATCACTCTTTCTCTTGTAATTAATGCTTAAATATTGGTCTGTATATGGGACAGGAAGCTTTTCTGGAACTTTTAAATGGGAAAGACTGGCAAGGGCTAGCGTCCTTTTGTAGAGATGCTTGGAGATATAGATGGGCATTGATTACAGAATTTAATTACTGAGGCACAAAAATTTGATTAATTGTTTGTTTTGTATTTCTGTTGTGTCTAGGAAGAGGGATGAATAGGGTGATGGGTTTTGGTTTTTTAATTTATTCCCTATTGTGTTTAAATTAAATTTTTAATTAAGTCATTATGCTTAAAAATGTATGTAGGCTATGTCATTTTTATAAAGTTGGTGTATAGTTTTTTTTTCTAATGTATTGCTGATTGTAATATACTGTATTTTTTAATATTGTAATTAATTTTAAGTACTGTAAGTGTACTCTGATTTTCCGGCTGATGCCTGCGGTCAAGCCGTTGCGGTCAAGATGTATGTATAAGGAGACTTTTGTAAAAGTGAAAAATAAAGCGTTATTATTATTATATTAACTTATAATATATTATTACATAATGGTTTGTATGAGGATATGTGATTGCTCTCATAATACGGCTAACTGCTTTTTTAAATTAAAAACAGTTCTATAATGCTTTGAAAAAATACCTCAAAATATAACCGTCAAACAACGGGAACCATACTGATGCGTCAACGTGTAGAGCGCAGGGTGAGTGCTCACAAGTATTTTATCAGTAATCGTAGTTATATCGACATGCAAATCAATTTGTTCACAATGAAACGATATGTATAACCTAATGCCAAACTAACTCTTTTTAGTCTATTTTCACGTGGGTTGGTAGCAGCGGAAAGAGACAAGAAAACAAGGATAGATACATAAATTTCTTGGTAGTTTGTACATAAAGTCGTATTTTTTTAACAAAAGAATACTGGATGTTTACAGTTCGTAAAATATTTATCTTGAAAATGAAGAGATTTATTACGGTTTTGTTGACAGCTGTGAGAAAATAACGACATAATAAAATGACCTTGTGAGTAAAATTGGGTCCTTTTATTTCCGAATTAAAAAAAGTAGATTTATTATTTATTTTTTTATCAAGCAAAGAAGCACAAATGTACAAAATTTATCATGATAATATAACATTCATAATATTACAGTGAAGTAGCATGGAACTGAAGTACTGTCATTCACGTGTCGCATCATTGTTGCGCTAGTCGCTGCTCTATTGTTTTTGCTTATAGCATCCTTATTTTCTACATATTTTTACTCTTTTTAGTACCAAATTATTCACTGAAATGTGCTGTTCAATAATATATAAGTACATTACCATAGAAAACTATAAATATGTCGGTAAAATCGCGTTATCGTACTAGTGTTCCGCATTTTTCGACTATTTTCGAAAATTTCATTTTGAATCCATAACTTAAGTAAAAATAAAGCAATTTATGCGATTTTTTTAAGAATAAAGTTCGTATGTTTGTAAACCTTCATGCAGGGGCGGTTCCAGGGCTGATTTTCGGGGGGGGCTATCTTGTTTTTATGTAGCTCTTACAGTTTGTAATTAAGTCATTGAAAAGTCCTCTTTTATGCTGTATTGCTGTAACCACAATTTGAATTCATTGAGAAATTTTTGCTACGTCAAAGTCCTTGTAAATCAAGAAAATTTCAAAAATGAAGGCGCTGACTGGATGCGAGTGGCTTTTGACTACTGACACTGATTGTTATCTTAATACTATTTAAAAATAGATACTTTCTGTTTGACTCATTTTTATACTAAAATAATTATTGTTAATTGATAGGTACGAGTATTGGGATTCAGTTTTGTTAGAAATAATAGCTTATAGAAAATATTAAACTAAGTTTTCCTAGTATTTCGGGAGGGGCCATGGGCCCCATGGCCCCTTCCTTGAAACCGCCCCTGCCTTCATGAATTTTTTGGAATTTTTTGTAAAATATGGCTGAGGGACGAGAGTAGGAGTGATCCTTTTCCGTTAGATCGTTGTGAGTTAGTCCAAGTTCCTGTAAATCTTTTTTGATTTCTTTGTGCCACATGTATGCGTTACCAGCGTCCGTTTGTAGTCTCATTGTTTGGTTAATTATTCTGCGTAAAAGTCTGGTGTTTGGTGTTCTTAGTAATATCCAAAGTACGAAAACCGTTTCTTGCGCATGGCCACTAGATTATTAGTTCTATGTCTCTGTAGACTAGATTGCCGGCCGCGTTGGCGATGTTGGTAACGTGCTCGCCTCTCATCACGCGGTCTTGGGTTCGAATCCCACTTGGGCATGGCATTTTTTCATACGTTACAAAAAATTCATTTCATCCTTCACCGTCTGCATTAGCAGCAATTTGCAGAACAGTCGGACGTTAAACCAAAAAAAAAAAAAAATGTAGACTAGATTGTTAGGCAAAAGTCTGGATTGTCTTCCTTGTGCTTCTTGTTTATGCAAGTTCTGAGTATCCTGCGTTCTACTTTTCTGCCAGTTTCTTTGATTCCTCCCCGTCTATCCACGCTAGGGTTTCGCTGCCGTATAAGATTTTGGTTCTTAACCCTTTCAATCCCAAAATTTTTAACTATTTTTTAAACACGTGTACATTGTTTCATACATTTTACTGACATTTAAGTGAAATTAAATCACTTTTAGACCCTCAGCCTTTTTGATGCCTGACAAAAAAGTGTGACAAATACGTCACATTGGGACTTGATATCAAAGTTCCCAACAATATGAACAAGTAAATCATGTTCAGGCTTCCTAAACAATATTCTCTTAACTTAGATTTGTAGCAAAAAAAACTAAATATGATTTTAATATCAAAGCATTATTTAAGACTTAAAAAATTTTACAATTCAAAAATTCTGGTAAAATGGATAAAACCACTATTTACAGTCTAAAAAATATATGTGTATGTACATTTAACATACTGGAAGAAATGCTACTTTAGTTTAGTAAATGAACATGAACATTTAAAGCTAAAATTAACTTTAAAAAGAAACTAATGTGGCGTAGTAACTAAACTAATGTGGCTCTGTGGTGTAGTGGTCAGCAACTTACACTGCAAAGCGGAGGTCTCAGGTTCGACTCCTGGCTAGGGTACAGAAAATTATTACACTTCACAACCAGCGCTCTTTAATCCAAAGTAGTCGCTAACAATTAAAATTTGTATGTCTGTTATTTCACTCCAATGTGACTTCTGTGCCACACTGGGTTAGAAAGGGTCAAAGTCGTGTTAAATTGATTGTTAAAATATTGTAAAATTATAAAACAAAAGTAAATAAACTTACCTCTTCAACCCAAAATATTGGAACAACTGATTCCGGAGTTTCCTTCATTAAATCAATTTTCTTAATTTTCTTTAATGGGATGTTGAATTGCAACCTTTTACGAGCGGCAAGAGGAGTACCTGTAAACTGAAATACAAATCACAATTATTTTTAAAATTTTGTATTTTTGTATTCTGTTATTGTATTGAATTGTATTCCCAAGAATTATTATTCGTGCGTTGTAGGGCCTATCAATGGTTTAGTCATATCATTGACATGTGTTATACTCAATTTTGGCGTCTGAAATTAGTATCACTAAATAGTGAGGGTGAATGTAGTGGGGGAAATTTAAATGTTTAGGGCCCTGAAAAGGGGAGTTCAAGCGGTGGCGTCTATGCGGGAAAAGTCGTGACGTCTAGTCATCGTGAAGGTCGAGGAGAGATGGGTTGTAATACTTTTTTTTAATTATTTAAATTTTAATCAGTCTTACCTGTTTTGACTCCTACAATTCTTGTTTTCCACTAATTATTACTTTCTCTTGCCTATATGAATATATAGGAAGGAAAGTATTGTTTTCATGTCGATTTTTCGAAATCGAGTTTTCACCGGATCTATACGTTTTCAGACCCCCTGAACCCAAAAAACATGTTTTTAGCGATTGGTCTGTGTGTGTGTGTGTGTGTGTGTGTGTGTGTGTCTGTGTGTGTGTCTGTGTGTGAACAGAATATCTCAAGAACGGAACATCGTACGAACTTGAAACTTGAAACTTAAGTTACATACCACTACCGGACGCGACACGAACATTTTCATCAAAATCGGTCAACCGGAAGTAGTAGTTTATTCGTATAGTTTTTCAGTTTTTTGCGATTTTCTCAAAAACTGGTCCTACGATTTTTTTTAAAATCGCCTATTTTACTCAATTTTTTATTCTCTACAAGATAGGGTAGGCGCCATGTTTGCTGAAATTCTCGGTGAGGCTGTTTTCACGTAAAAACGTTGTTTTTTTAAGATTACGGCTTTAATATAAATTTTAGCGCAAAAACTTATTTAATAAAAGTTGTAGAGAATTTAAAAACCTACAACTTCTGTTTAAAACATTTTTTTGTATAACGCTTAGTTTAGCGGTAATTTGCGATTTTCTGTTTTTTTCTCACGAAAACGTGTGAAAAATCGATTTTTTTAAGATTTTGGCCTTAGAATGCATTTTACGACAAAAGTGTATATAATTAAATTTATAGAAAATTAAAAGATCTACAGCTTTTATTTAGAGCATTTTTCTCTACAGAGCCTAGTTTAGAGAGAAAGAGTGATTTTCCGTATTTCTAAGCCAAACTGAGGTTGATTTTCATTTTGCGTCTTTCACTCATGATTAAAATTAGGTTATGTTTTTGAGGTTAGTTTTTGTTTATTTCTAATATTTTATTAATAATGTTAGGTTTATTATTAGTTATTTGCATTGGCAAGAGAAAGTTGTGTGAGTGTTTCACACCAGATTTTATTTTATATTAAATTGGACATTTTTCATCAAAACAAAACCATTAATCATTAAAAAAAATTAAATTTTATTTACCAAGATTGCCCATCTATACCTTTACATACGAACTTTTTAATTTAGCAGCTGATTTTCTTTTCTTTACATTTTTAGTTCTTTAAATTAAAAATAATATGTACTATATTCAAAACCCACCGGACTGGTCTAGAGGTAAAGTCGTCACCAAAATCAGCTGTTTAACAGCTGATTTTCGGAGACAAAAGTTCCTGGTTCAAATCCTAGTAAAGGTAGTAACTTTTATACGGATTTGAGTGCTAGACAGTGGTTACCAGTGTACTTTGATGGTTGGGGTCCAATTAACCATACTCTCTTAGTAATGGTCAGCCTGAGTCTGTACAAGACTACAGTCATTTACACGTCATACATATCATCCTCCATCCATGTTCAAATTTTACACTATATTTTACGCTATAAACTATGTACAAATTTTGTCAAATGAAACGAAATAATTAGTTCGACTTAGAGAAATGGTGGAATTCGAGTTACAGATGACTTTTTACATTGTAAATGCATGGGTAAATTAAGGGGAACTGAAATTCAATTTCATATATAGAATATACAGTACCTACAAGATGTGGAATGCGTAGGCCTACTGCACATGCGCACTGTATGTTGCATTTACGTAGCTTAGCTATTGGCTGCAGTGTTAAGTACTGTACATATTGTATGTGCCTAACACGGTCAGGTAAAGTGTTAAATTAATTACACTCGATCTGCTGGTTTGAGGGCTACAAAAAAAAGTTTTGTTTTTTATCATAGTCAGCCAATTATATCACTGAACTATTTAAGAACAGAAGAGGTAGAGGTGTAAAGATAACTAAACAGAGTTATCTTCCCTGAGAGTAATAAATTTCACTATACAGCCAGACTCTGTGGTAAATGAAGTGAAGGTCTCAACTGCAGGATGGAAAGTAGGTGCTTTTCGGAGAGCCTGGCACGCTGATAAGCTTTCTTTTCTATTTAGTGAGGAATTCATGGTAAACCACCTCACTTCTCGTTTTACTTAGTAAAACCTTTAAAGGTTCAAACCAGCCTTTTGGATGTTGACCAAAACAATACTGATGTACATACATTATTCCAAAATTACGCAGTAGTAATACATGCTGAATATTGTACATTGTACCGACAGACTGTGGTTCTATTGTTCTCTGGTCGACCAAAGAATTCGTCGATTCAAAGAGATTCATTGTTTTTGTGTACGCCTGTGAGGCCAATAAAACCCAGATGTCTTTGAAGGTCTGTACGTTTTTATGGTCGAACATATCTTTTTATAATGAGAGAAGCAGCACTGTACCTTCATTTTTTAAAAGACCGAAACCGCTGTTTTGAGAACTATGTACAAATTTTGCAAAAGAAACGAAATAATTAATCTGACTTAGAGAAATTGTGAAATTCGAGTTATAGTTGACTTTTTACATGGTAAATGCATGGGAAAATTAAGGAGAACTGAAATTCAATTCCATATATAGAAAATTCAAGTTGTAGACGTTTGAGTTATAGAAGTTCGACTGTATTATAAAAAATTTCATTTAATGTGATTTTTATTATTTAAAAGGATTATATTGTCAGTAAAACATTAAATATCATATTTCAGAATCATAATTTTTATAATACCAAGGTTTTATGTAAAAACGAGTTATTAAAACAGTTTTTATGGAAACTTTTAAATTTAATATGGTGTGTTTAAATGGTATGGAAAAGTTATACATAGGCCTACGTGTCAATTAATGATTTTCCGTATTTTTAACTTGAACAGAGTTTGATTTTCATATTGCGTCATTCAGCCATGATTAAAATTGTTATATTTTTTATTTTACATTTTTAGTCATGAATAAACGTAAAACATGTTTTAACCTGGGTTAGTCTAGAAGTACAGTTGTCGCCACGAGGTGAGCTGTTTAACAGCTGATTTTCGAAGACGAAGGTTTCTTGGTCAAGATCTAGTAATTTTTTTTTGTTTAAAGTCCGACCGTTCTGCAACTACTGCTAATGCAGACCGTGAAGGATGAAATAAATTTTTTGTAACTTATGAAAATATTCCGTGCCCGAATGGGATTCGAAACCAAGACCACATGATGAGAGGCGGGCACGTTAGCAACTACGCCAATGCGGCCGGCAAGTTTCTAGTAAAGGTAGTTACTTTTATACGGACTTGAATACTACACAGTGGTTACCGGTGTACTTTGATGGTTGGAGATAAATTAACTATACCAATAAATGATCGGTCTGAGTATGTACAAAACTACATCTCTACACATCATACACATTATCCTCATATCATTGGATGAAATTGAACAAATTGCAACATACACACATATTAAGGATTAAAATAATGTTTTTTTTTTAATTTACATTGGCAAGAGCAGGTCACGAGGGTGTTTCACACAATAATTTTTTATTCACGTATTTGTATTTTTGTTTTTATTATTTTATCTCCTGGGTTAAAATAATCATAAATATGATAGATATTATTCGTACACAACCAATTTGTGTTCGTTTTTTCACCTTTCAACTCCGAATAAAAACAAGCGTTTACAGTAGGCAATATGTAATGTAAATATATTTTCCATTAGCTTTTAATTCATTCATAGTATTATAAAATATACACTAATCAATAGATATCAAGTCATATGTAGTGGATTTAAGGTTAGCTTAAACATTTACATAAACAGTAACTTATAATGTTCATAAACTAATTAATTTATTCATAAACATTATACAGTAAATGTATTAAAATTTTCAATTGAATTAAACAACCGTTCGTTTTAATTAATAAATTCAAATTACCACGATAAGTTATTTATTACTAGATAGTTCAGTAGAAGTTACAACCAAATTACTGTTACTAAACTTATTGCGTTATTTTCAAATGAATAATACGTACATCATTTAGTTAAATAAACATTTTATATTTTTAAATTAAATGTTTTGCAATTTATTAAATTGTTTTGTCTGCCCATAACAAACAGTTGGAGTTTCAGATTATTTATACTCATTCTGTTAGTTGCAGGGCTAAAAGAAATAGTTCTGTTTCTTATTACATGGTCAGCCAATTAAATGACTGAATCATTTAAAAACAGAAGAGGTAGAGGTGAAAAAGACAATAATCAGAGTTATCTTCTCTGAACGTTATGAATTTCATTATACAGCAGACCCTGTGGTGAATGAAGTTAAGGTGGCATTTGCAGAGTGGAAAGTGGGTGCTTTTTGGAGGGCCTGGCATGCTGATAAGCGTACTTTTCAACGCAGTGAGAAAGGCAATGGTAAACCACCTCACTTCTCGTTTTACTTAGTAAAACCTCTACAGGTTTAAACAAGCCTTTCGGCTGATGACCTAAACGACCTAAACGACAAAATTGTTTTGTGTATTACAATAAAAAGATTTGGCCGCCTCCGTAGCGTAGTGGTTAGCGCGCTTACCTACTACGCGGATCTCCCGGATTCGATTTCCGGCCAGGGTCTGGAAAGTTTTACAAGTAAAAAACCCATGTTTTTATACATTCATTACTCACTGTAGTAGTTAAATTTAATTTTTTTAGTTTGGAAAGTACGTACTAAAGAGACAGTGAATAAAAATAAGAATAGGAATAGAAAATAATAATACTAATACGAATAAGAAGACTAATAGGAATAGGAATAGTAATAGAAATAGGAATAGTAATAGTAATAGTAAAAGAAATAGGAATAGGAATAGGAATAGGAAAAGGAATAGGATAAGGAATAGGAATGCCAATGGGAATGGGAATGTAAATGGGAATAGGAATAGGAATAAAAATAGGAATAGGAATGTCAATGTGAATGGGAATGGGAATAGGAATAGAAATAAGATAAGGAATAGGAATGGGAATAGGAATAGGATAAGGAATAGGAATAGGAATGTTAATGGGAATGGGAATAGGAATAGGTATAGAAATAGGAATAGGAATGTCAATGGGAGTGGTAATTGGAATGGGAATGGGAATAGGAATAGGAATAGAAATACGAATAGGAATGTCAATGGGAGTGGGAATGGGAATAGGAATAGGAATAGAATAAGGAATAGGAATGGGAATAAGAATAGGATAAGAAATAGGAATAGGAATGACAATGGGAATGGAAATGGAAATGGGAATAGGAATAGATATAGAAATAGGAATAGGAATGTCAATGGGAGTGGGAATTGGAATGGGAATAGGAATAGGAATAGGAATATGAATATGAATAAGAATAGGAATAGGAATAGGAATAAGGATAAGGATAAGAATAAGGTATGGGTGAGGATGAGGATAAGGAAAATGATAAGGATAAGAATAAGAACAAGAACAAGAACAAGAATAAGAATAAGAATAAGAATAAGAATAAGAATATTAGTGAGAATGAGAATAAGAATGTTAGCCAGCATTAGAACCTGCACATGATGGCAGTTGTCCTTAGAAAAACTACCTATTTTAACGAAGCTGTAGGCTTAATTAATTTTCCTAAAGAAAATTAAATCCAATTAGTGGCTTGTTGAGGCCATAAGACCTAAATTAGGACAATACTTATTCTACTGCATTTCAAACAGTACAGGATAAAGTCATATCAGAATCCAAAAGACCTAAGTCTAAGATTATCAAAACGATGGACAGGCAGTTGGTCATAAGTGCCAAGAGTTGCACAATTTGAAAAATTTGACTGTTACTGTTTTTAAGAGACAAAAAATAAGCATTAGCACTTGCACACGATAGCGGTTATTCTGAGTAAAAATACCTACCAGTTCTAATGGAGGAATGATTAAATTAATTTCTTTAAGAAAAATAAATGAAATTAGTGGCTTGTTGGGCCGTAAAACCTAATCTAGGAAATACGTGATGTTGCTAATTCTGATAGCAACAAGTCTGTTATAATAGTACTTCATTTAAACAATGTTCTTTCGTATAATGCTTGTTCATTTTTGTTCAGGTGGCAATTAACTTCACATGTGTAGGAGACAAAACCATTACAACTACCCTAATCTGTCTCTCTCACTCATTTTTTCTACTTTTACTTTTTCTGTTCTTTCCTCTCCGTCATTCTCTCTAACCACCTTCTCATTCAACCATCTTTATCCTACCCTTGCCCAGCACTCATCTTTCCACCTCTTTCTTTCAACAATCCCAAATCATCTCCCTTCCACCACCATTGTTTCTTTGTTTCCCCTCTACAAATCTTCTTATCCACTCCTGAACACACGCTTCCCTTTGTTCTTTCCTTCTGGTTGTCAGTTGCCATCTCTACCAATCTCACTCTAAAATTATCAGCCCTTCTGTTTCGAGGTTACCAAATAAAGCTTCTTCACATTTTAGAGCACCACTTCATTATTTTCTTTGTCCACCTTTGTTTGGACCATGGCCCACTGAACTCTATTTCAATATGGCAACCTCTTGATGATAATTCCACTTTAATGTGTTTTCTCACTTACTGTTTTCTCACTGTTTTTTCACACATTATCATGAAAACTTATTCCCAGTGCATTGCTCGTTTTATTATTCTTTGTAACGAATTTTTACTCTAACCATCAATGTAATCGTTATTCTTCATGTAAGTTAGCTCCAGGAGAATAATGGTCCAAAATTATCAAACTTTTAATTTATTGGAATTAAAGGATAGACAAAAGGAGTGTTAAATATGTGCACTCAATCAGTTAGTTCTAAGGCTACTAAATAGTTGTGTTTCTTATCACATGGTCACCTAATTAAATGACTGAATCATTTAAGAATACGAATAAAAGGTAGTGGTGTAAAAGACACTAATCAGAGTTATCTCTTCTGAGAGTAATGAATTTCATTATACAGCCAAACCCTGTGGTGAATGAAGTGAATATATCATTTGCAGGGTGGAAAATATGTGCTTTTCAGAGGGCTCAACATACTGATAAGCATACGTTTCAACTGAGTGCGGAAGGCAATTGTAAACTACCTCCTCCTCGTTTTACTTAGTAAAAACTCAAGATATTTAAACCACCCTTTCGGTGATCACTTAAACAACAACGGAATTAAATAATTTTTTTAAAGGAGGTTATGTGCAGGATAAAGAAGGCAAGGAATGCATTTGTTAAGATGAACAGACGTCTTAAGAGCCATAACGTAGATCTGGGAATAAAAGTGAGATTCCTCCGGTGTTATAGATACTGAAGTCATGAGATTTCCTTTCAAGTATGGATCAGCTGTGGGAAGAAAGTGAAAACTTGGCAGTGCTGCCAACCTCAACAGTCAGTTACTACTCATAGATTTCAGTACCGGGCAGTTTCTTCTTACGTTTCCTAAGCTGTGGTTTATTCCGAGAAAATGTTTTCTTCATAAACCTTATAAGAAATAAATGTGACCTGTATTATTGCCTATAGATTAATTACATGACTAAAAATGTTTGATCGACTGTAATTACCAGCTACCTTATTCCATTGGAACAAAATTTTTTACGAATGAATCGCCTTCTTTACCAATCGCTGTCACCGGCGTCTTCACTATCAGTCTCACTATTTACTATTTACCGAACCGTTTCCTTTTTTTACCGGTCATCAACACTCTAATTTCCGAATTGTGGAAAGAGAAACATCACAGTTGGAAGCCACTCGCTCATGGCTTTTGTTAAAGGGCAGGGAAAGGCATTTTTGTTTAGCTTCAACTTCACAGCATTACTGCATATTAGATTTCGTTCAGCACTGTGAATAGTCTGCCAACGTTTTCGAGAAACTAACATTTCTGTTTACAGTAACAAACAGATATATTCGTACAGTTAACCTACAAAAGATTCTGCGATATTCTATAAAAAAATATGCTCTGGGTATAGTATAAGTTGTTATGTTTGTCGTACTGAAATTAAAGTAGTTAACATGCGCACTGATGCTTTCCCTCTTTACCCCTCGTTGCAAACAAGGGCAAACTCGTGACTCAAGTGACTATACATCTTTTCGGTATTGTTCTATGGATTTGAGTCATGGACGCTTACAGCAGCGACACAAGGCAAATTAGAAGCTTTAGAGATATGGTTGTAAAGAACAATCCTGAGAATCTCTTGGGTGGATACGGTTAGGGAAGGAGTAGAGGTTGTGAATTGAGTGAAAAAAGGAAGCTTAAATATTTGAGACATGTATGTGAGAAACCGCAGCCACGCATCTTCATCAAGTCTTCATTGTCTACTTTTCCCATCTTTATTCACCTCGTCCATAAATTTTACAAAAACTACGTATTTCTCCGTATTTATGAAAAGTTGTACATTGTCAGGACCCAAGAACAAAACTTTTATCGCTTAAGATGAGACTATACTTTGTATCCCGCCAATGTTAAATATGCTATTTTTAGGTACATTTTTCATAGGATTGGTAAATGATAGGGAAATTAAACTTTACACACCATAGGTGTCGGGTTTCTTCTCGAGCTACTGGCTTTTTTTCAATTTAATCTTTGGACCATGCCATTTTTTTTAAATTACGAATAACATTAAATTTTTACAAATTATTTTCTACGTTTTTTTCTTATAACTAATTTTTGGACCACCTGAGGAAGTCATAAAAATTTCGGTATATATGTGGATATACAAGATAATTAACTGGTAAAAATTTCAGCCTGGTAGGTTTATTGGTTTCTGAAAAAAATGTCCCGAGTGTTAAAAATTTAAATGTATGGGAAAACGCAAAAAACATGAATGCCCAAATAAAAAACAAAATTTACACAAACAAGAAAATCTCCCATCAACAGTTGTTTAGAAAGCTGAACTAAAGCTGAGAATACTTAAAAACAGCGAGGAAGATATTTAAAAACTAAAATTCTCTTAAAAGGAGCAGTATAAAATTGTGAAAAATGTTCGTTCTCGGTAACATAATTTTTCTGTATAAACTTGATAAAAACTTAATTTTTCATAAAAAAATTATTTTTTGACGTAATTTAATGTTTTTTTTTTGTTAGGTCTAGGCCTAAACTATTGAAAAACATAAAAAACAAAAAAATCGAAATTTTGAATTAGAACTATCGTGCCAGCTACCGTAACAGCTTTAAAAGCTGTCTTCTTCAAGGTATAATTATCTAACATTTTTAAAACATAGGCTACTGAAAGTTTTTGTTAAACCGTTTGTAAATAATTTTAACTGTTAAAAAAATACAAGTCCTTAATTTATTCTTTTAAAATTTATAAAACAGTTAATTTTTTGACACAAATTTTTATTGAAAATTTAGGATGGTTATTACAATATTATGACAATTTGTAAATATGCCACTAAAGCTTCTAAAACTTTAATTAATTGCTGGAGCTTGGAATCGTCACTACAGTCCTACAATAGGGCTAGAAAATCTCTTGGCCAGAGGCGTTTTTAACATCTGTTTTTGAGTACTGGATATCACCATAAAGTAGTCTACATGTTTTGTATAAGAGGGTGTCAAGTAATTTTAAATTTGTCGTGCAGCGTCTTGTAACATGTAGTTGTTTCGCGACGTCAGTTATGTGCGGGATTTTTAAGTCTTTGTGCAGTAAAAATTGTGACGTAAAAACGACAATGATTAAAGCTGAATTAAAACATTTTTAAAACTTGTCATAAAATAAAACATTGGTCAGAATATAAAAATAATTCGTAGCTATGTTTAAAAATATCATCACTGAGTCAAGCATTCATGTAAATGTCATTTCATATTTTAAATTAGAGTTCTGTTAGTAGCATGTCTTATAATAGAATAACATCTTTTATAATTTCCGTTGTGTAATACATTGTAGACTATATTCATTTATGACATATGCTGAAATGTAATATCAGTTATTTTATTATTAATGTTTGTACAACATTTCTATAGTTTATTAAAATAAAACATATAATAGTCTAATCATTTAATGTGTTTTAAGTGTCACAGAGAGACAGTGCATTCAGATTTTCTATTTTATGATATCTGATATGTTTAATTTTGCCTCATTATATTAACTAGAGTGAATGAAAATTTAATTTTCTCAAATATATTTTAGAATTTTATTTGATATTTTGATAGTAACATAATTTTTTTTTATTCACACACATAATTTCCAAGTTACAAATTTTACATTGGTGTTTAAAAAAATAAGTTAATTACTTATCCTCAAACAATACATTTTTAAATGAAACTAATTTTATAACCCAATTATTTACCAAACTTATAATAACATTAATTGGGAAAAAAATGTGGCTAGGTACCTCGTTGAAAATCGTGCTAAGGCACCATCAAGCTCAGAAAAAGAAATAAAAGCCTAGAGCCAAGCAAAAAAGACAATATAAACTTTTAATTTATTGTAGTCTTAAATGGATAGATAAAACGAAAACAACATTTTTATTTTTTTGTATAACTGTAAATCTACGATCTGCTCTTATAGAACTATGAATAGAAAAATGTTGTAGGTATAAATCATGAAAAAGTAATACTCCTTGGTACTACTCTATAAAATTTTCCACTTTGTTGTTTTGTTTTGTCAGGAATGAAGAATAAAATAACAATCACTTTAGAATAAATCTATTGACCCACCGGGTTGGTCTAGAGGTAAAGACGTCGCCAAAATCAGCTGTTTAACAGCTGATTTTTGGAGGCGAAGGTTCCTGGTTCAAATACTAGTAAAGGTTGTTACTTTTATACGGATTTAAATGCTAGAAAGTTGTTACCGGTGTTCTTTGATGGTTGGGGTTCAATTAATTATCTCAGCAATGGTCGGCCTGAGTCTGTACAAGACTATACCTCATTTACACGTCATACATATCATCCTCATCTCATTGGGTCATTGGGTTGCTTATTGTTCTGAATTGAACAGATTGCAACGTACACACATTAGGTATTAAAAAAAAATTCTGTAGGGTGCAGTCTGTATAGTCTTCTGGGTGTTTCACTGTTGTCTAGGAGATTGATGGCTTCTGGATTCTGATGATTTTCAAGTCTTGTTTGGTAACTGGTGCAAAATTTCTGTATTGCTTCGTGTACCGTGGGAGTGTTCGTGTCTCTGTGCAATATAGTTTTGGATATGTACCAAGGCGAGTCCATGATATTTCGAAGTATTTTTGACTGAAACCGTTGAAGTATTACAATGTTGCTGTGACTTGCTTTGCCCCAGAGTTGTATCCCATATGTCCACACAGATTTAAGTACACTTTTATAAAGTAACGTAATAAATTATGTTTTTATTAGTTTTTAATTTTGTCGCCACCGGCTTCTCATAGCGCAGTCGTCGAGCTCATAGGACCGGCCGGGCCTCCGGAGGTGTTGTTCCAAATAATGAAAACCATCGAAGGGGGAGGGACGGGAAGTCGTCTTCGCCGCTGCCTAAAAGATTAGGAGCAGCCGCCGACACAGCGATCACCTTCACCGCTGCCTCCGAGGAGGAGCAGTCACCGGTTAAGTGAAATAGGGATCGTCTGTACCGCTGCCTAATCTAATAGGAGCGCGTCGCCGACGCAGCGTACACCTTATACCGCTGCCTCCGAAGGGGAGCAGTCGCCGGTGAAGCGAGGGGTAGAGATGACTGGGGTAGAGGTGACTGGAAGGAAACTCAATGTTGAGCTGTCACTTACCCGTATCGATTCCTCGTAACACAGAGTATCGATACTGTCACCTGCTCAACTCTTGCCTCGCCAGTCGCAGATACTATATGATGCCACTTGGTACATGCGCTGTGAGAAGTATGACTGCTGGCGCATTCTATCGGCAGCAGTAATCCCCATCACAGCGCATAGTGGACAAAATATGAACTACGGACCGGCGTACAATTAAAAACAGTATCAATTTTCTGTTTGCGACAGTTTAACTGTCTCTTTATGCTTATTTATTGAATTAATTTCGTATAAAGTTAAAATATTTACGTTGTGTTAGTTAAAATATATTATTGTAAAGTAGTTATAGTTGTTATAAAATGAAAATTATAATATCGCTATTATAATATAGCTACCAGTAGTAATTTAACTTAGTAATTTTATAGTAGTTATAAGTATTTAGGTGAATTAATGTTTTTGTTCTGTATACTCCTATGCGTGGTCAGAACTCTTTGTAAAGAAGAGTTTTTGCGTATAAGTATATTTAGTTTAAAATATCGTACATAGCTTAGTATAGTCATGAATTGTAATTTTAATGTAGCTATATTTTACTAAATAAAATAAATAAAATAAAAATAAAATAAATAATACGTAATAATAATAGTAATAAACAATAAAGAACGTAAATAAATAAGAGTACTTTTTTAAATATGTATGGATTAGGACTACATTGTAAAACTGAGATACGATATTTAAAAAATATAAAATAATGATATTAACCAAATATTTATACTAATGCAACAAACATTCGATATCTTTTAAAAAGAACCAATAATAATTCTTTTAGGAAGTTAACAAATTTTACACATGAAGGCACATTTAAAGGCAAATAAGTAAACAACTTCAATGAACAAAACGAGAAAAATCTACGGTATGCTTCATTTGGTTTCATTAAAACAACCCGATTTTGCAACCTTAATTGACTTGAATACACTTTAGAATTACTCAGTATGTTCCCACCTCTAATAAAAATATTCTGAGTAATCGGTATACGTACAGATATATTAAGGGAAGGATGGATAATTATTAAAAAATTCCAATGGTCTAATATAAAACAAATAAATTTTTAATATAAAAAATATTTCGTTTAGGGAATGGAAAGGTTAATCTTCTATTCAGTTAAAACATTCCAATCAATGAAAGCATAAAATAGAACAAAGTTGGAACTAATTAAGAGAAACTGAATTTTTGGCCGGCATAAAATACTTAATCAAGAGTACTGTATCCTAAAAATTGCTCTATATTGGCAGATTGTGCTCGATCACATAAATTTATGGATACGGCCACAAAATTGAAAAATCTGGTGTGAAACACTCACACAACTTTCTCTTGCCAATGCAAATAATTAACAATAAACCTATCATTAGTAATAAAACGTTAGAAATAAAAAAAACTAACCTCAAAAACATAACATTATTTTATTCATGAGTGAAAGACACAAAATGAAAATCTAACTCAGTTTGGCTTAAAAAAACGGAAAATCACACTTTGACGCCAAACTAGACACTGTAGAGAAAAATGCTCTAAATAAAAGTTGTAGATCTCTTAATTTTCTATAAATTTTATTACATACACTTTTGTCGTAAAATGCGTACTAAAGCCGAAATCTTTAAAAAATAGATTTTTCACACGTTTTCGTGAGAAAAAAACAGAAAATCGCTAATTACCGCTAAACTAAGCGTTATACAAAAGAATGTTTAAAACAAAAGTTGTAGAATTTTACATTTTCTACAATTTTTATTATATAACGTTTTGCGCTAAAATGCATATTAAAGCCGCAATCTTAAAAAGAAAATGTTTTTACGTAAAAACAGCCTCACGCAGAATTTCAGCAAACATGGCACCTACCCTATCTTGTAGAGCATAAAAAATTTAGTAAACCAGGTGATTTTAAAAAAAATCGTAGGACCAGTTTTCGAGAAAATTGCAAAAAAGTGAAAAATTATACGAATAAACTACTACTTCCGGTTGACCGATTTTGATGAAAATGTTTGTGTCGGGTCCGGTAGTGGTATGTAACTTAAGTTTCAAGTTTCAAGTTCGTACGATGTTCCGTTCTTGAGATATTCTGTCCACACACACACACACACACACACACACACACACACACACACACACACACACACACACACAGACCAATCGCTAAAAACATGTTTTTTGGGTTCAGGGGGTCTGAAAACGTATAGATCCGGTGAAAACTGGATTTCGAAAAATCGACATGAAAACAATACTTTCCTTCCTATATATTCATATAGGCAAGAGAAAGTAAAAAATGGGAGTGTTTGTATCAGTGTCACAAAAGGCATTCGGACAGAATCAATAGGACACAGTTTTATTTTAGAAAGAAGACAAAAAAATAATAACAGTCAAACTTCTACTAACGGACACTTCTGAATTGCGGACAATTCCTTATAGGGGACAATTTTAGAAGTCCCGGCATTTTCCCGTAAGACACAATACTAAAATATTTCCTAATAAAAACCCTCCACATAACGGACGTGGACAGTTAATGTGTATGGTTTTGAAAATTCTATTTTTGGAAAGCGGAAAAAACTTGTCTACAAAAAAAATGTTAGTACAATGTATGTAATACATTGTAGACATAATCTTTGTTCGTAATCGGGAAACAGCAATCGTAAACATCATCCAACATGTACTACTACATAATATGCATGCACACAAAATCTTCAGATCAGAAAAAATATGCGTTTAAAAATATTGAGTGCATAAGTGGTTAAATTTATAAATACCATGCGTTCTTAAAAACAAAACAAAAATGATTTTATTACTTCTATAGGTATTGCGTAAATTCTGTATCAACTAATGTGTAATCCTGGAATACAAACATAAGGTATTTTGGATTACATATAAGTACTGTACATGGATGCATATTTTTACTTTCTCTTGCCTATATGAATATATAGGAAGGAAAGTATTGTTTTCATGTCGATTTTTCGAAATCGAGTTTTCACCGTTTCTATACGTTTTCAGACCCCCTGAACCCAAAAAACATGTTTTTAGCGATTGGTCTGTGTGTGCGTCTGTCTATGTGTGTGTGTGTGTGTGTGTGTGTGTGTGTGTGTGTGTGTGTGTGTGTGTGTGTGTGTGTGTGTGTGTGTGTGTGTGTGCGTGTGTGTGTGTGTGTGTGAACAGAATATCTCAAGAACGGAACATTGTACGAACTTGAAACTTGAAACTTAAGTTACATATTACTACCGGACCCGCCACGAACATTTTCATCAAAATCGGTCAACCGGAAGTAGTAGTTTATTCGTATAATTTTTCACTTTTTTGCGATTTTCTCAAAAACTAGTCCTACGATTTTTTTTAAAATCAACTGGTTTACTACATTTTTTATGCTCTACAATATAGGGTAGGCGCCATGTTTGCTGAAATTCTGCTTAAGGCTGTTTTTACGTAAAAACATTTTCTTTTTAAGATTGCGGCTTTAATATGCATTTTAGCGCAAAACGTTATATAATAAAAGTTGTAGAGAATGTAAAATTCTAAAACTTGTATTTCAAACATTTTTTTGTATAACGCTTAGTTTAGCGGTAATTTGCGATTTTCTGTTTTTTTTCTCACGAAAACGTGAGAAAAATTGATTTCTTTAACATTTCGGTCTTAGTATGCATTTTACGACAAAAGTGTATATAATTAAATTTATAGAAAATTAAAAGATGTACAACTTTTGTTTAGAGAATTTTTCTCTACAGAGCCTAGTTTAGCGTGAAAGCGTGATTTTCCGTATTTTTAAGCCAAACTGAGTTCGATTGTCATTTTGCGTCATTCACTCATGATTAAAATAAGGTTATGTTTTTGAGGTTAGTTTTTGTTTATTTCTAATATTTTATTAATAATGTTAGGTTTATTATTAATTATTTGCATTGGCAAGAGAAAGTTGTGTGAGTGTTTCACACCAGATTTTTTATATTACATATAAGATAATACGTTTCTTTTTTGGTAATTTCATATATACCATAGGTTATATTACGAACTTTTGTATAAAATATATTTTTTATTGAATAAACGTACTTAGTGTGTATTTTATATATTCTTGTTAAATACGTTACATTATGCAATACATAACGTAAAACATAAAATTGTATAGTACACATATTTCTCATTAGCGGACACTTCTTAATAGCGGAAAAAGTTTTCGGTCCCGCGATTGTCCGTTTTTCAGAAATTTGACTGTATTAACATTAATACTTTTATTTTATTTTTTAAATTGTGTTTTCTAAATGAAATTTTAAAAAATTGATTTATTTCACGCTGTTAACAAGTAGAAAAAGCAGGACTGCAGATTTCCTTGAGGATACTAAATATATATAATGAATATCAAAACAGCCCCACGTCACTTGAAAACACAATACGGAACATCGGTAAATTTTATAGCTTTAAGTACCTCGAAATGTTAATACAAACCGATGATCAGCAAAAAGAAAGTGAAAAACAGCAGACGAGGAAACATGACCGATGCACGCCGAGGAACTCACCACTTGTGTAAGAAGATAACAATCTCAAGACCAGCCAAGATTAGACATTATAATGCTGTGATAAAATCTGTGTGTCTGTACGCGAGTGAGTGCCTTACAATGATCGGGCAGGTTAGTCTAAGAAATAAAAAACATTTGAGAGAAAGATCCTCCGCAAGAAAACGAGTCCGAAACGGCCAATACGTTACGAGGTTCAGAAAAATTGTACAAGGAAAATGCATGATTAGAAAAAAAATATTAAACTTTTGCGGACACCTGTAAAGAATGGATGATGACAACCAGACAACAAAACAAACTTTTAAGACACTAGTTATTGAACTTAAGGTGTTAGATAAATAGTTTAAAGAAGTCAAAAAGGATAATGAGAAAACCGGAATAAACCGAAAAATCTTAATGGACCGAATTAAATTCAGACAACTAATTACGAACTTGAAGGTTTTCCATAAAGAACACCGGGTGGAAGAAAAGAGAAAAGCCTACAATTGTGAGAAGAGCTGCAAAAAAGTCTTTTAGAAACAACTAAATTCTCCTCACGTGGTCTATAAAATTCATGTCATGGATGCCTAATACCGATTAAATATTGTTATAAAAATAATATTTTTCGAAAAACAAAAACTTATTCAAAAGAAAAATAATAAATATTTACATGAATTAAATACCTACAATAATTAAATATAGATAAAATAATAAATTAAATACTTACTGGTTCAAAGTCTAAGAAAATTTCATGTTTCTTCTGGTTTGGTTCTAAGCCGTCAACTAATCCTAAGTAATAAGGATCCGTTTCAAAGAAATGTGGAAGCGTTAACAAAATAGGAGCTCCTGAAAAAATAATACAATATACTGGTATATAATGGTTAAAAATTTTGTCAGAAATTTTTTTAGTTTATTTAAAATCACATCAACAGCTGGGTCAATAGCGACTACGGTAGGTTTTGGCACGTAATAATTTTCCAGACCCTAGCCGGGAATCGAACCCAAAACCTCCACTTTGTAGGCTAGAGTGCTAACACTACGCTACGGAGGCGACTAGTTAAAATTTTATTTGTGTGTAAGAGAGAGAAAGATTGAAAACAGTATTTTTTAGTTACAAACTGTCGTTTTTGACGGCTCTATGATGCATTTGGTTGTACTTTGTAGCACCTTGAGCTAAAAATTCGAAGCATTTACAAATACAACTAAGATGTTTGAATTTTTTTAACATTTTGCTTTCATATACTTTTTTAGGAACTGATTCATTAGTAAAATTCCATTTAAATTTAAAAGGTTTGTTGGATTTTTGGCGTTAACAGATGTGAATTTGATTAGAAAAATCCGATGTTGTTGTTTTACTTAACCAGATTACTTAATAACATGACTGCAAGGCATAATTTATAATATTTTATTAAGTTATTTCAGTTTTTTTTCTCAAAGAATAGTTTTATTGAAAGCTCTTCCATTTACGATTTAAAGGTATGTACTTTTCAGTTGGGATTTAAAATCAGAATATTTGCTATGGAAATCAGTTTCTGGAGAAAAAGTTGTAAGTAGACCGTAGGCTACTATATCAAGTTATGATAAGAAGTTTTTGAAGAAAGTTTATTTTACAGAATTTATCTACAATTGGTTCTTTATAGACGAATAAATACATTTGTATAAAGGAAAATGACATGAAAAGGTAACTCACTGTGTAGATAAGTTTAAAATAAAAGAATAATAATAATAATAATTTATTTATTTCCATAATATTACACATTACATAAAAAAAATTACGATAATATAAAATTTTTTACAGTAAAATACTTGGGAACGTCATCGATTCCATGCTTCGTTGGGATGAGGAAATTAACATATTATGCAAGAAGCTTAGACGAGCTATTTATATTTTCAAGAAATTAAGACCAGTACTTAATACTGAAACACTAATAGTGGTATACTTTGCCAATGTGCAGTCACTTTTAGCTTATGGTATAGTGGGTTGGGGTGGAGCTGCTCATTGCTATATGGAACCACTGATAAGAACACAAAGAAGTATTTTGAAGGTGATATCTAATAAACCTTGTAGATATTCAACGGAGCAGATATTTACAGATTTCAATGTCATGGATATAAGACAACTGTACGTGAAAAAAAAAATAATTAAAAGAATTCAAGTGAACGTTAATTATTAACCTGGAAAATAGAGGGCATCAGTATTACACGTGAAACAGAGATCTGCTCTTATCGGAGAGAGCGAGAATTGCTCTTTACCAGCGTCATTTTGAGAACTTGGCAACCAAAATATAAAACCCGTGAGATTTAAAAAATCTAACGGGTTAAAAATTTCATAAGAAACTAAAAAAATGGATAGCCAAAACAGGTAGAGAGAAAATAGCAAAAAATGGTTAGCAATATTCAAATGTAGATGTAACTAAAGAAACAAGAGGAAAATAAAAATAGTATACTTGTTTACTTTTTTGTTTTTTTTTTGTTTTTAAATGTAATAATAAATTTTCGGTTGTATTAAATTATCTTTATTTTATTAAAAATAGTGTAAGTTTAATTATTATTAAAATGTAATGTATCATAATTGATAAAATCAAATTCTTACTAAATAGCAAAGTATTGGTTAGACTAGAGTAGTAAGTATAGTAGATTTTGAATGCTATTGCTAATATTTAATACTTTAGTTTTTTGATATTTGTTTCAAAGCTTCCAACCCATCCTAATACACGTTTTTGTCCTTTAATGTTAACATAATCCTATTATTATTATTATTATTATTATTTGCGTATATTCCCCATAAGGAGAGCGCTAAAAACACAAAAATTTAGCTGTTGGTGGTGGCTTTTTTCCTCCATTTAGCTTCCCAAAAACCTTTCATTCTCTCACTTTGCGCCTTCTTCTCTTCGTCTGCCCATTTTCGCCCACTTCTTTTGGCTTGTGATCTGAACTGAATTTCCTTGTTTCTGATTTTTCTCTACAAATTTTGCGGTCGTGAATATCTTCCATTGTGATGCATAACTTTTGCAGGTCTTCTATAGTTTCTTTGTACCAAGAGGTGCCCAACTTTGAAGTGGAAATTATGTTTAATATTCTTTTTGTCAGTCTGGTGTCATTCATTCTGGCTATATGTGTACATAACCTCACTCTGCGTTTTCTGATGAAGGTCGTGATGGTTTCAGTGTGCCTGTATAGTTCTTCTGTGGGTCTCTTTTGCCAGACGTTTTTTCTGAAAACTGCACCGTGTATTTTCCTCAGAATTTTCCTTTCTTGCCTTTCAATGTCTTTGATTTTTGCCATTCCTCTGGTACTTATGGTTTCTGATGCATATAAGGGATCTGGTAAAATATTAACTAGATAAAGATGAATAACATTAATAGAAAAGGTATCTAAATTAATAACGGTGATAGTATAATGCGTAGAGGAAGATGATGTTAATAGAGATGATGGTGATGTTGATAATATGGACTTCAATTATTTAAAATGTAGGTTAGTCGGTAAATCTAAACGAAGGTCAAGCAATTTTATTCGTTTCAGTTGTGTCACGTCTTCGCTATTATCAAGTAAATTAAGCGCCAAAGAATTCAGGTGATCTGATAATTTTCCTTGATAATTAGAACTTAGCTGCGTATTTCTTCTTTCACGGTGCTGACACATAAGTCCTTTTGCGATGCATCATTTGTGAAATACCGTGCAGCATTTGTTATTATCCGTAAGACAACATTTAAAGAAGACATTTTTAATATTAGAATAAAATACGAAAATGGTTTCCATCGTTCAAAAATTATTTAGCAATACATTTATTGAACAATGGTGGTACAATACGATGTGCTATGCAGAAGAAGGCAGCTTGGACAGATCACAAATTGTAAAGTGATAAAAGGGGAAGGCGTGACTTGCCAGCACAGACCGGTCATAGTGGATAGCACGCTGAGGTTGGTACGGAGGGGAAAGGAAAGAAGTGAGCGAAGGGTGAGGTGGTGGAAGTTGCGAGAGGTGGAGATGGCGAGTGCTTTCAAGAGGGGTGTTCTGCAGGAGATGACACAAAAGGACTCTGCAAATGACTGGTGGGAAGTAAACAGTAAGGTGATTTTGAGAGTAGGAGAGAATGTGCTGGGCAGGACATCAGGGAAGAGGCCACCAGGGGACAAGGAAGCTTGGTGGTGGAATGATGAAGTGCAACAGAAAGTTAAAGCTAAGAAAGAGGCAAGAAAAATTTTTGACAGCACCAGAAGAGAGGCAGACAAGGAAGCCTACAAACAGGCAAAAAGAGAGGCAAAGAAAGCAGTGGCTATTGCGAAGGCAGGTGCATCGGAAAGACTGTATGAAGAACTGGAAACCCCAGAAGGAATTAAAAGGCTGTATAGTATTGCTAAGGCAAGGGATAAATCATCAAAGGATTTTACGCATGTACGGCAGGTTAAGAGCTCAGATGGAGTGGTGTTGAGAACGGATGAAGAGATAAAGAACAGATGGAAGGATTACTTTTGCCAGTTACTGAATGAAGAACGCTACACAGGGAACAGAGGAGATGGAACCCCAAATCAGGGGGAAATTGAGGAAATTGGAAGGGGGGAAGTCTTAGACGCTTTGGGAAAAATGAAAAATGGTAAAGCAGTGGGACCAGATGACATACCAGTGGAAGCATGGAAGGCCTTGGGAGAGGAAGGAGTGGAGATGCTGTGTGACTTGATGGGCAGAATATACAGAGAGGAAAGGATGCCAAAAGCATGGAGAGAGAGTGTTGTGGTACCAATATATAAAGAGAAAGGTGATATCCAAGAATGCAAAAATTACAGAGGGATTAAGTTAATGTCACACACACTGAAGTTATGGGAGAGAATAGTAGACAAAAGAGTGAGGGAGGAGACGGTGATGGGTGAGGAACAGTATGGTTTTATGCCGGGAAGAAGCACGACTGATGCACTTTTTGCCTTAAGGCAATTGCTGGAGAAATATGGCGAGAAGAAAAGGGACCTGCACCTGGTATTTATAGACCTTGAGAAGGCCTATGATACTGTCCCCAGAGAGGTACTATGGAGATGCATGAGGATGAAGGGGGTGTCTGAGAGGTATGTAAGATTGGTGAAGGACATGTATGATGGAGTGGGCACCAGAGTAAGAACCTGTGTGGGGGTAACAGAGAGTTTTCCAGTGACTGTGGGTCTGCATCAAGGCTCTGCTTTGAGCCCATATCTATTCAACTTGGTTATGGACACACTTACTGAAGGGGTGAGAGAGCGGGCACCCTGGACAATGCTTTTTGCGGATGACATTGTGCTGGTGGGAGAAACCAGGGATATAGTGGAGAGGAAACTGGAAAGTTGGAGAGAGGTATTAGAAGAGGGAGGCCTGAGGATCAGCAGGGAAAAGACTGAATACCTATGGTTTGGAGGTGAGGATAAGAGTGGAGGGGTGTGTTTGCTGAATGAAGTGGTGAGAAGGGTAAAGTGTTTCAAGTACCTTGGTTCATGCCTCACCGAGAGTGGAGGACTGGAGGAGGAAATTAACCATAGAATACAAGCTGGATGGAATAACTGGAGGCGAATGACAGGTGTATTGTGTGACAGAAGGATTGGGACAAAAATGAAGGGAAAGATATATAAGACAGTGATTAGACCGGCATTGTTATATGGGTGTGAGACTTGGCCTATGACGAGGAGACAGGGAAGCAGGTTGGAGGTTGCGGAAATGAGGATGTTGAGGTGGATGCAGGGAAAGACTAGGAAAGATAGGATACGGAATGAGGTGGTAAGGGAGTCTGTGGGAGTGATAGAAGTGTCCAAGAAGGTTCAGGAACGAAGGCTGCAGTGGTATGGACATTTGATGCGTAGGGAGGAGGAGTATGTGGGGAGGGTTGTGGATGGATTGGTGGTGGATGGGGGAGAGGGAGGGGGAGACCCCGGAGAAGATGGAGAGACGCCGTGGCGGACGACTTGAGGGAGAAGGGCCTGAGCGAGGAGGTTGTGGTGGATCGGAGGGAGTGGAGGAGAAGAGTACGGAACAGCGACCCCTGAGGAAGGGAAAAGCTGAAGAAGAAGAAGAGGTGGTACAATACGATGATTAAAAATGAGGCACCCGACAGACTTATTTGTTAATAATTTCCATTACTACTCTTCGTTTTTTAAAATTTACCATCATTGTATTATTGTTATATAAGGATAGAACACATAAACTGTTACGATCAATTGAGCAACGGTTTAACACAGAGAGTTAAACAAAATTATTCTCCACTAAATCCATTAAAATTAAACCCGTATTCGTTCAAATACAGAATAATTTATTTCCATTTTTGCTAACGCATGAAGCCTACATGACGCACCATGCGTCATCTAAATAAATAAAATTGTGATTTTATCTGTACAATTTTTCAAAATGCCCTAAATTTTGTTTCTACGCCATTTCTACCACGTAAACACCGAAAATACGTTCAGCTGAATTTTTGTCTATCTGTTTGTCTGTTTGTATGTTACGGCATCATGCAAGAACCTCTGAACCAAATTCAATGAATTTCGATATTTAGATTCTGGACATAATTGAAATTAAAAAAGGTTATAAATTTGTTTAATATCACAAAGGGATGGAGAAGTTCAGAGGGAGGAGTAAACAAAAAACTACGAATATCTCCGTTAAAAGTCAATCTACCAAAAAATATTATATAATCGAAATTACGAAACGTTTAAAGGCAAATAAGTTTGATAAAGTAATTTTCATTTTCATCCATAATAGCGGAGGTGTTACCAATTAAGAAAAAATAAACATATTAATATTTTTAGAATATTAACATACAAAATAAACAGAACAATAAACATAGGCCTACGCGCCGGTAAAACCCGTATTCATTTAGTCAGTTACCTACCTACCCATTCCACCAGTACCCTATACACTCATTCTCGGTCACATTGTCAAAAATGAATCAGTATTTTTAATATTTCGTTAGTTAACCATCGTGGTGTTCCTTTTGTGATTTATCTTTCATTTTTTTCCTTTGTTTATTTAACGTCGCATCAACTACAGTGGTCATTAGCGACAATGTTGGGTTGTTACTGTGAAGGATGAAATGATTTTTTGTAACGTATAAAAATATGCCATGCCTGAGTGGGATTCCAACCTAATACCACATGATGAGAGGTGAGCACGTTACCAACTACGCCAATGAGGCCGGCCTTTCATTTATGATTAAAATAATAAAGCACTGCATATCTTAATTTAAAAATACCAAGTCCCGCTTTTATTTTATGTTTAAATATTTCTTTTATCGTTTATAATAACGCTGACGTACAAAGGAGATACGAATAGATAACAATAAATGATTACAAAATATCAGACCTGACAGGGATCGAACTCGGTACAACAACAGACCGTACACAGCACCAAGAAAACCGTTCGAAGAACGGGTACTTTAGCTAGTTATATCTATAGATAAAAATATCTTTCGTTTAAAATCTAAAATCAAATATTTTAATCGTATTTTCATACAACTGTTAGTGTTATTACTGCATGTTTTTTTTAATATTTGTGTACAATATTTTTTACAATCATTTTTACATTAAATATTATTTCCATATTATAGGAATATGAGAGAAAATAAATTTCTTACCGGTACATTTTGTGAGATCAAATATTCCTCTTTTATGACAAGTCGTTGGTGTCGGGCAAAAGCACTTTTCTTCTGGATTTGCTGACATATCGCCAAGAGTTGCTGTGTAATGATTTCCAGCTAATCCCTTGTAGTTGATGGGTCCTTGGTACTTGGCACCTAACGATCTAAAATAACATCAACGATTAAAACCATTAAATATTTTATAAGAAAAACTGATAAATTTATATTTAATGCTTTACCATCGTACAAAAATAATGTGTTGGCTAGGGTTTATAATGCGCGTAAGTTTTTTAGTAAAAGATTTCTCTCGTCCTATATCATTTTTACTTTCTCTTGCCTATATGAATAATATAGGAAGGAAAGTATTGTTTTCATGTCGATTTTTCGAAATTGAGTTATCACCGGATATGTACATGTTTTCAGACACCCTAACCCAAAAAACATGTTTTTAGCGATTGGTCTGAGTGTATGAGTGTGAACGAAATAAGAACGGAACATCGTACAAAGTTGAAACTTAAAACTTAAGTAAGATACCACTAGAGGATCCGACACAAATATTATCATCAAAATCAAAATCGGTCAACCGGAAGTAGTAGTTTATTCGTTTCATTTTTCACTTTTTTGAGATTTTATCAAAAAAAGCTGCTACGATTTTTTTAAATTCGCCTCATTTACTACAGTTTTCATGTTCTACAATATAAAGTAGGCGTTATGTCTGCTGAAGTTCTTGGGGAGGCTGTTCTGTCGTAGAAAAAGAAATGGCCTTCTTAATATTGCGGCCTTAATATAGTCTACATTTAAGGGAAAAAATGTGTACAATAAAAGTTGTAGAAAATTTAAAAAGCTACACCTTTTAATTCAAACATTTCTTTGTATAACGCTTGGTTAGCAGTTGTGATTTTCTGTTTTTTTTAACGAAAATCTGTAAAAAATGTATTTATTAAGATTTTAACCTCAACATGCAGTTTACGACAAAAGTGCAACAGACAAATTTACAGTAAATTAAAAGATCTACAACTTTTATTTTATGCATTTTTCTCTACAGAGCCTAGTTTAGGATAAAAGAGTGATTTTCTGTATTATTATGCCAAACTAACGTTGATTTTCATTTTGCATCATTCACTCATAATTAAATAACGGTACGTTTTTAAGGTTAGTTTTTTGTGTATTTCAAAAATGTATTATTACTAATTTGAAGTTGTATTGTTCATTATTTTCATTTGCAAGAGAAAGTTGTGTCAGTATTTCACACCAGATTTTTATATTTTTAAAGATGATATTAGACGTTAAACGTCATACATGTCATCCTCATCTGATTGGGTCATGAGGTTGTTTATTGTTCTAAATTGAACAGATTACAACGTAGCTCTACATACATTAAGGATATAAAAATATTAATAATGAACTATATTCATACAGGGCAAGGTAAGGTAAACTGATCATAGTTTTTTATAAATTTTTGAATCTCCCTATGTTCCGGCACAACTATATGGAACACATTATTTAAATATTTAAGTTCTATTAGAAATACAATTTGTACCAACTACAAAATTACTTTACCGCTACTCCGTTTCGTTTCAGTAAACCAAGGTCAGTACTTCGATTGAATATATTTAATAAACTTTATAAACAGAAATATATAAAATATAATATAAAATAAATAAAACTAGTTCAAAAGGTACAGTATTTACATAATTCTTAGGTTATTAGCTTATTGCAACGGACAAACATGAAATGATTTGATAGAAGTTTTTAATAATATATTTAGACTAAATGCAGTACTACAACTTACATAATTTTAGTTTAATATTATATACATTGTACAATAATTATAGTAATTTTAATATTTGAACTATTGTATAAATAAAACGGTTTACAAAATTCTATAATAGTTATAAAATCAAGGACGGTCAATAAAGCATAAAATAACTTACGGTATTCGTTACATTAAAAATGTATTCATAAAATTATAGTAATTTTTTAACGAATAATTACAAAATATTTATCAATTATTTAAGATAACAAATTGTTGAGAAAAACTGTACGAGGAAAACTAAAGACTGATGGTGCGATTCTCTGCCTGAGCATCAGTTTTGGTTAATTTAGTCCAGATTGTGAAGTGAACAAGGGGTGTGAGAGTTTAAGTACCACAGAAGTTTCATTGCAGCGGAAAGAACGCGTGAAAGAGATATCCAGTCCAGGACTAAGCAAGAAAGTGCTGCTACGAATATACTAATTGAAGACAGTGCTAACCCACATCAACAAAATTTTACGCAATGAAATTTTAAAAGTGTACTGAAATCTACGAATCATGTTTTTGTTAACATTTATCTTTCTGTTAATTCAGGTTCTTAAGACTGTAAATATAGCATCCTGTTTAAAACGTGCTGTACATTTTATTTTTACAGAATATTTAAGAAAAAATCATGCTGGAAATTTTGTGGGTTAGCACTTTCTTTTCCCGACCCCTTCAATTATACTAATTGCTATGGTCTTCAAAAGTTCAAATAAATATAATACCATAAAAAATAAAATTAAAATAATACGAATAAATTTAATTTGCTAAGGAGTAGGGCGACCCAATAATGACGGAAAAGAATGTTGGCAAATTGTTGTTTAGGTCTACAGCCGAAAGGTTGGCATAAGCCGAAGGTTGGTATTACTAAGTAAAACGAGGAGTTAGGTGGTTTACTGTTGCTTCCTCACTGATTACAAAAGTAGCCTAGGTTATCAGCCCTCCGAAAAGCATTTGCTCTGCACCCTGCAAATGATACCTTCACTTCATTCACCACAAAGTCTGACTGTATAATGAAATTCATTACTTTCAAAGGAGATAACTTTGACTAGTGTCTTTTAGAACTCTACCTCTTCTGTTCTTTAATAGATCAGTCATATAATTGGCTGACCACGTGAAAAGAAACAGAACTATTTTTTGTAGCCCTGGAACTAGCAGATCGAGTACAAATAATTTAACACTTCACCTTCCTGGAGGCAAATTGGTTGGTAAATTAGTGGGAAGAAGAAGGAAAATAAACGGGTGGAATGAAGAAAAATCACATTGAAATAACGTTTTACAGCTGAAATAGAACCACCGGCTTGTTTTGATGTTATGCCTAACGGTGATCTCGCAGCGAGTAGGGATGGGTTAGAAAGGAGCTGAGAGGTTTTGGTGGATAGTTGCCTTCGGCAGAGCTTCGCATACCCCAGATGGAGGTTCACCAACTTGGGTACCGGTAAATTCAGTTTCCTCTCGTTACAATATAAATAGTAAGAAAAAAGGAGAATAGGCTGGACGCAATGGAAATGAATTAAGAAGAGGTTGTAGAAACTCTCCGCTGGACATGTGAGAAATTAAGAAGAAAGGGCTTGAGTGAAGATTCATAATACAATTGAAGAAAAAAAAGAAAAAAGACAATTGGTTTGCTACGGTCAAGTCTGCCCATAACAGACAGGTGGAATGTCAAATTATTTACACTCAATCTGTTCGTTGCAGGGCTAAAATAAATAGTTCTGTTTCTTATCACATGGTCAGTCAATTAAATGACTGAACCATTTAAGAACAGAAGAGGTAGAGGTGTAAAAGTCACTAATCAGAGTTATCTCCTCTGAAAGTAATGAATTTCAATATCCAGCCAGACCCTGTAGTGAATGAAGTGAAGGTGTCATTTGTAGAGTGGAAAATATGTGCTTTTCAGAGGACCCGGCATGCTGATAAGCATACTTTTCCACTCTGTGAGGAAGGCAATTGTAAATCACCTCACTCCTCGTTTTACTTAGTAAAACCTCTTCAGGTTTAAACCACCTTTTTGGCTGATGACCTAAACAACAACATGGTCAAGTACGTTGAGTGGAAGAGATAAGGTGGTCAAAAAGGATCTTGAACTACCAGTCAGCCGCTCGGAGGAAGAATGGTGACTCTGCAAAACTTGGAAAGAAGGTGTAAGAGAGGCTATAGAGCAGAGAGAGCTGGAGGAGCAAGAGGACGAGTGGAACAGAACGAGGTGGAGATTATGGTGCAGGATGTTTAAAGTTAAGTAAGTAGAGAATTTACCTGCACAAATCTGGTCCAAAAGATACAATTTCTTCACCAGGTTGAATAAACGGTGGAAATATGGTCGAATCTGTACCTTTAAGTTGGTTGCATTCTGGGCCATCCCAAACTTTCATTTCTGGTTTACCATTGTACATAACAACTTTACCCACTTCTTGCACATCTCGGAAGCCTCGTTTTACTGTTAGACGTCCTTCATCTGCTGTACCGTTTTTCTGAAAATTTTATATATAATAATTATTTGTTGTTTTTATTAATATTTAATGTTTTTCATTTTTCATTGTTTACTTATAATTAAACATTGATAAGATAAATTCTATGTAACACGAATTCGTTTTTATAATTTTGTTAACTGTTTTTGTATAACCGTTAATAAATTTTGAGCTGATTCGGGTTTAATAAATGCATATAAAATAATATATTCAAGTAATAAAAAGAAACAATTTAAGTATAAAATTTGCAATGTAATATATTAAAAGATCACTGAAATAAACTAACATACCTTAACATCGTTGAGAAAAACAGTAAACTACAGTATAACAGTGCCTTAACTGTGCCAAAAGGAAACCTCGCTCTGAGATATTTAATGGGATGAGAGATATTTATGCTTTTCTACGAAATAAATTGCAGTACTTCTCAAGCAACCGGAATAGAATTACACTCTACAAGACTACATCTTCCTTTCTTATGAGAAAAATAAGAATTTATTTCATTTCCTCCCAATTTTTTAGTCATCGATTTCAACAAAAATCAAAGTTATTTTTCCCGTGAAATAAATAAAAATTAACGCAAATTACTCTTAAGGCGGGTTCTCATGAATCCTATTTTGAAACTAAAATTGAAAAAGTTTCGGTTCAACTGGAACGCCATTAGTAACATAACCTGAAAAACTGCAGGTTGAGTTACCATTGCAGTTTTCCTACATCACACGTCTATTTATGAATACCAATTTCATCTTTGCTTTTTTCTCTAATGTGTGTACGTTGTATTCTTTTCAACTCACAACCCACAAATGATTATAAAATTTTAATTTAATAAATTTATTATCAGAAAATCTTTTTTGATTCTGTCACCGGATGGCGACATTAAGTGGCAAACCTTATTTGTTTGGTGGCCCTGAAAAGAGCCGTTTAAGGAATGGTCGTCTTGGAGAGGCGTCGGTCGTATTCGTCGTGGCGGTCGAGGAGCTGGGCGACACGGTTTGTTGTCGTCCAGCGGAGACATTATCTTCTTCCCTCGCAGTAGTGCGTCGATGGCTGCTTCGTCGGGTCCGGTGGGCGTAAGGCTCGGTCGAGGGACCGCTGTGGGCTTCGCTTGCGTCAGCGGTCGATGACGGTCCGATCGACGGCTTACGGCGACGGGTCGGCGAACGGAAGCATCATCTTCTCTCTTGCGGGGTCGTCGATTAGTTCTCGCTGGAGTCCGGCAGCCGTGTGCCGTGGTAGACGTCTTGTCGTTGTCTGGATCGGAAGCGGCGAGCCGGCGTGGTGGAAGCGGAGCCCGGAGAGTGACGGCTGGGCTACCGGGTTCAGGCCTAGCCTCAGCGGCAGTTTGGTCCCCACTGCAGCGTGACAGTGGTGGCCCCCAGAGCCCCAAAGTGTCGGGTCGGCGTAGGAAGTCTGCCGATATCGCGGCCGAGGCGGCTCTCTCCAGGCCGGCGAAGGCTGACCGTGCGGGAACGTTGCGTCCGCCACCGGTAGCGTAGACCAGAGATGGTGCGTCTGGTCTCGGCTGGGCTCGTCTTCTTCTGTCTGGATCGGTATTGAATACCTCTGTGTCTGGATCGGTATTGAATCTCTCAGCTCAATCCAGCGCTCTTTATATAGTTGCCGAGAGCGCTGTGGTAGAAGGCGGCTACTGGCTCGACCTTGATGACAAATGCCTCTGTTGCTGCGCAGCCGAAAGGTTTGTTGGTATGCTGCCAAAGGGCCTACCGCGCCGACAAAAGCCGGAAGAAGTATTGAAGGCCGGCAACACAGTAAATGATTAATTAGAAGGGGTGGCGGTGACAATTCATTTATTTATTTATTATTTTATTGTAGACAACAGGCCGTATAATGGCCCAAATACAGTATAGAATATTACACTAATAGTATTCACATTAAACTAAATATTAGACCAAATTTTAAGACTAAATAAAATTAAAAAATAAACAAACATTAAACTATAAAATAACTTAAATGATTATAAAATACTTTAGTCTATTATGTTGAAACAAATAAACAAAAAAGGAAAGAAAAAAGAAATGAGACTTAGGTAGCTTCTACAATAAACGGACTATACAGTATACGAGAGGAGTAAATCAATAAAGATTATTAAATTATTTTATTGTAAATGTGCAAGCATAATTATGTTATGAAAGAGATTCAAGTCGACAACAGCAAAAATTCTATTAGAATCGTTCATAATTCTATTCAATGGTGAATACAGTGAGTGGATGCAAGTTTGATTTTTTGTCTCTCTCTACTAAGGAAATTCACATTCTGTTGGAAACAATCAGTGAAGGTGATAACACAAAAATTGGAAAAAAATAACTTGATCAATTAATATGTGGAGACACAGTCCAGTGACAGAACTCCGACATGAATAGATAAGTATAGCATTAAGTGCAGCATTTAAAACACTGTAATGGATAGTCAATTACAGTACTACGTTAATTGATGAGGTCCCCGGCTCCATCGACGTTTTAGACGTCTTATTGGATTTTTTGGGAGAGTCTGCCTAGCCAGATTTGAGATCAATGGGTTATGGTGGTTCACGAGTTTTTTTCCTAAATTTTGGATAGAGTTTTAAAAAAACGTCATTAATGTAGGGTACGTTTAGGTCTGAGTGTAGCGTTTTATTGGCTATATAATAGGGGGCGTTAACTATCCTCCGTAAAAGCTTTGATTGGAAACGCTGAATTTTTGCTAATACCGATGGTTTTGCACAGCAGTAAAGCTGACTGGCATAGCTCCATATTGGTCGAAGGTAGGAGCTGTAAATGGTTAATTTAGATGCAGTTGGTAACTTGGATTTGCGTGAAAGAAGTCTGTACAACTGTTTGAACTTGTCCTGAAGTGCCTTTCTCGTTTTATCCACGTTTGATATTAAATACATTTCTGTATTTTATAACCATAATAAATTTAATAATTATTGAAATAAAAGAAAATTAAACCCGGATAAAGCCGGGACTGGCAGCTAATATTAGTAACTAATATTCCTTAAATATATTGTTACAATATCGAGAAGACATGGTTCGCGAAGGTTCTAGAATTTTATTCATAAAAAATAGTAAACATGAAAATAGTAAAGGGAGGATAATAGAGTGAAATAGTAACAATAAGTGACAATAGGACAATAATGATAATAAAGGTATGTCTATTCATAAAAATTATTAATAGGACTGAGCTATTATAAAAGGTCGGGTATTGTGTACAGCTATTATGAGGGGGGGCCGGTTGTTTACGTTTTCTATTTACAAAAGACCTATTGTTGACTTAATTACAATGGATTTTTCTAGCACTCATTTTAAAGGGTTAGTTTTTGTACTTTATTATTTGCATGGTGTTTCTCTGCTTTTAACGAATTACTTTTTTAAATGAGTATATAAAGAGACCCCCGAGCGCGGTCCAGTCAGTATTCGTTTGATCATCGACGAGCGATTATCGGGGTGTTATACAGGTTAACGATTCTGAGCATTGTGTTGGTCAACGATTGTTATACTATCTTTGTTTGTGTGTGTATTGTGAAAAGCTTTTGTGTAGCCTATCTGTATTAAATTCAGTTTTTTGTGTATTCAGTTTCATTTTGTATGTGTAGTCTATAAAATTGATTGTAAGTAGTGCTAAGTAAATTACTAAGTTATTTATTGTTTATTATTTTATTTTAAGTAAATTATTAAGTCATTTATTGTATTACTTTATTATAATTAGTTTATTATCATAAACTAATTAATAAATCTAATTTATAAATCGTTTAGTGTAATAAATATTTGTAATTGTAAACCTTAGTGTATTAATTATTTAATAACCTAGATCCCGAAACGGACCTTAGCGATAAGTGTCACAATATAATCCTTCAGTCAATTTAACATAAAATATTCCTTGTATTTTGGAATTATAAAAATTCTGTACTAGGTCATAACATACGAGTAGGGAAATTCGACTGACCGAAAGGGAATTTTAGTTAGTGGTCAAGCTGACCTATTTATAACTCATGTAGCATGAATTTTGTTGTACTTTTACGTACAATGTACTTTATTTTAGACATTACATAAAGATGCTTCTTACAACAACCACCTATGAATATTCACAAGTCATCCCGAAACTAATAATTTATATTTTCTTCTCGACAAATTACACTTTAACAAATGTTTTATAAACATGTCTTTCTTACAAATACGTTCCAGTACGTTATAAATCCAGAATGTACCATTTTACCTCAGGTTTCTCACACGGAAAATATTTTATTTTATACTAACTTATTCTAAATTATTCAACTAGGTATACATTTATACAACTTTTGAATTTTTTTCAGTAGAATATTTATTTAAATTTCAAAATATTTTTAATGAAATCAATATCAGTAAATTATTATTACAAATACGTATGACTTTCTAAATCATTTCACATAAATAATTCATATTTATATAACGTCATATAAATATATTATTTTTTTATAACTATATTCATACTACGGAAGCACTTCATAAGTTATATATATTTAACAATAATCAAAATGTGCTCCTACGGGGTTGAAGAGGATATTCAACCCTTAAATGTTAATCAATTTTAAAGTAACAGGTCTATAATCAGAAAATTTGTCCATAACAAGGCAGGTGGAGTGTTAAATTATTTCCACTTGATTTGCTAGTTCCAGGGTTACAAACAAACAAAACAACAACAAAAAATAACAAAAAAAAACAAAAAATAGTTCTGTTTCTTATGATATGGTCAGTGGTCAGTCAATTATGTGACTGAAGCATTTAAAAAGAAAAGAGGTAAAGGTGTACAAGACGCTAGTCATAGTTATCTCCTCCGATAGTCATGAGACTCATTATTATACAGCCAGAACCTGTGGTGAATGAAGTGAAGGTGTCATTTACAGGGTGGAAAGTATATTATTTTTAGAGGTTCTGGCCTGCTGATAAGCATAATTTTCCACTCAGTGAGGAAAGCACTTGTAAACCACTTCAATCTCTTTTTACAAAGCCTCTAGAGGTTGTAACCAGCCTTTCAGCTGATGATCTAAAAAACAATCAGAAAATCGTATTTTTTATTTATTTACAACCCAATTTCAAAATTATTGAAATGAATTTATATCCGTATTAAGCTAGGAAAAGGGATTTAGTGTACTTCTAGAAGATTATTTTTATTAAATTTATTATATTGTGATTATTTTTATTTATTTTTTATTTTATTTATTTTTATTATGTTGTTTCTTTTAGTAGCCAATTGACGCGTCCCTTACGTCAACGACTTATATCTAAAATTGTACCGTAGATTTACATACAAACTTCAAAATTATAGCAATCTCTTAACATAGGCCTACAACATGAATTCTCCAGATCTACTAGAAATCGCACAAAGACGACTGAAACGCCGATGGAGTAGAAGCATGATACATTAGCAAAACTTTAACAGTAATTACGTTTACAGAAAAATATAAAATTAAAATTTAACACCTCTATCGTTTGTTATCTGGAGAGCTTTCTCTGCGTGGTGTCCTCCTTGAACTCATTAAACCGGTTTTGAATTTTTTTTTTTTGTTAAATTTTTTTGCTAGTTGTATTTATACAGATGCCAAATAAATAAAAGTAAGTAAACAAAATATATTATAAGGAAACGAAATAGAGAATGTAAATTAAAAAAACGTAACTTACCACGCCGAAGAAGGAGAATTTGAAAATGTTGTCATTAACCTTGTGTAGTCCTTTAGCATTCATCCTGATTCCGGTACAGAGAGCAACAGCTGCAAAATCTTTTGATGTACAATTTAATACTACGCCTTCAAAAAGTATATCTTTAGCTTTTGCTGTTAGAAATACTGTTGAGGGATGGTTATAAAGATGTGGAATTCCTCTATTTGCTATAGTCAATAGTGCAGGAGTGTCCTTTTCTACCATAAGCGCTAAACTCTGAAAAAAGTAAACAATTATATTAGAATTTCAATTTATTATATTATCTAATCTATACAGTAGACTCTTAGAAATCCGGACTAATGTGGCGGACGGCCGGTCCGGATTTCGAAAAACCCGGATTTCCCGGAGGTTGGCAATTTCGTCTTTATGGCGAATAATTATGACAATAAGCATTAACGTTTATCTGCTAAAATGAGAGTGAGCTTCTGAAAAAACTTTAAAACACTGTAGGTCTAATAAATTACAGTAGGCTACTGGTACTGTAATTATTCAATATACGAAGCACAAACATTGACTAAACTTAACGCTATTGTACCGTAATAAGATTCGATTGCACTCTTTGTAAGATTTGCAAGTTACGGATTTCCAATATGTAACAAAATGTGTCATATATGTCTCAATTATAGAGTAATTATAATTATATAGAGTAATTATAGTAGGTACAAATTCATTAAAAACCAAGTCTTAAAAATTGTAGAATTCATCCATGCTTTTTGTTGGTTTGTATACCAAAGTGGCAACACATCGTCTTTCTTTAAATTTTTAAAAGCTCTGGGTTTTCTTGATTTTCCTATTAATGTTAACATAAGTTTATGACTGCCAGTCACATTGCTACAAGCCAACACCGTAACCCGTTCCTTGCTTTTTTTATAGCCCGAGGCTGAAGTTTCTTTTTTGGATGCAAGAGTTTTCGTGGGCAACATTTTATAGTTCAGACCAGTCTCGTCGCAATTATACAGCTGGTCACCGGAAATTCCTTCTTCGTCAAGGATTTTATAAAGTAAGGTGTTAAATTCAGGAACAGCGTCTTTGCTCGCCGATAAAGTCTCCCCACTGATTCATCGGGCCAATCCCATGAAAACGTTTTACTGGTTGTTAATTTAAAGTTGTAAATTTTCAGAAAATAAAGTAAAAAAAAAATCATCGTCCGGACTATCCGGAGTCCGGACTAGCGCGATCCGGATTTTTGAGAGTCTACTGTACTAACAATATGCTGTAAAGCAGGAACATCTGTTTGTTTGTTTGTTTGTTTGTTTGTAAAGGAAAATCTCAGAAACTACCAGACCAATTTAAAAAATATTTTGTAAAACACTGTACAACTTTATCTTGTAAAGGTAAATAATAAACAATATAACCTATCTTTTCTTCTTGTCGTGCCTACCCGTTTCGGATGTTGGAGATCATGATGGTTGTTTTGACCTTATTAGACGCAATCCGGAATAATTCCGTGGAGCTCTTACCGAAACAGGTCTTCAAATTGGCGAGCCAGGAAATTCTTCTTCTACCACGATTCCTCCTTCCCTCGCAGAATGCGCTGCTGTAGATCATATCGTTTTTGATTTCTCATTATATGACTAAAGTACTGCAGCTTACTGCACATAACAATTTTGACCAATTTCAGACTCGTGTTCATTCTCAACGAACTTTAGCATTAGTGACTTTCTGCGTCCACGAAATTCTCAATATTCTCCTACAAAACCACAGACGCGTTCAGTTTACCACAGGCTTCAACGCAGCGTGCTGACGCCCTTTTCAAGGTTCAAGTCTCAACATCATACAGAATCTATGTTTAATCATGAGCAATGTAATACATACGATAAACATAGCACAAATTTAATCATGAGTGAATGAAGCTAATCTCTGTTTGACTTAAAAATACGAAAAATCACTATTTCATGATAAACTTGCTCTGTAGAAAAAAATTCTTAAAATCAAAATAATAGGATTTTTAATTTTCTATAACGTTGATTAAAATAGCTACACTTTTATCGTAAAATGTATCTAAGATCAATGTACTAAGATCTAAGAATGTATTAAGAGTCATAAACTATCCCATTTTCTTACCAATTTTGCAAAAAATACTGAAAATCATTAATTGCCGCTAAAATAAACTTTGAAATAAAAGTATAAAAAAAAGTACAACTTTAATTTACGTAATACTTTTGCCCAAAATGCATATTAAAACCACAATCTTAAAACAAAGAACATTTTACAAAGAAAACACAGCCCACACTCATAAAAGCCTAAGTTAATTTTGAAAAAAGTAATACCAAATGTTTAAGTAACCTTTCAGGAAACCATACACAATATATTCATCTCAGTAAGTTGAATTTAAATTCTTTTTTCCGATTGAGAGTGTTCTATAGTTGACCACATAAACACATAAAATTGAATTAAAACCCTTTTGAAATTAAAAATAAACTTTTGTATAATTTATAATTCCTATACATACATTCCTTCTTACTATTTTACGTTTTATTAAAAATGTAAGTCGATAAAAATATGTATTTTCTTTTGGAAAAAATAAAACTCGTGCGTGCATGTTTATAAGAACAAGTGTATCATTTCTTTATAAAAAATTAATGCCTTGTAAACGACTTCACATTGTGTACCGCGTTGAATATGCAATTTCTGAAACTAACTTGTCGTAAATAATTAATTAGTTAGTCTAAAACACAGTGTGAAAATGTTGTACAGCGCGTAACGTTTTTTAAGCGAGTTGTGTCTGAAATGCAAACAAATTTACCTTATAATAGGTTGTGTTGAATATAAATTAAATTAATTTCTCGTTTAATATTTCTTGTTGTTTTTATAAAAATAATAATAATAATATATACTTTATTACCATACTATATATGATTAATAATAACAATAATTTTCAATTAATAATAAAAATGTTTTAAATAATAATAATAATCAAATGTTTTCATAACCAAAAGATACTCAGCAGTATTCCATTTTTAATAATAATCAAAACAAAACAAAATTCAAATGGCGTTGCCACTAGCAGTAATAAAAAAATACTTAAGCGCACGAGTGAGTCCGTAAAAATACGTACAAATTATAATGCACGTAGGTAATACATAAGAACAAAACGAAAGTGTTGTGCAGCAGCAAGATTGGTTTAGAAGAGATAAGAAATTTAAAAGTAGGCAACGAAAACATACAGGAAGTTGGAGAATTCTGCTATCTACGGAGTAAAATAACAACGAATGGTAGAAGCACAAGTGATAAAAATAGTAGAATTGCTCAAACTAGAAAAACTTTGAAATGAAAAATAACTTACTGACTACAAACATTGACTTACAGATTAGGAAAAATTTCTTAAAACATTATGTTTGGAGTGTAGCATTATACGGGAGTGAAATAAGGGTGATAGAGGCTGTATAAAGGAAGAGGATAGAAGGATTTTAAATATGGTGTTATAGGAAATTATTAAAGATTAGATAGGTGGACATGATAAGTAATTTAGAGGATCTTAGGCGAGTGGATGAAACAAAAAGTATAAGGAAGCATCTTACCAGAAGAAGGGATATGCTAGTGGGGCATAACTTAAGACATCAAGGTTTTGATCTATTAATAATAGAGAGTAATATTGAGGGAGTGAATTGTAGGGGAAGGTAAAGGTTAGAATATATAAAGCAAATTACAAAAGATGTAGGGTGTTACAGGTATGTAGATATAAAACGACTTACACAAGATAGAACAACGTGCAGAACTGTATCAAACCAGTCGAGAGACTGATACAGATCCAACAAGATTACAAACATAAAACATAAAGCTGTACCAGTTAATTCTGGCAATTTAACGCCTTCCAAAAAAAAAACAACGAATATCGACACAGTTATCATACTGTTATAATTAAAGTCCATGGAAAATAAAATCAGCTGTTGATAAATAGCTGATTAATAATTAATCAGCTATTTATCAACAGCTGATTTTTATAATTATTATAAAAAAATACATTTTGATTGTTGGATCGCACGCCACATTTTGAGATGGCTGATGTGTTGGTTATTCAATCCCTTATGTGTGTACGTTGCAATCTGTTCAATACAAGAACAGTAAGCTACCCCATCACACAATAAGGTAAAGATGACGTGGATGACGTTTAAATGAGGTGTAGTCTTGTACTGACTCAGGCAGGCCATTCCTGAGAGAGTATAGTTAATTGAACCCCAACCATCAAAGCTGTACCTAAGAAGTAAAAGGTGTTAACTCCATTCGCGTGATTTTCCAGAAGAGCCAAAAAATAGCAATTTTTCTTTTCATTATTGTAACAAAATTTCAGTAGGTGTCAGAAACTTGAAATTTACACTCAGTTTTACAGAAAATGCTTCTTATCTACAGATTTATTATTTCATAATTTTGACAACTTCTATACTTCTTTCCACATAAACAGGACCTAGCCCGTTAACCGCTTTCTGTGTTTTGTCATTGTTTTATGTTCTACATTAGTGTTAACTCCAATGTAACGTGATTTTTTTTAAAATTTTTTATTGAAATACCTAGTGCTGACACTACCTTTTTAAGTAAACAGCATTTTAAACATAACATTCGAAATAATTTCATAATTTACTCAGTACTGTAAAGTAACAGATGAATAAAATACCAAATACAATAAAAATTTAAGAAATATCAGTAAAACACATTCAATAGTGATTTTACAAAAAAAATCTTGCGCATCAACTGTAGAATTGAAGAATTAGAGCATTTCTCTCTGATTTTAAAAGCAGTTTTAACTCAATTTTGCCAAAATTGGAGTTAACACTCTTTACCTCTATGGTACAGAAAGTGAACAATTTTTTAAAATAAATAATTACTATACACAATCAGTAAGAAGTTACTTTAAGTGAATGACATAATACAAAATAACATTAAGGAAAGGGCTTCCATTAAAGCCCTTCCATAAAACAAAGCAACTAAAATACATTTTATATTTAACTATTTTCTTTTTCATTCTTAATTGTTGTTAAAAGTCATTTGTATTAATAAAACATAGCCTGTTAGTTATTTATGTTAATTATTTTTTGTTTTATTTATTTTAGTGTGTTATTTTTCTTTATTTAATTTTTGTCTCTTTAAAATCTGTCACGGAGATCCAAAACATGATACCCTTTTGAACGTCTAGTGGTTTCACTATTATCTAGTGAATTCAGGGCCAAATGATTTATATGTGATGATAATTTTGCGTGATATTTTTCGCTGAGCCTTCTTATTTCTTCCTTAACAAATGGAATGTTTAAGTACTCATGCACTTCAGTGTTTCTAGCATACCAAGGAGCATTATCAATTTTTTAAATATTTTATTCTGAAACCTTTGACTAATATTTATATTACTGTTACTAGCAGTCCCCAATAGTTGAAGGTCGTACTTCCAAACAGGGCTGAGCATAGCTTTGTACACAGCTGTTTTGTTTTCCAATGACAGAGATGACTTTCTGCCTAGCAACCAGTACAGTTCATTAAATTTTACATCTTTCTTTGCGTTTCATCGTAATGTGTTTTTCCATGTTAATCTCTTGTCTAAGTGTAAACCTAAATATTTCACATCACTTTCTTGAGGCAATATTTCATCCAATCGAACTGGAGGACAAACTTTCTGGTTCATTCTGAATGTGATATGACTATACTTCGTTGTATTTACCTTCATCCGCCACTTCTGAAGCCACAACAAAAAAAAATCGTTTAATTGGTTCTTGAGTTTTTCCGAAGCTGTATGCGGATCTTCACAACAAGCCAGAATCGCTGTTTCATCCGCAAAAGTAGCTGTAATTATACCGTCGGATTCGGGAAAGTGCACTATATGAATTTAGGGAAAAAAGTATTGTTTACATGTTAGAACGTGAGTTCGAGTCCTACTTATTAAAACTTTTATTTGTTACTTGATAATAATTGATTATTATTAATTAAAAAATTAAAAACATTTAAAATTATAAATTGTAATTTTTAATTCAACGGTTTATAACTAAATCGTAAAGGTTTTTTCAAACTTCAATTTAATTAACAAACTATTAAGTTAACAAATTATTTAATAATAATTTTAATAAAATTATTTAGTATAAAAAGAAATAAAAATGTTTTAATAGTGTGTGGGACTCAAACTCACGTCCTCTCGTACCGTAATATTAAAAATTTAGATTAACTGATCACTTTACGCGATCGGCTAATAATCAGAAAACTATAGAAGCGTAATTCTTTCTTATGTAAGTACCGCGCTATATCGGAATTGAATTACATTTTTGCGTTTATTTATTATTAATTACATTATTGGCAATTAAAATCCTTTGTAGACTCATTTTTATTTTGTTTCCTAACGACTGGAGTAATAAAAGCAAGATACTATTAAAAGATGTTTCTTTATAATTCTCCATGTAATAAGATACCCCTTGTAACAAGAATAATGTTAACAGTACAATTACATGAGTCACAAATTTTCCCTTTTTTGCAACGAGGGGTAATGGGGGAAAAGCATCAGTGCGCATGCGCAATAGCTTTAATTTCTGTAGAAAAAATACAACTTAGCTTAAACCCAGAGCATATTGAGTATATCGCGGAATCTTTTGTAGGTTAAGTAAACGAATATAAACTGTTTATTACCGTAAACAGAAATGTTAGTTTCTCAAAACGTGCTGAACGAAATCTATTATGCAGTGTAATAAGTTGCTGGGAAGTCAAGCTAAAGAAAAATGCCTTTCCCTGCCTATCAACAAAAGCCATGAGCGAATGGCTAACTACTGAGATGTTTCTCTTTCCACAATTCGGAAAATTAAAAAGGAAACTAAAGACGTGAAGAAGCTATTCTTCAACAGTTTTGTTGACAATTGGTAAAAAAAGAAAAAAGGTTGTAGAGATACTAGTGAGACTGATAGTGAAGACGCCGGTGACAGCGATAGTAACGAAGGCGAATCATTCGTAGAAAATGTTGTTCCAATAGAATAAGGTAGCTTGTAATTAGAGTAAATCAAACATTTCTAGTCATGCAATTAAGCTATAGGTAATATTACAGGTCACATTTCTGTCTTATAAGGTTTATGAAGAATACATTTTCTCGGAATAAACTACAGCTTACAAAATGTATGTAGACACTGCACGTTAGTGAAATGTACGAGTAGTGTCTCACTGTTGAGGTTGGCAGCACTGTCTAATTTTCATTTTTCTTCTTCACAGCCCATCATACGCAAAAGGCAATCTCGTGACTTCGGTATATCTATACATTGTCCAATGATTACCTGTTGTTATTGTTTAGGTCATCAGCCGAAAGGCTGGTTTGAACTTCTAGAGGTTTTACTAAGTAAAACAAGGAGTGAGAAGGTTTACCATTGCCTTCCTCAATGAGTGAAAAATTACACTTATCAGCATGCCAGGCCCTCTGAAAAGCACAGATTTTCCACTCTGCAAATGATACCTTCACTTCATTCACCACAGGGTCTGGCTGTATAATGAAATTCATTACCTCACTGAGTGAAAAATTACACTTATCAGCATACCAGGCCCTCTGAAAAGCACAGATTTTCCACTCTGCAAATGACACCTTCACTTCATTCACCACAGGGTCTGGCTGTATAATGAATTTCATTACTTTCAGAGGAGACAACTCTGATTAGTGTCTTTTGCACCTCTACCTCTTCTGTTCTTAAATGATTCAGTCATTTAATTGGCTGACCATGTGATAAGAAACAGAACTATTTATTTTAGCCCTGCAACGGACAGATTGAGTGTAAATAAATTGACACACCACTTGTCTGATATGGGGAGAATGATTCCCTATGTGTCATATTTGTTGGGAAGAACGGTGCAAATATGTATTGTTTCATAAATGATAAATGAATCATTAAATAATTGTTTCAATGAATGTTTGATGATCAAATTTGAATACCTGATTTAATATCAGTCCTACTTACAAGAAAAAACTTACGGAAATAACTGAACGGAAATAACATAATATAGTTGCATTTATCTACTAACTTAATTTTAATGAATTAGTAAATGCTTCATTTGTCGGCATGTTCACTTTTGATGTCACCTTTTTAAAAAATTTACAATTTTCAAACGACATAATTTCTTGAAGTTTAGTTACATGATTACACCACCGGTAAACCGTTTTAGAAATGACAAAAAAAAGAAATCAAGGTAAAATTTTTATTAAAATAGGCGTAATTTTATGAAAATTTAATGGTTTATTAATTTGATTTTTCTAGGTCGAATAATCACGTATATAAACGATTGGTTCGGTATATTGTAATCTTAAATATATTTTTTTTATTGATTTTATGAATTCTCCTTCCTCTGTATTAAAACGCCCATTCATTTATTAAATATTTACCAACGTAATCATCTCTTTGTATTAAATATTTTATTACTTTGTGATTTTAAAACAGTTGAGAAATTTATTTCGAAAAAATAAGAAGGAAGAAATTAGGTTAATATCCTATCGTTTATCCATCTATAATCTTATAGTTATTCCTTTAGGAATGCACATTATTCTTTTAAAATAACGCTTCTTCAGATGGCCAATGTTTAACTTTTTTTTAGAATTCGTTAAATTGACACTAAAGTAATGGTAGAGAAGGATAGAAATAAAAGATTAATGTCTGACTTACGTGGTGAAGTAATATACATTACAACCTCATTTATCCGAACTAACTGGGACCAAATGCACTCCGGAAAATCAAAAATCCGGATTGATTGTTTGTTGACAGAGTGTTTATAAAAGAACTCCTTTATTTCAAGTGCTTTTTAAATAGCTTTAATTAAAAGAAAAACTTACATGATAATAAATTCTGAATGATAAATTTTTCAAATATTGTTTTATATTTAATAAACTTTGATATGTCTACCATCCGTTGCCCTGCATACGTCCAAACGGTAATTCCCTTCTTCTACGTACTTGCCAGCATATCGGGTGTTATTGCTGCTTCAACTGCAACAATTCTCGCCCGTAGCTGTTCAATGTCGCGGATTTTCTCGGAGTAAAGAATGTTTTTAACAAGCCTTTCGGTTGAAACCGAAACTTTAACTCCTATCCAGGCAATTAATTTATTGTGTAGATTACGAGTCCGGAAACCGTTTGTTGCTATTTCTTGTAGTTTCTGACATCTGAGTGTGACGGATGGACAAAGCAAAATGACAAATGACAATTTTAAAAATATTTCCACCAAAAACTAAGATGTTAGTTATACTAACTAATCAAATTGTATAGGTATACATTTAAAATATTTTTTTTTTTGAAAACTTACCAATAGAGCAACATGTGGAATTGTTACTATTTCTTCACCGGTCAACCTCCTTTCTAGTTTTTGGCCCCAACAATTTTCGTTAAAATACCATGTAGTCTTCATATGAAAACTAACTTCGTCTTCATCTTCGTCATCTGAAAATCCGACTTTTTCTTTCCATTCACTGAAATCAAGAAAAATATGTTTCATTGTTTTTGTTTTACAATTAGTTTTATTATGGTCGTATCAAAATATTTTTAGGTTTTTGCGACTTCATTATTGCTTGTGTCCCAGCTCCGTGTAGTTGGAAGGAATGCAGTGTGTTGTTATAGTAGTGTGAGAATGAATGAGTTAGTAGTGTTTCACAGCTGATACATTTGTAGCGGTAGCGTGTACTGTTGTTGTTGTTTAGGTCATCAGCCAAAAGGCTGGTTTGAACCTCTAGAGGTTTTACTAAGTAAAACGAGGAGTGAGGTGGTTTACCAATGCCTTCCTCACTGAGTGAAAAAGTACGCTTATCAGCATGCCGAGCCCTCTGAAAAGCACATATTTTCCACTCTGCAAATGACACCTTCACTTCATTTACCACAGGGTCTGGCTGTATAATAAAGTTCATTACTTTCAGATGACGTAACTCTGATTAGTGTCTTTTACACCTCTACCTCTTCTGTTCTTAAATGATTCAGTCATTTAATTGGCTGGCCATGTGATAAGAAACAGAACTATTTATTTTAGCCCTGCAACTAACAGATCGAGTGTAAATAATTTGACACTCCATCTGTCTGTTAAGGGCAGAGCGTGTACTAACTAGACTAAAAAAATATTCATATCATCCGGCGCGTTAATTTAACAAATACCTTCCGGGTTATTAATTTGGTCGGATTCATAATATTTAATTTACCAATTTATATCAAAATGTGTACATAAATAAATGTAATAAATACAAACAAATATGTTGAATACGGAAAATTTGAAAACGAATGTTTTGTATCAGAGTAATACAACAATCGTTCTCCCAGCATGCGTCACTCATTCATTATACCTCACCCGTACCCCCTTCACCCTCCGCAACTAAACGGAGTTTGGAACCGCACAATACTTAACACTACAAAAATAAGTAACTTAACAAACGATTACAATAATGTACATTATTTACAATAATTTTTTCGGAGACGAAGGTTCTGGGTCAAATCCTAGTAAAGGTAGTTACTTTCATACCGATTTGAATACTAGACAGTGGTTGCCGGTGTACTTTGATGGTTGGGGTTCAATTAACCATACTCTCTCAGGAGTGGTCGACCTGGGTCTGTACAAGACTACACCTCATTTACACGTCATACACATCTTCCTCATCTCATTGGGTCATGGGGTTGTTTATTGTTCTCAATTGAACAGATTGCAACGTACACACATTAGGAATTAAAAAAAAATTACAATAATTAAACGATAAGTATATTAGGTATTTACAGTATTTTACAGGGTATTGTATTAGATTATTTTAAAGTTGACTGTGAATATTTCTTTTATATTTCATTTATATTCCTTATATTTTTCCTTTTGCTTCCTTTGTTTATTTTTTTATCTTCGCATGAACTACAATGACTTTTTGTAACGTATGAAAAAATGCCGTGCCTAAGTGGGATTCGAACACAAGACCGCAAGTCGAGAGGCGACCACGTTACCAACTATGCCAATGCAGTCGTCTTCAATAATACGTCTTTATTTTCTACTTTTCACACCGTCATTCACTTCTTCCGTTTAAAAAAAAGTTGTACGTCACCAGGATTCAAGAAGAAAATCCTTTATCACTTATATCCAAAATAATCACACGGAAGCAACGCTGCTGAGTGCTGTCTTCTTCTATTCGAAAATTGTCAAAACATTTACTGAAAGTGTTTGTTTAACGGTTTGTAAATAATTCTAACTGTTAAAAAAATCTTTTATTTTCAATTTTCAACAGTACACAAATATATGACTACTAGAAAATGTGTAGTACGTACATAACCAAGTAACATAAAAGGAAACATAAAGACAAAGATTGATACCCATTGGTATTTTTCTGAGTGTATAAGTAAGTATTAAATATGATAATTAGTTCGTTTAATTGTTATTATTTTTATCATATTATTATTATTATTATTTTAGTTAGAACCCAGAGAAGATCTCTATTCCATCTTATTTTTAGGCGCCAGGTTGGATTCCCAGGAAAGTGGAAACGATGAAGTTCCTGAATTAGAAAATTCGAATTTATTAGTAATTTCAAAAATAATTTTTTATAATAGGACTGAGCTACTTCTTCAGCTGTAGGAATCCCGAAATCGAAGTGTAAACTGTCGTTGAAGTGTAAACTTACGTAGTACGGAGCTCTAGATATTAAACGGAGAAACTTTGATTGGAACGTCTGTAGATTATTAAGATTTCTGGATTTTGCTGAGCCAAAGAACAGGGACTCCGTAAGTCCAAACTGGTTTAAATAATGATTTGTAAAGCAGTAATTTTGAAGAAATTGGCAAAGTAGAGATTCTACAAAGAAAACGGTACAGTTGCCGTAATTTTGTATTTAATTGAAGTTTTTTATTTTTTATGTGCGTTTGCCACGTAAGTCTTTTGTCCAAGATAAGCCCTGAGTACCGAAATTGACACTTCTGAGGTAAGTGAATATTTAAAAATTTTATAAATTTTAGTGTTTTTGTATGGTGTTTCATTATCGAAATCTTTGTGACCGGTGCGTAAACTTTTGTAAGCAATCTTACAAAAATAAAATAAACGGTAAGCAATCTTTGTAAACTTTGTAGCCGGTAAGTGACATTGTCTTCTTATTGTGTTCAAGGTAGCGTATTTTACAAGGGTGTGTTGTACAGTTAATTTTGTGTTGCAGCATTTACATTTATTTGTGTCTTGCTTTGTCATGAGATTACTCTGTGTTAGTTTAGTGTGACCAATTGGTAGTAGTGTAAATGTGACTTGGTATAGTCTGTTATCAAAACTTTCTGGTTGTATATCTTGAGTCTCAGTCCAAACTTTGTGTAGGTTAGTTTTTAAAAGTTTTCCTGCTCATTCCAAATTAATTTTAACTTGTTTTTGAATGTCTGTATTAGGTCTTGATGGGAAGATTTATTTCTCTGTTGGAACATGTAGTAGTTCATTTGGCTGCTTGATCGCCTTTCTCGTTCCCTTTGGTTCCTAAGAGGGAAGGAATCCACAGAGAAATAATTATTCCTTATTTAGTAATAATTATTATTATAATTATAATAATATTCCTTATTTTACCATCGCTCGTTGTTTTGTGATTGACGTTAATTACGTCTTGAATTATTGGTTCATCTTGGCCAATATTTGTAAGGAAATCTAAAACACTTATTGAATTTACCTAGGACATACATTTTTACAATCGGATAAAGTTACGATTACAAAATTTTTTTATCCCATACGTCTCACAATAAAATCCTGAAAAACAATCTTGTAATTGTTTTGACCGCCTCTCATCATGCGGTCCTGGGTTCGAATCCCACTCAGGCACGGCATATTTTCATACGTTACAAAAAATCATTTCATCCTTCATTGTACAATAGTTACACCCCAACATCGTCGCTAATGACCGTTGTAGTTGATGCGACGTTAAATAAATAAATTAAAAAATAAATAAATAAATAAATGTCTTGTAATTTGAATCTTTATTTAACATTAACACAGTACATCCACTTCCAGAAAACGTTTTTGAGCAAACAGTGGTAATTTTTCACAACTTTCAAATTTATATAGGTACTCAAGAATGTTTATCCGTGTTTTCATTCTAAGAGAATGACAACAACAGATCGGAGCTATCATGAGTTGTTTTAGCCTAATCGTGGCCGTAAACTTGCCCAGCGAGCATCAACTTACTTTAGAAAAACTTACATATAGGGTATATCATGTTGACATCACTGGTTACTCTCATTACGTACACAACCTAACCAAAAAAATTTACATCATACACGAGATGAAGATCTGCATAAAAAAATTCTCTAAAAATAGCAGTCCGCCGATTAGTGACCTCTGTTCTAACGTATGAATTAGACGGTTCTGCACGCTCACCAATCTGTGACCTCTTTCCTATAATTCCAACCGCAGAAAAAACACTAACTTAAAGTTACACACACAGACTAACTTCTAAAAACATGTGTTTTGTGTTCAGTGAGGCTGAAAACGTGTATTTCCGTTGAAAACTTCACATCGAAAATCTACATGAAAGCAATTCGTCCCCTTCCTGTTTATTTAGGTCACTAACTGAAAGTCTGATTTAAACCTCTAGAGACTTTGCTTAGTAAAACGTGGAGCGAGGTGGTTTACCACTGCCTTCTTCACTGAGTGAAGAGTATGATTATCAGCATAACCCCCTGAATACCATCTATTTTCACCTTCCAAATTACACCCTCACTTAATTCACCACAGGGTTTGACTGTATAATGAAATACATTACTTCAGAGGAGATAACTCTTACGTATTTTTTACATCTCTACCTCTCCTGTTCCTTAGTGCTTCAATCAAATAATTTTCTGACCATGTGATAAGAAACAGAACTTCTTTTTGTAGCCATGGAACTAGCAGTTCGAGTGCAAATAATTTAATACTCCACCTGCCTGTTATGGGTGATTTCACTCCCTCTTATATTCATACATGGCAATTTAAAATAAATTAAATTTAAAATTAATTTTAAATTAAATTTAAAAATTAAGTAACATTTTTTTATTATTATTATTATTATTATTCCTAAAGTGTGTACATTGCAATTTGTTCAATTAATTCAGAACAATAAGCAACCCCATGACCCAACCAGATGAGGATGATATGTATGATGTGTAAACGAGATGTAGTCTTGCACAGACTCAGTGAGTATGGTCAACTGATCCCCAACCATCAAAGTACACCGACAACCACTGTCTAGTAGTCGAATTCGTATAAAAGTAACAACCTTTACTAAGATTTGAAACAGGAACCTTCGTCTACGAAAATTATCTGTAGAACAGCTGAATCACGGCGACGACTTTATTCAACCCGATGGGTCAACATTTTTAAACTCAATTTTTATAAAATTAACTAGCATGCCCCGTCGCGGCTTTGCACGCGAAAAATGGTGTAATCAATTTTTTTTTAAATATCTAGCAGAAAAATAGGCAAGATTCTCGTTGTTCCTTCGTTTCAGCAGTTCTTGCTTTTTGATTTTTTTTTGCTTTCAAAGATTTTCTTCCGAGTGATGTTTTTTTGATGGCATTATTAAAAATGGAAAAAAACGAAAAACAAAAAAAAAACCAACCACAAACAATAATTGTCAAAACCAAAACTTAAATCTACGTTGAATAAAATAAAAGTTAAAAAAATATCAAAGCCGGCCCGTGGTGTAGTGGTCAGCGCAACTGGCTACTATGCCGGGGTCCTGGGTTCGATTCCCGGTCAGGTCTGGCATTTTTTCATCTGTAAATCACCACATATCATTACCTACGCACAAGCCCAAGGTTTATGTAGGCATCATCACTCAATAAAATAAAAATTATCAATCACCAATTAAAAGAAATTTGAAACAAATTAAAGATACACGGAATTTTACCTTTATAAAATACTCAACAATACAAAATTGTATCTACATAATAAAATACAATAAAATACAATACAATAAAATACACAATTGTATCTACATAATAAAATACAATAAAATTATCATGTGCTGTTGTCACCAGCTGACCCTTAGCACCTCTCATCATGCGGTCTTGGGTTCGAATCCCATTCAGGCACGGCATATTTTCATACGTTACAAAATATCATTTCATCCTTCACCGTCTACATTAGCAGTAATTGCAAAACAGTCGGACGTTAAACAAAAAAAAATATCCTTAGCAACACGTCGGTATTTGCTAAATCATATGACTTTATTTATGGCAAATCTTTATTTGAATCACACCAGCATTAAAAGCAGCAGATTATCTAACCTCATAAAAGCTTTAATGTAGGACATAAACATTATTTTCAACCCTCTAGAACCAACTTTTTAAGGGGTTCAATAACCGAAAACCTGTACCGGCATCATAGTTACAACATAAAAAACTGTATGAAAATTGGTTCAGTAATTTATTAGATAAAGGAGAACATACACACACACGCATACATCGAATTTTATATATATATAGATTTATAAATTTTTGCATTTTTGACCCACCGGGTTGGTCTAGAGGTAAAGTCGTTGCCGTGAGTCAGCTGTTTAACAGCTGATTTTCAGAGACGAAGGTTCCTGGTTCAAATCCTAGTAAAGGTAGTTACTTTTATACGGATTTGAATATTAGACAGTGGTAAACTAGTTTACTTTGATGATTGGGGTTCAATTAAATATACTCTTTCAGGAATGGTCGCCCTGGGTTTGTACAAGACTACACCTCATTTGCACGTCATACACATCATCCTCATCTCATTGGGTCATGGAGTTGCTTATTGTTCTGAGTTGAACAGATTGTAACGTACACACATTGTAGATTTAAAAAAAAATTATTTAACCCGCCCGAAACTCACTTGCAGTGTTGATGTATTTGACACTTTTTTTACTTTCTCTTTCCTATATGAATATATAGGAAGGAAAGTATTGTTTTCATGTCGATTTTTCGAAATCGAGTTTTCACCGGATCTACACGTTTTCGGACCCCCTGAACCCAAAAAACATGTTTTCAGCGATAGGTCTGTGTGTGTGTGTGTGTGTGTGCGCGCGCGCGTGCGTGCGTGTGTGTGTGTGTGTGTGAACAGAATATCTCAAGAACCGAACGTTGTACGAACTTGAAACTTGAAACTTAAGTTACATACCACTACCGGACCCGACACGAACATTTTCATCAAAATCGGTCAACCGAAAGTAGTAGTTTATTCGTATAATTTTTCAGTTTTTTGCGATTTTCTCAAAAACTGGTCCTACGATTTTTTTTAAAAATCGCCTGGTTTACTCAATTTTTTATTCACTACAAGATAGAATAGGCGCCATGTTTGCTGAAATTCTTGGCGAGGGTGTTTTCTCGCAAAACCGTTGTTTTTTAGCATTACGGCTTTAATATGCATTTTAGCGCAAAAATTTATATAATTAAAGTTGTAGAGAATGTAAAATTCTACAACTTTTATTTGAAACAGTTTTTTGTATAACGCTTAGTTTAGCGGTAATTAGCAATTTTCTGTTGTTTTCTCACGAAAACCTGTGAAAAATCTATTTTTTTAATATTTCGGCCTTAGTATGCATTTTACGACAAAAGTGTATAGTATAAAATTTATAGAAAATTAAAAGATTTACAACTTTTACTTAAAGCATTTTTCTCTACAGAGCCTAATTTAGTGTAAAAGAGTGATTTTCCGTATTTTTAAGCCGAACCGAGTTCAATTTTCATTTTGCGTCTTCCAGTCATTATTAAAATAAGGTTATATTTTTAAAGATTAGTTTTTGTTTATTTCTAATGTTTTATTACTAATGTTAGGATTATTGTTAATTATTTGCATTGGCAAGAGAAAGTTGTGTGAGTGTTTCACACCAGATTTTTTATGTAAAAAAAGAAACAATAATGTAAGTTCAATAAAATAAATTAATTGGTTATAAATTTGAAGCGCATAAAAGTACAATTATCGATAAAAATTTAATGTCATATAAAATTTTACAGCTAATTATGAATAAACTTTATGATGTAGTAACAACCTACAGGGAATTATTTTACAATTTAAAACAAAGTAAAGCTTACGTATTAAGTAATAGGTTTCATTTATTTTTACAATTATTGTAAACGATAAAACTGAAATTACTTTTGTTTTAATAATTGAATTTCAATTTAAATTTCAAATAAAACTTTTATGTAACTTTAAAGTATTACTTGATTACTTATAGTGTGTTATTACTCTGAAAATTATTAACGGATATTATAATGAAGAGTGTTTTAAAGTTTCTGATATTTTATACTCGAGTAATATTGAAGGTTTTTGAATTTAATAGCTGGATAAACTTTTTATTTTATTTTTAGCTACTGTATGGAAGATTTAAAATTTCTGTAGTTTAAAAAATACATTTATATCAATGTTTTACAAATCATTAAGTTTTAAGTTCGATTTTTTTAAATTTTTATGTTATTTTATATTTTTGTTAAAATAAAATACAAAATGATTGTAATAAATATATTATTGTTTTAGAATATTTTTTTACGATCGTACTTTTCAGACGTAACTACGAGGCTCCATGAATAATTAATGAGTCAAAATTATGTAGAAAAAAAAGGTTTATTCAAGTGAGGATCAAAGAAATTTTAGGTTCAGTTGTTTTATTAACCTTGGGAATGATGTCAAGGGAGACTGTACTTTGTATACCGCCAATGTTAAATTTTGCTCATTTTAGGTAGATTTTTCATAGGATTAGTAAAAGATAGGGAAATGAAACTGTACACACTTATAGTTGTCGGGTTTCTTTAGGTACTGAATTTTTTTAATTTAAACTGTTGGACCATAAAATTAAAAACAAAATAATGAATAACGTAGGGTCTTTACAATTTTTTTTCTACGTTTTTTGCGTATTGCTAATTTTTGTAGCATCTGAGGAAGTTATAAAAATCTCGGTATATGTGTATGTACAGGATAAACAACTGATGAAAATTTTTAGCCTGGTAGGTTTAATAATTTCCGAGATAAATGTTTCTAAATTTACGGGAAAAGTCATAAAACAAAAGGCAAAAATAAAAAAACAAAATTTACACAAACGAGTAAATTTCCCATCAACAGTTGGTTAGAAAGCTGGACCAACAGCTGAGAATATTCAAAACAATAATACAGATATTTTAAAAAGCTGAAATTTCTTTGCTCTAAAACGACTGGTATAAAAATATGAAAAATATTCGTTCTTGTTGATAAGATTTTTTTGGTAACCTGGTAAAATCTTAATTTTTTCATTAAAATAATTTTTTGACGTAATGTAATGTTTTTTCTGGTAGATCTAGGTCTGAATTATTGAAAAACACAAAAACCGAAAATCGAAATTTTCAGTCAAAACCATCATACAGTCTCACCTTTTAAGCAGTTGTTCAATTATAATTACTGGTCATTTCAAAATGAACAAGTAAACCGGATGAGCGATGTTCAGTGATAAAAATCTACCTACCTGAAGATGTAAACCGGGTGGAAATTTACTCAAAAATATTGAAAAATTATAGTGAACAGTGTTTAAATATTGCAGTTATATTTTTGGTGAAAGGCTTGAGTAAAAACATTCGTATCGCTTACCAAAATATCTGGTGTGATACACTTTACACGACTTTCTCTTGCTAATCAAGAAAATAACCTATCGTTAATATTCATGAGTTAACAATGTAAAATAAAAAACATAACCTAATTTTAATCATTACTGAATGACACAATTACTAAATGAAAATTAATCTCTGTAAATTTAAAAATACGGAAAATCATTAGTTGTCTCTAAACTAGGCTTTCTAGAGAAAAATGCTGACAACTAAAAGTAGTAGGGTTTTTACTTTCCTATAACATTGATCATAATTATACACTTTTGTTGCAAAATGCATGCTAAAGCCGTAATCTTAAAAAGCCTATCTTTTTACCGATTTTTCTTCGAATAAAAACATTTAAAAAACTCCTCATCAAGACGCCGTCTCACGGCCTTTGACCTACGGCAAAACCCATTAGTGGTTTCTATGTGTTTGTTTAAGTCATCAGCAAAAAGACTGCTTTGAACCTGTAGAAATTTTACGAAATAAAACGAGGAGTGAGGTGGTTTACGATTGCCTTCCTTACTGAGTGTAAAAGTACACTTATCAGCATGCCGGGCCCTCTGAAAAGCATATATTTTCCACTCAGCAAATGACACCTTCACTTCATTCACCAAAAGGTCCGGCTGTAAAATGAAATTCATTACTTTCAGAGGAAATAACTCTGATTAGTGTCTTTTGCGCCTCTACCTCTCTTGTTCTTAAAATGATTCAGTCATTTAATTGGCTGACCATGTGATAAGAAACAGAACTATTTATTTTAGCCTTGCAACGAACAGATTGAGTGAAAATAATTGACACTCCACCAGTCTGTTATGGGCAGAGAGATTCTATATCTACCCTTAAAGAACAATCGAATGATACTGTTTTTATTTCCAAATTCCGACTTAGATTTCATTTGAATGACATTATTTATGTTTCTAATTTCCGATTTTGATTTCTTTACTTCTGGTTTTGGCCACAACCGGTCAAAAACGGAAATTCAAACCCAGTCCAGGTTCACTTACTTTTTGTGTAGATTACGAATCCATAAACCATTTGTTGCTATCTCTTATTGTTTCTGACATCTGGGTGTAACGGACAGACGGACAAAAGAATATAATAGATGACAATTTTAAAAAGTGCCGCCAATAAGTTTTAATTTTCAATGAACTAAAAACATCGCATGAGTAAAATTTGAAAATTTATTTAAAACAGAATTACTTATAAAAACTCTGCAGATTTAATATCATTCCAAAGAAAAAACTCCAAATTTTAATAAAAAACATGTGAAAAAATATTTGGTTTACTTTCCGTTGTTGTTTAGGTCAACAGCGAAAAGGCTGGTTTGAACCTGTCTTACTAAGTAAGAACGAGGAGTTAGGTTGTTTGCCATTGCCTTGCTCACTGATTTGAAAGAGTACGCTTATCAGCATGCCAGGCTTTCAAAAAAGCACCCACTTTTCAGTCTGCAAATGACGTCTTCACTTCATTCACCACAGAGTCTGGTTGTGTAGTGCAATTCATTACTCTCAGAGAAGATAACTCTGACTAGTATCTTTTACACGTCTACCCCTTCTGTTCTTAACTGATTCAGTCATATAATTGGCTGACTATATGATAAGAATCAGAACTAATTTTTGTAGCCCTGGAACCAACAGATCGAGTGTAATTAATTTAACACTTCACCTACCCGTTAAGGGCATTTACTTTCCGTATATCCTTAAAACGTTGAGACCGTGTACAGGAACAGGAGAGCTCGAGTAACCGTAGATGCGATCGTTAGATGACATGAATATATTACTTGGATTTTAATAAACAACTAACAAGAAGAGAGGTAACTAGAAGTTTGGAATAGAATTATACTCAACATACAAACCATTTTTAACATAAAAACCATTAAATATTAATTTTTAAATTTATTATATAGAATTGATGAAAAAGGTTTCATTTCGATGAAACCTTTTAAGCACCAAATATGAAAGCCTTACAGAGTTATCATTTTTATTTATCTATCTATAAAATTTTATTACAGTTACAAAAATAGGTAGTTACTATTAATTTATAAAATAAAAATAAAATTAATAACTTTTATCTATTTTTACTTTCTATACATATTAAAATAGATTTCATTCATTACTAAGTACAAATATAAATTTAATTAATAAATTTTAAAACCACGTCACGGCCTTTGTTAATAATTCTATACAATTATTTTAACAACTAAAATATAACCCACTTAAAATATCTTTACTATTGAATTTATTTAATTAATAAATAAATATTGTGTAGTATTCATATTTTTTCTAATTGATTTTTATATATTTTTTAAAAGATATTTTATGCTCTTTAGGATAGGGTAAGCGCTATTTCTCGGGGCTGTGCCTTCGTTTTAAAAATATTTCTTTAACAGATTCAGTGCTAGACTCGCCTAGCGGGTCATGGGTCATGGGTAGGTGTTGCAGCCTGGCTGCCGACTCACCTAGCGGGTTATCTTCTGTTATCACTTTAAGTAATTCCGGAGAGACACCACCTGCCGTATTTTAGTTTGTTGCAATTATGTAGCCCTCAGAAAGTTTCTTTCTTTGTAACCGTGCAGTTTGTTTTTGAATTTTCGTCATACGATCTTCTACTCTCGTATAGTACACTCGTTCAGTATTTTTAACGGGTTTTCAGGGTACAGTTGAAGCCGTGAATTTAGTACCTATATTTGCAGGTATCGAATCAAAATAGCTTACACTATTAGATTTCCTTTAAAATCATTGTCACCGCCACCCCTTCTAATAAATCATTTACTGTGTTGCCGGCTTCAATAGTTCTTCCGGCCTTTGACGGCATAGCGACAAAGCTTTCGGCTGCCCACCGCAAAGGCCTTTGTCATCAAGGCCAAACCAGTAGCCGATCTCTGCCACAGCGCTCTCGGCAGCTATATAAAGAACGCTGCACTGAGCCGAGTTGATTCAATACCAATCAAGACACCAAGAGCTTCACTTCCACCAAACAGCAGACGAGACGTCCACCACGGCACACGGCTGCCAGACTCCAGCAAAGAATAATCGACGACCCCACAACAGAGAAGATGATGCTTCCGCTCGCCGACCCGTCACCGTAAGCCGTCGACCGGACCGTCATCGCCCGCTGACGCGAGCGATGCCCACAGCGGTCCCTCGACCAAGCCTTACGCCCACCGGACCCGACGAAGCAGCCATCGACGCACTACTGTGAGGGAAGAAAATGACGTCTCCGCTGGACGACGACACGCCGTGTCGCCCAGCTCTCGTTGCAGCCACTTGCTGCCTACGCCGGTCTCCTTCGCGACCAGCACAACGGTCCTTCTCAGGACCAATTTAATAAGGTTTTAACCGGCCCTTCTCAGGGCCATCAACCTGAGCCACGGCTCTCATCGCAGCCACGCGCTGCCTACACCGGTCTCCTTCAAGACCGGCACAACGGTCCTTCTCAGGACCAATTTAATAAGGTTTACATCGGCCCTTTTCAGGGCCATTAAACACTTCTGCCCGTCTCGGCGGACACACACCTAAACGGCCCTTTTCAGAGCCACCAAAATGATAAGGTTACCCACTTAATGTCGCCATGCGGTGACAGTATATTATTTGTAGTTTAAAATTATATAAGAAATAACGCGTAAATCGTAACGGTAAATGAAAAAATTCAAACAGGAAATACATTTAATATAATAGGCGAAAATAAACTTAAAAAGAACATTGAATTGTTTACTTTTATGTTATTAGCAAACATAAATCCATGTATTTGTCAAAAATAAAATTAATCTATAAAAACGTTAGTAACATAAGTTGTAGATAAATAGTAATAAAAATAAAAAATTAAAATAATAAAATAAATAACAACTATTTATTTCATAGAAAAATATTTTTGCTATGGAGTTTCCAGAATAGTTTTTTGAGTTTTTGCTCTTTGCTATAACATAATATCTTCTACAGAACTTTAATCAGCATATTTACAGTCATTCCAGAAAGAAAGTTATTCACAAATGCACCTATCGAAAGAAAACGCGTGTGAAAAAAAAATTAGAACATTATACTAAAAAAGAGATTGAAATTTTAGGATCGCGAGGAAAATTTTACTAATGATACCCTTCTCATTTTTTCTAACTAAAAAGAATGTAATCTCATTAAAGAAATATTTTTGTATTAAAATCTAATTAACTTCAGAAGGTATTAAAAGAAAAATTCCAATGGGTTTCTTCTGCTTCATCATAAATCTACATTAAATGAAGGTTGAAAAATAGAAAAGTGAAGGAAATGGAAAATTATACGGGAAGGAAATTGAGTTTTACTAAACGGGAAATTAACCGCTGACAAAAAAGGAAACTACCACTAAGTTATACAAAAAAATTAAAGTAAAAATCTGGTGTAAAATATTCAGACGACTTTCTCGTTCTAAAGTAATATTGAATTATGCATCTTACGTTTAATAAGAAGTAACCCTAAAAAAATGTAAAGTGAAAGAATTAACTGATATTAATCAAGTGTTAATGACGCTAAATGAAAACAACCTGTTATTACGTAAAACCTTAATTACAGGCCCTACCCACTTTTGTCTTAAAATGAACTCTAAGGCTGCAATATAAAATATTTACCAATTTCAATAAAAATAAGGAAAATCATTAATTGACGCTAAACTAAACGTTGCAGAAAAAATTATTTAATAAAAAGTTGTAGCTTTGTTTTTTATCTGCTTTGACTATGTACTTTCTTGGCCTAAAATCTTAATAATTAAGGTCGCAATCTTTTAAAAAAATAATATTTATTTTATGAGACCACAGCACCCCACGAGTTTCAGCAGACATAGGACTTACCCTATCTTGTAGGGCACAAAAAATTTAGTAAATAAGATAATTTAAAAACAAAAACTTAAGAGCCGTTTTCGAGAAAACTGTAAAAAAGTAAAAAATTGCACGAATAAACTACTACATCCGATTGACCGATTTTTTGAATATCTTCATGTCGGGTTTTCTCATGGTATCTAAAAATCAAAGTTCAACTTTTCAGAATATTCCGTATTGGAGAAATTTTGTTTACACACACAGATCAATTGACAAAGTGTTTTTGTGTTCATGGGACAAAAACGTCAATTTCCGGCGAAAACTCGATTCGGAAAGAAAACAAATCAATTTTTTTCCTATATTTCTTATGGAACATGAGGAAGTAAATAATTCTTAAGAAAATATCAAAGAAAAATTGTACAAAAGTATTCGAATTTATAAAAGTTTAACTGAAATATTAAATTATTTACTGATTTGTAACTTCATAGAGCTTTCTCCGGTGAGAAATTTATAATTCAAAAGTTGTAAGGTATTGATTTTTTTTCTTTGTTTACAACGTGTCGTAAAGTAACGTAGTTTATCAAGTCACAAAATTTTCTTGGTAGAAAATAATATCTTAAGTAGTGTAGATTGATTCGAAATTTCATTAATAATCTCTGACAAGTAGACTCTACTGATACAAATAAGAAAAATTGTGTGTGGTGTGAAACACTGATACGAAACACTTTCTCTTGCCAATGTAAATAATGAAAAATAAAACCTATGTTTAATCATGAGTAAACAATTTAAAACTAAAAACATAGGTCACCTAATTTTAATCATGAGTGAATGATCTTATTAATAGCGAGCCAGTTTTTTTTCAACACGATTTTAACCACCTAAACCTTCACCGATTTTCCCCGAAGTGGGTTCAAATGAATCGTTTGTTTGAGTAGATTTGCAGAAAACTAACCGAAATCATATATTTCGATTTATGACCGTAAAATAGGAGGTCTAAAATAGATTGGAGAGGGGGCAAGTTCAACGAACTGAAGTATACGCCTCTCTCTTTTTCTATCTATCCCTCCCACATCTCGCACAGCTATTTCAGTTTGTAGAGGGGGCAAGTTCAACAAACTAAAGTATAGGCCTACCAACGCATTGGCAGTGTCATGGTCAGATCGCTTTGGAATTTCCAACGTAGTTGTAATAAACTTGTTTACAGTCCTATCTGCTATATTTTATTTTTGTTTTTATGTGGAATTAAATAATGAGATTTTAGAAAAAATTTGAGCAGTTATGACTGCTGTCAATCCGTATGCTAAAAGCTATAAGAAACTGGGTGACATGGTAAAATATGAAGAGGCAATTACCCAAACTGAAAATCGCCTGTCACTATACAATTTTTTTATGAAGTTCCATCATGAGCCAAATGAGGACAGAAGAAGATTCAATGAACCAGTAGTACAATAAAACAAAAAAGTTGTTTACAGAGAAGTTCTACAAAAACAAATTTACACTTTTGTGCGGGTTTTCCCGCACAGGTTTATCTAGTATTAAATTAAAATCAACCGCTGTTGCACTAAAACTACGGAAAATCACTAAGATAATGATGAACTAAGCTCTGTAGAAAATATGGTTTAAATAAAAGTTGTAGATCTTTCTTTGCTATAACTTTGATTGTATGTTTTATAATTATCTACTTTGATTATATATTGCATTCTGTGCACTCTACCAATATATAATTTACAAGAAAGGGTGTTTATTAGTTCCCATACTATATTATACTAGGTCCAATCCGTAATCTCGTCAATACTAATGTTTTACACCCAGTGAAATTTATCCCATGTTTTTTTTTTGTTCGGGTTTTATTTATTTTATTTTATTTAGCTTGAAATTTTTTCTACCTGTCTCTACATTTTCTTTTCTCAGGTTACAAGAGTTTTTATTTCATAAGAAATCTATTTGTTTATTATTTAAATTAATAAAACCTCTATCAATTTCTTTGACAAAACAAATGGGATTTTTTAAATTGCGCCCTTAATATGCATTTTTCGACAGAAGTTTAAGTTGTGTTGCATAGGTGATCAGCCAAAAGACTGGTTGTAACCTTTAGAGGCTGGTTTTAACCTCTAAGTAACCTCTAACTAAAACGAGGAGTGAAGTGGTTTACCATTACCTTACGCATTGAGTGAAAAAGTATGCTTATCGGCATTCCAGATTCTCTGAAAAGCTTCTAATTTCTACTCTGCAAATGACACCTTCACTTCATTCACTACAGGGTCTGAATGTACAATGACAAAATTCATTACTCTGAAAGAAGATAACTGTGACTAGTGTCTTTTACACCTGTACCTCTTCTGTTCTTAAATGTTTCAGTCATATAATTGACTGACCATGTGATAAGAAACTGATTTACTTTTTGTAGCCCTGGAACTAGCAGATCGAGTGCAAAATTTTGACACTCAACTTGTCTGTTTTGGGCAAAAATTAAAGTTACAGAATATTAAAAAACCTTTCACTTTTTTCAAGCCTATTTTAAACAGAGTCTAGTTTAGCAAGAATAATTAGTGATTTTCCGTATTTCGAAGTCCTGCAGAGATTGTTTTTATATTTTGCATCATTCACTTATGATTAAAATAAATAAGTTACGTTTTTAATTTTTCGTTAGTAACTTATGGTTAAACCTTGGATACGTTGTTTATTGTTTACATTGGAAAGAGAAAGTCTGGTGATGAATTAAACACTAGATTTCTTTATTTAGAAAAGCGCTATTATCTACACAATCATGATCTCTTTGATACACAATGGAATCCACTTTTTATAATATGCTAAACCTTATTTACATGAGAATTTTATTTAAATTTACTTTTTTACTTTCTGTTGCCTATATGAATATATAGGAAGGAAAGTAATGTTTTCATGTCAATTTTAAGAAATCGAGTTTTCACCGGATCTACAAGTTTTCAGACCCCCTGAACCCACACAAACATGTTTTTAGTAATTGGTCTGTGTGTGTGTGTCTGTGTGTCTGTGCCTGTGTGTGTGTGTGTGCGTGCGTGTGTGTGTGCGTGCGTGTGTGTGTATGTGTGTGTGTGTACAAAATATCTCAAGAACGGAACATCGTACGAACTTGAAACTTGAAACTTAAGTTACATACCACTACCGGACCCGACACGAACATTTTCATCAAAATTGGTCAAACGGAAGTAGTAGTTTATTCGTGTAATTTTTCACTTTTTTGCAATTTTCTCAAAAAGTAGTCCTACGATTTTTTTTAAAATCGCCTGGTTTACTCCATTTTTTATTCTCTACAAGATAGGGTAGGCGTCATGTTTGCTAAAATTCTGGGTGAAGCTGTTTTCACGTAAAACCATAGTTTTTTTTTTAAGATTACGGCTTTAATATGCAATTTAGAGTAAACATTTATACAGTAAAGTCTCTCTATAGCGGAATTGAAGGGACCATGAGGTACCGCCGCTATAAAGAGAGTTCCGTTACAGAGAGAGCGAGTAATTAACGGTAGGAAAGAAGTTGGAGTACTAATTTATCTGTACAAAATAACTTATATACGTATGTAAATGGTGCATGGAATAAGTTTTTGAAACTTATTTGAACTTTTATGACGAATGTTTAATACAGTAGATTACTTCAATACAGTGAGATATTTAAATTAATTACCTAAAGTGTAGGTTATTAACTTAACAAGAAATTTGGATACGAACTGGTTTTATTAGATGTTGTGTTACTAATATTTAACAATAGAATTTCACTTTTCGTTTTGAACTTTTTTCAATAATCATTCATACAGTACATACCGTAATAGATAGCCTAAAATTAATTAGCACTGAAACTCGTTTTTCACTGAACAGTTTTAAACATAGGATACATACAATTAAAATCTCCTAAAACATAGGCTACACAAACACAAAAAACTACACAGTACAGTTTATATTTTTACGTTATTAAGGAAACAATGACTGTGAAGTACATTTCATTTCGTAAAATAAGTTGTAAATTTTGTTTCGTTTTCAATTCATAAAACATGTCTTCAATCTCATTTTCAATGTTTAAAACTTTTAAATTTTCATTTACATATTGGCAATGACAGTACGTGTAAACAACAAGAATAGCGTCTAGTGCCTGTTTACTTGAAGGGACAACATTTCTGTTTCCAAATCATCGTCATCTTCACTTTCTTGCTCGTTGTTTTGGGCTAAGACATTTTCGATTATTGCATCATCGCCAACATCTGCTGAAGTGGCTAAGTCATTGTCTGCCCCTACATAGGCGTCTAAATCCATATTCTGAAGATATTGTTTTGCCGCTATAGAGAGATTTTTGTGCCGCTATAACGAGAGTTAAATACATTATCGTAGCATACGAAAGAGTCGGGGTCGGCAAATAATGCCGCTAAAGAGAGATTTCCGCTATATAGAGTTCCGCAATAGAGAGATTTTACTGTATAATAAAAGTTGAAGAGAATTTAAAATTCTACAACTTTTATTTCAAACATTTATTTGTATAACGCTTAGTTTAGCGGTAATTTGCGATTTTCTGTTTTTTCTCACGAAAACGTGAGAAAAATTGATTTTTTTAACATTTCGGCCTTAGTATGCATTTTACGACAAAAGTTTATATAATTAAATTTATAGAAAATTAAAAGATCTACAACTTTTATTTAAAAACTTTTTCTCTACAGAGCCTAGTTTAGCGTGAAAGAGTGATTTTCCGTATTTTTAAGCCAAACAGGTCGATTTTCATTTTGCGTCTTTCACTCATGATTAAAAAAGGTTATGTTTTTGAGGTTAGTTTTTTGTTTATTTCTTATGTTTTATTAATAATGTTAGGTTTATTATTAATTATTTGCATTGGCAAGAGAAAGTTGTGAGTGTTTCACACCAGATTTTTGTTACTTTGTTACTTACTCGTAGCAGAAAGGACCAACTTCTTCTACAATAGGTTTTGCTCCTTTATGTACTTCATTTGGATTAGTTACATTGAATATAAATATTCTAAATTCCACTGGAATTGGAAACTTCGACCAAGCTTTTCTCATCTCCGTCCCTTCTACCAACGCTAAATTCTGAAACAGAAAATTTAAAGCATAAATAAATTTAATAAAAATAAGTTTTACTATATATTTCTCTAGCTCTATGTACAACGAAGGAGCGTATTATTTTCAAATCAATTTTTCCAAACCGAGTTATTACTGGAAAAATATCTTTTCAGTCTCCTTGAACGAAGAAAAACATGCTTTCTGCGATTGGTCATTTTGTGTCTGTGTTTGAACAAAATATTTCAGAAACGGAATATCGTACAAAGTTAAAACGTGGAACTAAAGTTAGGTGCCACTAGAGGACCCGAAACATACTTTTTTATCAACATCGGTCAACCTGAAGTAGTAGTATATTTTTTGTGCGATTTTCTCAAGAGGGCTTCTACGATTTTTTTTAAATCGCCTCTTTTGCTCTTTTTTAGGTGCAATGTTTATCTTGAAATATTTTTATATGTTTTACAAATGTTGTGTTTATGCGTATACTAAGTATAAATGATACAAGAACTTAATAAAAAAGATTACTGATAATAATTTCTTCAACTGTAACGCTTTTTATACGGTGTTATAAAAAAAATATTTCCCCTCATTTTTTGTTAATTTGATTGAAATTTTTAAAAAAACTTTAATTAAATTTTCTAACTAGGAATGTCATGATACAAAACTGATGACATTTTTTTCCCGGTGTATATAAAATAATTAAATCAAAAATTTCTGTATTGTACGACATTTTTTTTCAATTTATGACAATATTTCAGAAAATATATAAAATTTACTATAGGCTATTATAAATATTTCAAACGTAAGCATATTCCACTGTATTTTTCCGCCTAGTCTTGTAAATTTGTTATATAGGCTAATCTATTCTGATTTTTATTATATTTACTATTGAACTGTCAAAGATTTATTTCATATAAAACGACAATTTTCTTTGACATACATCAAATATATTATATACGGTTGAACTGTTGTTAAAAAGATTTAGAAATTCCCTTACGGTTCTTTATGTGAGAGAAAATTTATGGTCTGAAGAAATTATCTTGGTTTTCATTTTCATATAATATTAAGATAATTATATTAAGTTTTTTAGAGCAATAACAAACGCACCTTTTTACGTAACCAATCATACCCTTCACGAAGACTTGAAAATACCAACGGTTCGAGGCATTGTAAACGCAACATACAACTCATTACACACAAAGACAATTGATCACATAAATCCAAATGTCCAATCTTATTCAACTAACGATGTCCCTGTCATCAGACGACTGAAACGAAGGTGGAATAGGGATATTCTCCGACCACCATAAAAATAACAAAAAAAAAAGTTTAAGTTGTCATGCTTGTTTCATTTCATAAAAAAGAAAACCATCTCATAAAAAAATTATCCACCATAGTTTATAAACCATTATCAATAAACATTTCATACGTACAATAATAATATAATAATAATAATAATAATATACGCATATTTTCATACGTTACAAAAAATCATTTCATCCTTCACCGTTTGCATTAGCAGTAATTGCAGAACAGTCGGACGTTAACCAAAAAAAAAAAAGTCATTAAAAATTGGCACCACATTCCTTGAAACATTTCACCCCTAAATCGGTCACTGGATCGATTCACACTCACGTCACATTCCCGTCATTTCTCATTCATTCCATCTCATTTACTAGTTGTGCTTTAAAAATTTTACAGTTGTAAATAAAAATTAAATTTAAGCCAAAAAAAAATTCAGTTTTACGTAGCATCAGAACTTCATCTTATTAAATTATTTGATTGGTTTAGTTAGGTAATATTTGAGATTACCTTGAACAAACAAACGTACTTCATCATAATATCAGTAGGTTATAGACGTATTATATTTTTATATTACACTGGTTTAGAAAGGTACATAAAAATATCATTAGATACCCATTAAAAATGAAACAGTGTTAGGGTCATAAGAAAAATAAAACGAGCGTTTCAAAAAAGTTGCAAGCGATTAAGAAGGTAAAAATAACATTTAGGTAAATTTCCATTCTCCTTACATGTCAATTGGCAATACTATATCCAAGGTTATAATCTTGTAACAATTGAAATATCCTTCTTGTGCACCAATCCATTATCCTTTCATCTTTATTGTGTCAACGATGTTAATTTTCGAAAACAAACTTGTTGTCACAGTCCTCCAATTATATAAATAAAGAATTTAAGAACAGAAGAGGTATAGAAGACACTAGTCACAGTTATCTCCTCTCACAGAAATAAATTTCATTGTACAGTCAGAACCTGTGGTGAATGAAGTGAAGGTGTCATTTGTAGGGTGAAAATTAGATACTTTTCGGAGTGCCTGGCATTCTAATAAGCGTAATTTTACACTCAGTAGAAAAGGAAATGGTAAACACCTGACTTCTCATTTAATTAGTAATGCCTCTAAAAGAGATTCAAACCAACCTTTCGTCTGATAACCTCAACGAAAAACAACACGTTTGATATCGAAAGGGTTATGATCTCTAGGATCGGTAAATTTAAAACACCACTCGTTTTCTTGTGAACGTATTTAAAAAAAATTGTTTTTAAAACACAATTCTTGACGAATTGAGGGTTAACATTGAATGTGAGATTTTTAACATTGATAAGCAAACATTACAAATAACTAAATATATTACGAAATTGTACGTACCTGCATTTGGGTCACAGGGATTTATTTTCAATATTTATTATAAATTTAATAATGGTTAATTTAATATGTTTGTACTACGTTCGTGTTGTTGATTAGGTAATCACTCGAAATGCTGATTTGAACCTTTACAATTTTTACTAGGTAAAAGGAGGAGTGAGGTGATTTACTATTGCTTTCATCACATCGTGGAAAAGTTTGCGTATCAGCATCCTAGGCCCTCTGAAAAGCATCTACTTTCCACCCTACAAATGACACTCATTCACCATAGAGTCTGGCTGTATAATGATGAAATTCATTACTCTCATAGGAGATAGATGTGACTAGCGTCTTTTACACCTGTACCTCTTCTGTTGTTAAATTCTTCAGTCAAATAATTGGCTCACCATGTGATAAGAAACAGAAATATTTTTGTAGCATTGGAATTAGTAGATTAAGTGCGTCCTTTTTGAAACACCTTATATCTCGTAAGAGTGAATAAAAAATAATTTTAATGAGTTATATTATGTCTACTCAATGTTATTAAATTTTACAAATTAACAATGTTGAAAAAGGGGTGATAATGTTTTTTATTTTATACTGCAGAAGATACAATTATGATAAAATTACTTGGATTTTATTCAGAATGTGATTTACAACAGTTATTTTTACTGCAGTAAATTTCGTGAAAGGTTTCTTATTAAAGGAAAATATAGAGAAACATGAAAGCATAATATTAAAATCGTTTGCTGTGTAGCCTATATATACCCACACATTCATGTACGCTTGCATTAATTTTTAAACCTTTTAAAGAACTTTTTATTTAGGTAATTTTGATGAGAAAACTTTTACCTAATATATTACAGAGATGCGGGTTTTCATGTATTTTTATTACAGCTATAATTTTATTATATAAGTTTTCGTGTTACTCAGTTTTACGTTTTCAAAGGCAGGTTATTTAATTTTATTAGCTGCCAATCCCTTTTTCACCCGTGTGTAATTTTGTTTATTCAATAATTTTTTTAAATTAATTAGGGTTTTAAATAATATATTAATTAAAAAAAATCTGGTGTGAAACATTTACACAACTTTATCTTGCCAATGTAAACAATTAACAATGTAACCTAACATTAGTAATAAAACATTTAAAATAAACAAAAAACTAACCTCAAAAAACATAACCTAATTTTTAATCATGAGTGAATGATGCAAATTGAAAATCAACCTCATTTTGGCTTAAAAATACGGAAAAATCACTCGTTCACGCTAAACTAGGCTCTGCAGAGAAAAATTTTTTGAATAAAAGTAATAGATCTTATAATTTCCTAAAAATTTGATTATAACCTGCACTTTTGTCGTAAAATGCCTACTAAGGCCGCAATCTTAAAAAATAGATTTTTTACAGATTTTCATGAAAAAATAATTGAAATTCTTTTGTTACCGCTAAACTAAGAGAATACAAAAAATGTTTAAATTAAAAAATTGTAGGTTTTTAATTCTCTACAACTTTTATTATATACATTTTTGCGCTAATATGCATATTAAAGCCGCAATCTTAAAAAAAATCTGTCCAAAAAAGTTGAAGTCGTCTAGAAATTCCTTTTTATTTTGCATAATTCACTCATGATTAAAATTACACTGAGTTTTTCACTTTACATTAATTAATTAAGATTAACATAGATTATTGTTTAGGTCATCAGCCGAAAGGCTGGTTTGAATCTGTAGAGGTTTTACTAAGTAAAACGAGGAGTGAGGTGGTTTACCGTTGCCTTCCTCACTGAGTGGAAAAGTACGCTTATCAGCATGCCGGGCCCTCTGAAAAGCACATATTTTCCACTCTGCAAACGACACCTTCACTTCATTCACCACAGGGTCTGGCTGTATAATGAAATTCATTACTTTCAGAGGAGATAACTCTGATTAGAGTCTTTTGCACCTCTACCTCTTCTGTTCTTAAATGATTCAGTCATTTAATTGGCTGGCCATGTGATAAGAAACAGAACTATTTATTTTAGCCCTGCAACGAACAGAGTGAGTGTAAATAATTTGACACTCCACCTGTCCGTTATGGGCAGCTTCCTCACTTAGTGAAAAAGTAAGCTTATCAGCATGCCGGTCCCTCTAAAAAGTACATATTTTTCATTCTGCAAATGATACTTTCACTATTCACTACAGGGTCTGGCTGTATAATGAAATTCATTACTTTCAGACGAGATAACTTCGATTAATGTCTTTTACATCTCTGTCTCTTCTGTTCTTAAATGATTCAGTCATTTAATTGGCTGACATGTGACAAGAAACAGAACTATTTATTTTAGCCCTGCAACGAACAGATTGATATGAAAATAATTTGACACTCCACCTGTCTTTTATTGGCAATAACATAGGTTATATTTTTTATTATTTACATTGGCAAAAGGAATTGGTGTCAATTTTATATACCATTTATTTTTTTGTTTTATAAGTGTCTGATTAACAAAAGTCACGAGTGAACCATATTATATATTTTTTTAAATATTATAATTATTATTAATATTTCAAAATACTACAATAATAATAGTTACAGTTTTGTTGTTAGTTGGTTACATGATAAAAGTTAACTAGAAAAGATGTTCTTTGTACAATTTGGAATTCTCTTAAATGACGCAATTGAAATTGAATGGCTTTCTATTGTTGGTCTGGACTTACTTTTCATTCTCGTAGATTTTCAATCGATTTCATTCGTGTGGAATGTTCAATTGTTAAAGAAATCAACGACGAAGAAAATTTAATTTAGAAAAACCCCTTTCATTCAGGATAAACTAAGTCAATGAAAAACTATATCAATGGGAAAACAAATCAGGTGTAGAAAATACATAATGGAAAATAGTCATTTATCGAATTTATAGACTAAAAATCTATTTTAAATATAAACTGAATGTTATGTAGGTGCAACTGTTTTTAATTTAAGCATAAAAATATCAATTATTACGACAGTAGGCGCACGTTTAAAAGGTCGAAAAGCCGAGAAGTTCTAAATTTAGTTTTCAACAAAGTCACTTATAAGAATTCATTGACTACATAACAATATCATTGGTATAAATGTATGCCTACCGGTGTAAAAGAGAGTAGACAAAAATGCACTTTATAAGAAGTTATATATTATATGGTATAAATTTATTAATATAGTTAAATAAATTATTAAAAAAATCCTTTGACGTCATTTCAAGAAAATACATTAAGCGTTACAGACCTTGAGAATGATCAGTGTGAATGAAAAAATAATTGTACGAGGACGAACATACTTTTAGATAAAAAAATCTTTTAAAAAATTGAACAATTTAGATTCTAGAATCTTTATTTAAAAATTATTATAGGTTGAATCTTTTAGACGATTTTTTCTTGTACGGTAAAATATTAAGTACTAAAATGTAAATCTATGTATAGATCTACTCACAGTAAAGTCACCCACGCAATCGCCTATTTTTGTTAAATTTGTGTACATTAAAAATGATCAACTCGATAAATAAAGTATTTAAGTAACTTGTAATATAGATGTATAAGTCAGTAATCCTTTTAACTCAAGGTAATTTGCACGGGGGTGTTCATTTAATTTGTATTTGACAGTAGATACAGTTTTTCTATTTGCTTTGCAGAATGAAATTAATATACTTAATATTTAAAATTTAAGCCGTAAACGGTTTGTAAAATGAATATTACCTTAAGAAAGTTATTTCAAGTTATAAAGTTGTCTTAAGTACTATAAATTTTCTATAAGATAACGCGTACGGTGAAATTCCATTTCACCGTACTTATATGCTGTAAATTCCATTTCTAAATTGAAAAAATATAATACTATTTTTGCCCGTTCTGACCTGATTTCTAAAGTAACAGTCGTATATTCTTCAGGAGAATCATATACTACAACTTAAAACTCGATGAGTGTCCATGTATACGAGATGTGGTTATTAAATAACGAGACTGATGTTGTAAAAAAATAATTTTTATTTAATACATAATCACTTTGTGTCACCTTCAATATACACCCCTCTATCCCTACAACGCTCCATGCGAATTTTCCATTTTTGGAAACAGAGCTGAAAGTTATCTTCTGTCAGCTCCTTCAGGACACGTGCCGCTTTCTCTTTTACAGCTTCTACAGACTCAAATCTTGTCCCTTTTAATGCAAACCCCAATGGTTCTCCATGTCCTGCACTCGCCCGTGAAAACGCACGGACCAGAATCCAGAATCCAGGTTGAGAGGGCTAAGAAGCCTTATGATGGCGACATCGTGTTAAGTAACACCTGGTCGCTCGGGGAACAATTTTACAGAGTTTGCAAACTCGGAGAATTCAGGGGGAATTTTATAAGTTTAAATTAGGAAATGGGATTCTGTTTCTTGGGGGTTTGGAAGTGGGACTTAAGTGGAGGTAATTTAAGAAATTTAAGAATTTATTGGTGAGTGGTAATTATTTATAATAAGGGACAAGTGGAATTAGGAGCGGCTCTTTTGTATTTTTAATTCATTCCGTGGCGTTTTTATTTTGATGTGGAAATTCTGTTGACATGGGGAGGCGAAGGCTCCTTGCGTACTTAACTTGGAGAAATTTTGTAATTTTAATCATGAGGGGCAGGATTTAGGTTATTAAATTAGGGGAAACGGAAGGGGGAGAATTTGGCATAATCACCAGCCTTTTAATTTCTAGTCAGTTTATAAAAGTTCAAATGGCGGCTCTTTTCACCGTAGTGGAGTGATTATGCATAGGAACATAGGGTTAAAACTACCAAATGGAGGGAGAGAGTCATACAAGTAGATGAAGGGGCGTGGGAACATAGGAAGAATATGAGGCAGAATAAAAATGTGGCAACTCTAGGTTTGTCAGGTAGTTAATACTGTAATTTAGACAAAGTCGTGGAATGGTAATGGCCTGAAGTGTTCGTGTGGATGTGGGTGCCTGGATAAGTCCTGAATAATCTGGGGTCCATCAGTTTTTTCAGCGTCGTGTAGCCGTTTAGAGGTATTGTATATAAAGTCCTCCATGGAGGGGAAAAGAAGGTGTTCATGTACGATCCGGTTGGAGATGAGATAGTGAAATTGGGTGATGCACCGGAGGACTTTATTTTGGTAAGCAGAAGTACGTTTTTTGTTGGACTTTGAGAGGAAGGGCCATCACACGCACGGACCATGTGCTATCAGCATAAGTATCATATACTATAGATCTACGAGCAAAACCTTTTAAGAAACTTTTCCAACTTTTAAAATAACTGTTCTCTCGTTTTAGTTTTTACTTTTTTCTTTGCGATAGTTTACCTGATATTTTATGCTCATTTGTATTGAATTGATTCCCATATAGTAAAAATATCCGCATTGTGTTACTTAGAATATATTGTAAAGGAGTAGTTATAGTTATAAAATTTAATTTTTTTTAAATGTTTCTCTATTTTACAAATTATCTTAAAGTATTTTTTTTATTCTTATTACAATGATTATTATTAATATTTATGTAAATGTAATTTTATTTAACATTTATTTTTTGCTTTTTAAAACAATCAATTTAAATAGTCCTTGTGCCCTATTTAACCGTATAATAACTTAGAAATTTTTATCTTAGTTATATAGGGTTATTCAAAAAGAGCGCCGGTTTTGATATATCAAATTAAGAGATTTATTTTATTGAAAAACTGAAAATAAATACATCAACAAGTTCATCTTACCTTCCGATTTCATGTATGAAAAATAATGTCATGCATGTGTCCTCCTCTACTGCGCTGGCACGCATCAACTCTGTCCATGAAATTGGATATTACTGCACGACAAGTTTCGACTTCCATTTGCCCGATAACCCGTCGAATTTCCTCCTTCAAGTCATTGATGTTTCGGGGTTTATTGGCGTACACCAATGACTTCAGATGACCCCAAAGATGAAAATGATTTTGTTTGCGAAGGTGTCATCATCCTGCCGTTTTCTCAATACCCAGTCAACAAACTGTCGTCTCTTCTGGTGGTCTGCAACTTTCAAATGTTGCGTCAACTGAATTTTATACGGGTGATATTGGAGATCGTACCGAAGAATTCTCCGTACAGAAGAACATCGTAAACCCAATTGTTGAGAACGGCGACGTATTGATTTTGCTGGGCTAACAGCCACACTATCACGAACCAACGCAACGTTCTGCTCAGTTCGGCCAGAACGACGACGTCCAGAACTTTTAAGGTCGACTGTTGAACCCGTCTCAAAAAACTTTTTCATGAGCCTGCGAACTGTTGATTCATTCGGTGCTTCATTACGTCCTAGAGTACCGCGAAGTCGCCTGACAGTAGCCGCATAACTCTCTCCACTCTGGTAAAATGTTTTGACGATTAACACTCGTTGCGCAATAGTAAACTTCTCCATGGTTAGACACAGACTGCGAGAGTACTACACTGCGAACAAGAGAAACTACAACTGGATCGTCAATCGGAATGTTCTCCGAAATAGAAATGAGGTCTAACAATGTTGCCAACCGATAAACAAAAATTTACCAGCCGTTTAAAAACCGGCGCTCTTTTTGAATCACCCGTTATATAAAGTAATAAAAAAATTTTTTGTACACTCGTATGCGCTGACAGAACTCTTTGTGAAGAAGAGTTTTTGTGTGTAAGTATAAGCTACAAATTTGTGTATTTGTATAGCTTAGTTAAGTTTAGTAATAAATTTAAATACAATATTTAACTAAATAAAATAAGATTAGAATGAGGTTTTACTAATAATAAACATTGGTTATATTTTTTCATTATTAAGATTCGCAAGGAAAATTCGTGTAGTGTTACACATCTGAGTTTTTCATTTTTTGTTTCATGTGAAAGCCCTGAAAAAAATCAGGTTTTTAATAATCTACAATCTCAGTTTATCTTTAAACAAAATTTTACAAGTTTTACTGATGTATTTTAAACTACTGTAGTGTATAAATAATTTTTACTTATTAATATTCAGAGAACAAATCGGCTTTTGTTCTGTAGTTGTGTGATTGACCTTGTGATTTTTAACTGATTATAATACAACACTGAAGTACTTTATGTAATAACCGAATTTTTAATTACAGTTTGACGTTTTATAATACATTCTAGTCATTGCGTATGAGTTTGATTATTGTAATACTCGCCGGAAGTTATTAAAAATTAGATTCAACAAATAGTTGACGAGGAAACCTTTTTATCTACTATACAATAACAAATAGTAACACTACTCTTATTTTTATGTCTGTTCATTAGAAATATTTTAAACTATTATTGGTTAGGTCACCAGCCGAAAAAACTGGTTTGAACCTCTTGAGGCTTTATGAAGTAAAATGAGGAGTTCGGTGATTTACCTATTGCCTTTCTCAATTAATGGAAAAGTATGCTTATCAGAATACCAGGCCTTCTGAAAAGCTCTTCTACTACTTTCACTACTTCCACTTTCATTATTCTATTCCACACTATTTCACAATTTCACTATTTACCACTATTTCCACAATTTTTTCTACTATTTCTTTTTATTCCACTATTATATTTTACTATTCTTTCTACTTTCACTATTCAAATGACACTTTCACTTTATTCACCACATGGTCTGGCTGTATAATGAAATCCATTACTTTCAGAGGAGATAATACTGATTAGTGTCTTTTACACCTCTACCTCTTCTGCTCTTGAATGATTCAGTCATTTAATTGGCTGACCATGTGATAAGAAACAGAACCATTTATTTTAGTGCTGCAACGAACAAATTGAGTGTAAATAATTTGACACTCCACCTGTCTGTTATAGGCAGTGGATTTTATAGACAGTGGGTTTATCATTTAAATAATATTTTGACTGTCACATTTAAAATAACGTCATAAAAAATCTAGTTCTATATTTATTTTAAAAATAATAATAGAGTTTTACGGACCGGAAAAAACAAACGTACGATAATAAGATAGTAAACCTCTGTAATTTTTATCAACATGTCATTAACTTTTTCCGGTTATTTAATAAAAATCTTTCGGTAATTATATTTGAATGTGATGTTCATTTATGCACGGTATTCAATTATAAACTTGTAGCCACTTTTACAATATACCCGATTTCATAAATTTATTTATTGATTTTTAACAGATCCATTAAAGTCACAAATTTGGTTAAAACATTTTTAATTTATCACGATTTTATGATATAATTGTTTAGGTTATGAACAGAAAGGCTGGTTTGAATCTCTACATGTTTTAATAAGTAAAACGAAAAGTAAGGTGGTTTAACTTCATCACTGAGTGGAAAAGTACGCTTATCAGCATGCCAGGACCTCTGAAAAGCACATATTTTCCACTTCGCAAAATGATACTTTCACTTCATTCACCACAGAGTATGGCTGTATAATAGTGAAATTCTTTATTCTCAGAAGTGACAACTGTGGCTAGCGTCTTTTACACCACTACCTCATCTGTTTTTAAAACTGGCTGATTCTGTGATACGAAACACAACTATTCTTTAGTACTGGAACAACGAGTTTCAGTGCAAATATTACGCTGCCCATATCCATGCATTAGAACAGGTCCAAATTATCTTCCTTTTTTTGTATTTTAAAAAATACCATGTTTATTCGCTCTCAATACCAAACAAAACCCTACAAGATATGTTTCAAATTCAGTTACTCGGGAATAGGCGTCATCTGGCCTCGGTAATCTATTTGAAAAAGATCGTCTCCGGTGAAATCGATATCCCCACACACTAGCAAAGATTCCGTTCTACGAGTATATCCCAAGTTTCGATAATCGCTCCAAATATTTGTTCTATCGGAAGACTTGTTCAACTAATTATTCTAACCTTTCTCCGTTAAATACCATGCTAGTGAATTTTAATTTAATAAATGAAATTTTGCCCATAACAGACACGTGGAGAGTCAAATTATTTACTCTCAATCTGTTCGTTGCTGGGCTAAAATAAATAGTTGTGTTTCTTATCGCATGGTCAGCCAATTAAATGACTGAATCATTTAAGAACAGAAGCGGTAGAGGTGTAAAAATCACTAATCAGAGTTATCTCCTCTGAAAGAAATGAATTTCATTATACAGCCAGACCCTGCGATGAATGAAGTGAAGGTGTCATTTGCAGAGTGGAAAATTTGCGCTTTTCAGAGGGCCCGGCATGCTGATAAGCGTACTTTTCTACTCAGTGAGGTAGGCAGAGGTAAACCACCTCACTCCTCGTTTTACTTAGTAAAGCCTCTAGAGGTTCAAACCAGCTTTTCGGCTGATGACCTAAACAACAACAAATGAAATTATTCCCTTAAATCCGTTTCATCAGAGTCGAGCCTCGTTTAGGCTGACAACCTCCAGGGCTTTAGAAATGATTTAATTGTTTAACGTAGTTTATTTACCCAGTATTTTTGGTTATTTAGTATTTTTTTTTATAAATTGGTATGAACTTTTTTTAATATTTTTGTTTCATTATATACCTATGTTTTATGTATGTTTGTCTTTCGGAACCGTTCTTTGTTTGTAAACTGAAGTTTTCATATTGACGCTCTCTCTACCGAATTAAGCTAGGTACTTTTTTCTGTTATATAAGTTTATGGGTAAGGTACATTAATTTATATTTGTGTAATTGTGATTTAGTTTGTAATAAGTTACTGTTTATTTTTATTTTATATGTAATATTGTTTCTTTCATTGGTCCACTTTGGCTTGTTTTAAACAATCTAATGCCATTAAATAAATAAATAAATAATTGAACACTCCTTCTGTCTGGCATGGTTAATCATTTCTTTTATATTTACTTTAATATTTGTTTCAGGTATTTATTTAAATATAAAAACTGGTAAAACTTTTGAGATACGCAGAAATGTTCAATGTAAAATTCTAATAAAAATTCAAAATTTAATTTATTACATTTAGTTGGTATTAATAATGTTAATTAACTTCAAAAAAATATAATAATATGTAATGGAATACGTTTTAACTTTTGTTTACATAATTATTTTATGTTACTGTTCATTAATAAAGTGCACTTAACATCAATGCACTTGTTTTGATTGTTTACTTTTTTATTTTACTGATCAACGACGAATCAATCAATCATATATTGCCATTTTAAAAGGTGATTTCGTTAATTGACTATAAAAAAACTATGTTCTGGTAATTTTATTTACTTTACAGCTGTATTTTTTCACTTTATTTGTTTTTATTTACAATTGCGCGGTTTTGCACAACCAGTACATAAGGGTATAATAAAAGTTTTTCAAACATGACGTTAGTCGTTAAAGTTGACACCACACCTTGGTAGGACTCCCCCACTTAATTACTAATGTTAGCCTTTTCACAATTTAATCATTAAGATTATTTAATTAATAATAGTCAGTTTAATTACTTGTTTTATTTCTTTATTAAGTCTAATTAAATTTGTACTATATTAAATGAAGTTATGAATAATGATGTTGAAGTTATGATGTTATGAATAAACTGAATAAGTTTAGAACAATTTGCGGGACAATACATCGAACTTTGAAAAATAAGACAAGAAAGGATACAAGAATTAAACTGTACAAAACTATGGCAGTCCCGGTTTTGCTGTATGGCAGTGAAAGTTGGACCATGACGCAACGAGAGAGAACTCTATTACAAAGTGCAGAAATGAAGTTTTTAAGGGCGACGGCAGGCTATAACAGACTGGACATGAAACGTAATGAAAGTATTAGAGCAGAATTACAGGTCCAACCACTATTAGACGGCATTGCGCGCTACAATTCCAGGTGGTGTGAACATGTGAATAGAATGCGAGAGGAAAGACAACCAGTCCAAATATTAAGTTATGCCCCACGGGGTAGACGTGATAGAGGAAGACCGCTACGAAGATGGGTGCCGGAACAGGCTTTAGGCCTATCCGTGTTTGGGTGATGATGATGATGATTAAATGAAGTTAACCCAAGTCTCTGTTCCACCTCCTGCTGAGCCGACGATACGGATTGCCTGGTAAATATGGAGAATTTAGTTTGTGAATCATTGAGATAGAGATGTTAAAAAATTTTAATTTAAAGCGTTGATATATTTCGCGTTGTATGGTGTCATTAATAAATGGGATATTTAGGTCCGAGTGAAGTATGTGACAAAAAATGGAGCGTTAACTAGTGTACGAAGCTGTTTTGATTGAAACCGTTGAAGTTTGGCTAAGACTGATGGCATTGATGAACCATAGATATGACAACCGTACATCCACATTGGCTTAAGATCTAAGTAAGATCTTATAAAAAATAGTTTCAGACTAATTGACAATTTCGGTCTACGAGATAGAAAGCTATACACACAGCTATATTTAATTCTGCAGAAACAATAAAAATGCTGAGATTCGCAGATAATATAGTAGTATTAGCTGAGACCAAGAAAGAACTAGAGCATATTTTAAAAGGCATAGATAAAATCATGAGAAAGGATTACTTCATGAAAATTAATAAGAACAAAACGAAAGTGTTGTACAGCAGCAAGAATGGTTTAGAAGAAATGGGTAATGTAAAAGTAGGCAACGAAAACTTACAGCAAGTTGGGGAATTCTGCTATCTAGGGAGTAAAATAACAAAGGATGGTAGAAGCACGAGTGATATCAAGAGTAGAATTGCTCAAGCTAGAAAAGCCTTTGAAATAAAAAGCAGCTTACTGACTACAAACATTGATTTACAGATTAGGAAATATTTCTTAAAACATTATGTTTGGAGTGTACCACTATGCGGGAGTGAAACGTGGGTGATAGGGGCTGTAGAAAAAAGAGGATAGAAATTTTTGAAATGTGGTGTTATAGGAAAATGTTAAAGATTAGGTGGGTGGACAAAATAAGTAATTTAGAGGTTCTTAGGCGAGTGAATGAAAAAAGAAGTATATGGAAGCATCTTACCAGAAGAAGGGATAGGCTAGTGGGACATATTTTAAGACATCCAGGTATTGGGCTATCAATAACGGAGGGTAATATTGAGGGAGTAAATTGTAGGGGGAGGCAAAGATTAGAATATGTTAAGCAAATTACAAAAGACAAATTACAAGTATATAGATATGAAACGACTTGCGCGAGATAGAACAGCTTGGAGAACTGCATAAAACCAATCGAAAGACTGATGAGAAAAAAAATTCTATTCTTATTATTATTCTTAGAATAATTCTAAAACTAAGAGTTTTTATTCTGAATAAAGTCAAAACAAACTCAATCCCGGGTGCTTCGCTAATCCAGTAGATAGAAAAAAACGACTGACTATTATCTCAAGGTCACTATAAATTAGTCAATAAGTTACAAGAATTACACAAAAATCAAAAATATAAATTTTAAAAGTGAAGTCCATTAAAATAACAAGTTAAAGAATTATTAAATGTTGGAAAATTACAAACGTCTTAAATAAATGTTCAAATATTAATATTAAGACTTCATTAATAATACATATTTAGATTATACTAATAAAAACCACACCTCCGTAACACGGTCACAAGGTCAAAGACAATTGTGGTCTTTAAATATGCACTAGAAATAAAATAAACGGTTAGAATATATTTACTAGATTCTTTCGACTTTTTAGTATTGTTGCTTTGATGCTTTACCTCGTATAAAACTTTTCAAAGGATTTTTTAGTCAATAAAATCTGGTGTGAAACACTCACAAAACTTTCTCTTGCTAATGCAAATAATTAACAATAAACCTAACATTAGAAATAAACAAAAAATTTACCTCAATACACATAACCTAATTTTAATCATGAGTGAAAGATGCAAAATGAAAATCAACCTCAGTTTGGCTTAAAAACACGGAAAATCGCTCTTTCACGCTAAACTAGGCTCTGTAGAGAAAAATTCTTTATATAAAACTTGTAGATCTTAGAATTTTCTATAAATTTGATTATATACTTTTGTCGTAAAATCCATACTAAGACCGAAATCTTAAAAAAAATCGATTTTTCACATTTTCGTAAGAAAAAACTGAAAATTGCTAAATACCGCTAAACTAAGCGTTGTAAAAAAATGGTTTAAAATAAAACTTGTAGGATTTTAAACTCGCTACAGCTTTTGTTATACACATTTCTGCGCTAAAATGCATATTAAAGCTGCAATCTTAAAAAAAAAAATTTTACGTGAAAACAACCTCAATATGAATTACACACACACACACACACACACACACACACACGCACGCACACACGCTCACACACACACTCACTCACACACACATACACACGCACGCACGCGCGCGCACACACGCACACACACACACGCACACACACACACACACACACACACACACACACACACACAGACCAATCGCTAAAAACATGTTTTTTGGATTCAGGTGGTCTGAAAACGTGTAGATCCGGGGAAACTCGTTTTCAAAAAATCGGGATAGAAACAATACTTTCCTTTCTTATAATATTCATGTAGGCAAGAGAAAGACAAAAAATGTTAATGTTTAGTTTTCAAAATTTTTTTATAGGACTTACATTTTCATATTAACTTTGAGATTTGTGTTGGGGCAGGTGAGCGATCCTAGAAGTACGTCATGGTTTAAATGACTGTTGCGAAGATCACCACCGAAATGCTGTGCTTGAAGCGACATTTCTGTCAATTATTGTTCGCAAAAATTTAGTCTTCTTTTTCTAATCTTTTCCATGAATCGTTCATTTTCCTTGTACAATTCGTTTCGACTTCGTAATCATATTGCCCGTCCATTATCTTTGAACCGGTTACGTTGCGGAGGATCTTTCTCACAAATTTTTCTACTTTTCTAAAACCAACCTTTTCGGTTATTCTAAAACACTCGCACGCGGACAGACTAACCGGTTCATCATAGAATTATAATGTCTCATCTTGGCTTGTCTTGAAGGTGTTGCCTTCGTATACAAGTAGTATATTTCTCAGAGTGCACCGGCCATATTTCCTCTTCTGTTGTTGTTCGCTTCCTTTTCGCTGGTTTTTGGTTGTATTATCTACCCGAAGTACTTGAAACTATCAACTATCCAATTTTTCCATATTGCGTCTTCAAGTGTCTTCAGTATTTTGATGTTCGTTATGTATTTAGTTTTTCGAAATAAATGTATAGTCTTGCTTTCTCTGCTTGTTCTTTTAACACGTTGATTTGAACTATTGCTGTATCGGTGATCCTAAAAACTATTTATTAACTAACTTATTAAAATAAAATGAAAAATTACTATCAATGGAAATAATTATTTTTGATTTATAATTATATAATCCTAATTAAAAAATTATTGAAACAAAACAAAATTTTACCCGGGTAAATCCGGGACGGATAGCTAGTTACTAAATACAAGTTGAGTAAATCCGGGATAACCGGGAAAAGAAATAAACTATTTATTTTAATGCAACCCTCTTAGGCTAGGAAGAATCCGGCACAAAGCACAGAAAAAATTGATAGTTATATATAAAAAAATTAAATTTATTATCACAATAATTCAGAAGAAGTTCTTTAAATGAATTATGTATCCATTTAATGCGTTATAAATTTTCTGAAAAAGATAGTTTTTCAGAACCAGCTGTGTTTAAATACAGTATAATTAATAAAACAGAGACGGAGAATGACCTTTAAAAATTCCTCCCTTTATGTCGTCAGCTGTGTTTGTTTAAAAGGCTTTTCATTCGCCACTATTTAGTGTAATGATAGTTACATTTGATATTATTTCACAAAAAATTGTCTTTACATAGTTTTTATTTTAGTTCGAATACGAATAAAATTATGAAAAACTCAAAAATAGAAAGTCGTGGTATTAGATACCTCATTTATAAAATTACAACGAAATTTCTACTGAAATATATAGTACATCATTTGCGCAATTAATTAAAATTTGATAATATCTCCTCTAAAGGCTAACTTAATGGCGTTTCTAGGAAAATTCCCAGCGAGGTAAAATAAATAAATTAATGGAAACATTTTGGAGCAAGTATTCAATTTGAAATATTTTGAATGTGAGTGTCTTTCGTAAACAAGCAGGACGTGACGAATAAACTAAATAAGTTTAATAATATTTGTTGGACGATACATAAAACGATGACGCACACAAGATAAGGATAGAAACACGTTTAAAGTCACACAAAACGATGGTGATAACTGTAGTACTGTATGGAAGTGAGGTGTGGGCACTTTCGAAGCGTGAACGAAATAAATTGCAGAGTGGGATAAGGTTTCTAAAAGCGGTGAAGAACTGTACCTAGGAAAATAGGCAAAGAAATGCAGGTAAACTTGAGGAGCTGTGAATTACCAGCCAAGGTGAAAGAATGAAAATTCAGAAGAGGTACTGGTGCAGCCTTCTGGAACGGATGACGGAGGAACGCTTGCTCCGTTTAGCTTATAAGTACAAACCCACTAGTAAAAGAAGTGTTGAACGCCCAAGAAGGAGATGGTTTTCGGAAACAGGCTAAGCTGACTGATCCATAAACTGAATAAGAAGAAGAAGAAGGAGAAGAAAGAGAAGAAGGAGAAGAAGGAGAAGAAGGAGAAGAAGAAGAAGGAGAAGAAGGAGAAGAAGGATAAGAAGGAGCAGAGGAGAAGAAGGGGAAGAAGGAGCAGAGGAGAAGAAGGGGAAGAAGGGAAAGAAGGAGCAAAGGAGAAGAAGGAGAAGAAGGGAAGAAGGAGCGAAGAAGAAGGAGGAGATAAAGTAAGAGAAGGAGAAGGAGAAGCAAGAGGAGGAGGAGAAGGACACATAACTCATAATAAGAAAATAACAATTTACGACAGCTGTAGCCAAATTTCAGTGATGGAGTCAGTAATATCAGAAAAAGATATCAATATGTATTGCTCTTGGGTTCCTCTTCCTTCCTAACATTTAGACGCAGGTGATCAAAATGAAAATGCATTAGTTTTTTCAGTTTAACCTGTCGGTAACAAGTACGATGAATTTTGGCTCTCTAGTTGATTGGTATGTAAGTGTGTGTTGTAACAGTAGCAGTGATGAGTGTGTTAGTGATATGGCATCTAAATATTCGTAAATAAAACAATTTTTTTTATTTCAGGCCACCTCCGTAGCGTAGTGGTAGTGCACTAACCTACAATGCGGAGGTCCCGGGTTCGGTTTCCGGCTAAAATAAATATAATAAGTAAATAATAAAATAAATAAAACAAATTTTCAGAAACAAATTATTATTAATTAAGAAACTATTATTACAAACAAATAATTGTTATTTTCAGAAAGTATGGTACAATGTACATCACAAAAAGTAAAAATATTTTAAGTGTAAATTGTCTTTTAATAAAATAAGGAATACAGAATTTACTTAGTCGAAAATAACAATGAAAATTAAAAAATAAAAATAAATGAAAATTTCAATGCGACTTTTGTGCACGAATCTTTCTGATTAGCTCAGGAATTCTAGGTTTTAGGCTCTTGCTAAGAGCTACTCTCAAACCACTGCTTACACTTAGCCGATTTCGTTGTTTGTTTTTATTAATAATAAATTAGAAAAGCCCTGCTCACACATATAAGTGGTTGAAAAAAAATCATAAGATACCGCAAAGCTACTTGCCGAATCTTGGGGAACTCCAGGGCTTTCTTAAACCACAACTCTTCTACCTTTACTTAAACTGAATCTTGGATGTATTTACTTAATCTTGTTCAATGAAAATCGTAACTTTGATTTGATTACGGGAAAATATTACTTTTTATAAGTAGTCACCGGACTCTCACGGACCACCGCGAAGGCTCTCATGGA